>VBSM01000949.1:8839484-8852899 GCA_008086735.1 Cheirogaleus medius
CCGTTCCACCAGTGTCCACTGCCCCCGCCGGTACCCAGCCCACATCTCCCCCCCACACTCCCCGTGCGGTAGACAACGCAGGATTGTCCCCACAGCCGGCCGTCCAGCATCTTTCAGTAACCCAGGGGGAGAGAGGGCAAGACGGACACCCTCTCTCGCACATCCCCTGATGCAGTGGGCCACCCCGTGGCGGAGTCCTACACCCAGGCGCACCTGAACGAAACCCACACACCCATGGCTCCTCATGGGCATGACCTGGGGTATGGGGTAGCCAGGAAGAAGCCAGGCTATGACCGCAGAAGCACCACCAGATGGCTTTGCGCCCCCACAGCCCACCTCCCCGACCGCCATCACCCTTTAGCAACGACCGGGCCACCCACGACCCCCAACCCCATGAGCTCCAGAGTGGGGGGAGGACGCTCACCTGCGGGCCCCCCGGCGGCGGGCGATGGTGGTGCTGGCGGCGCGGCCGCGGCCGGGCCCGGGTCGGATGGCGCAGGGGCTGTCCGGCGGGTGGCAGGTCCATGCGAGGCAGCGGGCCGGCCGGGGGACCGGGGGCGGCAGGGCTCGGAGAGCCTCGCGCGGACGGCCCCGCCTGCGGCTCCGCATCTTCCCCCGGAGCCGCCAGCTCGGGCTCCGGTTCCTCAGCAGCACCTGAGCGAAGAGCACCAGAAGAGCGCCGAGCGCTGAGCCCAGGGAGGTGGTGGCGGAGGCGCTAGGGCGGCGGGGGACCAGCCCAGGGTGCGGGGAGGGGCCCGGCTACACCGCCCGCCCCCCGCCCCTCCCCCGCCGCCGCCGCTGTCCGTGGTGCTGAGCGCGGCCCCGAGCGCGCGGCTCCGCACGGCTGCCAAGCATGCGCATCCTGGGGGCAGGGAAAGGGGCGGGGGAGGCAAGCGGAGCGGGGTGCTGGCCCTAGTGTATTCAGGTCCCGCGCCATGCTGGCCACAGCAGACCTCAGCTTCGCAGCTTGCACAGGGGTCTTGGCTTGGCCCAGTCGTTAGAGAGTGCCCCCCCACCGGCCCCCGCAAGGCTGAATGAGCGAGTGTCCAGGTGTCAGGTTCCTTTCCTTCAAGGCCTGGACTTACTGTGAATGGATGAGGCGGGGCGAAGACCGTGTCTGGGTTCAGGCCATTTCCGAGGACTGTCATCCTGGTGGGGAGGGCACAAACTCAGCCTGGAGTAGGGGAGCACAACCCCAGAAGAGATGCCTTTCACCCTCTACACTCCAGAGCAAGGAGGGGAGATTTAAAATTCTGGGCCCAGAGTTCTGGGACCGCCTTGCCTTCTTTTCCTTCTCTTCTTCCTCCTCCTCCTCTTTATCTTCCTTCTCCTCCGGGAAGAAGAGACCTTCCAATTCCCCAGGCCCGAGGGGGCTGGGCTCACCTCCATCTAGTGTGGGCAGGGCAGAGGGCACCACCACTGTTGCCTGCTGAGCCAGACTCTCCACCTGCAATACCAGGCAGCCAAAGATGGGCAGGTAGGGCCTCAGCTACAATCCCATCAGTGCTAAGAGAACCCTGAAATAGCCCTGGGCTACATGACCGCAGAAGACATTACAGAGCCCCTGCAAGACATATGGCCAGGTCGTGTGTGTGTGTAAGCTCCCCCTCACCAGCCGGTCCCGGGCTGCACTCAGACCCTCCAGAGCCTGAGTCACAATGCTCTCTGCCAAGGTCCCTGTGACTGACAGCCGCATATCCCTGAAGGTAGGAGAGGACGGGGTTAGTGGGCTGGCTCAGCTCTACTCAGCCCTGCCCAGCCCAACTCCATCCAGCCCACCTGAGCCTAGTGAAGGCATTTTGCAGCAGCAGCTCTGGGAAGCCCTTTGAGCCCACCAGGGCTCCCTCTAGCTGCTCCCTCCAGCCAGATCCCTGCAGTATCTGTGGGCAGAGGCTTCTTGTTGTGTCCAGTGTGGCCTGAGTGAAGTCCTGAGCAAAGGTCAGAGCATGGTGAGGGTGTGGTCAGGGCCCAAGCCACTTGGCTTCAGGCTCCAACCCCCACAGAACATTAACTCAGGGATATCACAGTCAAGCCTCCACGTGCAGGCGGGGCTGGGGCAGGAAAACCATCTCACCTGGATTTCCTGGCGGCAGACTTCACCCACCTGTCTCAGGAGAGCCTCCAGCTTCTGCCGAAGCTGCCAGTGATGGCTTGGGGAGCTCCCAGCCTCATATAGAATGGGGAGAATCTGAGGGCCGGGGAGGAAAAGGAGTTGCTAACTGACCTGATTAAGTCAGGGAGAGTCCTCATGTTGAGTGGGGAGTGCTTACACTGAGAGAGAAGTTGGCATTTTGGATGGCATCCTCGGCCTGGTGCACAGCAGCTTCACCCTGGGGCCCAGCCCCACAGCCCAGCAGCTCCATGTGCTCCTGCACCGACTGACATAGTTCGTTCACTTCCTGAGGGACATCAGGGATCAGTTCCAGCCTAGTCCCCTCCCAGTCGCCCAGACCCTGCCTGCCTTCCTCCCAGGGTTTCTGACAGGGTGAGTGACATCCTGAAGCTGGCACTACTAGGCCAGCCACTTAAGAATTCTATCTGTTCAAGGAGGGAGAGCAGTATCTCTTCTTTTGGTTCATCTTAGGGACTTTATACATACGTCTTAGTGCCCAGAATAGGAAGGAAAGGAGCTGTAAGCCATGTCTGTGTTTTAGAAGCTTAGTCTTCCCCCATCCACATAGAGGCTGGCCTGGAGGGTGGTGAGAAATAGGAGGAAGGAGCCATGGAGAAGAGAGGAGGGACCAGGGGGAACGAGTGATAACTGGGGCCGGGGGTGAGGGGTGGTGAGGACCAGCATGTTTGAGAATTCTTCTAGAGGCAGGACCAAAGAAGACTGTGAGGGTTCCAGTGTGACCAGGAATGACATGGAAAGATGCCCAAACCTCTGTCCACAGCACGTGGTGGCTGTGGGCACCAGGGCGATTGGTTGGGCTCCAGGGTAGAGGAAAGGGTTTGTGGGAAACAATGAGATCACTTGAAGACGTGTGGAGTGTGAAACCCCAGCAGGATGTCTGGATCAGGATGTCTGGGTGCCGTAGCTTAGGAGAAAAGTGGGGTTTGGGAATGGAGAGCTAGGAACACCTCCAACGGGTAAGGTAATGGAAGGAGACGGAGCCAGAGAAGGAGCTGCTGGGTTTGGCCACACAGAGGTCAGTGGAGAGGGGAGGGGAGCCCTGTGACTGAGAAGTTAGAGATGAGGCTACAATCAGGGAAATTGAGGGAGGATTTTTAAATACCCGTGGTCTTTAACAGGAGAGGCTGTTTACATGCTTAAAGTAAGGCAGCCAGGGATGTCATCTGGGGAGCTATTTAAGGATTGGTTGTCTCCAGACCAAGGAGAGAGATTTTGTCTGGACAGCAGGACTCAGGCACCCTGGCCCCAGGAAAGTCAGACCCTCAGACTCATGGAGGCTTCCAGGTGCTACAGCTTTCCTCATGCCCTACCTCCTGTGAGTAATCAAGGTTGGGGGAGGGGACACTGACCTGCTCAGAGGGGTTTGAAACCAGACTCAGTGGCTGAAGGTGGGACAGGTGGTCAGAAGAGGCAGGGTCCGCGCGGTTGTTCCTCAAGAGACAGGCTTGGATCTGGGGACAAGGTATATTGAGAAACGGCAGAGGACGGAGTCACGGTGAAGAGAAGGAAAGAAGAGGAGAGGGGAGGCCCACCTGATGGACTGCACGTGCTGTCAGTTCCGGCCGGCTGCGCTGCGCCTGGGCCACGTCGTTGAGTGGCAGAGGCATGGCTTTCAGGCTATGGTTGTGCTCCAGCGCCTGCGCCACGTCCAGCAGGCCCAGAGCAGAAGTGTTGTTCCGGTCCCAGACCACAGACCTGGGCCAGGCCGGCCTTCAGTCGGGGACGGAGTTCCGCAAGGCCCCACCCAACGCTGGCCTGGCCTCCAGCCCGCTCCTTGTGCTCCGCCGCATTTAGCCCCGCCCCTTGGTCAGCACGCCCCTCCCCATTGGCCCCACCCTCTGACCCCGCCTACCGGAGCCTCGTGTTGACCCGCAGCGCCTTCGCCAGCATCTTGGCGCCCACGTCCCCCATGGCGTTGCCGCTGATATCTAGCGCTGTCAGGTGAGGGTTGGAGCCCAGGGCCCGGAGTAGGACACTGGCGCCCAGCTTCAGCCGAGACTCAGCCACGGACAGAGACTGCAGAGGCTGAGAGTTAAAAGAAAGTCTTTGATGGTTGGAATCAAGGGTCAGCAAGAAGGACAGGTCACAGGGTTTGAGGGAACAAGAAGCGGAAGGGTCAAAGGTGTCTGTTGCCTTTGGACCCCGCAAGGTCCTGAGAACTCACACAGTCGTCGTCCTGCATGAGCTGGACAATCCGGTGCAGGACGTCGTCCAGGGTCTCCCTGTGGGCAGGGGCCGCGGTTGGGGGTGGGGACCGGGGTGGTGGGGTGCTGTCTGGGAGGCCCGGGAGTAGGGTAGGGGCTCACTTGCACCGGACGTTGAAGTTCCTTCCAAGCGCCACATGTCTCAGGGACCGGCTCCTCCCAATGGCCAGCACCAGAGTCACCATGTCCGAGCCGAAGCCTGGGGGTGACTCGGGTTACGCACAGGGCGAGGTTGCGGGGGGTAGGGTGGGGGCTGGGAATCAGGCGGATGATGGGAGGGTGAGTTCCCCTGTGGCCTGACCATTATCCGCCAGATCCAGGGAGCTCACGGCGCCTGCGTCACACACTAAGTCTTGTATCACCTGGGCGCCGGCCGATCGCAGCTGGAGGTGGAAGGTGGGGCCCACTCAGGCCACAGGTGGGGCGAGGCAGGCGGCCAACAGCCCGGCTCTCCCGCCTCCCAGCCCCACTCCCAAGGGTGGGCCCCCCGCGTGTTCACATTCCGAGCTGGGCGCTCACCTCACAAGCGCTGAGGTCTAAGTGTAGGTCGCGGAGGTGCGTGTTGAGCGCAAGGCCATCCAAAAGTGCCCTGGGTGGGGATGTCACAGGGGGTGGCGGGAGCTAGGAAAGGGGACCCCGGGGTGCGAACGAAAACCAGGAAGGCAGGGCCAGACTGCGGGGAAGGCTGTGGGTGCGATAGGACCAGAGAAGACGCAGGAGGCCTGGCCTGGGTGGTGGCCCCACACGCGGGGGCGTGACCGTGGGCAGAGACACCTACCTGAGCGCGTCTGGTGGCAGCTTGCAGCCCGCCAGGCTCAGATGCCGCAGCGTCCTCGCGCGGCCGAGGAAGAGCTGCAGCGCGGCCGGCGCGGCCCGGGACTTCCTGGTGGGGGCGTGGGGAAGTGGGCTTGCGGGCGCGGGGAGGTGGCTCCCGACAGCCTGCCCCCGCCCCGAGAGGTCCCCTTACGTGCGGGAGAAGACATTCCTCGAAGCATCTAGGTGGGTGAGGTTGGTGCAGCAGCCGCGGGACAGCGCCGCAAAGAGCTGCGGAGGAGGGTGTTGGCTACACCGGCAGGAGGACCGCGCCCGTCCCGCGCCTGCCCCCACCCTCCAGTCTGCCCTGCTAGGGCCCCGCGCCCTGCCCATCATCCCCCCACTGACCACCCTCTCACAGTGTCCAGGGCGGCGTCGGTGCCTGCGACGTTCAGGAAGGTCAGAACATTAGGACGGCTCAGGAAACTATAGAGGCCCTGGTGGAAGGACAGGAGTGGGAGGGAGTCAGGAGTGGCTTACCTGGGACATCTTGACATCCCACTGCCTGCGGCCACCCCAAGCTCCAACCCTGAAGACAGCCACTCACCCCACTGTCCTCTGAGGCCCCCAGCGCCGAGGGGTTCCCAGAAAGGTCCAGGTGAATCAAGGTGGAGTCGAAGACAACATTGGTGGCCAGTGCCCGGCCCAGAGCCCTCATTCCTGGTGGGGGTGGGGGACAGCTCAGCAGTCAGGCAGACCTACCTCCCCACCCCACCTACCCCATCCTGCCTACCTCGAGGTGTCAACCCTGTCTGCGCTAGGCTGAGTCTCCTCAGGGCTCCTGGACGATGCTCTAGGTGTCTGCTGAGTGCAGCTACACCTGGGGGATGGCCCAGCCACGTCAGTCTCACCTCCTCCAGCCACCAGCCCCTGCGGTTCCCCTCCCTAGGCTCAGCCATACCTCTGTCATCCAGCAGGTTCCCTGCCAGGCTGAGCTCTCGCAGCCCAGAGCTTGAGTGTCCTGCCAGCGCTTGGGCCAGTCGCCGGACAAAGTCTCTGGGGACCACACCCCAGGTGTGAGACTCTGACCCTCGATTCCCGACCCCTCCCAGGCTACCGGCCCCCAGCCTCACCCCCTCACCCCCTCAGGCCACAGGTCTCCAGCACCAGCTCCTCCAGGTGGGAAGACTGACTCATCATGTGCAGAATCTGCTCTGAGACCTCAAGGCTCTGAGAACAGAGGGTGGCGGCTCAGTGGACTGCCCCGGCCCTCACGCCCGGGCTCGTCCCTGCCCCTACCCCTCACCAGCTTCATGTCCACACAGGAGAGACACCGGAACCACAGGTTGTAGGACAGGGCAGCCACGCTTAAGGCCAGGTCCCTGGGTGGGGGAAGGAGCAGGGCCAGAGCTCAGGGCCCTCCACAGGGAGGCTGAGGCCCAGGAATACGGGTCCCGGAATCTTCTCTCCCCTTCCAGGCAGGCCACATACCGACTGCCAAGGTGGCTGAAGTCCCCCAGGCTGAAATGGCGGCAGCCCTGACGATGGTAGATGGTGTCCACATCCTGGATGAGAAGAAAGTGTTCACAAATTGCTTAGGGCCACAAGGGGTAGGGAAGGGCTCAGCACACATGGGGGACCAGATGTCTCCAGAACCCCCCAGAAAGGGCCCCACCCTCACCCACTGAATCTCCTCTTGGAAAGGGAAGCCATTGTAGTCACACAGAGCCTCGTAAGTCTCCAAGAAGCCACCTGGGGAGGTGACAGGTATGATGGAAGGAAGGAAAGAGACAAAAGGTCAGAGATGGAGGAAGAGCAGACCCGGGCTGGGCGGTGGCTGTGATCAGGGTGACCCTGTTCAGTTTGGGAGCCCCCTGACTCCAGGGGTCTGGGGCTATAGGGGGACCATAGGCTGATAGGTCTGGGGACTCTGCCTCAGCCCTTACCACAGGGGCTGCAGGGGGCGCTGCCCTCTGAGGGGTGGCTGCTCTCCAGCCGAGCCAGCATGGAGGGGGGTGTGGGCTTCCTGAATAGCTTCCTGTGGAGGGGCAAAGGAGAAGGGGCAAGGGACTTCTCGCCCCCGGGATGAGAAGCAGCCCATCTGTGCCCACCTGCAGCATCTGCCCGCTGCCCTCCTCCTCTGCCCGCCCCTGGCAGTTACTGGGTCTCACCCAAGGGTCGAACGAGGGAAGACCTTCTTGATGGCCACAGCCACATGCTGGGCCAGCCGTTCCAGGGCAGCCACATCAGGAAACTCCAGGACCAGATCAGGCAGGGACTCCAGCTCAAAGGTGACCTGGGAGGGACAGCTGCTGGGCCTTGGCTTCATGTGTGGGGGTGGGTGGTGACAGAAGGAAGACCTGGCCGCAGGCCCAGGTGGGCTACTACATGTCTTACCTGAGGGGGTGTCTCCTGCAGTGCCATGGCCTGGACCTCCAGGTAGCTGAACGTGCAGTCCACCTGGGGAGCGTCCAGGTCAGGGGGAACCGAGCCCGAGCCCCGCCCTCTCAGGAGCCCAGGCCTGGAGCCCGACCTGCCTAGACTCCACTCCTGTCTGCTGCCCGGGGCACAGCCCACAAGGACAAGAAGGACAAGGCTCTGCAGATGCAGCCTCTTGCCAAGATAGCTGCAGGGCAAGGGTTGTGGGGGCCAGGCCCTGGGACTCACTCTCAGAGGGAGGCAGGTGTGGAGCAGGTAGACTCTCCATCGCAGCAGCACCTGCGGAGACAGAGTCTGACGCTCTAGGCAGGGCAGGAGGCTCTTTCTGCTGTGCCCAGCTGCCTCCCAGGCTCTGCCCCTGCCCACCATACCAGGACATAACTCCGCTCAGCACCCTCCTGGGGTAGCCAGGTTTTCAGCAGCAGCTCTGCCTCCTTGGGCCACAGGAACCTGGCGATCTCTCCTGTGGAAGGGCAGCCTTCTGGGTGACTTTGGTCCTCCCACCGAGGCAACTCGTGCCCACAATCTGTGCCAGGCGGGGGCCCTGGGGCTCATCTGTGTGCCAGCAAGGTTGGAGTGGGGCAGATCCTCCGTCTGGAGGAGGGGAGAGAACCTCTGGCCGAGGCCCCCGGAGCGCTGGGTGGGCCTCTGGTTTGGGGTCCTCGCTGCTTCCTCCCAGCCAAGTAGGTGGGAATTCCGGGCCAGGGCTTACCTCGCAGCTCGCAGGAGATGCCGTCGGGGGTCTGGGCCATGGGGCCGGGCTGGGCCGGGACGGCCAGACGAGCTCCGGGGCGGGAAACAGCAGCGGACAGCGCACACACAGGAAGCCTGGGTCCCGGGCCGCGCTGCAGACACCTGCTCCTCCTGCGGCGGAAGGTACGCGCCGCTTCCTGCCCGGCCGCCCCCGGCTGGCCCCTCCCCGGCCCGGCCTCGTGCAGAGCTGGCCCGGGTTTGGGGTTGTGGGAGGGGGCACGAGTCCCAGCTGCCCGCCCGCCCCGTCGAGCAGGAGCTTCTCCGCCAGGGTAGTCACGAGGCTGGGGAGTGGTGTGGCCAGGAGGGTCATGTGTGTCGCGTGCCTCCAGGGGCTCCTCGCCCCCAACTTCCACCCCGCCCCGCACTCCCTGACGCGAACACCAGGGGGCGCTGCCCGCCCGGGGATCCCTGCAGCCCACCATGGCCCGTCCCCACCAAAGCCCAAGCAAGTCTGTGCAGCGAGGCACGCCTGATCTCGCACAACGCCAGGAGTCCTGCCCTGTTGCTCTGAACCTGGAGTCTGTAGCCCTGTTGGGGATCCATGAACTTTTGGAAGGACAGGAAAAATGCCAGATGGGCCCTGACACCCTTCTGTGCAGCAGAGGGTCTTCAGCTCTCATCAGGTTCAGGCTGGGTCAGGGCCGAAGGTGTGGGTTGTTTGTACCAGGGGCCCTCAGGGGGCTGCCTCAGGCCACGGTGAGGCCTGTGAACCCCAAGGTCCTCCGGGAGGGCTGGAGTGACTCGTGAGCGAAGACCAGATACATAGGCGTCCTCCCTGTGTCTGCATCCTCCCCAGCTGGAGAGTTCAGGGAGGGGGGAGCCACACAGAGAGGGAACCTAGTGTCTTCAGGGCTGAGAGGGGCAGAAAGTCATGGGTGGGGTATGCCAGCCAGAGAAGTGTGCTGCCCTATAAAACACCAGGGACTTAGTTTCTGAAGGGTTCACAGGAAGGGATACATTTTTTTCTTTCATTACAATCTAATTAAACTTCACTTAGGAGATAAGGGGCAGCCTTCTACCTGCCCACAGCTCAGCCAGACAGAGGCTCAATGATAGAGAAGGAGACCACATACTGAGCAGTGATCTCTAGCTACCCAGCCCCTGCTTTGGGGCTTGGAGACAGTGGGAGCGTCTTCCAGTCACCTGCACCCCCCATCTCAGCCCTCACTTGCTGAGGTCCTCCCAAAACTGGGCAAGGTGGAAAGTAGAAACTGAACAGCAACTTGGGGGAGTAAGTCTCCTCCAGTTAAGCAACATGCACATGGAGGACTCAGCTGGAGAGGATGCTGCCAATAGAGAGTTCCTGTGAACAGAGGCTGTGCCTGGCCAAGGTTTTATATTTATTGGAGTCACACAGTGTATCATGGGCTACGCTGCAGAGGATCCCTTTTCAGCCTTAGCGCCATCTCAACCCATCTCTACCAAAAATAGAAAAAATGAGCTGGGCATGGTGGCGCACGCCTGTAGTCCCAGCTACTAGGGAGGCTGAGGCAGGACTACTTGCCACTGCACTCCACCTGGGGCGATAGAGCAAGACTCTGTCTCAAAAAACAAAGCCAAAACGAAAAAAATAAATAAAAAGAAAAAAAAGTTGCCCATTGAAGCAACTCTGGTAGGAGGTTCTCCAGCCCCCGTGGGAGACTAGCCCCCAGACAGGATGGAGACCTTGTGCTCCAAGAGCCTGAGACCAATATTCAATCCAAAGAGTTGACTGCCTGGCCGAGTCCCAAGGACCCAGGAGGCCAAAGGTTCCATTTCCCTGGGAGACCTGACTGCACAGACATCCACAAGGCAGCCAAAAGCTACATGCACTTGTCCTTTGCTACTTCTCACTGGAAACTGGTAAGCTGGAATTCTGGTTAAAGAAACCCTACAGGCCAGGCGAGGTGGCTCTTGCCTATAATCCCAGCACTCTGGGAGGACAAGGTGGGAGGATTGCTTGAGGCCAGGAGTTTGAGACCAGCCTAAGCAACATAGTGAGACCCTATCTCTACAAAAAATAATAATAATAATTAGCCAAGTGTGGTGGTGCACACCTATAGTACCAGCTACTTGTGAGGCTAAGGCAGGATTGCTTGAGCCCAGCCTGGAAATTTAAGCTGCAGTAAGCTACGACACCACTGCATTCTAGCTGGGGGACAGAGCAAGACCCTGTCTCAAAAACAGAAAAAAGCTTTCACCTAAAATGGGTTTGCCAAAGCAATCTGCCCAGATAAGTCTAACAGCAGCAGTATGATTTTCACTGATGCGTAAGCTTCCTAGCACATCACTGCCTGTCCATCAGTCTTCCGTGGTGCTTGCAAGCAGCTATACTATCTTTTTTTTTTTTTTTTTTTTGAGACAGAGTCTCACTTTGTTGCCTGGGCTAGAGTGCAGTGGCCTAAGCCTAGCTCACAGCAACCTCAAACTCCTGGGCTCAAGCAATCCTCCTGCCTCAGCCTCCCGAGTAGCTGGGACTATAGGCATGTGCCACCACGCCTGGCTAATTTTTTCTATATATTTTTAGTTGGCCAATTAATTTCTTTCTATTTATAGTAAAGACGGTGTCTCGCTCTTGCTTAGGCTGGTCTCAAACTCCTAAGCTCAAACGATCCTCCCACCTCGGCCTCCCAGAGTGCTAGGATTACAGGCGTGAGCCACCGCGCCCGGCCCCAGCTATACTATCTAAGTGTCTCTCCTCACAGCCTGGCTGTTGTTCACATGCCTCCCCTTTCAAATGAACTTCTCTAGGATACACTGGGCCCAGTTTCTGTTCCCCCATATTTGGCAGAGCTTCAAGTACTGATCCCAGCCCTCCTTGAGCTGAGATGCTGAGGACAGAGCTTCCCATCAGCCCCTTTTACTCTAGGCAGCTCTGTGGCCCGCCTGCTCTGCACACAGGACGCCCACTCCTAAAGTGGATCACAGAGGCCAGCAGCTGTCCATCTACTCACCACACACTTGTGGGGGAGTTAAAAGTCAAAGCAGGATGCACTCAGTACCTGTCACCCACCAAGATCATCTCTTCCCGTTACTAAGATGTGCCATCCCAAGGAATACAGGCTGCCTCTGAAAGGCAGAGGCCTGCATAGCCTGGAGCCATGTCCACAGCCCGCCCCCACCGCCCTCCCTCCCTCAGGCAGGAATCACGCAAGACAGAGTCTTTGGAGCACTTGTTAATCCGTTATGATTTATTAGCTGTACAGCAGTAGATCCTCCTCCCCAGCTTTCAACCCCATTACATATTTTATTACAGGTCTCATGGTGGCGTCCTAAAATAATGAAAAATATCACACAGTACAGCTAAGTACAAAATGCATCAACCTAGAGTCTGATAGCTAACTGATGGCTCTCTTAAAAGCAATACACAGAAGAAAAAAGTGTTGAAATCAGTAAGACTGAGGCTCTCTAAAAAACACATTTTAAACATGTGATAGTTCATGTGCAAGAATCACTTTTTAGTTGGTTTTGCTTCACATTATTTATTTTTTTTGAAGATCCAAAGTTTAAATTACTGACCTAGTGAAATTTTCTGGCCCAGCTTGTAAGGGCTGCTGTGACCCACTCATAATCACCCTTCTGCTCTAACAGAGGATTTAAAAAACAACATTCAGCTACAAACAGCAAAGAAAATGTCGATGGGAAATCATAACTGAAAATTAGTTGCACAAGGTTCAAATGCTGGCTCCGTGGGCTGGAAATCATGATCTTCCACGTGGGTGTCCGTCACTAGCAGGCAGCAGTCTGGGTACTGTTCTGCTACATGATTGTGATCCAATTCCTCGTCAACATTCACACACTAGAGTCTGTGGTAACTTAATTTGCAAGTAATTAAAATGCTGGGTTTTCTTACACTGCACTTCTTTTCAACCTCTTAATTAATGGAAAAGATTAAAATGTAAAAAAAGTTATTTACAAGCTTGACCATACCAGAAACTTTGCCAAGAAAGAGGCAAAGCTTTCAGGACAGAAACCGATCGTAGCATGCCATACTACTGGTGTGCAGCTGACTCCAAGCAAAGGAAGTCAGGGAAAAGCAAAAGCAAAAAAGAGTTTAAAAGTCTAAGTCCTTCCCAAGTCTGCATTTACAATTAAAAACTCTCTTGGGAAGACCAGAGAACTCTGGGAAACCTGGTGGCCATCCTGGAGTGGTTTACCATAGTGAGAGAGAGGGGGGTCAGTGTCTCTGTCTCCATCTAGGAAAACTAGCGAGGCGTCACCACTGTCCTCAGCACTTCAAAGTGAACCCTCAGGGACTCAGAACATTCCATGATTTGCTAACATCAGACAGCAAGTTCTAGTTAAATCACATTTTTTCTAACATCATCCTTGAAGTTTTCCTTCTCAGTATGTTTGGTAAAATGGTGTAAAATGATGCTTTTCCCAAAGCCAAAAGAAGAAAGAAGGGAGAAAAATTAAGATGTAGGCCGTTGAAACACAGCCCAGAGCAGTCCTGGCGACGCGCGAGGCCCCACCATCACCGGTCCATCATGCTGAGGATCATCTCGGGCGTGAGGTCTCCATTAGGGGCGTCTGTGGCAGCTGGCTGGGCCTCCTCTTCCTCCCCCTCCGTGGGCTCAGCATCTGGCTCTTTTTTGACTTCAACTATAATGTTCTCAATTGCACCTGTATCCTGGTCTTCAACCTGAATGATAGCTGTTGCTGGCAAAGAAGAGCACAAACAAAACAAACCTACATTAAAGCCCCCAAGGATTACAAGGTTCTTTCAGACCCCACACCAAAGGGAATGTCTGCAATATAGGAAGTCCTTAGTAGTGATACAGAGAAAGCCAACAAAAAAGACTTAAAAGATCTAAAATGTGGCCACATAAAATAAATCCCCAATACTCTACTCTTGCAAAGAACAAAATGCTGATGGTTACCTTCAAACGCCTCCCAAATTATACATTAAAATCCTTAGTTTTCCTTCATGTCACACGTTTAGTCTTTACAATAGAATGAGAGGCAGACAAAAAGTGCAGACAGCACAGGACTAAGAGGACTTTGGGGCTGGGCGCGGTGGCTCACGCCTGTAACCCTAGCACTCTGGGAGGCCAAGGCGGGCGGATTGCTCAAGGTGAGGAGTTCGAAACCAGCTAAGCAAGAGCGAGACCCTGTCTCTACTAAAAAATAGAAAGAAATTAATTGGCCAA
>VBSM01000949.1:8852999-8877407 GCA_008086735.1 Cheirogaleus medius
AGTGAGCTATGATGACACCACTGCACTCTAGCCTGGGCAACAGAGTGAGACCGTCTCAAAAAAAAGTGAAGGAACTGGTGTAGAAATAATACTGACGAGGAGCCAGATAACATAGCTTTGAGTCTCTCAGCCAAAGAGTGCTTGTTACCCTCCCTCATTACTGTGGCACAAAATGTACACTGCTTGCCTTCCTCCAAAAGCACAGGTTATTAACGTACACTTTTTTCCTCTGGAACAAAATGTTTAAATTTAGAGATCTGTGGGTAAATGCCTGATCTTCAGGACAAAATGCCTTATTTCTCCAAAGTGAAAATGTGGGGGGAAACACTGGTAGGTGGCAGTGTGTCAAGAATGAGATGCTTCCCTGTTGAACTTATTCAAGCCCCCTATTGCCTAAGTTGGCCTGATGCCTAGAAAACTAAATAAATTCAGTCAGAATTGGGAGAAAAAAAGCACACAAAGAAGGTTAATAGGGTCAAAGGCTTATTGGCTTGGAAATAATTTGGCAAAAAGCCTTGAAAATAGCAGGAGACTCTGCTGGTCAATCTCTGTAGATGGCCAATAGGCACAACTTCCGAGACAGGACAAATACAACTGCAAGGCCTTTGTCACACAATCAGTGGAATGGAGTCCAAAATAACTTTTGTTTTCTGGGGGGGGATAAAGACACACTAGGTATGAGGCCCTGAAACACTCCATGCTCTACTAACCAGCAGCAGACAAAAGGAAGAATTATAGAAATCTATCAGAAACCATCAATAATCTCTTTAGCCTTAAAATGCTTCTGGCAATGTACAATTAGGGAGTGAAGCTGGTCTTCTTGGAGAGGAGCCACAGATGTGAGCGAGGCAGTACCAAGAGAAAGATGGGCACAGCACAGAGTCTGTGGCAGCAGGAGGCTATGCAACTAACAGCAACTATACGATCCCTAAGTTCAAGGTTATCTGCAATCACTAGTAATATTTGGGGTCTTCTGACATTTCTGTTACCTCCCAGGTGTTTATTATAATACTTCTTAGCCAAACAAAGGGATCTACAAAGATGCTAAGTTAAGAGATGTGTACTTTCATAAAAATTAAGCAAATTGACATCTTAAAGGAGGCATACACTTAAAAGTCAGTGAACAAAGATACTGCTAAAAAGATATTCTATTAAAAATGACATAAAAAATTATTATTCTGCTTACTGGATGAGTATTTTCCCAGAAATAGTTGAGAAAAGGAAGGCCCTGTTAAAATAAGATTTTAAAAAAGGGGGAACCTTGTTTGTTACACATCTAAAAACTTAAGTGCTTTCACGATTAAGTTTTATAATAAAAATAAAATGACTGAAGTTCTCTAATATGTTCAATTTTTCAAAAATTTTGGCTGGGTGCAGTGGTTCACGCTGGTAATCCTAGCACTTTGGGAGGCTGAGGCAGGAGGAAGATTGCTTGAGGACAGGAGTTTAAGACCATCCTGAGCAACAGCGAGACCCTGTCTCTACAAAAAAACAGAAAGATTAGCTGGGCGTTGTGGTATGTGCCTGTAGTCCCAGCTACTCGGGAGGCTGAGGCAGGAGGATTACTTGAGCCCAGGAGTTTGAGGTGAGCTATGACACTACTGCACTCTAGCACAGGCAACAGAGTGAGACCCTGTCTCAAAAAAATAAAATAAAATAAAATAAAAAATTTCATTCCCTCCCTACTATTTCTACTAACAAATAATGCAGAAGACAAAATGAGGAATCCTTAGGCACCATGTACAATCTCTCCAGTCTGATGGTGCTTCTGGGGGAAGTGCATCCCCTAAAATAAAACTCTCCACAACTTTTTCCAACAAAGCCTTAAATGTTCAGTCACAGATGTGTCTTCTCACCTGGGTGCCAGTAGCCCAGGTATCCACATTATAGAATCTAACACTTTTGAACATGTCTGTGTAATCAAATGTGGCTCCCAAATTACCAACTCTTATTCCCTATCCTTCTTTGTGAGGCTTAGTACCTCTAATCATACCCCCCTGCTTGGGTTTTCATGACTTAGAAAGACATAAAACACCCCAAAGAGCACCAATCAAAGAAAAATAGGCAAGATTTTAAATTAAAAATGGAGAGATTAAGATAGGAAGAGAAAGGCTGACCTTCACTGATTTGATCAACACATCTCAAGGCTAGGCTGACACAGGCAGTCAAACCACAAGTCAAGATGCTTAAGCAACCTTCTTCATGTCCATTAGATTCACTGCTCAAAATCTAGACCAGTTTCCTAAATGTAAAAGTTAAGAACATAGAAAAGAAACTCTGCTGGCCTTAGAATATCACTAATTTGAATAAACTGAATAAAGATATTAACTTTGCTTTGGCTTTAACTGAATACTGCATATAATGTATCAACAAGCACTGGAATGCCACGAGGAAAAAAAAATGTGCCCCAGGAAAAAATAAATGTAAACAGACATTAGGAAAATTAGAAGTTTAAAGGAAGTAAGAGTAACTTCGCCCACCTCTACACCCCAGCACATCCCTACATAAATATAATGGAAACTGGGCTCCAAAATCTGCCACATGTAACCAAATCAAGAAACAAGTCACTTACCACTATCAGAGGAATCCTCTTTTTTAGAGCGCATCTTTCTTTTCCTTCCACGTTTACTTTTCTTTGTTTCTCCTCCATTTTCCCCTTCTACGCCATCTGGACCAGCACAATTATCAGCATGTCTTGCCATGGTATTCTAAAAGGAACAAAATCCTGTTTCACACTACTAAAAAAGCTAAGATCAGACTGGAAGTTCTTTTTATTTCAGTTTAATAATATCAAAATTTGACATATTAAGTCTGAAAGTTCTGTTATCTGCTAAGTGTGTACTGAACAAGCTCTCCCCATCCAAGGAGAATGGATAAGGCTGGGTCCTCTGAGGGGCAGCTCAGCAGCCCACAGACAGGGAGGGGGGTGGATCAGAATAGCTCCTCGTCCTGTCCAGATCTAACGTGCCCCAGTCCTGCCATGGGAAGACCCAGGACACACTAAAGCTGGCTAAGGGTGAGATGGCATACAGGTTTCAATCCACCTAAAGAAATTTCTTTACCAATCAGACCTAATCAAAGATACTTCATCCCCTATCAGTGGAAAGGTTCACATATGGATAGAAAACCTCGAGGTGGGGATGATTGACCCTTTCCAAACAATGGAGCATCTCTGTTTATAACCTCAGCGGAAAAAACTGTCCCACTTTGCAGGGGAAGAGCGAGAATCCCATATTGGCCGGGCACAGTGGCTCATGCCTGTAATCCTAGCGCTATGGGAGGCTGAGGCGGGCAGATCGTTTGAGCTCAGGAGTTGGAGACCAGCCTGAGCAAGAGCGAGACCCCGTCTCTACTAAAAAAAATATAAAGAAATTAGCTGGACAACTAAAAATATATACAGAAAAAATTAGCCAGGTATGGTGGCACATGCCTGTAGTCCCCGCTACTTGGGAGGCTGAGGCAGGAGGATCGCTTGAGCCCAGGAGTTTGAGGTTGCTGTGAGCTAGGCTGACGCCATGGCACTCTAGCCCAGGCAACAGAATGGGACTCTGTCTCAAAAAAAGAATTCCATATTAAGAACCATAACAGGGAAGCGAAGTTCTGAGCCTTACCCGACGTGTAAATGTTTTCCCACACTTAGAACAGACGAAGGCCGCAGGGACAAAGTTGGGGTCATGGTAGCGTTTGAAGTGCATGTCAAGGAGCTGCTTCTGGCGGAAGGTCTTGTCGCAGTGGCTGCAGGCATAGGGCTTCTCCCCAGTGTGGGTACGCTTGTGCATGATCATGTGCCGCTCCTGAAACAGCCAGGGGTGGGGTGGGGGGCTTCAGAGTCTGGTCCCAACAGCTACCACTGCCTGCATAATCCTACCTGATCCTCAGGCCTTTCTCACCCAAGGGTCTACACTCCACACTGCTCGTGATGATAAAGCTATCTTTATTGGGGTACAAAACTGTTTCCATAAATTCTAGCACAGATAAAGCTGTTCACTACTGCTGCCTGTGGCTCCCTCCTCAGCATCATGCCCCAGACCAGGTTCTTTCCCTTTCTAGAGTCCTGGACTTAATCTTCACACAGTTTTGAGAAAGAAGTTTGCCTCAGAAGGAGGTAAGCTGTGACTAAAGAAAATACCAGCTGGAGAATAGGATGATACAATTGACAAGGAGCAAGACCCTTGACTTTGCTGACATTCTTCACAAACCACAGCTTAAAAATGCTATCCTTAAAAACAGCCACCATATTAAAAGACATAAAAAACCTTCTGATAATACCCGACACTGATGAGGCATCAATGGTTTTCTGATGGTTCCTACCTGTCTACAAGCATAATCACACTGGTCACACTTAAAGCGCTTCTCGTTCTTGTGTGACTTCTGATGCTGAATGAGGGCGTAGCGCTCATGAAATACAGCATCGCAGTAACGGCATTTCTTGCCCTGCTCGATATAGGAATGCTGCTTTCGCAAGTGGACACCTGAAAGCAAAATACAAAGCCCAGTTTAACTTGTGAAAACACAAACAAGCATTCTAACAAGTTAATAATACATTTCTATTGCTTCTTATAAAAATTACTCTGCCTACTATACAGAAAATGAATTAAAAGGAGAAATGGATGTGGGGAGACCAGTTAAGACTGCTGAAACAAAATAGGTGGGAGAAGGTGGACAAAGGTGATGGCAACGGACACGGAAAGGAGGGGGAAGAACCGATGAGCGACGGAGGAAGTTGGATCAATAGGATTTAGTGCCTGCATATAGAGGAAGAAGGTGGTGTCAGGAATGACTTCTAGGTTTCTAGCTTGGAAAACCAGGCAGGTGATAGGACCATTTACTGAGACAGGAATAGTTGAAGAGAGAACACCAAGCTGTGTTTGTTTTGGGGGAGCATGGCAGGAAGTGTTAGACTTTCAGTTTCAGACACGTTGAATTTGGAATACCAGAGATATCAAAGTAGAGATGGGATGGAAAGGGATAGATGGCTACATAAGTCTAACTGAAAGGAAAGATCTCAAGTGGGAACATAAATTTAGGAGTTCGTTAGGATTTGAGTGTGATCATGTCAACTGGCAAGATTGCTAGGGCAAAAAGAGTGAAAATGAAGAGGATGGGTAACACATTAAGAAATCTAAGAGTTAAGCTAGACACAGGTGCATGCCTGTAGTCCCAGCTTCTCAGGAGGCTGAGATGGGAGAATTGCTTGAAAGCTCAGGAGTTTGAGTCCAGCCTGGGGACTTTTTTTGTGTGTGCGAGATATCATCTCTTAAAGAAAGAAATAATCTGGCCAGGCACAGTGGCTCACGCCTGTAATCCTAGGACTCTGGGAAGCCGAGGCGGGAGGATTGCTTGAGCTCAGGAGTTTGACACCAGCCTGAGTAAGAGACCCCATCTCTACATTTGGGATCATGAATTTATGGTGCTGTAAATCTGCTTCAGTTGAGGTGGTATCATGCCAAATTAAAAAAGAGAAAAATTAGCCAGGCATTGTGCTGTGTGCCTGTAGTCAAAGCTACTCAGGAGGCTGAGGCAGGAGGATCATTTGAGCTCAGCAGTTTGAGGCTGCAGTGAGCTATGATGACGCCACTGTACTTTACCCAGGGCACACAGTGAGATTCTGTCTCCGGGGGGGGGGGGGGGGGGGGGGGGGGGGGGGGGGGGGGGGGGGGGGGGAGGAAGCTAAATGCTAAGACCAGTGAGAGAAGGTTGAGAAGGACCAGTCAGAGAAATAAGAAAACCAACAGGATGTAGTGTCATACAGGCCAAGGGAGTGAAGTATTTTAAGGAGGAGGGCATAGTCAACTATGAAGAATACTGCTAAGAGATCAAGTGAGACTGAAGTAGAATGTTCACTACATTCAGTGTGTGGGATCATTAGGTGATCTTATCAAGAGTGACTTTAACCAGAGTGATGAGGTGTCAAGCCAGATGTGAGGGAAAGATGAGCTAGGGAAGACTGTGAGGGATATAACTTTTTAAGAGGGTTGGCTCTGAAGGAGACTAGAGGGAAGATTTTTTTTTTTGAGACAGGATCTCATTATGTCACGCAGGCTGGAGTGATCATAGCTTACTGTAGCTTTGAGCTTGGAACTCCTGTGCAAAGCGATCCTTCCGCTTTAGTCTCCCAAGTAGCTGGGACTACAAGCATGTACACCATGCCTGGCAAATTTTTAAAATACATGAGCATGTTCAGAGTTGAAAAGACCAAGAAGTAAGACCATGAAGAGGAAGGTAATGATAGTATAGAGACTGCCATGAAGACAGGAGTAGGATTCAGGGAAGAGAAAAAGGGACAAGTCACAGACAAGAGTGCCACTAGCTCTCTAGCAACAGATGGGGAAAGAGAAGACAAATGCAGATGCAAGTAGGTTAGTAGGTTTGATAACAGAAATCTGGAGTTTCAATCTGTTGCCTTTATTTGTTTTGTGAAGTAGGAAGAGAAGTCATTTACTGAGACTAGGGAGGGGGAGAGAAAATGGGAGGAAGTTTAGAGGTTAAAGGTAAGAGTGATTTGTTCAACTCTACATTGTAGTATGGTGTCTCCCACAGAGTAGACACCCAGACATTTGTGGAATGGATGAACAAATGAAATCATTAAACAGAATGGAGCAAACACCCAACAAGAACAAACAGCTGGACTGCCCAGAAGCAATCAGGGCCCAGCTGCTTTTGGGATCATGAATTTATGGTGCTGTAAGTCTGCTTTAGTTGAGGTGATATCATACCAAATTTAAACAGGGCCAATTCTGGGGAATGGAAATGAGGTAAGGGAAAGAATGACTCTCAGTTTTTACTCTCTACACATGTTTATTACAGTAAAATCAGGCCTGCTTTAACAAGAGGAAACAAACTTCTTTTGGATTGGTTTTGGGAGGTAACTATTATTTGATAGCTTCTAGGCACTTAACTTCCTCATAAAGATCTCATTATGTAGGGTCTAAGAGGTATCACATGAGTATAAATACCCAAGGTATTTATTTGCATCATGAAAGTGAATAATTTCAAAAAATTGAATAATTCATACAGTGGCCTAATGGCTTGCGCATACTGCATGGGAGACATTACTCATTTAGATTTCAGTTTTTACATGACAAAAACAGCACACCCTTTTATTTTCCTGAGGACAGAGCCTCTTAAACTTTTCTAACAAAGTCCTTAATAGCAGAGTAGAACACGTGACCCATGGGTCTTATGTGGAGCCCAAAGTCCTCTGCTTCAAACTCATGGTATGTCAGTTTGCATTTTGGTCAATATTGTCATATTAATATAAAAATGTTTTAATACAACTATTATGTATCAATGAAAATACAGAAATGTCTTAAAATACCAGCTAAATTGTATAACTTTCCTCAAAACCTTTTGAGTAAAACCAATGCTGCAGAAAGGCCATGTTTATGCTGAGGCTGGGTATGCTGATGTGGCCTGGGTTACTTATATACACCCCAGTGTGAGACACAGCTCAAGAGGACTTAAGCTCAGCTTTGCCACTCAGAGGCTGTGTTGTATAGCTTTGGTAAAGACACCTCTCTGAGCCTCAGGTTCATCACCTAAAAAATCAGAATAAAATATGCCTTGATTACTTCATATGGTTGTGAAGATCAAACGAGCAAAAAAGTAAAATAAAAGATCTGTAAACTACAAGAATGTAACTAAATGTAAAAATATTTATAATAATGTTCAGGGAACAGAATAGTAAATATTTAGATTTCTCTGGTTTTTTTTTTTTTTTTGACAGGAGTCTTGCTCTGTCACCTGGACTAGAGTGCCTTGGCGCCAACCTCAAACTCCTGGGCTCAAGTGATTCTCCTGCCTCAGTGTCCCAAGTAGCTGGGATTACAAGTGCATGCCACCAGCTAATTTTTCTATTTTTAGTAGAGACAGGGTCTTGCTTTTGCTCAGGCTGGTCTCAAACTCCTGACCTCAAGTGATCCTCCTGCCTTGGTCTCCTAGAATGCTAGGATTACAGGTGTGAGCCACTGCACCCAGCCTAGATTTCTTTTTTATTTTATTTTTTTATAAATTTTTTTTAATTTTACATCATTCTTTCCAACCCCCTCCCACAAGGAGATAATTGAGACTGAATAGATTTCTTTTTTAAATAAAAAAAACAAAGGGAGAAAGCCAAGTGACCATATCTTTAATAAGTAACATTGAAACTTTTCTGATAAATTCTGTCTCTATGTACATTATAGCTTAAGTATGCACAGAAATAGAGTTACCAGCAATCAAACAGCCCAACTACTTATGTTCTGAAAAAAATGCAATGGATTGACCTTAGTTTGAATCATACTATGTCACTTCCCTATTTGGGGAATGAAGGCTACTGATTAAAGGCATACTGTTTCCTCCCATTACAGCTCTCATTAATTTACAGATGAGCTATATTCAGGAAAGAATCTTGTGGCCTGACTGCAATAGGAGAAAGAAATACAAAAAACAAAAAACAAAACAAAACAAAAAACCAGCAGCTAAGCCATGGCTTTCCCTGAATGGCAGGTCATTCATATAAATGACACATATGAGAGTCAGAAGGTAAAGCTATTTATGTTCCTCTTATTTTCATTAATCCTTCAAAATATTTTTTTCACCTGCCACTAGTTAATCTACTTACCCAAATCACTTTTTCGGGCTATGACCGTGTCACAGTGGGGACAGTGAAATTTGGCCACATTTTCTGTGTGCTTCTGTAAAATGTGCATCTTCATGGTACCACTCTGGGTAAACCGAGCATGACAAATATAACATTCATAAGGTTTTTCCCCTTAAAAGGAAATACAGAATGAACAAATTAAATAAGTAAATACTATAATCTGATGGGAGGGTAGCTCAGGTGGTAGATATGCTCAACCAAAGAATCTACAGGGCTTCCTGAGGAAGGCAGAGGCTCAGTCTCAGCGACCAGTTCACATCTATCTTCAGAGATGACAAACAAGTCCTAACCTGCTGCCGGCCCCCTCTGCTCTGCCCAGCTCTGCTCTGGAATCCACCACATTATAGCAATGCTTACCTTTGGGGGAGACTAGATGGTAGACCTGCAAGTTTTTCTTTTTAGGAAAAGATAGCACTTAAGAAAACTGAACAAGTTGGGTTAAGTAATCTACCCAGACTTTTAAAAGTAAATTCTCTAGATTTTAATTTGATTTTATTTCTCCCTTAAAAGCACTATTTCCATGTGGTAGAAGAACTCCAGTTGAACAAAACAAAATCTATTCCCTAATGTATTTTCAGAACAATGAATTCAGAGGATATATCAAACAAGCATTCAATCATATACTACATTTATGCCAGTCTTCCATTCAGGTAAGCAATGGGGCATGTGGTGGTTCATCGAGTCCTGTGGGATCCACTGAAAAGGAGCTCATTAATATAACAAGGAGTGGAGAAGTCATACCTGAATGGGTTCTCATGTGCCTTTTCAGCTTGTATGTGTCCCTGCTGGCATAACTACACAAACTGCACTGGAACGGACGCTCTCCAGTATGAGAGCGAATGTGACGTTTTAATTTGCTGACCTGAAACACGAAAGCAACCGAACCATATAACTTTCATTAACATAGACTACAACATGAACACTGTGGGTTAGGCACAAAAGCTTAGCTTTGAGGTACTGAAGTTAAGAATACAGGAAAAAATCTAAAAGATAATCTTTCTTTCCTCTTTGTTACCTGTAACCTTTGCTTTTCAAATCCATATTATAATCCAAGGGAAGAGGGTAAATGGATGGGGGGAAAATGGATGGGGATGGAGATGAGTCAAGATTGGTCACTATTTATAACTGTTACCAACCACACGGTTCAATTTCGTTTACCCTCTTTTCTTAGCATTAACATTTCCTAAACAGGCCAGGCTCTAGGGGTCTAACTTACTATTGACTGTGCTTTTAGTCTCCTGTTGGGTACACTATTCCAGTGACTTTCAAACTTGATTCCAAGAAGTACTTTGAACACTCACTAATGTTTTATTTGAAAATTTAAAAAAAGTATTCCAATTTTAAGAAGAAAACCCCTGTACTTGTGTTACATACCACAATTTCATTCACAGTGTAAGTGGTTAAATAACTGTCCTAACAGCATTACTGAATAAGTCTCTCCCTGAGATCTGTCTTCTTATCACCTACTAAATTCCCAAATGCACCAGGACTTACTCTGTTTCAATGAACTATTCATCTATTTTTGCGGGTATTACTGTCATTTACTGTATAATTTTACAATATCCAATAGCACAAGCCCCTCATTCTGTTTTCAAATTTTTCTTAGCTAGGCATTCATATTTACTCTTCCAATTGAAATTTTGAATCAACTTGTAATGTCTCTTCATTTATTTATGTGCTTTGGAAAAGTTTGTGAGGTTTCCTTCACATAGATTTCACTGATAGGGATAAACTGAACAAGAAAAAAACTAAGTCATTTCGTTATTAGAATTTGAACCATTTCATATCGTCCTGTCAGTAATTACAAAAGTTACTGATTTCTGTATGCTTATCTTATATCTGGCCACCCAACTCAACTCTTATGTTCTAAGTTTTTTAGCTCATATTCTTGGATTTTCTCTGTGAGCAAATATGTCTGCATGAAACAAGTTTTGTCTTTCCATATTTTATTCTGTTAGCTAGGATTTCCAGTACAATGTTGAAACAGTTAAGAACTGATATCTCATCTGTTCTAGATTTTAATCGGAAGACTTCCAGTGTTTCAGAATTAATTAGGATGGGTTTACTACAGGTTTCTGGTGTATAATCCTTATTTTTTTATTTCATTTTTTTTTTTTCCAGAGACAGGGTCTTGCTCTGTTGCTGGGGCTAGAGTAAAATGGCATCATCATAGTTCACTGTAACCTCAAACTCCCAGACTCAGGTAATCCTTCTATCTCAGCCACTGAGTAGCTGGCACTTACCACCATGCCTGGCTAATTTTTCTATTTTTTGTAGAGATGGGGGCCATGCTATGTTGCTCAGGCTGGTCTCAAACTCCTGGCCTCAAGCAATCTTCCTGCTTTGACTTCCTAAAGGGCATGAGCCACTGTGCCCAGTTATATGCCTTATTATATTAAAGAAGTTTTCTCCTACTCTTAACTTGCTAGGACATTAAACAGTTATGATTTTTTTTTTTTTTTTTTGAGACAGTCTTGCTCTGTTGCCTGGGCTAGAGTGCCGTGGCGTCAGGCTAGCTCACAGCAACCTCAAGCTCCTGGGCTCAAGCGATCCTTCTGTCTCAGCCTCCTGAGTAGCCGGGACTACAGGCATGCACCACCATGCCCAGCTAATTTTTTCTATGTATTTTTAGTTGTCCAGCTAATTTCTTTCTATTTTTAGTAGAGATGGGGTCTCACTCTTGCTCAGGCTGGTCTTAAAATCCTGACCTTGAACAATCCTCCCGCCTCAGCCTCCCAGAGTGCTAGGATTACAGGCATGAGCCACCACACTCAGCCAACAGTTATGAATTTTATAGGTTTTCCCCTAGTAACCTACAGAAATGATCATGTGGTTTTTCTTTAATCCTTCAATCTAATATATCAATAATTTCCTAATATTGAACTATCCTTGTGTTTTAGGTATACTCAATAATCACTTTTCTTTTGAAGTTTGGTTGGTTAGTAATTTCATCTAGAATTTTTTGCTTTTCTGTGAGAATTATAGTTTTCTTTGTGGTAGCATCCTTATCCAGTTTTGCTAACAGGGTAGTCTTAAGTAATAGTTGATAAACCTTCCATTTTTAAATGCTCTTGGGTACAGTTATTTTTGAAGTTTGGTAGAATTTGCCTGTAATAACACATGGAACTGGTAGTTGTTTTTTTTGGTTTTTTTTTAGTTCAAGGATCTTCACTGGCTTTTAGTTGAACAACACCTCATCTATGCCACAGAATGAGTGTTCCTGAGGTACTTTTTTTTTAAACAGGTCAATCTTTCACACTCATATTTTTTTGGTGAGGGGGGGAGGATGTGGGTGTGGGATTGTTAATAATCTAGTAAGATTTTATAACTCATCTTAAGTCAGTTTGGGTAGTTATATCCTCATATTGAAATCATGGTCTACCCAACAGAGGTACCAACAGAAAGCTGAGCACTCACTTCTACACTGGCGTAATCGCACATGGAACACTTAAATGGCTTCTCGTGGGTATGTTTATAACGCCGGTGCCGCACCAATTCTCCACTAGTCACGAAGGCCATGTCGCAGTCTGGGCACTTGTGAGGACGAGTACCTAGAGAAAGGAGGGTATAATAGGAAGAGCAAGATCAAGGGCACAGTTGATGTGGAGTTCAATGTGTGGCACAGAACTGATGCATGAGATTGGACCCTAGTCATCCCATCAACTGCACTGGCTTGAGAGTGGCTCTAAAAGCTATGTGAGAGCCTGGCTGAATTTATAACACTAACCCTGGGATATCAGAACACCCACCAAACATTTGGTTTCTCCTAATAACTCATTTGAATCTGTCGTCTTTGAATACAAAATCCTTCTTATCCCTATTCTGTGAATATCCTAGTCCCTATGGACAAAAGTTAATAGAAACACCATTCTGTTTCAATTTTTGCTAAAATATATAAAACATCTTTTATACCTCCATGTTTTATCAAGTTCACGTTACAGAATTAATGGATATTTGACTCGAGATCCTTTCACACATCAAATCTTACTGTATTATGACTATATATATAGGGCCACTGGGCTGTCCATATTCTGAAACTCTTTTCTTTTTTTAAACCACAAACACATTAGCTTGTTTTCTATGTGTCTTGATAAGGAATTCCAGGAGTTTATCAAAGGCTTTACAAAGTAGTACTGCCTTTTATGTGATTTAAACAGATCACTTTCAAACATCTATGTCTGATATTCTGTGATCCAAATGTCAACTCATCCAATATTTAAACATTTTTCATGAATAATATACCCTTACATTTTTTTCACTGAAAGAATCTTAGTGTTTTTAATATATCCTCACATAAGCAGAGCTCCATAACATAACTGATTACTTTAGTGGATGTTCTCCAGCCATTTTATATTCTTGAGTACCGCATTATACATACCATGTTTAGGTAATAATGACAGTTCTAAGGAGATAAAGCTGACAGCACAACACAGTGTTGTCTTCACAGACTGTTATTCAGAAACTAGTGACCATCTATAATTTTGAGCAACAGTAAGAAGTGACAGCAAGATAATCCTAACACCAAAACCAAAAGTAGGCTGCCTTTGAGAATGGAACTAGGAAGTGCCACGATGTAATAAACAGGATTAGCTGTCTGCAGAAATGATTCTCCTAGAGAATGAAGAGACTCTTGGAGAGGGAAGTATGATTGGAGTATGAGCGTAACTAAGAAATTCCAAGGAATGCTCATTTGCTCAATTTGCTCCTTCAGTACCACTGAAGATGTTGGAGTGAAGGATAGAGTTCTTTCTGTGAAAGACATATAGTCTTGTGGTACAGTTAAGTAAGTAAAACAATTAATAAGAGAAGGAAAGCAGCATCCATTTCTTTTAGGATGGAAAGGTTAACTGAAAATTAACTACCATGTGTTTTCCTAGTACTATCTAGGGGAGAGAAGAGGCCTGCCTCTGGTAGACAACATAAAGCATGGCAATCAGTAAAGAAGTGGACACTGCTATAGGGCAGGGATTTTTCTTAGGCTGCCCCACATGACCACCTATGTCCCTCTGCTCAAGGTTCATCCTTATCAAGTCACCGTTCAACCGCTACAGCATCTTAACATAGGCAAAAGCATACCCTAGAATGCAATACAACTGCATCTAAAAAAATGAAAAAGTGTATTCCTCACCATAAACTGATACTCTGGTATACACATCCGACTCTTGTGGGTTTGGTTAGTATGAATCAGTCCTGCCAAATCAGTTCTGGGTAACCAGAAAGATCACACTTCTTATTTTCAAAAACTGAACACTCATGTCAACTGTGGACTCTGGGTGATGACAGCATGTCCATATGAGTTCATCAATTGTGACCAAGGGACCACTCAGGGGGTAGGGGGATGTGGAGAGCAGGAAGGCTATGTGTATGTGTGGGCTGGAGTATATGGGCACTCTGACCTCCCTCTCAATTCTGCTGTGAACCTAAAACTACTCTTTAAAAAAAATAATCTATTTAATTAAAAGGAAAAACAAAAAACAAAAGTTGGAGTAGACCAATACAGAATGCCCATATCAAGGCACACCTGTCTGTTTCAGGAAGTCCTGTTATGGGCCAGCTACAATTTACTTAGTCATTTGCCCTATCATAGTGTCTTCAAAGTACTAAATAAAACGTATTATTAAATGTCTGAGTAGAAACTAGGGAGATGTTAAAAAGTGACTAAGTCACATTAGCAAAAAATATACACAGGCATCTTAACACTGTATCCGTGCTAGCAGTCAGGGAAAGCCCCTTAAACCAGGACCACCTGTAAGGTAGTACAAAGACTAGAGAGAAGGCTTGGCACAGTGACTCATGCCTGTAATCCTAGCACTCTGGGAGGCTGAGTCGGGAGGATGGCTCAAGGTCAGGAGTTCAAAACCAGCCTGAGCAAGAGCAAGACCCCGTCTCTACTGAAAATAGAAAGAAATTAATTGGCCAACTAAAAATATATAGAAAAAACTAGCTGGGCATGGTGGCACATGCTTATAATCCCAGCTACTTGGGAGGCTGAGGCAGAAGGATTGCTTGAGCCCAGGAGTTTGAGGTTGCTGTGAGCTAGGCTGACGCCACGGCACTCTAGCCAGGGCAACAGAGTGAGACTCTGTCTCAAAAAAAAAAAAATACACAGCATACTGCTCATAGGCCAACACCCACTTGATCATGCTCATCTGACAACCAGCATATCAAATCAAAAACAAGAGCTATCACATAAAACAAGGTGGAGAATATGGATAGAGCTAAAGCTCTATGCATGAGGTAGAAAATATGGATAGAAGTTATTCTGCATGAAAAATGGTAAGGACTTGCAGCCAAGTGCCTACACTGAAAACAGTCCAGAAGAGAGGTCCAGCACAGTCTCTCTACTTTAGTGACCCCCTGGAACCTGGTCACAGCATAAATGAAGCTAATATTAGCATATCTGAACACTAAAGTATGTATGGTGCTCAAACAAATAAATGTTTGAATTGCCAGAATGATGCCTTAAATTTTCCATCCTGAGATTATGAATTACTTATTTTCCTTGAGGTGAAACAACCAGAAACAGAAAAAGCCATCATTTTTATAAAGGCAGGATTTTACTTCTGTGTCTAATGTTCTTCCTCATGGTGCCTGGCATTTATTGCCGGAGACTTTCTAGGGTCATTTTTTGTCATTGTTGTTAAAACCTCAACAATACAATGGTAAAGTCTTCAGGAATTATTCCAGGTTAACTAGCCTTTTCCTAGATCAACATCCAGGGAATATAACTTGGATTATCTCCCACTAGATTTCCTTTACATGTATTTGCCTATAACCAAGTATATTTGCTTACAATAAAACCAATTTTACAAAAAGGGCACCATAAGAAAGAACAAAAAACTTCCCAATGGAATTAGCTTGAATGGTAATTAAAACCCAAGTTTGAACCTTGGCTATGTTGTAGCCCCCAACATTCTTATCCAGCACCTGTATGTGTGTTAAGGTGATTCCTCAGGAGAGTGACTGTTCTGAATGCCCTGCCACAGAGATGGCACTTGTGTGGTCTCTCATCAGTGTGGCTTTTCATGTGCCGATCCAAATTTGAACGCCGTGGACACGTGTAACTGCAAAGCTCACACTGGAATGTCTTCTTTACACCTATATGTAAAATAAAACACTTACTTGCCACAGGGTTTCAAAGTATTAAGATTAATCCTAATCTTAAACTTCTACAAACATATTTTATTAGCTTTTTATGACTATGCCCAATCTAAGTCAAATTAAATCATAATTATCTCGTATTACTAACACATTTACTTCTCTTTATTATTTAAAAAAGAGTATTTAAAAAACAAAAATGTACTTAGACTGGTTAAAAAAAGTGGTACCCACATAATAACCTTTAAAAAAACAATTAAAATAACTTGCAAATGCACTGTGTTGAATGCTTTATCCAAAAATGGTTTTATGAAACTACTATGAATAAACTCATTTTACCTTTCTTTTTAATTTTTGTTGGCTTTGGAGGCTTCATATTACCAACCACTTTCTCTGCATTAACCTCTGACAACAGACCCTCCTGTTGCTCTTCCTCAAAGTCGTAGACAGACACATCCACATCTTTGCCCTCCTCTGTGTAACGCAGTTTGCTTTTTTTGGTTTTCTTGGTTTTTTTGGCTGGTGGCTGATAGTCTGGGTCTTTTTGCCAACTAGGATCTTCCTGAGGCGGAAGTTCCCCTTGTTCTAGTGTCTCCACCTCTCCATTGGCCCCCACTTTCACCACTTGAAATCCTTCAGGCAAGGGTAAGGTGTGGCATATCATGGGTTCACTTTCCGCAAGACCCTCTTTAGACACTTCATTCTCATAAGCCCCCTGAAGTTCTTCTACTGAAGTGGTAGCAACAGGTACAGTCACGGGAACAGGTACTTGAACAAGCTGAAGCTCTCCTATGTTTATGGGCTGTTCCTCCATATTTACAACCTGCAAGGTTATAATCTGGGTGTCGTCCACAGCAGCCTCTGCTTCTGGAGCCACTGTGCCCTCCATTACTTCAGTCTTCATCTGAAGAAGGGTAGGGTCCAGCTGTTCCATCATTACCATCTGTACACTGCTGTTGACATCCTGGACCACCTCACCCCCATCTGTCTGGTTCTGGGATAAATGGCAGGCATCTTCTTCCTGGCCCCCTTCCCGGCGTCTCTGGTAAGTCTTTCTCTCCTTTCCTTTAATAAAAGTTTCGGACTCCTCCACGATGGCTTCGACCGCCTCACCTTCCATTTCCCCTTCCTTTATTAAGGGAGAACAGATTGTTATTTAAAATAAAGTTTGTCTAAATAAAAACAGGCAGTTTATTTATTTATTTATTTTTAAATTTTATTTCCTAACAGGCCATGGACTGGTAAAAACAGGCATTTTAAAACAAAAGACCCCTGGTGAATGAATGAATGAGGCATCTATGGTAGTTGTTTTAAGCTTCCCTTTGGCCAGTTAAGTGGTTTTTAATATTTAAAAAGGCACAATAGACATTATGTGTCTACTGATGGAAGAAAAAAAATACCACCTAAAGCAATCTTGCCAAACAAAACTAAAAATTCTGAAACTAATCAAGTCCCTAGATCCAACTACCAATTAACAGGAAATCGGTGACAGAAGATCTTAAATTATACTACAGGGATGAAATCAGTGAAATCTAGACTGCAGGAAACCCTGCAGGATTAACTACTTGGTTCCTTCTGCAAATAAATGACCAGAAGGGAAAACCGGAAGGACAGAGGGAAAACTTACAGAGATCGGTGGTTCCCCACTTGGAGTGACTATCTTCAGGGACATTTGGCAGGATCTGGAGACACTTTTGGTTGTTACTACTACTATCTCTGGGTGGGATGTGCTATTGGTATCTAATGGGTAGATGCTACTAAACATCCTAAGAGGCACAGGTCAGTCCTCCACCACAAAGAATTATCAGGCCCAAGATGTCAATAGTGCTGAAATTGAGAAAGTCTGATACAAACAAAAGAGACTTAAGAGACAGTAACCAATCATAATGTCTGAATTTTCCTGGACATGATTCAAACCAATAAATAGTGAAAAAAGTATAACACAAGACTGGAGGAGTAGATTCCAGAGACTTATTGTACAATATGGCTACTGTAGTTAATAACAATGTATTGTATACTTGAAAATCACTGAGGGTAGATTTTAAGTATTCTCACTACAAAAAATGTGAGAGAATGCATATGTTGATTACATTGATTTAGCCATTCCACAAAGTATACGTATTTCAAAACATCATAATGCACACCATAAATATAATTTTTATGTCAACTAAGAAATTAATTAAAAATAAATCTTATACATTTCCTCTATTTAGAAAACACTGGTAGACAGCTGGGCATGGGGGTGCATGCCTGTAGTCCCAGCTGCTGGGGAAGCTGAGGCAGAGGGATCACTTGAGCCTAGGATTTTTAGGTTGCAGTTACCTATGATGACCCCACTGATCTCTAGCCCGTGTAAAAGAGATCCTGTCCAAAACACACACACACACACACACACACACGCAAAACCAACAAAAAACCACTGGTAGATAGCTTTGCTGTTTTTAAATGAAATGCTACTTTAGAAAACATGCTCTGTCACAGTGGTTTTATTATTTTTTTTAAAGCTTTATTAAGGTATAATTGATATACCAAAAAATTGCACATATACCACATTATTAACTACAGGTACTATATTATACAGATGATTTCTAGAACTTAAATTCATTTTGTGTAACTGAAACTTTATACCCACTGGGCAACAATTCCTCATTTCCCCCTCCCTGTCAAAGTTTTTTTCACCCTGTTTTTTGGAGTCAGAACTTAGATCAAGACTCCTATGGCCCTGCTTATAGACACCACACAAACTGCCTCCTATGTTATACCACCAACTTGAAATTCATCTGTCTTCCCTATGAGATTATGAGTTCCCTGAGGACAAGGACCACATCTAATAAGTGGTTTTTACTCATTAGCACTGTACCCAGGCTGGTAATACTCAATAAATGCTTTGAGGCTGGGTGATCGGGCTCGCGCCTCTAATACCAGTGCTTTGGGAGGTTGAGGCAGGAGTGCTTGAGCCTAGGAGTTAAGAGACCAGCCTGGGCAACATAGCAAGCACCCGTCTCCACAAAGAAACAAAATTAGCAGGCACGGTGGCACATGCCTGTAGTCCTAACTACTTGGGAGGCTGAGGTGGGAGGATCGCTTGAGCCCAGGAGTTCCAGGCTGCAGTGAGCTGTGATGCACCACTGCACTCTAGCCTGGGCAACAGAGTGAGACCTTGCCTTAAACTCCACCAATTCAATTTCTGACTCTGAAATCTTGTGAGTAACTAGAGTACCCAAATATCTAAGAGTAAAACAGGTCTCAACAATCATCTAACTTAAGGCAATAATCTGACCTAACAATTCAAAATTAAAATTTAAAGTGTTTCATATTTTTAACCTAATCACAAGCAGGTACCTTAACACTGTATCTGTGCTAGCAGTCAGGGAAAACGCCTTAAGCCAGGACCACCTGTAAGGTAGAGTACAAAGACTAGAGAGAAGGCCTGGTGCGGTGGCTCACGCCTGTAATCCTAGCACTCTGGGAGGCCGAGGCAGGCGGATCGCTTAAGGTCAGGAGTTCGAAACCACCCTGAGCAAGAAGCGAGACCCCATCTCTACTAAAAATAGAAAGAAATTAATTGAACAACTAAAAATATATAGAAAAAATTAGCCGGGCATGATGGTGCATGCCTGTAGTCCCAGCTACTCGGGTGGCTGAGGCAGAAGGATCGCTTGAGCCCAGGAGTTTGAGGTTGCTGTGAGCTAGGCTGACGCCATGGCACTCTAGCCAAGGCAACAGAGACTCTGTCTCAAAAAAAAAAAAAAAAAAAGACAGGTGAAAGATGTGTTGGATGTGGCCAGTTTGGATGGTCCTGAATGATGAAATATGAAGATTATATACCTCGTATGCTTGGCCATGGAAAACTACTTATGCTTTCTGGGCAGGAAGGTTAAGATTCACTCACTTCACAAAGAATAGGGCTTGATGTCCTCAAAAGGTTTCTCTATTTTTGTAAAAAATAAATAAATAAATAAATAAATGCATGATGCATTTAACACCCTTCTGGCTTTCAAGGCCTCTCAGTATCTGACCCCACGATAACCTATTCAGACTTACGGCTTGCTGCTCTCCAGCACACTTTCCCCTTCAGTCAAGCTGTTTTGTCTTTTCACAGGAACACAGTTGTTCCCACTGCCATTTTCCTCTTTTTGCTCTGTACTTTAAGTCCTACCCACTCCTCTCAGATCATAACAAAGCCTTCTGAGGTGCTGTGGCCATTACTTTGCTCTGAATGTGTTTGCTAATAAAATAACCACACAATTTTGCACTTAAATTTTTCTCAAAATGATCAATTTTTCCAGCTGGGTATGAAAACTCTTTGAGGGCAAAAGCCAGGCTTGAAGCAACCTACATTTTTGGACAGATTCGAAGCCCACCATCTGCATGGAACAAAACAAGGCTGATGGAAAACTGAGGTTGGTGGGTTGCCAGTCTGGTTTGTTCTGCCATTACTTTCTTTCATTAGTCCCTTGTCTCAACCAAGAGAAAAATTCTACAACATTCAATGTGAAGGCCACTCACTAGCTGTTCTGTAACAGTGGGGACAAATATAACAAAATATTATTGCAGAAGGTGAGGGTCCAGGGACATTTGTAGAGTACTTTAAAATTTGCCAATAAATTAAAAATGTCTGAGTTATGTGCTTGTATTTTAAAGATCTCATTTATACTTCTGATTGTGAAAGACTACTTTAAGCATGATCTTAACTATAATTACTTTTATAAACCCAATGTTGTTCAGATGGATTATTTTTGGGATAGGAATTCTCTATACCAGCACTGTACAATAAAATTATAATGTAAGCCACAAACGTGAACTTCTGTGTAACTTTAAATAAAAAATTTTCATATTAAAAAGTAAAAGAACAAAGAAAAAAAGTAAAAGGAAACAAGTGAAATTAATTTTATTAATCTATTTTATTTAACCCAGTATGTCCAAAACATTACCATTTCAAGCTGTAATCAAAAAATTACTAGTGTTACATCATTCATTTATTTAGAGACAGGGTCTCACTCTGTCACCCTGGCTAGTGTGCAGTGGCGTGATCATAGCTCACTGCAACTTCAAACTCCTGGGCTAAAACGATCCTGCTGCCTCAGCCACCTAAGTAGGACTATAGGTGTGTTCTACCATGCTCAGGTAATTTTTAAAAATGTTCTTGAAGAGATAGGGTCTCCTAGGTTGCCCAGGCTGGTCTTGAACTCCTGGGCTCAAGTGATCCTCCCACCTCAGCCTTCAAAATGTTAGGATTACAGGTGTGAGCCACTGTGCCCGGCCTGAGATATTTTATATTCTTTTCTCATATTAAGTCTTCGAAATCTGGTACATATTTTACAACTATAGCACACCTCCATTCGTACTAGTTACACTATTAAGTTCTCAACAGCAACATGGGGCTAGGGGCTACTATACTGGAGAGCACAGCTTTATATCTTTGTCACTTTAAGTATAGTCTGAAGACCAGCAGCATTGGTATAACTCTGGAGCTTGTTAAAAACATAGAACTTCAGGTCTCACCCCAACCCAAAGAATCATATTTCATAATCTTAACATATTGTTACTGTTCATCTATTTTTTATTGAGAGTTTTAGGCCATGAAGTAAGTATTGCAGGAAAGAGAATGACAATCCAAATGTATAAAGTTAGGAACAGAAAAAAAGCCCCATTTACCTCAATGACATTCTCAGAAAAGTTATCAAAGAACAAAACGATTCACATGCTGTGAATGCTAATGTGGTGGCCCTGCCAGAGAATCACTACATAACCCCAGACTATTTAAATATCCTCAATAATAAAATGGGTGGAGGAAAAACATTTAATCTCTGAGCTCTCTGGGGGTTTGTAGCACACAATTTGAAGAATGCAGGAAAAAATCCATCTTATCTCTGCTGTGAATTTGAAAACTTAAAATGTTAGAAATTGCTTGTAAATAACCAAGTCCAACCTAAAAGAGATCAAATTATAAACCAGGCAGAAAAAGAACTGGTATAAAGGAATACAAATTGAAACCAACTGTGCTGCCAAGTAGTTGAGCTGACAGTATTCTCTCACTGTGAAAAAAACACATGGCACAAGGTCCATGAACAGCAGCATCTACTCAGGTCTTAAAGCTGTAGCCTCTATTTTCACAGAAAAACATCAGACTAAGTAGCAAGCCACTAGCCTTTCCAATACACTGCTTAGAAATCTCAGTGCATCCCCTCATGCAGCAGTCCCTTTTACCTAACTTCCTCTAGAAGAAGAGAATCTCACTTTTGAATCAATAACTAACGGAATAGGCTGGGCCAGGTCTCTCCCCACTCCCTGGGGACTGTGCTCCTAGCTGCCTCTCACTGTACTAGCAGCTCCAATCCATCTCCTCCCTTTCTCTGCAGACTCCTGCTTTCAAATACACAATTCCTCTTAGCTCTACACACACACACACACACACACACACAATCATTCTTACATTCTCTGGCTCCCTCTTTGCTTGAGTCAGTGACACCTTCTAGGTTTTGTCAAATCTTCTATTTGTGGGTTAATACCACTGAAGAGGTTTACATATCACTCAAAAGGGGTTTACATTTACTTCTGGTACACAATTTTTCCCCTTCCAGATTATGAAAGTATATTAGCTTATTTATATAAATCTGAAAAATGAAGCACATAAAGGATAAAAGATAACAATTCCTATACCTAATCACCCAACACTTTGGTGTTATTTTCTCAGCTTTTCATCTATAGATATGTATTTTTTATACAGATGAGGTCATATCATACATGTAGTTTATATATACACTTTTATATATGACTTTGCTTTCCCACCTTAAAAATATGTCCTTACTAAAAAGGACTCCACTCCCTCCTTTAGCCCTCTGTGGTTCCTTTGTTTGGCCCATAAGCACCAATCAAGAACCACCCCAGTCAACCCAAAAACCTTTCCTTCACAACCTGTTTGTCTGGCATCTGACGAGATGAAACTTACATTCCTCCTTCGTAAACCTCTTTTCTCCCTTGGCTCCTACCTTTCCCTCATCTCTCAGCACTCCTCCATCGGCCCCTCTGAGCTTACCAAGGCTCTGTTCCTTTCTCTTTAGCCATCCCTTGCACTAGCCGTTTCATTTCAATTGTCTCTACGTAGGAGTCTTTCCAATCCACATCTACAACACCACAGTTTCACTGCTTAAAGGGTATCTCTCCATATCGATGTTCAGCTGTCACCTTCAACTTAATGGACCTGGACAAGGAATAAAGAAACCTGGACTCTAGTTCCCAGGCCATCACTATCCAACTAATTGAGCTTGGTAAAGTGGGTTCGTCCTCTGGACCACAATATCACCATAAAATAGAACTCTTCAGATCAGATCCTTACAGTGAAGCTTAGGAAACAGTGAAGCTTAGGAAAAAAAAATTATCATTCAACCTACTTTGGGGGAAAGGAGGGGGCAGGAGGAGGTTCAGACTGAGGTAGGGAGATCTAGGTAACTGGAAGAGAGAGGACAGACGAAAGGAAAACTGGTACCTGCGCACTTCCCTGCCCCAGCTGATTGGTCAGGTGGCAGGATGTAGGGGGACTAGCCTCTGACAGAGACTGGAGGCCTGACCATGCTCCTATGCCATCAGCCTGGCCTGCACCCTAGGGAGCCTGCTGGATCAGCCCTCCCTTCTCTTGCCTCAGCTTCATCTCTGCTAGCTCTATGCTGCTCAGATCTTTCCCATTTAAAACTCTTCAACCCCATTTCACTATGTCATCTCTTTATTCTATGCTGGCTGTCTCTAACCCTTCACTTCTCTTCTACTCCCCAATATTCTATGCAGCTGCTGTGAAGCCAGCAATGGCCCTTCATTGGTAAATCCAAAGGAGACTGTTCTTATCTGACTGGACCTCTCTGTGGAATTCTGCATTCTATTCTAGGCTTTATTCCAGAATTATGCCAGTCCATCAGAAAGCTGGGTATACTTGGGCCACATGGTCTTATCCTCTACAGAACTGCTTTTATTGAGTTTTATTTTGGCATTATGCCTTGGCTTACACTAAAGGATACGTGGGAGAAATTTCATCTGGAGTTAAATGCTTGGAAAATCTTCAATGAAGAAATTTTTTCTTTCATCGTGAGACCTATGTAACAAGATGTTACAACTTTTTGTAAGGTGGCCACATCTTGATCAATTTGTTGCCTCTCAAACAACGTAGTAACTTTCTATTCTAATTTGCATTTTCTGGTCTTTGATTTATTTAGAATATTTATTATTTGTATTTTCTCTCTATATATAATATACACAGATACATATTTTTAGAAACAGGGTCTTGCTCGGTTCACCCAGGTTACAGTTCAATGGCCTGAATATAGCTCACTATAGCCTGGAACTACTGGGCTCAAGCAATCTTCCTGCCTCAGCTTCCCAAATAGCTAGGACTATAGGTGAGTACCACCATATCTGGCTAGTTACTTCATTTTTAATTTTTTGTAGAGACAGGGGTCTCACAATGTTGCCCAGGCTGGTCTCAAACTCCTGGCCTCAATCAATCATCCTGCCTTAGTCTCCCAAAGCACTGGGGTTACAGGCATAAGCCACCATGCCTGGCCTATTTCTTCAAATTCTTTGTGGAACAAGATGGGCTATAAAAACTGGAAATTGTGGCCGGTTGTGGTGGCTCATGCCTGTAATCCTAGCACTCTGGGAGGCCAAGGCGGGTGGAT
>VBSM01000949.1:8902917-8937749 GCA_008086735.1 Cheirogaleus medius
AAAAAAAAAAGAGATATAGACAGTTTAGGAATATTTGGGGCATTTAATTGAGAGGATTCTGATGGTTGGGATGAGGGAACAGACAAAAAAGGATAAGGCCAGATGCGTGACTTGGGTACCTGGGTAGTTGGTAACCCTGAGAACCCTGGAAGAGAAACAGGTTTTGACAAGATGCCGAGTTCAATTCTGAGCATGTTGAGTTTGAAATGCCCTGGACAGTCAAAAGGAAGTGTCTGGTCAGCAGCTGGGTGTGGGCTGTGGCAGCGAGGCGAGAGTGGTGTGAATGGCTGACGTGAGCCTCAGCATGCAGAAAGAAGCCAGAGGAATGGATTGGGGGGGGGGGTCCAGGGCTGTGTTTTGAGAAAGGAGAAAAGGGCCTAGAATGGAACCCTGTAGAGTGACGTTTGGGAGGATGCCAGAAGAGGAGGAGAAGTGTGTAAGGAGATTCAGAGGAGATAGCTAGAAATGTAGGTGTGAGCCACAGCAATTCAGCTGCTCTAAGTCAGCACTTACCGAGTATTCATTTGCCCTTTAGTATATTCAGAGACAAGTGAGACCTGACCCTTGACATTGTACTCAGACTAGTGGGCATTGCCTGGTTGCAGCCATCTGAAACAAGAGGCCCCCTTCTCACAGGCCAATAACAGTCTTATTTCCTAAAAGATAGATTATGCTTCTTTAGCAGTTTATATGAGGCACTGGTGTCCTTCCCAAGCTCACTTTCTGGTATCATCCAGGCCCAGAAAAGCCAGGCCTGGCAGCCAAACCAAGAGCCTCTGTCCATGGAGGATGGATGGCCTGAATAGGACACTCTAGGACTGTTTGGGGGGGACAGAGGGAAAGGCGGGGTCATGTCACATGCCTGGGGTTCAGCAAATTGTACCCACACAACAGGCACAGGAACACACAAGGAGGGCACCCCCGCTCCGTGGGCGAGACAAAGCGGCAGTCCTCTTCCCACGTGCCGACCCATCTGCTTCTTTGCCTCCAGAAACATGCCTTTTTTTCTTTCTTTTTTTTTTTCTCTGCAGTTTTGAATACATGCAGAAGAAGAGTAGGAGACAGGAGGAAAGGTAAGGTTGGAAGAGGGCAAGAGGAAAGGAGGGGAGAGGGGGTTGTTCCAGCGACCACCAACACAATAAATTGTATCATGGACCACTTAAGCCTGGCCCCTTTTTTGCTGTGCGTGTGTATCAGTCTCTTCCGGGCAGAGCCCCATGGATGGTGGCCAAGGCATATGCTGTGGCCTCGATGGACTTAACTGATAGGCATTACTTAGTGTGTCACAGGCCCACTTTATCTGTCCCCTCACAGAGGCTGGCACAGGCTCCACAGAACAGCTGGGCACAGGCTTTCCCTGTCCTGGTACCTTTGACTCCTGATGGTGACATCAGCCTCCCATCACCTGGTGCAGTAGGCTCCCAGCTATCCCAAGGCCAAGGCAGCAGGAATAAGTGCCTGCCCAAACCTGCATGACGACAGGGCAGGACGTGGGGGGTGTGCCATGGGGTAGTTGGCCATGTATGAAGACCTGTGGGAGGCACCTGTGAGGTGGACGGGGTCGGGAGAAGGTCTATGGGTGGGACACAAGGGTTCTCCTTGCCTTCCACCACCTTATAGGCCTGGGCCTGGGTGTAGGAGGCCAATCAGCCTGACTTCAAGCCATGATGGAGAGGGTCGAGTGGTTGTTCTGGGGTTGATCTATGCTGCTGTGAGCCAGGTAGGCTAGATGGGCAAAGGCCTGAGGGTCTAGGCCATCTTTGTCCTAGTTCTTTCCCTGTGCTCATGTACTGTGAGCCTAATTCTAGCTCCCCCTCACCCCCACCCTCAGCTAGAGCTGAGTACTAGCCTCAGGCCTCAGGACCCTCCTTGTAGAGGACAGAGCCAGGGGTCCTGTCTCTTCCCAGCATTGGAGAGCTGGCATTTTCAGTGACAGCCCAGCTGACCCCTAGCTGGGATGAATATTTTTCTATCCTCCATTTCTTGCCCGAGCCCTGCCCTCTCCTGTGATTGCACTGTGAGCTCATGCTGGCCCAGTCACCCCCATCTGCACTTTCCCAGGACCTGACCAGCCAGTGTTTACTTCCTATTTCCCCACCACGTGGGCTGTGCTTTCGATGCAAGTGGACAAGTGGACAGTCCTGCCCTACCAGTGGGCCTCTTGTGAGACCTGAGGCCTGAGCGGCTCCTAGGGTTGGTTGTAGGACTGCTACCCTCCTGTAGGGGCCCAAGGGGCAAGCCCAAGCTGTGGCCAGCTTTGTTTTTATTTTTCTGACAAGGTCCTGCTCTGTCACCCAGGCTGGAGTGCAGGGGCGTGGTCATAGCTCACTGTAAACTTAAACTCCTGGGCTCAAGCGATTCTCCAGCCTCACCCTCCTAAGCAGCAAGGACTACTGCGCCCAGCTAATTTTTACAAAATGTTTTGTAGAGATGGTGTCTCACTATGTTGCCCAGGCTGGTCTTCAACTTCTGGCCTCAAGTTATCCTCTTGCCTTGGTCCCCCAAAGTGCTGGGATTACAGGCATGAGCCACCAGCCTCCACCAGCTTCATGTGCCAGCTTCTTTGCCTTGGCGCCTCACGCTGCCCCAGCTGACCACCCAAAAAGCTGGGTTGTGCCATCCTGCCCATGCTACCCTTCACAGTCACAGAGGGAGCACAGAGCTCTGTCAGCGTGCTGAGGGTTGTCTGCCTGCCCCTGCCCCTGCCCCCACCCCCGCCCGTTTGGAATGAGCCACCTGCATCCACACACAGGTGTTTCCTGTGCGCCTTCCTGTTGCCGTTTGTTCTGCTCAGTTTGGCTTCCCCAGCAGGTGGTTAAGGCCTCAGCCAAACCTTTCATACACCGCTCTAAAACACTGGGGGGCAGGGCTCCCCCAGGATCTGGGTCACCCCCCCCACAGGGACCGTTGGTCTCTCCTGAGTGCAGGCACACACACTCCCCAATATGACACCTTCGAGCACATGGTGTCATGCTGTGCTACTGCCACAGGCACTGGAACACCAGAGTGGGCTCCGGGAGTAGGGGGGCCCTGCCCGTGCACTGTCTCCCTTGCCCTTAGCTAATGGAAGTTCTGGAGGCAGAGGGGAAGGGTGGAGGGCCTGTTGCTGTAGCTGTGGGTGTGGGCCTCTCTCGGGCCCTGCTCAGAACAGGCTGCCATCCTGAAGTCCCGCCCCACCCTCCAGTTCCTCACACAGGACTCAGCCTTCTGGGGTTGACTCATTCACGTGCCAGGCAGCTCGGGGCGAGGTGGGCCCTGTCCCGTGAGTCCTGCTTCCTGAAGCAGCCCGGGGCTGCCGGTTGTGGGGGCCCACAGGGATCATTCAGATTTGTTATTACAGAGAGGGAGGCGGCTGGGGAGGGAAGGGACTTACTGTCTTGGGTCACAGGGCAGCCATCCGGGTCTCCTGCCTCCCAGGCCCCAGCTCTTCCCCTCTGCAAGGCCCTCCTCTCCCTTGTCACCCAGACTCAAGGCGCTCCTTCAGCTGCCTCTGGAGGAAGCTGCCTGGGCCTCAGCTAGAGGGGAAGACGCAGAGCCTGGCATTTGCTGACGTGGCTCTGCTGCCCCCTGCTGGCCAGGAGCTCCAGCCACACGGCACCACCTTTCCCTGCTCGTTTGCACCGGGCCACAGCCATTCCCAGGACTGGCACCCTTTGGGCCTTCTCTGGGCCAACTCCACAGTTCAGCTCCACCTTGGGCCTGTAGTTCCCAGGCCCAGGGCAGGCCCAGCCTGCAAGCTGAGCCTCCTCAGCAACGCCTGCCACCTTCTTCCCCTGCTCTCTCCTCCTAGCCAAGTTCCAAGTTCCAGCCTTTGGGCTTGCTTCTACCCGGATTTCCAGGGCAAGTACGCCGGCCACTGTCACATCTGGAATGTGGACACATTAGTGTCAGGAATGGCCTCAGCCAGAGGGTGTTGGAACAGAGGGTCAGGAATGCACCAGGCCACATAGGAAAGGCAATTTGCTTTTTTATATTCTGTAAAACTCTGTAAATAAAATACAAAACCAAAAGAGGTGGTGGGGTGGAGGCAGGGTGGCTGGGCCCCAGACACTGATCTGTGACAAGGGATGTGCTGAGCCGAGGCTGGGAGGCACTTGACTGCAGGCACTGACTGCCAACCCCAGGGGCAACAGAAGAATATATTAGATTTTCATCAATAGGAATCTGGGGGGGAGGGATGTCTGGAGCCAGCCCTCACCCTCCCTGCCAGCGCCTGGTGAGCCCTGAAAGTAGGGGGAAGGGGCGCTGAGAGCCAGCGGGCGGACGGCTTAGAATGCTGTGCTGGCCATGCTGCCGGGCCCAAAGATGCGGGGTAGGGCATCCAGTGACTCCTCCAGCCGTCGGTGGGCAGACTGTCCCTCTTCACCTGTGATGTGTGAGGATGGGATCAGGCTCGGCCCTGGCCCCATCTCTCCTCCTCCCATCAGCCAAGATGTCCCAGAACCCCACTTGACCCCTCTCTCCCATCCCCCAGCTCACCACACTGCTGCAGGCTCTGCCGGGCAGCCTCCCTCACCGCTTCTGTGTCTGTTTGGCACAGGTACACCAGGGGCTCGATGCCCTCGGGAGCCTGTCAGAGGAGGGAGCATTAGGGGGGCCCAGGGGAGCAGACAGGAGAGGCTCAGGGTGGGGGTACTGGGAGGGGAGAGGAAGGGTAGGTGGGTTGGCAGGAGTCACCTTGATGCAGCCCAGGGCCAGGCAGCCAGCCACTCGAGTCTGCACATCCTCATCCTCAAGCTGGTCCAAGAAGCACAGGAGGGCCTGGGTGAGGGTAGGAGGGCAGATTTAGCTAGTCACTGGGAGCCTGGGACCCCAGCCCTTGCCCCCTAGGGACCCTTGCCCAACTCACCCTCTCCCGGAAGGCAGGGCCCAGTGACAGGCTCCGGAGCTGGGTGCTGACAGCAGCCATGACCTTGTTGTTGCCATGGACGAGCAGGGAGCTGAGGGCCCGAAGCCCATCCCTTCGCAGCCGTCCCTCAGGTGCCAACCTCAGGGCCTTCAGCACGACAGCCTGGTCATCCGAGTTCAGATTTTGTACCAGGAGCACTGAAAGAAGGTGGAGGTGGGGGTGGGACAAGGTGGCAGGGCAAGGAGCCTCCTGGTGTGGGGAGGTCTCATCCTCATGTCCTCAGACCCCCCCAAGGGGGTCAGGCCACTTTGTGATAAGGGCCACTGCCTCACCCTCCTCAGCAGTCTCAGTCACATAGGCCTCCATGGAAGGGCTATCCAAGGTTTCGACGTAACTCCAGAACTGGAAGATGGTGAGGTGCTCTCCAGGGCCTGGCTGAGGCCTCCTGGGCAGCTTCTGCCCCAATGCATCCTCCAGGAGCTTCACGCACACTGCGGGAGGCAGCACAACAGGCCTCAGAGTTGAGATGGACCCAGGCTTTTAGAGGAAAAAGAATGCTCCCATCCCAGGCTCAGGCCCAGGGGGTCCCCTATCCAAACCCTACCCATCTGGGTCCTTTGCTCCAAAGCATGAGGCTTTGCTGTTTCCCCTCAGTGCTCAGCTGGCATGTCTGTGTGGGCTGACCTGGCTTTCCCTGACGTCCCTGTCACTAGGGACCCAGGACAGGATGGAAGGAGGGGCAGGTAGGCAGCCCACTCACCAGCCTCAGCTAAGCCTGGCTGGCGCAGGGATAGACGGGCACCGTACTGGTTGCAGAAGGTGAGAAGTACCCGCTCCACGGGGCAGAGGAAGGGGCTGAGTCCCTCTGTACACTGGTCCCAGAAGGTCAGGAAGCCAGGCCGAGAGGCTGAGAACTGCACCACTGTGAGGGATGCAGGAAATTGTCAGCAACGGAACAGGCAGGTGGGTGGACAGGCATGTAGACTGCAGTGGGGTGAGGTAGGAGCTTCAGGGCAGATACCAGAGCCAGAGCCCACAGGGCCTTTACCTTCCTGGGCAGAGGTGACGGGGATCTCCCATAGCCTGCTGAGCTCGCACACTGCCTCAAGCACTCGGGCTTCCCGCAGCAGCCGCTCCAGGGCCCATGCCTCCTGGCAGCGCAGGGGCCCAAATGTGCCTAGTTTCTGGAGAATAGGGGTGGCCAAGCAGCTCAGATCTCAGGGTAACACGGGTAGGATGGAGTCCAGAGACTACAAGTCCCAGCATGCACTGGGGGAGACTGGGGGGCAAGAGCCAGAGTGTGGCATGTATTCCATTCAGCAAGAGCCAGATGCCAGGGCCCTGGGGCATTGGGGTGTGGAACTCAGAGGAGGTACAGAGGGCCAGGATTGAAGGGCAGGGCTCCCTGGGGTAAGGGGCTATGAGGGAAGGGTGGAGGAATACCACCAGCCTCACCAACAGGAGGCGACTGCAGTGGTACAGGTGCTGGACCAAGGCAACGTCCAGAGCTGGACACCCCGTGCTGAGCGGGCGGGCACTGGGTGAGTCTAGGCTGTCCTCTGCCTCAGCCTCTGGGCTGCTTGGGGGCCTGGGAGAAAAATGGAGCCAACCGCCCCAGGAGCACACATCACTACTAGGTCAGCAGTATTTATTTTTATTAAGCTTCCCCTCCCAGGATGGAAGAACAGACGATGCACAGACAACAGACAATGGGTAAATTCATGCAGGACTTCCAGGAGGAGGAAGGGGCTGGGACCAGCAGGTGGTAGCGGGGGTCTCCGGGGTCAGTCTGCCTTGTGTCAGCGCCAGCTAAGACCACCGGGGCAGCTGGGGCTGGGCTGGGCTGGGCAGGAATAGGGCTGCAGGCAGGATGGTCTAGGAAAAGTGGACTGCAAAGGGCACAGTGCATTGGTCCGTGACCTGGGCAGCAGCATAGGAAGCAGGGACTGGGGCCTCCGGGAAAGCTGGGGTCGAAACAGAGGGGACTGGTGCAGGGGAGCCCAGGGTGCATGCGGAGACATTGAAAGAGCTCCACAGGATGGGTTCAAGGTGAAGCCAAAGGGAAGAGGACGGACTGGAGGCTCACAAGCTGATGGGGACCGGCAGGGGAGGCAGACATTGCAGAGATGAGGAGAAGGGCGGTCAGAAACACTGGGGACACAGATGGGGTTGGAGACATGGGCATCAAGGACACATGAGGGATGAGCACAGGCACACCTGGCAGCCAGTCCATCCTCATGTGCTCTACCTGGCCCCACTTCACCTCTTCCCCCTTCTTGCCTTTCTCCCAACTCACCAGTTCCTCCTTCACCTGGCACTGCCCCCCTCTTCCCCTCCTCTTTTCCCCCACACTTAGCCCCACCCTCATCTCACCTCACCCCCTCACCTGTCTCCAGGACCATCATTATCTTCATCTTCATCTTCATTGAGGAAGCTGAAGCTCTCCAAGGCATGCTCCACGGTGATGCTAAGACTGGAGGCCCGGCTGCGAGTCAGGCCTTGTCTCTGCTGGGGTTGTAAAGGGGGTCAGAGCTGCTGCCACTGCCTGGCTGCCCTCCCTGCGCTGCCCCAGCCTGGCCCAGCCCTCCTCACCATGAGCAGACTCTCCAGCCGGGTCACCTCTTGCTCCAGGCCCTGCAGTTCAGGGAACTGGCCACGATAGTCATCTAGAGCAGCCGTTAGGGCCCCCAGTGCCTCCTCCAGCCTCCTGTCCCCAGCCCCTCCAGCTGCCCCTGGTACTGGGGCCTGGGAAGCCATAGCCAGGGTGGGGTCTGAATGCTGGTGTGCAGGGGCTATGGGGGAGGCAGGGGGCGTTAGCCTCTGAACGATGGGCTCTGGGAGGTCCGGGGCAGGGCTTGTGAGCGGTTTCCAACTGGAACTGGCAGGACTTGGGTGGGAGGTGCTGGGGGCTTTGGGATCTGGCTGAATGCAGGGAGTAGAGGCTGGGGGGCTACAGGGCAGGGGGCTGGTGCCTGGGAGGGTGGGGTCTGAGTGTGCAGAGGGGCTGGGAAGGGTAGCAAGGTCTAGAGAAGTGGAAGGGCTAGCAGTTACAAGGATGAGGCTTGTGACAGGGTGGGTGGGGCTTGCAGTGGTCTGGACTAGGCCTGTAGCATCAGGAGTAGGACTCGAACTGTTGTGAGCTGACATCCTGACTTTGTGGGTAGGGCTAGTGGTAGTGTGGGTGGGACTTGCAGTGGTTTGGGTGGGGCTTGTAGTAGTATGGGTGGGGCTTGTGCTGGTATAGGTGGGGCTTACAGTAGTGTGAGCCGGGGTTGCAATGGTATGGGTGGGGCTTGCGGTGGTCTGGACTGGGCCTATGACAGTAGGGATAGGGACTATAGTAGTGAGGGTAGAGATCATGGGCTTGTGGGTGGAGCCAGTAGTAGTGTGAGTGAGGCTTGGCACACTATGGGTAGGGCTTATGGCACTAGAGGTGGAGTTTGTAGTGCTGTGGGTGGGGCCTGACAGTTCCGAAGGGCCAGAGTCCGTGGCCTTCTGAGCTGAGTCTACGAGTGTAGATTGGGCAGGGTCTGTAGATTTGGAGGCAGGGCCTGTTGTACCAAGGGTAGGGCTTGTGGCAGAATGGCCAGGGGCTAGGGCAGGAGGAACAGGACTGGGGTGCTCCCCACGGGTGGGATCTGGTCCCCATGCTAGGCTTTCTGTGTCCACAGCCTCCACTGAAGCCTCAGCCAAGGCAGCATCCACACTGGCCTCACTGATGTGGCTCAGAGTTCGGCTGTAGGGCGCATGCCCGTTTGCCAGGGCTGGGGCCATGGCCCCTTCCTCATTCAAGGGCCTAGAGCTGGGCATCTCAGGCCTACGGAAGGCAACTTGGATGGGCAGGGGCTCAGGCTGCTGCACCAAAGGCCTGGGAGCTGACGAGTGGCGGGCAGTGCCTGAGAGCTGTGGGCTGGATGAGTCGTCTGAAGATTCGGAAGACAGAGACCACGCTGTGCCATTCTCCAGCTCATCTTGCCGCCGCAGCATGTTCTGAATGAAAGGAAAGGGCATTTCAGGACCACGCCCAGGGAGCCCCTGGCAGTGGTGAGGCCTGGGCTGTGACTCACATAGAAGGCCTGCTCCCGAAGCGAGGGGGTGTCTGGTGGGCTCTGGCTGTAGGTGGAGAAGCGCTTGGTGACTGTGGAGGCCTTGTTGACAGTAGAAGCAGCCGAAGGCTGGTCATCCTTGTCAAAGGGGCTGTGGAGGGAAGAGGCTGTTAGTAGATGCCACATCGCTTCTGGCCATGTCCCCAAACCCCTCAGTCCCACCAACCTCCATGTGACTTCCAGGCTAAGCTTGATGGTGCCGAGGTCATTGATGTCCACGGCCACAACCTGGGGCAGGGCAGCGAACAGGTCCTTGGTCTCGCAGGAGACGCTGCCCACAACCACATGGTTGGTCAGGCCCTTCAGTTCTGTCACCTGTAGCCAAGAGTACATGGGAGAGTGGCACAAGGGTGCAGGGGCCATGAGATCATGGGCCATCAGAGGGCTGAATCTGCACTGAGCTTATGAGATGGTCATGGGCCATAGAGGTTTGAAGCAGTCTGGGAACATGGAGATCACAGATGTCTAAGGGTCACTGAAGTCATGGGGGTTACAGCCTCATGGAGCTCAGGGGGTCAAATATTTAGAGTCAGGAGGCCACAAAGTCATAGGAGTCATAAAGACTGTTCTCAAGTCCACCGAGATCCTGAAGGTCACAGGGCCACGAAGCCATAGGGGGTCAGAGGAATAAGGGTCTGAGGGTCATGAGGGTCACAAGGGGTTCACAGGACCATAGTATTTTGTGGTCCTGGGCAGAGACATCACCTTGATGGACAGGAATTCTGTGAGCAGAGGAAGAAAGACGGTTTCTTCACTGTCCCACACCTGCTTCCCACTACCCTCAATGCGGCCCCGTAGTTTCCAGCGCTGACGCCCATATTTCATGCAGATCTGGGGGAACAGGTGGGATGAGACAGCCCTTGGTCGTGTGACCCTGCCATCCCAGCCCTTCCCTGCACGTCCTCATACCTCATACTGATCGCCCACACACAGCCTGGCGAAGCCGGCCAGCCCTGGAGTTGGGGGAGAAGAAGATGAGCCATGTTGGGGGGTCTTGAGCACACTCCCTCTGCCCCCTCACCTGCCCACATGACTCAGTACCTTTCATTCGAAGATGAAACTCGCCCAGTTGTGCCTCCAGCTCATTCTCCAGCAGACACATGCTCTGGGAGGGCAGGGACAGGTGTGGGGTCAAGAACCAGTTCCCTCCCACCAGCCCTGCCACACCTCATGTCTCTGCTTCACGAGCACCCATCCCTCACCTCCGTGTACTCGCGATGCCCCCGAGTGGCCTCGGCCAAGCTGTCCCGGGCCTCTCGGCTCCCTGGGGACCCGGTGCTATAGGCACGGACCATGTTGTAAGCACCATCCCGGAGACGCCGCTGGACACAGTATGCCTCATACAGCTCGTCGATCTGGGAAGGTGAGCGGGGTAGCAGTGGGGGGACTGAGACTCACCACTGGGGCTGCTCACCCTGGGCCTAGCACCACTCCCCCAACCTCCCTATGATATCCAATCCCCCGCCCCACTCTGCATGCATGCTGCACATGGTACCTTGCTGGCATGGAACTCCAGTCGTCGCAGGAAACGGTCAATGGACTTGACTTGCTGGGGGAGAGGTGGGTCAGGAGGGGCCTGAAGCCCAGGACCCTTTACCTTCCCTATGAGCCAACCCCTTCCAACACCATGCTACACACACTCACCTTGTCCAGGTCATACAGGAAGCCCTGCAGGGGGGATGGGAAGGGCACTTAGGAGAACCCCAGCAGAGGCACTTGCCCACCCAGGCCCATTGTAGCTCCCCTCCTCCACAGCCCTCCTCATACCGGTCCACAGCCACTCCAGGCACAGCAGGACTGACCCCTTTCCTGCATGCCTACATGGTGCCGGCTGGTAACACAGATCTGGTCCCTTAGACCCCTCCCCTCACCTCTCCCCTGGTATCCCTTTTCCAGCAGCCCCTAGGGAGGGAACTCTGTGCCTCCTCATGCATGGTTCCCCCTGCCAGGGAGCTCCCATTCGTCCTTTCATCCACCTCTGGGAAGCCCTAACCTCTTCCCCAGGAAGCACCATGGCTCCCTCCTCAGTACCATTACAACATAATCTCCTTTTGTCCACGTCTGAGGGGTGAGACCTACCCCACTGGAAGATCCGGTGAGCAGGCACCGGATCCCAAGCAGAAAGTGTGCACAGCACATAAGCCTTTCCTGATGTCCCCTTTTCTACTTATACCTGCACCGAGTCTCCCCAGAAAATGGCCCTGACATCACCCAAGGCTGGCCCTGCCCAGCCCCCTATACCACAAAGGCACAGGGCATTAGCCCTGAGCATCCCTACCGCCCATCACTCACCAGGCGGGAATTCCTTTTGGACTCCCTTATCTGCACCTGGAGTTTCTCCTGCTCCTGTTGGTGCACTTCCAAGTAGGCCCTGAGGAAAGGGGTGACAACAAGAATTAACCTACCTCTCCAGCCTCAAGCTGCGCAGGGTACAAGCAGTAGGGAGTGGGTACAGGGCAACAGAAGGTTACTACTAACAGAAAGGAGATGGGGGTTTGGGGAGAGACCCTGGAACAAGGGGTGGGGAGGGAGTGGCTTACGTCAGGCCCTGCTTAAGTGCAGCATACACCAGGTCCAGCCGCTCAGGCTGCGGCACCTTGGAGGCTGGGTGAGCCACGGAAAACATCCTGGACACTCGGGAGAGCGCTGGGGGCTTCCGTGGGGGCCCTGGCGGGCTGAAGACCGGTAAACTCCTGAAGAAGAGGCTGCCCTCAGAAAGCGGCCAGTAGGAGTCCCCCAAGCCCTCACTACACACCCAGTCCCAACCCCATCGGCTCTCTTGACCCCGTTAACCCTGCTGCGCTGCGTACCTGGGCCCCCGCTCGTGGCTGCCGAGGACGCCTGCGAAGGACTGGCTCCTACTGACCCGGGCGCTGAGCAGGCGGCGCTGCGGCCGCACCGACAAGGACATCATGGAATGAGTCCGCGCGGGGCTCCCTGAGGGTGGTAGGGGGGGTGGTGTCCAGCACCAGTCGGGTCCCTGAAGCCCATCCCCCGCGGCCGGGTTCCAGGGCTGGAGGTCTCCCCTGGTCACCAGGTACAGCGGCCCCAGTGGGCTCCGGCCTCCCTCGCCAGCCCCAGCGCTAATGACAGGGCAGCAGGCAGCGACTCAGTCTGGGACTCGGACTCAGCGTGGCCTCTGCTCGGCCCCCACTTCCTGCCGAGGTGCGGGCTCCGCCTGCCGCTGGGCAGAAGGGGGGGATCGCGCAGGGACCCTCCTCCGGCTGGGAAGGGGCAGGAAGGGGGCGGGGCGCCCGAAGAATGTGCGGAAGCGCCTGTTTACCCGGGGGCGGGGCGGCCTCCCCAGCCCAGCCCCGATGCCCCCCCAAGTGGATCAGGAGCTGGGGTGCCCGCACCCTGGGAGGCTGCAGGAGGTCATGGGGCGGGGCGGGGCGGGGCGCGGAGCACACTCTAAGCCCTGCAGAGTTGCCCGACAGGCCCGCCACCCGCCCGCCGGTCCGGTGTAAACTGCTCCCCCAGTCCCTCCCAGCTCCTGGGCGCTGGGACGCCAGAGCCCTCCCGCCGGAGCCCTCCCGGCGCCGGCAGCCGGGGGATTCCCAGAGTGGGGCGCAATGCCGAGAAGTGCCCCGCCCCCTCCTCTTTCCTACAGCTTGGACCTGGAAACTGAGTCACAGACCAACGCCTTCGCTCCAGCCCTTGTCAGGAAGAGATCCTCGGCAGACCCCCACCTCGCTTCGGAGAAACACGCACCCCTGGCCCCCAGAATCCGGCCTGCACCTTCTGGGGCGCGCCTCGGGGCCTTTGCAGCCCCGGGCCAGGTCCTACCTTTCTTCTTGGCGCTCATGGTAGGTCCGGGATGGCCCCCACCCCACGCTCGCCCCCTGCGTCCCACCGGCCCAGGGCCACTTGGTGCCAGCCCGGCTGGGCTCCGCGCTCGCTCCCAGCGGCTCTGGCTCCACCTTCGTCTCCTCCTAGCGCCAACTCTGCCCCTCCCCGTCCCCCCCACCCCAGTTCCTGCCGCCTGACTCAGCCCGCCTGGATGGGGCGGGACCGCCCGACTAGGGGGCCACCAGGCCTTGGCCGCCTGGCCTCCGAGAGGAGTGACTGGGGGTTCCCCTGGGGGGGTCTTCTCGGTTGGGGTGAGAGTGTGTGTAAAGGGACTTGGGCGTGGCGATGCATGTGGAGGGCCAGAATGAGGGGGCTGAGCAGAGGCTGTGCTGGGGACGGTGAGAGTAGGGGGCTGGCTGAGTGGCCGTTGAGGGGTGCTGAGAGAAGGCTGAACACAGAGTTGGGGTTCTGAGTGTTAAAGGTGGAGAGTGGGCAGCTGAAGAGTGGAATGGCGGGCGGAGGGTGCTGTGTGGAGGGACTGTGCCAGTGGCCGGCAGAGAGCAGCGCACTGATGATCAGTCTGGGAGGCTGAGAAGACAGAGGGGTTGACCGTGTGGGACTGTGTGTTGCTGCTCCAAGAAGGATGGAGAGAAAGAACTGGGTGCAGAGAGTCCCACAGCCCCAGTCCCCACTCGCGCCCCTACTCCCAAAGACTGGGATGCTCGTCTGGGCACTCCCCCTCTGCCAGACCCCAGGGAAAAGGGGCAGGTCCCACTGCCCAGCCAGGGCCTCCTCTCTAGCAGAAGCTGCATCCAGGACTGAGTCCCATCCTTCTGGCCCCCTGCTCACATCGGCCCCTGAGACCCTGAATTCCCATGGTGCCAGCGCTTTCCCACCCCCAGTGTCTCTAACTTGAATATCCCGTGCCTGTTTGTAACCTAGATAGAGGCAACTATCCGTGCCCAGGACCCCTGGGCAACCCGTCCCTTGACCTCGGAAGGGTTAGATGCTCCCCCATCCCATAAACACTCCTGCTCCTTGAGGCTCAATTCTGTCACATTATGCTTACTTTCTCTCCAAGAGGCTGGAGTGGGCCTAGAGATCTGCATTTCCAACAAACTCACGGACCCCTACCCCTACAGATTCAGATATAAGAGGTCCAAAGACCTCAGTTTGAGAAATGCTATTCTCCTTTACCTCCTTGAAGGCTGGGTGCTATGCGCCCTACTCTGGAGACCTATGCATTCCCAGGCACTGTCTGCCCAACCCTGGCCTCTCTGCTCCCTTCAGCCACCCCCCATGGGAATGCCACAGCCTTGTCACCTGCCCCTGGAACACCCCTTTCCTAAATCACAACCATGTTGACCACAATCCATCACCCCCACTTCACCTGCCTTTTACCTGAGACCTCTGGTCCCTTGAGCTCTTAGCTCATTTAACTATTCATTGAGTGACAACCCTGTCCCAAGCAAGTGCCAGTCCCTAGAGATACAGCCTGGAATTTTACAACCACCACCCCGCACGGAGCTCACAGTCCGCCTCTGCTTTCTTTTTTTCTGCTAGCTCCTTCCTCCCTATGTCTTCCCTGCCTTCCCTGCACACCCTCCTCCCCAGCCTGGATCCACAGCCCCCATTCCGTCACTCGCCTGCTGCTGGTATCCTCAGCACTCTGCACCTCTCTCCTTCCTGGCAGAAACTAGCCCTGGGCCACCCAACTCCCTGTCTTCTCTGCACCTGCACACAGGCTGGCAGAAGCTGCCAGAGGTCTTGGCACAGCAGCCTGGCTGGAACCACAGAGAAATTCTCAACCTCAGCCAGGCGCTCACATGCCACCCAGTAAATCCTGGTGTGTGACCCTAGTCATCTCTCCTTTCCAGGTGTTTCAGCCTTTCTAGGTCTCCAACAAGCTCAAGTCACTCCCACATAAAAAATGAAAACTGTCCAAATGCCCATCAATGAATAATGGAATTACTATACAGCAAAAAGAATGAAAAATATACAACTACAGGCAACAATATGGATGAATCTAACAGACATAATGTTGAGCGGAAGCAGCAAGGCACAAAAGAGGACATAGGTATGATTCCCTTGATAATAAATCTCAAAAGCAAAACTAACCTATGGTGATAGAAGTCAGACTAGTACTCACCCTTGGGGTGTTGTGACTGGAAGGGGGTGTCAGGGGTCTTCCAGGGTACTGGTGGTGGTCTGTTCCCTGCTCTGGGTTAAATTTCCTGGTCCTATATGCGTGTGTTCCCTTGTGAAATGTATCAAGCTGTGCACTTAGGACATATACTTTCTGTATGTATATTTCAATATAAAGTTGGCTAGAAATAAGTACAAAAGAAATGACCAAGCCCTGCGGACCCTGTGTCTCTCTCCAGCTACCCTACTCCTCACCCCATCTCTCTCCTCTCCTCTCAGAGCCAAGGTTCTTGAAGAGACGTCTGTCTCCATTTCCTCACCATAGCCACGTACTCCTGCCACCCTGGCCCAGCTTCTGTACCCACCACTCCCCTGACTGGTCTGGACGAGGCCACCAGTGACCTCCCTGTTGCTGCATCCAGTGCCCAGTGTTTATCATTATCTTGCTTGATCTCGGTAAAGCTTTTGACTTTACAGCTCTCTTCCTCTTCTTTAAGCCCTTCCTTCCCTTGAATTTCAAGAGGCAACATGCTCCTGGTTTTCTACCCACCTCTCTGGCTGCATATCTTATGTTCCCACAGAGGCTGTCTCTCTCCCCATCCTCGATGGGCCTTATCCTGCCTGCCCTTGGGCTGTGTACATCTCCCACAGCTCAACGCCATCTGAATGTTGCCAGTTTCCTTATCTCTTGCCGCTCAAACCACTCTTCTGAGCACCAGGTCTGTGTGTCTAACTGCCTGCTGGACGCCTCCCAGAAGCTAAGTGACAGTGCACAGTGGGGCACAGTGGGCCACTAGGGGATGTGCTGAGTTTGAATTCGCCACTTTCCTCCTCCAACCTGACTCTCCCTCATCTTTTTTTTTTTTTTTTTTTTTTTTTGAGACAGAGTCTCACTCTTTGCCTGGGCTAGAGTGCCATGTTGTCAGCCTAGCTCACAGCAACCTCAAACTCCTGGGCTCAAGCAATCCTTCTGCCTCAGCCTCCTGAGTAGCTGGGACTACAGGCATGCGCCACCATGCCCAGCTAATTTTTTCTATATATTTTTGGTTGTCCAGCTAATTTTTTTCTATTTTTAGTAGAGACGGGGTCTCACTCTTGCTCAGGCTGGTTTAGAACTCCTGACCTTGAGCGATCCTCCCGCCTTGGCCTCTCAGAGTGCTAGGATTACTTCTTCGTCTTTATGTCTCTGTGACAGCCCCACTACCTACATACTCAGATAAGAAACTGGGAGTCATCCCAGATGCCTCAGTTAGTTACTCCCCACATCCACTTGGTCACCCACTCCTGCGAGGTCTAGCTCTTAAATATATCTGGAATCTGCCCCTTCCCTTCCACCTCCATAGCTAGAATTCAGGTCCATGCTATCACCAACTCCCCTCTAGAACCCTACAGCAGCCTCCTAATGGGCCCCTGGCTCCACTCTAACCTGCAATGATCCATTCATTATTCGGTAACAACAAAACTCCAGTAACCTGACAATGCCCAAAACTGTCCTTTATTGAGTGCTTTCTGTGTGGTTTCTGGCACTAAGTCTAACAAACATCATCTCATTTAATTCTGGCAACAACCCTATGGGGTAAGTCCTATTAGCCCAACTTCACAGATGGGAAACCTAAGGCTAACTTGCTGTGTGACTTTGGGCAAGACACTTCTTAAGTTTTTGGAGCTTCAGATACCCATCGGTAAAATGAGGACAATAATAAGAAGAACAATGACAGCTACCTCACAGGGCTGCTGGGAGGATGAAATCAGTTACCTCCCCTTCTTGGGAGTGTTTGGGGAAGGGAGAATTGTATGTAGGGGAGGAAAGTTGGGGTAGACATACTACCTCACTGTTAGCACACAACAAATATTAACTGCTGTTATTATTAACAATTTTTTGTTGTCGTTGGAGATAGGGTCTTGCTTTGTCACCCAGGCTAGAATGCAGTGGTGTGATCACAGCTCACTGCAACCTTGAATTCCTGGGCTCAAGTGATTCTCCTGCCTCAAGTGATTCTCCTGCCTCAGCCTCTTGAGTGACTAAGATGACAGGCATGTGCCACCAAGCCTGGCTAATATAAAAAACATTTTTTATAGAGACGGGGTCTCACTATGTTGCCCAGGCTGGTGTCAAATTCCTGGACTCAAGCAATCCTCCTGCCTCAGACTCCCAAAGTGCTGGGACTACAGGCATGAGCCACAGTGCCCAGCCAATCAGCAGTTATTAATCTGCCCAAGATTACACAGCTGATAAGTGGCAGGGCCAAAATTCAATGCAGGCTCTGTGTCCCCACAACTCTAAATCTTTAACATCCCTCTATTCGAACTCACATGAAACATCTACAGCCACACCCTGCCCCAAGGAGAAAGCCCAGACTGTCTAACATGACCTACCAGTACAAGACCCTTCAGGGTCTGTCCCTTCCCTCACATTCTTTTAACCACTCCTCCCCTCCTGTCCCCTGCTCCGCCATCGTCTCTCTGTTCCAACAACTGCAACCCTCTCTCAATACCTGCAAGGTTCTTCAGCATCGGAGCAGCAACCCCCATTGCTCCTACCTTCTCCCCACTACTCTCCGCTGACCAACACCCTCTCCTTCTGCAAGTCTTACCCTATCACTTCTTCCTCCAGGAAGCCGGCCTTGGGTTGGTTCCGCCTTTTTTGGCCCCTCTGTAGCTTCCTCCCTCTGATCCACCAGGCCACATAATTTAGTAGTCAGTTCTCCCTTAGGGTCTGTCTTCCCATCAGACTGAATGAACCCTGTCTGCTTGGGGCCTGTCTGCTTGGCTCACTGCTGGGGCTTGTCTGCATGGCTCATTGCTGTACTCTTTGGGTCCTCCACCAGGGCCTGAGCACCTGGGAGAAGAAGGAGGGAGGGAGCAGAGTTGGGTGAGCTGGGCTGTCTGGACACAGGAACAGCAGGTCCTGAGCTGTTGGAGGGGGAGATTTCAAGTCTGTGTCCACCCTAACTCCCCATGTACAATTCTCCCTCCCCCATCCCACTTGCTAAGTATATCATATACCATCAGCAAGTGGGGCTCTGTTCCCTGGGGATGGGGCAGGGTGGGGTCCCCAGGGATTTTGGATTCAGAGTAGGCTGACTGTTCCATCAATTTTCTTTCACTGTCTGGAGCTTTGCTACCACCAACCCCCTAGTCCCACAGGACCAGATGTCTAACTCTTGGTACAAACGAGCATCAGAATGTCCTTTCTTCTGGGTGACCACTTCAAGGAATGGGTGGGCAGGATCTCCCCTGCTGGGGAGGAGGAAAGAGCCAAACCCCTTGAACTAAGAGAAAGGGGCTACCTCAACTGGTGGGGGCTGGCTGATAAGAGCCAGGGAACTCTCTGTGCTCAAGTTGGCCCTGCAGTCTGTTCTGGAAATAGAAAAGAACCCAGGTCCCAGGTTCCAAAGGTTAAGGGGCTTGCAGCACAGCCAGCTTAGAGCAGCCATGAACGACCTGTCTGCATGGCCCCAGAGCCCGCGGCTCGGCTGTACCTCCTGCATGCCAAGACTGGCACACCGTGTGGGACTGAAGATCCCGCCACGGCCACCTGCGCTGCCCAGCTCCATGGTATGCCAGGTCAGCCGCTGCTCTGGGTATCCCCCGACCTAGCCCCGCCCCGCTCCGTGGCCGCCCCCCGCCGGAGGTAAACAGATGCTAAAAATAACCAGGGCAAGGGGCGGCTGCAAAGGAGAAGGGGGTCCCTCCTGAGCCTGCCCCTGTCTCCATAGCAACTGCCCCAAACCCGGCTGCTGACGTCATCCCACAGCTGCCCAAGCATGTAGGGAAAGAGAGGGGGCGGCTCAGCCTGGGACCCCCCACCCCGGAACCGGGCGGAGGCAGCCCGGTGGCCTCATTTCCTGCCGGCCCCCTCCCTGGTCAGCTGGTCACATTCCGCAGCCAGCCGCGCTCTGGGAGCTGGGCGGCCTCCCCAGGGCTCGGCCTGGCTAGAGCGGCGGCGGCGGGCAGCGGAGAGGGGCTGTGGTGACTCACCGCGCCCTCCCCGCCTGCTTTTCCACCTGGGCAGGACCCAGCCGGGCGCCCTAAGTCCCCTGCTCACCCCCACCCAGGGCCCTGGGACGGCTCACCCTGCTCCTCTCTCCGGCTGTTGCCCACGGGACCCATGATGGGGAGGGGGGTGCAAGAAGGAGCTATGCCAGTCCTCCTTGTCCTGCTGGAGTATTTTGTACTTCAATCCCCAATTAGCATCCCCCTCTGCTCTCCAATACTACGGAGGTGGATGTTGCAGGGCAAAGATTCAGATCTAATTCCCTGCTTCTCCCAAACCAGCTGTGTGACCTTGAGAGTATTACTAACCTCTCTGGGTCTGTCTCTGCATCTGCCAGATGGTCATAACCCTCCTCAGAGGCTGATGCTCAGCTGAATGCGGCAGACCCAGGCGCCGCCCCACAGATGGCGGCAGGTCACCGTTATTATTACATTAGCCTGCACACAGTAGGTGCTCCTCCTGCCAGCCTGGACACACATTAGAACTGGCTGGGAAGGGTCGGTCCAGGAGGCCGGACTCGGGCCTCACTCGGGACAAGACACAGGGTGCTGGGCTGGACTTAGTCCGACCTCTAGCCCTGGAGAGTAGCCTCTTCCCCAAACCAGTTCTGCAGGGTGCCCAGGCCTGGCTGTTCGTGGAGACCCCACATCAACCAGCATTTCCAGGGACAGGGTCTGCTCTCCGACCGCGCCAGGACAATCCTCTCCTGGGCTATGCCAGGTTTGAGCGGAGAGCACGGCCCCAGGCCAGGCTCGGTCACCTCGAGCCCGGCTCCAAAGCGGCTTAGGCCAGCCCGTGGGGCCAGGGAGATTAGCTCAGCTGGGAGGCTGGCCTGCACCCCTGTGGCCCCCTCCCCATTTCCAGCCTCTCCTGCGGCGAAGGCAGCGGGGGACTCCCGGAGAGAGCGCCTGTGCCAGGGCCCAGGCTGGCGCCTTGAGCCCGCCCTCCGGCCTGGCCCACCCCAGAGCCCCGGGGCACGGGCCGCTACGGCCTTGCCGTGGGAGGGAAGGAGGGAAGGAGGCAGCGCCGGGAGCTGCAGGCCCAGAGGCGGCTGCTTTTGTGGGGCAAAGCTGTGTCCTCTGCGCCAGGGGGGAGGGGAGGAAAGACACCGTGCGGCCGGGGTCCCGGGGATGGGGTGAGGCGGGACAGGGCCGCAACCGGGGCCGTAGATCCGGGACTCACGGAGCGGCGCCGGCAGGGGAGGCACCGGAACCGCCGCGCCCGCCCCGCACCCGGCCCGCGGCCCCCGGAAACGGCGCGGACACTCACATGGTTGCGCTGGGCTGCGCGGACCTCGAGCTCTCGGTGCGCTCGACGCTGCCGGGCCTGGTCGCGCCGCAGCTGCCGCTGTCGCCGCCGCCGGCGCCGGCCCCTCCCTCCGCCCAGGCGCCCCGCCGCCCCGCCCCTCCCCTGGCCCGCTGGGCCCCACCCCCTGCGCTCCTGCGGCTCCCGCACCCCTGGAGGCGCCCACCACTCGCTCCGCCCTCTCGGGTAACGGGGCAGTCCGGTGGCCCGCGGGGTCCACCAGCTTGCGAGCGGGGAGACTCTGGGGAACATGAGGGTGGTGAGGGTGTTAGGCACTCAGGGTCCACGGGAATGAAGGGGCTTTCGGGGAACTGCACGCTGACCCTAAAACCTGGAGCTCCAGGGAGCCCCGCCTGCTTGCCCCCTCCCCAGATCCTTCAGGCTCTAGAGATCCTGTGGGCTCCCTGTCTGTGACCACCTGAAACAGGTCCTGGGACTGCCACTGCGTGCTCAGGTTGGTTGGAGGAAGGGACCCAGGCCTGTTTCTCAGGGAAGGCCATAAGGAGGAAAAAAGCCTGGCCATCTGACACCTTCTGGGTCCAGATGCTGTCCCTCAGTCCTGCCTTTTCAGCCAGCCTCAGTTTCTCTGCTGTAGGAACAGGCTGCCCTTTCTGCCACCATCTGGCTGTAAGTGTAGGCTCATAGCTGGGCCATGCATTCCCCACTCATTGGGCACTGGTTTCAGGGAGTCTCGGGCCTTGTTCTGGGGCATGGGTGGGGACCCTAGCAGGGTCTGGGTAGCAGGGCAAGGGGCATATGTTGGCCAACTGAGTCCTTTCCAAAGCCAGAGCTCGAATGCTGGCCCTCCTCGGGAGGGGGTTGAGGAGGAGCAGAGAACTGACCACTCACTGGGGTCAAAAGGCCAGCTCCTCTCTCCCACCTCCCCGATCAGTAAGGCACCGCTGGGCCGCTCCAACCCCCGGATGCTCTGAGCCCTCCCTTGAGGCTTCTCCAGGCCCTGCACTCCTGTGGCCTCTCATCCTGAGAGGTAGATCAGACAGGCCCAGAGTGGTTTAAGGGACTGTAAGAGGTCCCTGAATATCTGCCCCCTCCAAGTCCTGAGGGCTGGTCTTGACAACCTGGTGGTGGGGGAGTTAGGGGCACTGACATCCTCTTCCTCCTGGGCTCTTACTGAAGACTCACCTCAGTTTCTTCCAGTTCTCCCGCTCTCCAGCCCCTCTTCTTTACCTCCCATTGCAGGGCCCTTTTCTCTGTAGTCCTGAAACTTAGGCATTACTGCCAGGGCTAGGTTCTTCTCTGCATGCCACCAATCTAAAATGCCATCCAGCCTCAAGACACCCATCCACTCACTGCTCCCCCCACCTCCAAGCTCTGTGCCCAGAGCCCTCTCCTGTTCCAGAGCTCCTGGATGCTCTCTCCAGATGACCCACCAGTCCACATGATCGTCCCATGATGTACTCTTCTTCCTTTGTCCTTATCCTTGCAAAGCACCACTGTCTACCCAGGCACCTGCCTGAGCCTGAGGTTGGGGCTCTCTGGAGCTCTTAAAACTGGCACCAATTGGCCCTGCCCACCCCTAAAGTCACCTCCTCAGCAACGTGTCCTCTGAGCACCTCTGCAGAGCCTCCCCTTGATACTCTCTGTTCCAGTCTCCTGCCAACTCCATGCCACTCACCATGGCCAGGCTGCATGCATGCCCGTGTGTGCTCACGTGCCTGAGCCTGCCTGCATGTGGGTTTCTAAGTGATGTGGGGGCAGGAACCACAAAAATCCTTGTCACCATAATCCCTGGCTCATAGTGGGAGTTCAAGAAATATTTGTTGAATAAACAAGTAAATGAACAAGTAAATGCATGAAACTTTGGCACCCCTCTCTTTACCCCCACCTTCAGGCAGTCACCAAGCCCTCTTGATTCATCCTCCTTAACATCTTTTGAATTCATTCCCTGTCCCCACAATGTCCCCCACTACCAGTACTCTGTCTTTTATTAATTCATTCAACACACATCCACTGAGCACTAAGGGCTGGGCAGCATGCTGGTCCCTGGGGTGGCAGAGGCATAGAACTCTCCCTGTGCCATTGCTCAGATTTTGGGTGCTCACCAGAGCACTGTCTGAAGAGTTCTTTCTCGGTCTGGAATTCTGTAATTCCACTTCCAGAAAATTCCCACTTTTAGTGGATGATTCCCATACCTTTCCCAGTAAGCCAGCCACTTTGTCCCATGTCTGGGACATCTCTCCATTGTCACAGCTCATACTCAAGCCTGAGGTACCATCTTTTTTGGCCTCTCGACCTCCACCTTTGTTCCCTACAGTTCTCCACCCAGCAGCACAAGTGACCTTTTAAATCATAGATCAGATCATATTGTTCCCCTGCTTAAGAGGCTTCAGTGATTGCCCATTGCCTTCAGAATAATCCAGACTCTGTGATCCAGCCTCCAAGGCCTAGGAGGTCTGGCCTAAAATGACCTCACCTCCTTATCTCCCACCTATTCTGTGGCCTGTGTGGCCTGGCTTCCTCTACACCAGTTACCTTCCCTGGACATGGCCTCCCTCTGGCCTCTGCCTTTCTCCCAGCTTCCCTTCTGCCTGGGACACTCCTCCCCCTCATCCACTCAGAAAACAGCTCAAATATCCCATCCTGAAGGGACCTGTGTCTTAGGGGCTTCCCATTCAACACCCTCTGAGCACCCATAATTGCCTACTGTCCTTGTCTGTGGCCAGGCCTGTGACCACCAGATCAGGCACAGGTGGGGCTGCAGTGAACAGATGGAACACCTGGGAGCACACCTGGCTCTCTCTCCTTGTCCAGGGGCCTTGAGGGAAGGGCATCGAGGGCCGCAGGGTGCTGGAGGCCTCCCAGACCTCTCCCTACCAACTAGTGAGCTGGGCAAGGAAGGACACAGCTGAAAGCCACTTGCCAGAGGAGACACCAGGGGCTCAGGGGAGGCAGCAACCTTACGTGGTCACATAGTTAAGAAGGGCAGACTGGGAGCTCCAGCTCAGCTCCCTGGGTCGCAGCAGTTCTGCCCTGTTTGAGTCATCAGTCCCTGAATTGGTCTTCTGCCTAGGGCGGGCTGGGGACTGGGGCACAGCAAGGAATCATAGCACTTCTCACCTCAGGGAATTTGCATTCTCAGGGGAATGGACTCAGGCCTGAGAAAAATCCCTTAAACAGACGGCAGAGGGTGGTGAGAGCCACAGTGAACCCTGGGTCCTCACACATGGCACTGCGAGTTCCACTTTTGGAAGTAATGCAGTTCAAGTCCAAAAACCCAGAAAAACCAAGTCTTCCTTCACCTCCTCCCACAGCCCCCATGGATTACAGCTGTCTGGTTTGCAACTTCCGCGCGCCCCCCAGCTTTCTGTGAAGATGTAGAGTAGAAGCCTGCCCCAACATACTGTGCCTGTGGCCACATCATTCATTCAGTTGCCAGGTATGCAGCAAACATTCGTGGAATGTCTGTTGTGTGCCTGGCCTGCCCTGGGGGACCAGAGGTGAGGACTCCCCAGTTCCTGCCCCACGGGGCACATAGTCAATCAGAACAGGTATGTCCCCAAGTCCCCAAGTCCCTGCACCTCCTACATCACCAGTGCTGAGAGTGTGTGTGTATGTGAGTGTGTGTGACTGTGTCCATGTGCACGTTCACTTGTGAGCGTGTGCTGGTTAGGAAAGGCTTTGCCAAGAAGGGACCCTTAGCATGGCTGTTTGTTGGGGCTCCTCCCTAGGTGGGCAGAGAGGGTAGGTCCTTGGAGGAGCATCAGAGGCAGGGACAGCAGCAGAGTTCAACGCACAGGAGGGAGAAGCAGCCGCCTTTGCTAGACAGGAACAAAAGCTTCACGAGGCTGGAGAATTGCACGTGTATGTGTTGGGAAGGGGCCGGTCACGAGGGGCCTTCGCTGCCGGCTGAGGAGCATGGATTTTACCCTCTGGGTGATGGAGAGCCTGGGCTTTAAGCTGGGGAATTCTGTGGTCAGATCTGCACTTTGCAGTGGTCTCTCCGGCATCATGTGTGTGTGTTTGTGTATTGAGGGAGGCAGGAGGCAGCAAGGATGCTGGTGCCATCTCTAGCCAAGTTGACAAGGGTCTGGGCCAGGGTGGGGGCAACAGGGATGGAGAGAAGGAGACATTGATGTTCACGAAGCTTCATGTCTGACAGGATGTGGAGTCTGGAGAGAGGAAGGTACCCTGGATGACACAAGCGCTTTGGGCCTGGGTGATGGATGGGTGGCAGGGAGGCCTGGAGGATCAGGTTAGGGGAAAGGTGACATGGTCAGTTTGGGCAGATGGTGTCTGAGGGTTCTGGGGACCATCCAGAAGGAGGTGTCCAGAAGGCAGCTGGACATGTGGGTATAGGAGAGAGGGGTTTGGGCTGGAGACAGCTTTTGGAGGGGACAGTGGTCAACTGGATCACCAAGAGGTCAAGTGCAGGAAGGCCAACAGTGCCCACTACAGCACTCCAGGGCATGATAGGGCAGAGGCAGGCTTGAGAGGAGGTAAGTGTGGGGCTTGTGGGTATGCCCGACCTGCCACCAACCTCACCAAACTCCATAGCCCTCCACTCCAGCTTGGACCCTACTTCCCATCATGTGTATCAAAGGGCAGGGGCCAGGGATGCTGCCATAGCTGCCAAGTCCTGGCTTTACCACTCTCACCTCATGGTTCCTGGAGCTGCTTCTCCTTTCTGATGCTTTAACTGCACTCATCCATTCACTCATGAAAGCTGCCATTTGCAGAGGGCTCCATCTCATGCGTAATCAACACAAGGCAAATGTAAACAGCAAGAGGCACTTTTGTTTTGCCTCTCAGATGAGCAGCAATGAACGTGATGTGCGAGTAGACACCCTCAAGAGGGTGGGAATTGATTTGTGTGTTTAAAAGTAGTTTTCCTAGCATATATCAGGATGCCAGGTGCAGACCTCCCTTTCACCCTGCCATTCCACCTCAAGAAATTTATCCCAAGAAGTAGCTGTTGCAGCAAGAAAAGCTCTGTGCCTGAAGACGTTGATTACGGGCTTGTTTGGCCAGAAACGAAGGGACAGCAGGGTCCCTCAGTGGACACAGAGGCCTGAAGGAGGTTCACATGGCCCTGAGGTACCCTGTGGCCATGGCAGTGGACATCAGGCGGGGGTTGAGCACCTGCTCTGTGCCTGGCACCATTCTGGATGCTGGGGACACAGTGACAGATCAGATCAGCAAGGTTCTTGCTCTCAAGGGGTTTTCACACCAGCCAAAGGAGACAGACAATAAACAAGTTAGCATATAAACGAGATGATTTCAGGGAGAGGGAGAGAGGAGAGCTGTGAAGAAGGCAAACCAGGGTGATGTGGTTTGGAGTGATGGGCCCGAGGGTGGTCAGGGTCACTCTTTGAGGCAGTGACATTGGAGCTGAGATCTGATCAACAAGAAGGAAGCAGTCACAGAACAACCCAGAAAAGTGAACAGCAGAGGGAACAGCAAAGGTGATGGCTAGGAGGGAGGTGAGAGTGAGCTCGCTGTAGTTGGGTCGTGTAGGCTGCAGGAGAGGAAAGGAGGTGGGTCTGAGAGGTGAGCAGGGTGAGGTCAGGGGAGGGGTGAGGGTTTTATGTCTCTGAAGAGGGAAAAGTGCTCAGCGCAGTAAGCACGGTGGAGTGGGGAAAGCTCCAGAACAGCCTGTGTAGCAGGAGTCAGACCTGCTGACCCCTGAGGGCCGTCAGCACCATCCCTGCAGCGGCAGTGCCCGTCATCTCTGGGCATTGTAATTTCTCTTGGTTTTATTTCTTGTTTGTATTTACTTATACAAACAGTGGTTTGCAATGAACATGGCATTGCTTTCAAAAGCAACATGGCCATTGCTTATTGCACCATCTCCGTCCGCCCGGAGGTGTAAGTTTCTAGACTGTCATAATGCAGCCTGAAGCTAGGCTGTTCCTCTGCCATTGTCCCTGCTGGTCCCGCTTCAGCCTCCAGGGGTAGCTGTGAGCATGACCGTGCTGGGCTGGCCTGCGCTAGGGGTGGGGTGACTGTGTCCCGCGGGCTGGGCTGGGCGTCCTTCCTTCCTTCCTGGCTCCCTTCTCCTAAGGGACAAGTGGGAGGCATGTCCTTGCCTCTCCCAGATCATGGGATGAGCTGCTCCCCTGGGACCCTTCAGGCCCCCTGACAAAGGCTGCAGTGTGTGGTGCATAGTTTATTTCTGTGAATTCTTACTGCTAGGAGAACTGTTCTGACAGAGACTTGGAGGGTGTTGTGGTAGGGACTATGCGGGCCACTGGGCACCTGACAATTCCTTCTTCCCATTGGACCGTGACCTGGAGCTGAAGATCCCGAAACTGACCCCTGCTCTGCCCCATCGAAACCCAGGAAGTACGGAGGTGGTCTTTGGCGCCACCGTGTGGGAAGTGTGTACGCTGCAGTTACAGACTTCACAAAACATCATCACCTCTAGGGGGTGCCTGTCGCCCCCGACTCCTGTCTTCCTGAAGGGACAGTGGCTGTAGAGTGCAGTGCATGACCTGTTCAGTTCTGTGCGGAGGCCCTGCTCACACTCTGACCTGGTCACAGATCATGGACCCTGGGAACCACACCACCACCATTCAAACCTCCTCCACACCCCAGAGCCTCTTCAGGAGGGACAAAGGGTCCCTGTCTCTCCACCTCACAGTCCTCTCCCCTTGACCTGTTCCAGGTGTGTTGGACACAGCTGATCCTGTCCCTCTTCTGAAGCTCTCTTTGCTTCTGTGACTGCTCCTCCTGAGTTTCTAGCGGCTTTCCCAGCTCTCTCTCTTCACGCTCCTTGTTGGGCTCCTCGGGGGCTGGGCCCCCTTCCCTCATTGGTGGTACTTCTCTCTTGGGCATCTGACAACTTCAGGGCAGGTTTCTGTCCCCACAGTGATGCCTTGAGTCTCGGTCCCCACATCTGTCGCTCCACTTCCTGTCTTGGGATGACCCTTGGGCACCCCAAACTTTTTGTGTAAAGTCAACCCCATCCCTTCTCTTGCATCCTCATGTGACCTTTCCCTAGACCTTCCCCTGATATCCCATCAGCCGCCTAGTGGGCCCCCCTCTTCACCTCCACCGTCCCACTTTCCACCAGACTACCACCTGCACCTCCTGCCTGGCCTCTTAGTGTCCTCGGTTTCACCCTGCCTGGTCCGTTATCCACAGGGCAGCGATGGCCTCTGCCTGTGGGACCCTGTTCCTCTTCACTTCCCCCGGCCCCTCATTTCTGGTCAGTTCCTCCTAGAAGGGCCTAGCTCCAGCTAGACATCTGTGTGTCCCCGGAATACACCCTGCTCTCCCATGCCTGCCCCTCATCTTTGCACTGGCTCAAGTCTGTGCGTCTGGATGCTTTTTTCTCTTTCCTTCACCTGGGTAACCCCTGCTCCTCCTCTAGGTCTCAGCTCAGACACTACTCCTTGCGATAGCTTCCCCGGCCCCCAGGCTGAGTCAGGAACCTCTTCTTCACTCTTACAGTGCCCTGTGCTTCCCCATCACTGTCCTTGTCTGCCTCCCCTTCCCAAAGGGCCACCTGCTTCTGCCCAGAGAGCCACATACCAAGGCCAGGTTCAGGATGGAGTCACCTGACTCTGTGCCCAAGTCCCAGACTCAGAGATCCTAAATCTCAAAACCATCACGTTTCAGAGAGAGCAAGGCCATGCCTGAAGGTCACCACATGAACCAGTGGCCAGGCTGGCATGGGACCCGAGATTCTTACCTTCCCCGAAAGGGCTCCCTTGCTTCCCCAGATGCCATTGTGAGCTGAGTCAGGATTCTTGAGGGCCTCAACCAGAAGGGAATTGGTGGGCTCTTGTCCTGGGAGCAAGGCAGCCACCAGCCCAGGTTCTCCAGAGCCCATGGTGCTGGTAGGGGCTGTCCCAGGAAGCCAAGAGGGCCAGGGTGCAGGTGACCCCAGGTCAGCACATCTGGTGAGTGGACTTAATGAGACTCCGTCTCCCACAGGGCTGCGCAGTGGGAGTGCCTGCCTACATGTCACGCAGGGAGGGTCCAAATTCCTGAAGGGTGGTGGTGGCAGGTGTTAGGGTCCCCGGGTTAATTATCACCAACGTCATGCAGAAGAAAATGTGCTGAGGTGGGACCTCCCCCTCCCAGCCTCGGCTTCCCAGGACACTGTTCTCTCCAGGACTCGGCCTGGCCCCCACCAGACTGAAGTCTGAAGGTCAGCCCAGTATTCTTTCAGGCCCCAGTGCCCCCTCTCTACTCCAGCCCCTACGGACTCCTGGCTCTTCTCTGAGACTGCTTTTCGGTCCGCCTCTGGGCCTTTGCTCCTGGTGTGCCCTCTGCCTGCTCATGGGTGGGCCCAGCTCATTTGCTCAGGGAGCTCAGTAAATGCTAAGGAATTACACTGCTTTGTAAATAAACAAAAAGTGCCAAACAGGCTGCCTGGCACTTAGGAGATAACTCCCTTCCACCCTACCAAGTTTGCTAAGCAAACAAATAACCCAGAATAGAATAGAAAGAACCCATCCAGTCTTGTCTTGTGCCTCTGTTCCCCAAACTGCTCTCCTTTCGGTTCTTGGGAACAGCACTACTCTCTATTCTAGGCTGCTGCCTGAAATTCAGCCTGATCTTCTTTGTATCTGAACTGTGCTCCCCCCCCAGGTGTTAGAGAGGACTTCCAAGACCCCCCAGTGGTCCCACACTCCCAAACCTTCCTTCTCACTGAACACAGTGGATGATTGCTCCGTGGCTGTGAGCTCGGGGGACCAGGGACCATGGTGTCTGATTCACCACTCCATGCCCAGTGCCTTCCACAGGAACAGGATGGGTGCTCAATGAATACCTACTGGATTATGGATGACTGGAGACCTTGGGCACTGGGGTATGTCTTCCCTCTCTGCAGCTGCCTGGGTACCTTGCTGAGTGGGTGCCATCTCAGTTGGTTGTTCTAAATTGTCCAAAGGCACAGGCTCTCTTTAACTTGAGCTGTCTGATTCCTTGCTATTTCGCTAGACTTTCTCACTGTTGTTTTTCTTCTTGAATTTCCACAAGAGCAGAGCAGCTTGACAGTTTCACACTAAAACTGAAAAATTTCCCCAAGCTTCTTCCTTGCATGTTTTCTGGAATCTGCTTTCCATCTCTCTTGGCTTACAAAGCCAGTGACTCATTTACCAAGCCAGGAATCTCTTCTCCCCTGGGATTTCTTACAGGAAACCTGAGAGCAGCAAGTGACATCGTTTTTCACCCCCACCCCTCCTTGTTCCTGGCCGTTTCTTATCTAAAACCTCAGATTTGTTATATCATGAGAGGCATTGTTAGCTTTTCCCTTGATTTAGGCAGCCCTCATTAAACCATGGCCCCACCCCTAGGGGCTCACCCCAGGGCCTTTGCAGAGCTTCCAAGGCCCCCCTCCACCAACCGCCAAACCCCACAAAGACACAAAATCCCCTTTGTCTCCTTACTAAGTTTCCACACAAGGACAACCTCTGGCTCTCCCTGGATATCTAGAAAACTATAGGAATATTCCTAATGTACTTTCAAGATGTCAAGCCTTGCACACACACACACACACACACACAATATCTAATTTCTAATAATTTTTAAATGTTCAAATACAAATTATAGAGTCTGAAGTCTGCACACAGTCAGCCTTCATATCAGTGTCCCTGGAGGAGTTTTTGACCTGTCAAATGAGAGGGAATCATGCAGATGCTGCCCACAGTCAGCCAGATGGCCTGAGTGTGTGTGTCTGTGTGTGTGTCTGTGTGTATCTGTGTGAACTTTAAGAGAACCTGTGGCAGCCGATGGGAGATGGGGTGAGATTTTAGGGACTGTTGGTGCACCTGATGAATATCTCAATGAGGGTGGGCGACATCTCAGTGGGTATTTGAAAGGCTGGGCATATATATGTGTTGAGCTCCTGAGGGTTGTCAAAGGCATTGCTTGAATAAAAAATGTTTTGCAGAGCCAGGTGTGGTGGCTCACGCCTGTAATCCTAATACTCTGGGAGGCAGAGGTGGGAGGATTGTTTGAGTTCAGGAGTTTGAGATCAGCCTGAGCAAGAGCGAGATCCCATCTCTACTAAAGAAATAGAAAGAAATGAGCTGGACAACTAAAAATATATAGAAAAAATTAGCCAGGCATGGTGGTGCACACCTGTAGTCCCAGCTACTTGGGAGGCTGAGGCAGTAGGATTGCTCGAGTCCAGGAGTCTGAGGTTGTTGTGAGCGAGGCTGATGTCATGGCACTCTAGCCCAGGCAACAGAGCCAGACTCTGTCTCAAAAAAAAAAAAAAAAATGTTTTGCAAATGCGTCAATGAAATGAAGAAGAATGATGGCATGTGGATTGTGAATTAACCAGGCTTCAGTGAGGTTTGAAAAACAACTTTGGAGGAATTCACTAACTCTTATGATCATCATCACCATCATCATCAGTAATGCACAATAATAATAGCCATCATTTTTGAGGACTTAATATGTGTCAGACACAGCTGTCACCTCCCACCCCCGCCACACACACACTTGAGTATCCTGGGGTCTGCAAGTCAAGGCTGACTCATTTCCTGAGGGTCCTCTGCTCTGCTTTGGTCTTAGAACACTTTACCCAGGACATAAATTGTGGGACATGGTGCAAAATGAAAATGCAGAGTACCTTGACCAAAATTATTGTGATTTCAAGATGGCAACAGCAGAGCATAAGAACAATCACAGTACCTTTTTGAGCATGGAGCCCTGTGTGACTAGACAGATCTCAGGCCCATGAAGCTGGTCCTGCTTTCACCACTGAATTATACCCAGATGGCTAAACCCAGATGATCTTTAACGGAGAGATTGTACATACTTGTCCCAGGGTGCGGTCTGCCCTCCTGGAAGCAAGCTGTGCACCCGTCTGGGGGGCTCTCCCTGTGCAGTGTGACTGCTGTTGATCGACCGTCCTTAGTGTGTATGTGTGTGATTAATGTCATGTTTTCTATGTCTTGATGTTTCTGACTGGTGTTGACCACCTATGAAGGGATCTGTTTTATTGTAATCAAGTCAAACTCCAGGAAGCAGAGCTAGGCATCCAGCTTGGAGGAATTCTGCACAGGGCTAGAATTTTTCAGGAGTCTGAGCAGTAGCCCTGAGAGGAGGGTAGAGCTGTAGGGCCATAGCCATGAACAGGGAAGACCCAGTGAGAGGTTCTGGTAAGTTTCGAAAGAGGAGCAGACGTGAACATGCAACCACAAGGGGGCGTGCATTTACTTTCTTTCAATCAAAAACCAAAAACAAAACTTTTTATTACAAAAGCAATGTATGCTCATTACAGAAAATCAGGAAATAAAAGCAAGCAACAAGAAGAAAGAAAAAGGCTGGGCGTGGTGGCTCACACCTGTAATCCTAGCACTCTGAGAGGCTGAGGCAGGAGGATTGCTTGAGGTCAAGAATTAGGGACCAGCCTGAGCAAGAAGACCCAAAATGGAAAAAATTTCTGTTCAAAATAGAAAAAATTTGTCAGGCGTGGTGGCTTACACCCATAGTCCCAGCTACTCAGGAGGCTGAGGCAGGAGGATTGAGGTTTGAGGTTGCAGCGAGGTATGATGACACCACTGCCCTCTAGCCCCGGCAACAGAGGGACAGAGCAAGACTCTGTCTCAAATAAAACAAAAAAAAAAAAAGAAGAAAGAAAAAGCCAAACACCATATAGGGATGGATAGATAAGTGATAAGCATGCGTAATAGATACAAAATGATACAATCTGGGTGATGAGTATATTCATATTCACTGTGAAATTTTTTCAGCCTGACTATTTGAAAATTTATGTAATAATATATTGTAAGAAAAACACCCATAAGGCTACTCAGTGAGAGAAAACTAAGTTTAATATGCCCTTACAGAGTCTCCTTCAAGATCTTCTTTTATGCTACTACAGACATGAATATTTACATATATCTTTTGGTTTTGTTTTTAAATTTCACCTATTTATTGGATTGTAATATACTCATAGAAAAGTACATATATCATAATTTTCACTAATTGAACACATATTCATGTAACCAGCACTGGTGCCCAGAGCTCCCTCCTTGTACTTTCTTCCAAGTACTTATGCCCAAGGGTGACACTATCCTTGATTCTAGCAGCAGAGATTATTTATTTATTTATTTATTTAGAGACAGGGTCTCACTTTGTTGCCCAGACTGGAGTGTAGTGATGTGATCATAGCTCACTGCAGCATCAAATTCTGGGCTCAAGCGATACTCCTACCTTGGCCTCCCAAAGTGCTGGGATTACAGACATGAACCAAAGCCCGGCCTATCGCCTTTAAATATTGTGCCAGCTATAGGTTTTTTATATGTGTCCTTTATCAGATTGAAGGAATTCTCTTCTATTCCTAGTTTGCTGAGAGTTTTAAATCAGGAGTGGATATTGCTTTTGTCCAATGCTTTTTCCATATCTGTTGAGATGACTAGATACAGCATCAAGAATATGACCCATAAAAGAAAAAATTGCTAAGTTGGATTTCATCAGAATTAAAAAAACTACCTCTGCAAAATACACTGTTAAGAGAATGAAAAGATAAGCCACAGACTGGGAGAAAATATTTGCCAATCACATATCTAAGAAAAGACTAATCTCTTGACTCTGTAAGAAAAATTAAACTCAACCATAAGGAAACAAACACACAGCTTAAAAATGGGCATATGATTTGAACAGATACTTTACCAAGAAGATACATAGATGGCACATAAGCACATGAGAAGATGTTCAGCATCATTAGGCATTAGGGGAAAGCAAATCAAAAGCACAACTATTAAAATAGATTAAAAAAACCAAAACTGACAATACCAAGTGCTGGAAAGAATGCAGAACAACTGGAACGCTCACACATTGCTGGTGGGAATGTAAAGTGGCACAGCCATCTTGGAAAACAATTTTTCAGTTTCTATTAAACATATGAACCAGCAATTTAAATCCCAGGCATTTACCCGAGAGAAGTGAAAACTAAGGTTCACAAGAAGACCAGTATGCAAATATTCATAGCAGCTTTATTTACATTTGCCTAAAACTATCCCTTCGACTAGTGAATAAAGAAAGTGTGATGCATCAATAAAATGAAATACTACTTAGCAGTAAGACAGAATATGTCCATACAGATGATGACATGATTACATCTCAAATGTGTTATGCTAAGTGGAAGAAGTCAGATTCAAAAGGTGACAAATGTTATTTTCTTTGCATGTCATCATGGAAGATGCAACACTGTAGGGACAGAGCCTATATCAGCTGATGGTAGTGTTTAGGGATGGGGGAGTGTTGATTACAAAGGGACGGACAGAGTATTGGGGTGATGGAGCTATTCATTATCTTCATTATGGTGGCAGTTACAAGACTCCATTCATTAGTGAAAATGAGTTGAATAGTTCATCAAAATGAATTAATTTTATCATGTGTAAATTTTTTAAAAATCCCCCTTTCAAGAGCAAGAATGCTTCTAATCTTGCAGGAAGAGTCTGCAGGTGGCTGCTTCTCTGAGGCACTTGGAAACAGAAATATCTTAACAGTACACTCACCTCTTCCCAGGCTGAGCTGGAGTCAAGAGGAGGAAACAGTCACAGCCCAGAGAGGGAAAGGGACCCAGAGAAGAGAGAACAGGTGGCCTGCGATGGCTGAGGAGGCCCCTGGCTGTCCTGAGGGACTAGGTGAGCAGGGGAGTCATGCCACCCACCAGGGACAGTGAGAAGCCCATGGGAGGAGGAAGGGACCTGCAGGAATCTCAGGATGGCCACGTGCTCAGGGCACTCAAATGTCACTGCAGGGCCTTGTTTGAATCGGGTGGCCCTCCTCTGCAAGCCTCAGTTTTCCTAAATACAGGCAGCCAGTGCTCAGTGAAGGCCACTTGTCCTCAGCCCTGGCAGATCCACTATGTAAATCCAAGCCTCCCTACTTCTCGTCCCTCTTCCAGACTCCCCCAAAACCTGCCCTTCTCACATGGCTTCTCAGGGACCCATGCTGTTACCTTGAACCTTTTCATAGGCTACCTGCTGTGACACGTGCCCTATTCTTGACAAACTCTCAATACTGTGCTATTAAGTCTGGGTTGTGTTCTCTCCTCTGCGCTCCCACAGCCCAGCGGCCACTTACCCTAACAGTGCCCTCACTATACAATACCATGGGTGTCTGGTCCAAACAACCCATGAGCATCACCTGGGCCTGTGTTTCCTCGGTGGCTTAGTAGGCCCCTGAAGTGCCGGGGACCCAGGAATCTTCATAAGGCAATGAGTTTATTATTATTATTATTTTTTACAGGTACCCTATTTGAATGAAGGCCAGGGTCAGAGAGAAACTAGAATTATAGAGAATTACATGACAGTCTTATACACCTGAGTCCATGGACTGACACTATTTGCCATGTGTTTACAGTAAACTGCTTGTGTGTGTCCTTTGCCTATTGAGAGAAATAGATGGTACTTTTTTTCTTGTTGATTTTTAAGAAATAAAGGAACTTGGTTGGACCTTATGGTTCATACCTGTAATCTCAGCACTTTGGGATGCCAAGATGGGAGGATCACTTGAGGTCAGGAATTCAAGACCAGCCTGGGCAATATAGTGAGACCCCATCTGTACAAAAAATAAAATAAAATAAAATTAGCTGTGCTTGGTGGCATGCTGAGGCAGGAGAATTGCTTGAACCCCAGGAGTTCAAGGCTGCAGTGAGTTATCATGCCGCTGCACTCCAGCCTGGGTGACAAAGCAAGATTCAGTCTCA
>VBSM01000949.1:8938007-8950673 GCA_008086735.1 Cheirogaleus medius
GGATTGCTTGAGCCCAGGAGTTTGAGGTTGCAGTGAGGTATGATGATGCCACTGTACTCTAGCCGGGGTGACAGAGTGAGACCCTGTCTCATGAAAAAGAAAAAACAAAAAAAGAAATAAAGGATCTTTTTGAGAAATAAAGGAAATCAGTCCTATGTGTTACATGTGGTAAACATTGCTTCCCAATTTGTTGTTTTCCAGCTGGTTTTGTTTAAACTCTTGGCCTGACAGTGCTTGGCCCTTTCTGCCCACGTTTCTGGACAGACTCAAACACTCACCTCAGGCAACATGCACTGCTTCTTCCCCTGTGGCTGGGCCTGTAGCAGAGGGATGCCTGCCCTGCCCCAGAGCTGTGAACCCAAACCCAATCCAACCCTGACCCAACTGACTGAACCAGCCACAAACCCAGCCTTGACCTGATTCCAGCACAACCTCAGACTCAGCCCTGACCCCAGCCCTGGCTGTGGCAGCGGGTCCACACTGTTCTGGGCTTGCTCAGTGGGCCTATCAATCAGGAGTCTTTTTTTAAAAGAAGACAGAATTGAACATGCATGAGTCTGGTTCTGGAGTGAAACTGGCAGAAGTAGACTGAAGCCTCAGACTCACCTGACCTGATTCCCTCCCTCTTCCTCCTTGGGGTTCATGGCTGGCCACTAGCCTGTCCTGTCATTTCTGTCGTCTGCCTAACTCCCCGCATAGAGGTTCAACAGCAAGCCAGCTTCCAGTTCCCACACTTCTTGCCTTTTGCCTTTTTTTACCTATTAAAATGACGGAGTGACCTCAAAGGTACGTTTGCAAAAGCCACCTTCTCATCCTATCACTGAAGCTTAACCAGACAGCTTGCTGCCTCAGGGCCCCACACACTGTCACACTCATAGCAGGGTCCTACCCCTGCCTCCTGCATCACCTAAGTTAGTCAGAAAGTCAGGATAACTGCTGTTGTTAAAAAACTCTGCAGTGGGTATAAACTTTTATTCCAAATACCACTTTTGTGTAAGAAACATCCTATTTTCTCAAGTCACACCAAATCTGAATCTGAACTCTCTTCTACCAAGTATTTATAGTCATGCACCACTTAACAATGGGGATATATTCTGAGAAATGCATCATTAGGCAATTTTGTCATTGGGCAAGCAGAGAGTGTACTTACACAAACCTAGATGGTATAGCCTACTATACCCTTAGGTTATATGGGAAAGCCTATTTTAGCTCCTAGGCTATAAACTTGTACAGTGTGTTACTGTACTGAATATCGTAGGCAAATCTAACGCTATAGGAAATATTTATGTATCTAAACATATCTAAAAGGTCCATTAAAACTACAGTATTATAAAGGTCAGGCACAGTGGCTCACCCTGTAATCCTAACACTTTGGGAGGCTGAGATGAGAGGATTGCTTGAGCCCAGGAGTTCGAGACCAGCCTAAGCAACAGAGAGAGACCCTGTCTATATAAAAAATTAAAAAATTAGCCAGAGGTTTTGGCATGCACCTCTAGTCCCAGCTGTTTGGGAGGCCAAGGCTGGAGGATCACTTAAGCCTGGGAGTTTGAGGCTGCAGTGAGCTATGATGACACCATTACACTCTAGCCAAGGCAACAGAGTGATACCCTGTCTCAAAAAAACCCAAAAAACTGCTATTGTATCTTATGGGACCACCATGGTTTATGCAGTCCATCATTAACCAAATGTTATGTGGTACATGATTGTATTGGGGTTCCCTCCCCTCCCCTGGCTGAGCAAGGACCAGGTTTTGCTTGGGGCAGAGCTTCCTCTCAAATCTCTGTTGGTCACCATTTAGGATCTGTCACTGTCCATGTTCACAAGGCCCTAGAAAGAGAAGCTCAGTTTCAACACAGGGGCCTTGGTCAAGATTGGTGCCTAATTTGTAGGGTTCAGCCTTGTTGGGTATACTTTGTACTCACTCCCCACTGAAGTCTTGCCACTGTTCTGGATACTGTGAGGGAGGGGACATTGCTCCCACCATGATGAGTGATGCCACCTGCCATACACTATTTGTTGTGCCAGTGACCATTCTGCCAAGAGGAATGCAAGAGTCTGTCTTTCCCTGATTATCACACTTCTTGATCTTTGCCAATAGTCTAGGGTAGGTGTTGGTCAACTATGGCTCATGGCAAAATCTGGCCCACTGCTAGTTTTTGTATAGCCCATGAACTAATAATAGTTTTTATGTTTTCAAATGGCTGGAACAAAACCATATAAAGAATAATATTTTGTGATATGTGAGAATTATCAAATTTCAGTGTGCAGAAATAAAGTTTTATTGGAACAAAGGCAGGCTGACTCATTTACTCATTGTCTATGGTGACTTTGGTGCTATAAAGTCAGAGTTGAGTAGTTGGGACAGAGGTCATAGGTAGTGCTTTGGTCACTTCACACTGCTGCTCGGTGCACTACAAATTATACTTTTGCAATTAGAAATCAGCAACTTGGAGTGCCATGCATACAACCATACCACCACGTTACATTACATTTCTTTCATTTCATTACCAGTGCATATCCAGTATGTCAAAATAGAAAAGAGGAAATGAGTGAACTGTGAATTTCATGCTTTGAAGGCATAGTGGATCATGAATTATTTTGTTATCAAATTAAATGGAAAAGCATTCTGTTTATTATACAATGACCTGATAGCTGTGCTAAATGAATACAATGTATATCAATATCATCAGGCCAGGTGAGGTGGCTCACACCTGTAATCCTAGCACTCTGGGAGGCCAAGGCAGGAGGATTGCTTGAGCCCAGGAGTTTGAGGTTGCAGTGAGCTAGGCTGACCCCATGGTACTCTAGCTTGGGCAACAGAGCAAGATTCTGTCTCAAAATAATAATAATAATAATCAGTATCACCAGACTAAGCCCTTATCCTAATATTCTCAATTCACAGGAAAGTAATGGTCAAAAAAAAAAAACTTAGAAAATTTAAAATAGAATATCTCATTACAGCAAAATTTCTTTACAGAAGTAAACAATGAACCACAAAACAAGTTTCTGAATGGCTTCTTTGTTAGCCAAGCAAGGAAAGTCATCTCATGTTTGATTGCAGCAACTGAAAAAAGATATTTAAGATATTTAAGTAAAATACTTTAATAATTCTTTTAAGACTACTAACCTTTTGGAAAGAATAGTTGGTCAAAGAGTTGAGGACATTGGAAGCAGCATCAGTAGTCAATTAAAAAACAAGGCAAATGTCCACAAATTTCACTCCTAGGTATACACCTAAAAGAATTAAAAGCAGAGACATGAAAAGATACCTGTAAACCAATACTTATAGCAGCATTATTCACAACAGCCAAAAGATGGAAATAACCCAAGTGTCCGTCAATAGATGAATGGTTAAACAAAATGTGGAATATTAGCCAGTCATTAAAAGAAACGAAGTTCAAATACACACTAAAACATGCACGAAATTTGAAAACATTCTGCTAAATGAAATAAGCCAAATGCAAAAGGACAAATATTGTATATTCCACTTATAGGAGACATCTAGAAAAGGTAAATTCATAAAGATGGAAAGTAGAATAGAGGTTATTAGGGGCTGGGGAGAGGGAGAAATGGGGAGTTGTTTAATGGGTACAGAGTTTCTGTTTGAGATTGCTATGGACTGAATTGTATCCCCTCAATATCCCTGTGTTGAAGCCCTAACCCCCAATGTGACCGTATGTGGAGAGGGGGCCTTTGGGAGATACTTAGATTTAGGTGAGGTCATGAGGGTGGAGCCTTCATGATGATTCATGCTCTTATAAGAAGAGACACCAGAGAACAGCTCTCTCTGCCATGTGAGGACACAGTGAAAAGACAACCATCTGCAAGTCACAAGAGAGCCCTCACCAGAAACCGGCCCTGATGTCACCCTGATCTCAGACTTCCACCCTCCAGAACTGTGACAAGATAAATTTCTGTTGTTTAAGATGCCAGTCTAAAGTATTTCGTTATGGCGGCCTGAGCAGACTAATACAGGAAGGATGACAAATTTCCCCCAAAGTGCTAGGATTAAAGGCATGAGCCACTGTGGCCTGGCTACTGTGAAGGAGGGGACACCACAATAAAAAAATTATTTAATGAGTGAGATGTGCAATGTTTGGGGGATGGTTATGCTTGAAGCTCTGTCTTGAAGGGGGAGGGGGGGCATGGGCAATATACGTAACTTTAATATTTGTACCCCCATAATATGCTGAAATAAAAAAAATAATAATAATAAATTATTTTTTTAAAAAAGAAGATACAGTTGAACCCCAGATCCTTTCCTCAACTCAACCCAGATGGGGCTGCCCTTCCCCCACCTCAGCAGATGATAGAGAAGACAGTGTCTCTAGACTGAAGGACATCAAGCACTTAAGAGTCAGGTTATCATCCTAAAAGCTCAAAGATTAAAAAGTTTATATACTGAATATGTGGACACCCCTGTTGTTCCCTAGGAATGATCTAGAGTGCCAACAGCCAGTATATACCTGCAGGCAGGAGATTGGCAGAGATCTCAAGAGAAAAGACCTAAACATATTGACATCAAGCAGAGGGAGGAGGGAAGGAGGTTCTAAAGGAAATGACCGCTCGGGTCCTACTACACTGAAACCATGAACAAGCCCCATTCAATGTTCACTCCTCCCAGTTGGGTTTTTAGGGTGTGACTTCTCTACATAAGCAAACAACCAACAACCAGCAGACTTCAGAGGAATAAAAGTAACATGGAAAACAGAGATGGAAACAATAACAACAAAACAAGTTAGAGGAAATTTACATTCTGTGTTAATATTCCCAGAGATATTAGAAAAGACATTACATTTGTAAAACAATAACTGCAAGCCTCAAAATAAAAAAAGAAAAAGAAATCCCAGAGAGCAATATGAAAGTTCTTGAAAAATGAAAAATATAATAGTAGAAGTGGGAAACTCAATACAAGATTGGAAATAAAGTTGAGGAAATCTCTAGGAAGTAGAGCAAAATGACAGAGATATTTGGGAATGATAGTAAGAGGAGAAAAAAATGACAGAGATGAAAAATATAAAGAAAGATAAAAAAATTGGAAGACTAGTACAAGAAGTCCAATATCAGACTCAGAATTCTGAAAAGTAAAAATAGAGAAAATTAAGGAGAGAAAATCTAAGAAATAATTTAAGAGAATTTCCCATAATAGAAGTACTGTATGTGCCTTTCCAGATTGAAATAGGAACTTGTGAGCAGAGACCAGATTATACATGGAAACAGATGGAAGGTAGGATAACCATTCCAGATGAACTTAGGGCTCCCTCTGGCTGAAGGAAAAAATGAAGGAGTGGCTGTGGCCACACAGCAAACCCTCAGGCCCAGCCTCCAGGTAGCATGTGGCTGGGAGCTGGTGGGGGGCAGCCAGATCCCCAAATGGACTGCTCAGTACCCCCAGGCAGTAAGGGTATGCACAGCCTCACAAGGACGTCTGGGTCCCCAGCACTGCAAGGGCTTCAGCAAGTTGCTAGGCCTGAGGTCATGATGGCCAGGCATGGTGGCCTTCTCAGTGTTCATCTGTGAGGACACATAACTGTGGCACAGTTCTTCTGTTGTGGCATGACTTTGGACAGAGGGAAAGAAGAATAAACCTATTTCCAAGAGTGGAACCCTACCAGGTTTTATACAACCCATGAGCCCAGAATGGTTTTTATATTTTTAGATGGCTGAAAAAAAAAATCGAATGAAGATTATTTTGGGACACATGAAAGTTATCTGAAATTCCAATTTCAGTGTGCAGAAATACAGTTTTATCGGAACACAGCCAGGTTCACCCATTCCATGGTGCCTAGGGCTGCTTTCCAGCTCCAGCAGCAGAGCTGAGTAGTTGGGACAGAGATCATAAGAGGTGCTCTTACCACTTGGCTCTGCTGCTCGGTGTGCGACAAGTTGCAGTTCTGCCAAGTATATCGCCATATGGTGATGACTTATGGATGATTTCATTCCATTACTAGCACATACCCATCACGTGAAAAGAAGAAAGGAGGAGGAGAAGTAGAGTGGGTAATTTTACTGGGGACCTGCCTTATGCTAGAGCCGAGAGGCGATTTTAGGGCTTTCCTGACCTCCCAAGGATGAGACACAGTGTGCTAAAGGCAGAGAGGGGTCCAAATGAGTAGGAAGGGGCACAGGGGAATGGAAAAGGATTAACTGGGCTGCTCCCAGAGCCCTAGAAAGAGGTGCGCCTAGGCCTGGTCAGCTCCTTGGGGAAACTCCCCAGAGCACCACGTGGTCCTCCCAGTCCATGACATTCCTGCTCCTTCAGTCATGCCAGCACCTAAGTATGCACTGGATGGACTCTTGTCATCATCAGTGAGGGCTGCAGAGCACATGACATTCAAGGACACAGCTGGACTTACAATGTTGATCTGAAGTCACAGTGGCACTCTAAAGCAGCCAGCCACCAGCAAGCTGGAATCTCAATGCCACTCACCACTTTGTCTTGGTTGCAGCAGGAATGAAGACTCTGCAGGAAATCAGCTCACCCAGGTGACCCCACACAGAGAGTTTTCATACTCTTCCAAACAACCACCAATTTTAGAACCTACATCCCCCTATTTGTTCAAGACATCTCACCCTTCCTTGCCCCTCTTTCCTCATTTCTACTGTTTTCCTTTTTCCTTTCTTTCGTGACTTCCCTCAGCAGCCTGGACCCTGGGGCCCAGACCTACAACCTCCCACTGGGTCATTATCTAGGGTACCACATCCCAATGATAGCCCATGTCCCTTCTATCTGTGACACACCTGATCAGGGTCCACCCCATGTCCCATTCTCTCTCATACTCAATTACGGAAAGAATGAAGTGCTAGGGAGCAGGTGTCAGGTGGCCTCGTATCTCATCACCCTGTGACACCTACTGATCTGCCATACCCTCAGTCTTCAGTCTGGGCTTGACCCTGGGGTGATGAAGGCTCATTCACAGTCAACAAAGCAGAACTGTATCCTAAGATGGTGGCTCAGTTTGGCCTCTGTCAGGCCAGCAGCATCGGGGTTGGGCAGTATTTGGTGGAACCAGTGATTTCCATGTCATGTGTCTACTGCTTCATGTCTTTTGCCATAAATCCTTCCTTTAGCCTATGGTGATGCTGCATGGGATTCCTGTTGGATGCTGTATGTAAACCCACAGAGACTGGGGGCTGCTGAGGCTCTGCAGGCAGGAAGATATTTTGTACCCAAAGTATGCATCAGTCCCATTTAGGATGAAACAATGCTCTTTCCAGGGTGAAAGCCATTTGATATAATCAACCAGCCACCAAGAGGCTGGTTGGTCTCACTGAGGAACACATACCTGGCGATTATTTTCGGTGTCTGTTGATAGAATGTGGAACTCAGTAGTATCAGTAGCTGCATTGACATCTGTGAGAAGGAAGTCATGCCACTGGACTCAGGCATGTCAACCACATTTGCCATCTTGGCTCCTATATTCACGAGCCTGTTGGTAAGCACTGGAGTGGCTGAGGGCAAAGGCTGATGACACTGACTGCAAGGATCATCTTGTCTTGTGTTTGTTTAGTACTGATCTATGCAGATGCTCTCTGGTGAGCATTAATGTGAGATCAATAATCCTCGATATTTGTGTCTAGTCCAATAGATCCAACTAGATGCTTCTCTTCCAGATCTCTTTTTCCTCCATCTTCAAATCTTACTCCTTCCAGAGCCCTGACCAGTTAGCTAAGACCCTTACCACTGTACATGAATCCACATGTATATTTATCGTGGGTCACTTCTCTTTCCACACAAAGCAGATGACCAGGTGTACTGCCCAAACTTTTGTCTATTGAGAAGATTTTCCCTCACCATCAGGAGGATAGAGCAAGAGTAGCTCATTTTCTGTTTGTCCCTTTTGAACAAAGGCAACCTATCCTTAAACCAAGCTTGGACTTTCTTTTGCTCCATTAGCTGTTTACTGGGAACCCCACATAATGGCATGTGTGTGAGCTAAGTGAGAGGCATCAGTGCAACAGTGTTAGGTGACATTGGTGTTTGAGCCACTTGTTTATATAAATTACTTGTATCATCTGGACCTGTGCAAGCTTCATCTGAGATGTACAACATCTTAGTAATAATGGATTTGCTGCTGGGCCTGGCCAACCTAATGATTCTTGTGGGTCTGCCAGCACTCAGCTCAGGATGGCCAGTTCTAGCCACATGATCATATGATAACCCATGATCATAAACTCAGTCAATACCAAGGTCAGAAATTGTTCTTCTAATGGTATATAGTTCTTTGATACAGATGGCCTGGCCTTAACCCGACGTAGAGGTTTTCCCTGTGACTCTTTTTTCAGGGTTTGCCCAAGGCTTCTCTCAGCATCTTTCTCTATGATGGTATCTTCCAGACCATTTGGCCCAAGTGGTAGGATTGCTGATACTGCAGCCTGGACCTATGGCTGAATTCTTTCTTGTTTTAGAAAAAACTCAAAAAATTAGTGACCTTTCACATTGCCTGATAAATGGTTTGGAAAAGTATGCCCAAATATTGAATTCTGCCTCCAAAACCAAAATAAGAACAGAGGCACAAAAACAGGGGAAAAGAGAAATCAAATAGTAAATTACAGAACTAAATCTACCATATCAATAATTTATGTAATAATTAAATGTAAATGTACTAAGATGCCAAGTAAAAGGCAAAGATTTTCAAATGAATAAAAAAGCAAGATCTACCTATATGCTATCTATTATTATACTCACTTTAAATATAAAGACATAAGTAAAATGAGAATCAGTGGATGCATAAGGACATGCCAAGCTAACAGTGAACATAAGAAAGCTGCAGTGGTGGCTGGGCACGGTTACTGACTGATGCCTGTAATCCTAGCACTTTGAAGGCCGAGGCAGGAGGATCACTTGAAGCCAGGAGTTTGAGGCCAGCCTGAGCAATAGCAAGACCCCATCTCTACAGAAAATTTAAAAATTGGCCGGGCATGGTGGTGTGCACCTGTAGTCCCAACTACTTGGGAGGCTGAGGTGGGAGGATTGCTTGAGCCCAGGAGTTTGGGGCTGCAGTGAGCTATGATGACGCCACTGCACTCTAGCCTGGGCAACAGAGCAGAGACTCTGTCTCAAAAAACCAATAGGCCAGGCTTAGTGGCTCATGCCTGTAATCCTAGCACTCTGGGAGACCAAGGTGGGGGGGAACACTTGAGGTCAGGAGTTTGAGACCAGCCTGAGCAACAGCGAGACCTCATCTCTACTAAAAGTAGAAAAATTAGCTGGGCATGGTGGCATGCGCCTGTACTCCCAGCTACTTGGAAGGCTGAGGCAGGAAGATTGCCCAAGGCCAGGAATTTGAGGTTGCAGTGAGCTATGATGACACCGCTGCACTCTAGCCAGGACACTCCTGGCTACAGGAAAATGTTCCAGCGGGGCCTATGTCTCTTTTGAGCTGCAACTTGTGAATGCTCTGATGGCTCCTGGCCAAGGGATGAACCCCAAATCTCCCCACCCTAGAAACTTTGTCTTCCCTCAGGAAGCCCCTGAAGAGTCCCTTCTTGTCTCATGAAAGGAGCCATGTCCACCCCTCCTGAACGTACTGACAGCTCTTCCCACACCCTCAGGGAGAGGGACTTTGTCTCTGCACTCTCCCCACCTTTGGACATTGCATTTGAACTCCTGACCATATTTACTTCCGTTTCCAGTAGGCAAAGAGGTTGGTCATGGGGGGTGTCAGGTTAACGTCTGCCACCATTTCCACCCACAAAGATTCAAGGCTGCCATTGGCAGATGGAGGCTGGGTAGACAGATGGATGCCAAAGTGAAGTATCTCAAGAATGGAAAAACAAACACCACATGTACTCACTATTAAATTGGAACTAACTTATAAGCACACATGTGCACAGAGGGAAGTAAAACTCATGGGAAAGCAACCAGGGGGAGGGGAGGAGAGAAGGGGAATAAACCAACCTAATGGGTACTATGAACACTATTTGGGTGATGGGCACACCTATAGCCATGACTCAAGCATTACAAAAATGATCCATGTAACCTGTAACATTTGTACCCCCTTAATATTTTGAAAATAAAAAAAATAAAGAGCCTCCTTGGCCCCATGACCCAGTATAGCCCCAACAGTGCCCTGGTGACAGGTGCCAACACTGCCCTAGGGCTAAAGTTGATGCAGCAGCGCTGGCACTGCCCCGGCCTCCCAAACTGGTGTCCGTTGCAGGTCGGAACCTTGATGGGCACCAAGCACAGACAAGAGGCTGCCAGGGTGCGACTGAGCTGGGGTGAAGGTTTGTGTGGCCCAGGGTCACTCTTGCCTCCTTTCCCTCAGGAGCTCTGGGACCTGGCAGAACAGGAATCAAACCTGCAGATCCTTCAACTTGGTCAGGGCACAGCCAACTCTGAGCCACTTCTTTCTCTGATGTTGGATTCTCTGCCATGGTCACTCTCATTCCCCTACTACCTGGTCATATGCCTGATTCACACTCATGCTAATTTTAAAAAAATTATTTGTAGAGGCAAGGTCTTGCTGTTGCCCAGGCTGGTCTTGAACTCCTGGCCTCAAGTGATCCTCTCACTTTGGTGTCCCATAGTACTAGGATTACAGGTGTGAGCCACTGTGCCTGGCCAATCCTGACTGTTTCTGAATCTCAACCAAGTGAGCTTCCCCCAGAGAGATGTGACCTGCCCACTCTCCCTAGGTCAGGATGTAAAGGCTCTGATATCTGTTCAGCTGATTGCAACAAAGACATGGGGAAAGGGAGACCCTTCAGAAGGCAGATCCCATGCATGAAGCCCCCATGCTTAGCCCAGGGTCAATAAGAGGCATAGGAGTTCCCAGAAGGAGGGTTGGGCTGTCAAACAAGAAGCAGAAGCTAAGGGAAGGAGGGGAAGGAGGATTGGGCAAGGGCCTGAAGCCAGCTCCACCTCATTTCCAAAGATGTCACAGACCCCACATCCTTTCAGCTGGCTGAGAAACAGGTACGGGAGCATCTGAGAGGCAAAAGCCTGACCCTCATGGTCAACAACATGAGGCTGTTGATGGCCTCATCACTGGACACAAAGGAGGCATCCAACACATGGCCGTGATACCTGACCAGCATTGTGGGGCCCCTGCTCCCTGGCCAGGCAAACCACCTCCCCTCCACCTGCTGGCCCAGACAAGACCTTGTCCCTGGGCTGACACTCTTCTGTTCCCAGGGTCCTCAGACAGGGGAAGGGACATGAGCAGGCTCAAGTTGGGGAAGGAATCTGGCTCTAATACCCCTGACACCTGCTGCCCAGTTGAGTCATGTAGACTTTTCTGCAGAATGAGAACATTATCAGCTTTCTTGCCAGGTTTAGATTTGTCAAGAATGGAAGATGGAGGCCTTGCTCCTCCTTGTTGGCATCCTCCTTCCTGTCCTAGGCCTTTGGGTCACTTCTGAGGAGGGTTTCCTGGATCCACCCCCAGAAAGAACTGTGCTAAGTATAAGCTGCCATCTTCAACCTTTACAGCACTGTGGGCTTCATAACAGAAATTCTGAGCTGGGACTGCAGACACCATGTTTTACTGCTATAGTAAGGTGACAAGTATGGGGGGACCTGGGGCTTTAGCCACCTCTAGGGCCTCCCTGGGTTGGTTAGCTCTTCCCAGCTCATTCCTCTTCAGGCTCCTGAACACACTGACCCAGTGCCGGGCTCTGGCCTGCAGTGAGGAAGGCATCCTCTGTGCCGGCATCCACCCCGGCTGGGTGAATACTAGGACAGGCTGTTCCAATCTGCACATTGTGTCAGTTTTCTGACCCCCAACATTATAGCCCAGCTGGAATCTGAGGACAGAGTTGTTCAGTTAGGTTCTCAGGGGAGCCTGGTGAAGATGTCAGGTCAAATGAGGCCTATGCCCTTGAATTCCATTTTTCCAGGGCTATCAGTGGTAGGAGGGACACATGATGTCATTGCTTGAAGTTGCCCAAGACAGTTGCCTACAGGGAATTTAGAGGGTTGAGTCTTGGGGTCTGGGCTGCCGATGAAGGGTGCACATAGTGGAACTAGGAAAGCCAGTGCTGGAGGTTGTGGAAGGAGAAGAGATGCTCCAGGATGGGTGATGGGGTTGGAGAAATCCACAGGAATCCCTGGGGTGTCCACATAGTGTCATCTCCTGAGCATGGGCAAGTGGTGGGTACCATTCAGTCCCCTAAAGATATGGGTTCAGCTTCTCTGGGCCCCTCCCTGACTTTGGTTCACTCTGCAAGTCTGGCTGTGGGCTGGCCTGTGGTCTCAGCTGAACCACTATGGCTGTGTGCTGTGTAGGCCCCAGGGATAGTGACAGAATCCATTCTGGGCATGCTAATGGCAATGGCTCGGCTCAGAGAGAAAGAGGCAGGAGCCTTTCTGGACTAGGAAGGCCGAATCATCTCCTGGTGAGTATCTCCGAGGAGTGGACCAGACCATGGGACCCCCAAGAGACCCAGGTTCTGTGTGTTCAACCCCCAACCCTCACATGAGCCCCACTCCCTCCACCCCCAGGCCCCCAGTAAGCGCTAAGCATCTGCCCCAGGCTCTGGCACACAGTAGGCACTCAGCAAATACTTCAAGGATAAAGGAATGAGCTCTGCCTCCTCACTGGGTTCTAAGGGCAAGCACCGGTTTGGTATCGCCGGAGCTGAGTGTCAGCCTCTTGTTCTTCCACCTCTGACACCTGCTGCTAGCCCCTCCCCACTCACCCACCCCAGGCCTCAGCCATA
>VBSM01000949.1:8950773-8962868 GCA_008086735.1 Cheirogaleus medius
GGCCTCCCAGAGTGCTAGGATTACAGGCGTGAGCCACCACGCCCGGCCCTCAGCCATAATCTTGTAATAGAAAGGCCTGGGGCTTTGGAGTTAGGGACGCTGGGTGAGAGCTCTGTTCATATTAGAGTAACCTGAAAGGTCTGTTAACACTCTGGCAGCTGAGCCCTACCCTGGGAGTTTATGATTCATTATGTCTGGCCAGGGCCAAATTTACATTCCCACAAGTTCCTAAATTAGGCTGATGCTGCTGGTTTGGGCAACACATTTTAGGGGATGAACATGTTTAGACGCCCCTGGAACAGAGGCTCTTGGGCCCGTGCCACTGGTCTGCGCTTTACCTCCTCGGTGCTCTCTGATGGTGTGTTCACTGCTAGTATCAGCCTCTGATGTGCCCGGAGCCTTTCGAGCTCATTCTAGAAGTTGGTCAGAAGTGTCAGGAATTAACACCCTCAACAGCCCTCCAGGAAGGACTGAGGGAGGTTGCTGTATATCTACTCTGACTTCATCCTGCCTCAGGTGGAACCCCTTTAAGACATGTATTCTGCTCTATATCCTAGAGTTCCCCATCTGTACCGGGGGGGTAGGGGAGGGTGGGGGAGGGTGGGGGGAGGCACCCAGTGGAATCCTGCTTGATAACCTACTTTACACTGGCTGTCTTCCCTCCCTGTGTCACCTCTATATCCTCCTACCATGGCTCTGTACCCTCCAAGAACTTTCCTGTGCTGCAGTTTGTCCAAAGTTCTTCTGCAGCAGGAACCCAAACCTAAGACAATGTCTCTGCCTCTTATTCTTCTATGACTATGGTCAGGTTCATGTCATTTTTCTGGGCCTCAGTTTGTTCTTCTGTAAAGTGGGGAGAAGTCTGCCAACATTCTCATTGACTTGTGAGATAACAATGGTAACAATGCAATGAATGTGGGCATTGCAGGGCAGGGGACTCACTGGGCTCAGAGGAGGGAACTCATTTCAGAGATGAGCATTTAGAGCTGGCCTCTTGGAGGCAGAAATTGCTCAGCACAGAGAGTTCCTTCCTAGAATATCTTTTGTTTGTTTGTTTTAAACAACATTTATTATCTCACACAGTTTCTCAGGGTCAGGAATCTGGGAATGGCTTAGCTGGGTTCTGGCTCAGGTCTATAAGGAAACTGCAGTCAGGATGTCAGCTGAGGCTGTAGTCATCTGAAAGCTTGGCTGGGGCTGGAGGGTCTGATTCCAAGTGTACTCACATGGTTGCTGGCAGGAGGCCTCAGGTCCTTATCCTGTGGGCCTCTCCATAGGGTTGAGCATCCTACGAAATAGCAGCTGGCTTTCCCCAGAACAAGCAATCCAAGACAGAAAACAAGGAAGAAGCCATATGCTTTTTAGTCTCAGAAGTCACACACCATCACTTTAGCCATATTCTATCCATTAGAAGAGAGTCACTAAATCCAACCCACACTCAAGCAGAGGAGAATTAAATTCCACCTCAAGAGAGGAGGAGTACCAAAAAATGTGTGGACATACTTTAAAACCATCACAGTCCCTATGCCCCTTTCAGGCCTGGGATGGTAATGACTTCTAACTGTTGCTTGTCTTGAATAATGCAATATACATGAATTCAGGAATATCTTCCTAAATCACAAATCTGATTGTGCCATTCCCCTGCTCTAAACCCTTCCATGGCTCCCCAGTGCTTCAGGGTGAAAATCCAAAGTGAACTTTGGTAAGCTGGCCTTTGTGACCTTGCTCATGCTTCCCTTACCTTTCACGCCCTGTCTATTTGCCTCTGTGCTACATCCAGCTTCTTGAACTGTCCCTTGAAATCATGAGGTTTTATTTTTTTTTCTTTTTTGCCCTAGAACTAGGGCTGCCAGATAAAATACAGGACTCTCATTTAAACTTGAATTTCAGATAAATAACAAATAATTTTTTAGAATAAATATGTCCCCAATATTGCATGGGACATATATACATACTTTAAAAAATATTCATTGTATATCTAAAATTCAAATTTAACTGGGTGTCCTAATTTTTATTTGCTATATCTGGCAGCCTTATCCAGCATGAGCACACTGTGTTCCACCTGACCTTCCCGTGACTTTTCCCATGACTGACTCCTTTTCTGGAGTTAGCTCTCAGCTTAGAAATGACCTCCCCAGGAAGACAGTTTTCCTTCCCCTTTTCCCAGCCTGAGGCTACAGTCCTGTCATTGCTGTGACTCAGTTGTTCCCACTAAGCAGAGTAGGTCTACCTCATTCACTAACTCCCTAGCCCTTAGCAAAGTGTCCCATCCTTGGTAGCCACTTACTTGTTGAAGGAATAAGTGCTGACATAGGTCCTAGCTGCAGGGCCTAAACAGCTGGCCTACTCCTTGCCTTCCAAGTCTAGGGCCCCCAGTGAGGGGGCAGAAGCATCAGTTATCTATCACTGCAAATAAGCCACTCTGAAAGTTAGTGGCTTAAAACCACAGCAATCAATTACTTTGCTCACAAACCTGCAAAATAAGCAGAGCTCAGTGGAGACAGCTTGTCTCTGCTCCATGCAGTATCAGCTGCGGCTGGAGGAGCCACTTCCAAGATGACTCACTTAAGTGGCTTTTGAGTTGGTGCTGCATGTTGCTTCCTCTCCAAACCTGCCTCTTCGTTGGGCGGCTTGGGCTTCCTCACAGTGCAGTGGCTAGGTCCCAAGAACAAGCATCCCATGAGAGTCAGGAAGTAGCAGATGCTAGTTTTTTAAGGCCTGAATCTAGAAACGGGTACAGTGTTACTTCCACCATATTCTATTGGTTAGGCAGTTACAAAGTCCATATTCAAGGAAAGCGAACATAGACCCCATCTCTTGATGAGATGAGACAAGTGTGAAAGAATTTTTTGTCATGTTTTAAAGCCACAAGAGGGGAGAATACTCACCACAAAGGAGCTGACATGGCCCATCACCTGCATCCAGTCAGAGCGGATGACTGTCTATAGGATGTCATTCTCTCCACAGGCCAGCAGGTAGCACCGGACCAACATTTTCAGGGCAGTCTTGGGGTGGGACAGGGGAGGGAGAGAGAGAGAGACAGAGAGAGAAACAGAGAAAAAGAGTTCTACCTTGAAGGGTGAAAGACTCACACACTCAACTAATGTAGGCACTTAGGATAATCAAATCTGAAAGGAGGCTGTCCATTTGGCAGTTGTCATGTAGCCCTTGGATGTCGTAAACACAGATATTTTGAGATTAAAATATTTTCCTTTGGTTTTGAAAAATTTTATATCTATGGAAAGTTGACAGAACAGTAAATGAACAACACATATACCTGGTTTCATCAATGGTTAATATTTTACCACATTTGCTGTTTGAAAGTAAGCTGCAAACAAGACATTCCATTTCCAAATCTTGCAGCCTGCATCCCCTCAGAATTACTGTACTCTCTGCAGTGGTTCTCCACTGGGGGTGAGTTTGCCCCCCAGGTGGACATTTGATACTATCTGAAAACATTTTTTTAACTACTTTATTGAGAAAAAAATTTATATAACATAAAAACTCATAATTTTAACCATTTTAAAGTGTACAGTTCAATGATTTTTGTATAGTCACAATGTTATGCAATCATCACCACTACCTCATTCGAAAACACTTTCTGAAATTTTTGGTGGTTGCAACAGAAGTGGTGTGACGCTACTGACACCTAGTGGGCAGAGGCTAGAAATGCTGCTAAACGTCCAACAAGAAAGAATTACCTGTTCTAAAATGTCAACAGCAGAGGTTGAAAAAGCTTGCTCTACATAATTATAACACCATTATACGTCTAAGCAAGCCAACAGTAATTCAGTAGTATCATCCCCGCTTGTCCCAAGAATGACATTTTAGCATTTTATTTTATTTCAGGGGCAGGCAAGTTTCACATATTGCATTTGGTCATGTATCTCTAGTCTCTTTCTCTTTTTTAAAAATTATTTCATTTTTTATTTTTTTTTCATTTTTAAAATATTATTTCTTCTTTTCCTGCAGTTATAGTCAATCTAGTCTCTTTTAACATAGAAGAGTAACCTCTGTCCCACACTCAGCCTGTTTGTTTTTCATGTCATTGATTTTTTTGGGGGTGGGGGGACAGAGTCTCACTCTCTTGCCTAGGCTAGAGTGCCGTGGTGTCAGCCTAGCTCACAGCAACCTCAAACTCCTGGGCTCAAGCAATCCTCCTGCGTTAGTGTTCTGGGTAGCTGGGACTACAGGCATGCACCACCATGTCCGGCTAATTTTTTCTATTTTTAGTTGTCCATATAATTTCTTTCTATTTTTAGTAGAGACGGGGGTCTCACTTTTGCTCAGGCTGGTCTCGAACTCCTGAGCTCAAGCAATCCTCCCGCCTCGGCCTCCCAGAGTGCTAGGATTACAGGCGTGAGCCACTGTACCTGGCCCATCATTGATATTTTTAAGAGTTCAGGCCAGTTTTCTAGCACTATACTCTGGATTTATATGATTGCTTCCTCAAGATTAGACTCACGGGCCGAGCTATTTATGACATTGGAATTGGATGATAACGTAGTTCAGAAGACAGAAGACGGGTACAACCTTCCCCCCACCCGTCTCTGGTCGAATACAGCCTGACTGCTATCCTAGCAACAAAACACTCTGCACATATGACTTTCAAGGCTGTGTTGAAGAAGAATGAAATCTCATACCCAAAATCATTCTTTCTGGGCTGAGAATTTGCCCAAAGTCAGTACTTGCCCAAGTCAAAAGCCAAACCTGGCTCCCAAGGGCAGGTTTTTGGCCCTGACTTTGGCAAAGGGTGCTGGCCTGTGTGAACCATCCTACCCGCAAAGCCACAGCAGGGGTAAGGCTTCTGGAGGCCAGGACTTTCATGAGAGTCACAGGTAGACCTTGAGGATGCTCAGAGCCTGGGAGAGCTCAGCTGAGGTCAAGGGAGGACCATCAGGCCCTGCCCAGATTGGATGAACTCACTGAGAGTTCTCCAACCACAGCCTTCCACAGTAGACACCAGAAGGATTTTCAGAAGCAGGACCAGGGAATTCTGGGACAAAAGTGACTGTCTCCCATAGGATGTGAGTGAGGAAGGAGAAAGCCCCAGAGACTACTAGAAGTAAGTTTGGGTCCATGAAGGAAAAAAAAAAACCCCTTAGAATAAAGCATTCACTACAAAAAAATATATAGATAAGAAATGCAAACAAACTGAGGCTATCATTTGGGAATATTTGGCTGTGAGCAACAGAAAACACAACAGTGACTTAAACAAACATTTGTCTCATGCAACAAGATATCAGGAAGTTGGTAGGCCAAAGCTGGTGCAACTGCTTTACAATGCCATCAAGGCATAGTCTACTTTTGTTGCTCACCCTCCTTATCAAGTTAGTTCATTCTTTTTCTTTTCTTGCAGTGTTGTTATTTCATTCATTTATTCTTTTTTTTATTTCAGCATATTATAGGGGTACAAATATTAAGGTTACGTATATTGCCCATGCCCCCTCCCCCCTCGAGGCAGAGCCTCAGGCATGACCATCCCCCAAACGTTGCACATCTCACTCATTATGTTTGTATATACCCATCCCCTCCTCCCCCCTCCCACCCGACAAATGTTAATCCTATATGTCCACTTAGGTGTTGATCCGTTAATATCAATTTGCTGGTGAGTACATGTGGTGCTTGTTTTTCCATTCTTGAGATACTTCACTTAGTAGAATGGGTTCCAGCTATATCCAGGAATATACAAGAGGCGCTATATCACCATTGTTTCTTAAAGGTGAATAGTACTCCATGGTATACATATACCACATTTTGTTAATCCACTCATGTATTGATGGGCACCTGGGTTGTTTCCACAACTTTGCAATTGTGAACTGTGCTGCTATAAACATTCGAGTGCAGGTGTCTTTTTCATAGAGTGACTTTTGTTCTTTTGGGTAGATGCCCAGTAATGGGATTGCTGGATCAAATGGTAGATCTACTTGTATCGATTTAAGGTATCTCCATATTGCTTTCCACAGAGGCTGAGGAGTTAGTTCATTCTTATGCTTGTAGCCTCATGGCCACAAGTAGGCAACTACAGCTCCAAGCATTATATTCACACCCAGGCAGGAAGTAGAAGGGAAAAGAAGCACAAAGGAGAAACAGAGTTTTCCAAGAAGGGCTCAGCATAAGTCTCATGGGTCACAACTGTATATCAGGGACACCACAAATTTTAGAGAATCTGAAGTAGTAGGTTTAGGCACTGCCCCAAACAAAAGTAGGCTTCTCTTCGGAGGAAGGGGGAATGGGTACTGGGAAGGCAACCAACTGAGTCTGCCATACTAATTGCTTATAAAATCAAGAGGTATTAGAGCAAACCTCATTTGAAACCAGCCCTACTTCTGTATGTCTCAGTTACATGAGCCAATAAATTAGTTTTATAGTTTAAGACAGTTTGAATCAAGCTTTCGGTTCATTGCTACTGATGTCATCTCACTGGTACCTTAATTAATAAAATTTAAGAAGCTATTTATTGTTAGACATTCAATTATTTTATTTTAATTAAAAAAAATTTTTTTGAGACAGGGTCTTGCTCCGTTGCCTGGGCTAGAGTACAGTGTCGTCATGATAGCTCACTGAAACCTCAAACTCCTGGGCTCAAGCGATCTTCCTGCTTCAGCCTCCTGAGTAGCTGGGACTACAGGTGTGTGGCACCACACCCAGCTAATTTTTATATTTTTAGTAGAGATGGGGTCTCGCTGTTATTCAGGCTGGTCTCAAACTCCTGACCTTAAGTGATATTCCTGCCTTAGCATCCCAGAATGCTAGGCTAACAGGCATGAGCCACCTCGCCTGGCCAAACATTAAATTATTTTATAGACCACTAATAAAGGAAAAGAAAAATGCTCTTTATTGATGTATAACATATAGCAAATTGTGTAAATCTTAAATGTGCAGTTTAATTAAATTTAACTTATGTATATACCTGTGTAACCACCACCCAGATCAAGAGATAAAACATTTTCAGAACCCCACAAGTTTTCCTCATTTCCTCTGCTCTCAGTCAATAATGCCCCCCAGAGTTAACCACTATTCTCAGTTCTATCATCATTTATTATAGTTTGGTTTGGTTTTGAATGTCGTATAACTGGAATCACACCATATTTACTCTCTTCTGCAGCGGGCTTCTTTCTTTCAACCTTATGTCTATGAGATTCATGTTGCTGTGTGTAGCAGTGGTTCATTCTTTTTTTTTTTTTTTTGAGACAGAGTCTCACTCTGTTGCCCAGGCTAGAGTGAGTGCCGTGGCGTCAGCCTCGCTCACAGCAACCTCAAACTCCTGGGCTCAAGCAATCCTTCTGCCTCAGCCTCCCGAGTAGCTGGGACTACAGGCATGCGCCACCATGCCCGGCTAATTTTTTCTATATATTTTTAGTTGGCCAACTAATTTATTTCTATTTTTAGTAGAGATGGGGTCTCACTCTTGATCAGGCTGGTTTTGAACTCTTGACCTTGAGCGATCCTCCCGCCTCGGCCTCCCAGAGTGCTAGGATTACAGGCGTGAGCCACCGCGCCCGGCCTGGTTCATTCTTTTGTCATTACTGAGTCTGCCACACTAATTGTTCATTCTTTTGTCATTACTGTGTAGTGTCCAATTGTATGAATACACCATATACATTTTCCTGTAGATGGATATTTGGATTGTTTCTGGTTTTTAGCTATTATGAATAAAGTTGCTTCCCCATTGGGATTTGATCCCCTCACAGCTTCCATACCTCCACCTCCCAGACCCTTTCTTTGCAGCTGGAGGCATAGAAGATGGGAAGGGCTAAAAGCAGAAAAGGAGAGGATCCAAGTGTCACCTCCCCAGAGAATTTCCCTGGGAGCCACTGCAGCTCTCTCTGCTTTCTCAAGCTGACCCTGTCAAGGCAGGCAGGCACTCACTCGCTCACTCTCTTGCTCACTCACACTTCTCCTAGCTCCATCTCTTCTTTCTTTACTTGATCAGCCACTCATCCACCCACTCATTCATTCATTAATACACTCTCTCTGCATCTTCCTCTGAGTAATGCTCTGGCTAGTCCCTGGAGCCCTACTCATAACAGGCCAGTTGGGAGGCAGGCTAGGAATCAGCCTCTGTACCCACCTGCCCACTTGCCTGAAATGAGATGCATGTAGGTGCTTACCCATGAAAAGCCACCTGCAGGGAAGCTGGGTTCCAGAGTCTTCTGTGGGCCCAGCTCCTTCAGGCAGGCCTAGCACCCTGCCTAGGCCCATCCCTACCACCACCATCCTTGCCAGGTAGAGGGTCAAACATCTCTCAGGATCTGAGCCCTGCTGCCCCAAGACCCCCAAACACAACCACTTGCTTTTCTCTGTGCTAGCACACTGATGGGCAGGGGCATTCCTGGATGGCCCTCGCTTATTTTATAACAATTTCATTTATTGTTGGGTCATTTATGGACCAACTCAATGGCGGCAAAACCATTCCCGTCTTGTTGAACCCCATTATCACAACACTGCCACAAACGTCCTAACTTGCTTCTCTTTTTTTGCATTTGAATTTTTGTCTTAAAAAAATTCTTAGGAGAGAGGATCCTGGATCAAAGCATATAAACATTATCAAAAGTAACAGCTAGGCTGGGCACAGTGGCTCATGCCTGTAATTCTAGCACTCTGGGAGGTCGAGGCGGGTGGATCATTTGAATTCAGGAGTTTGAGACCATCCTGAGCAAGAGCTAGACCCTGTCTCTACTAAAAATAGAAAGAAATTAGCTGGACAACTAAAAATATATAGAAAAAATTAGCCAGGCATGGTGGCGCATGCCTGTAGTCCCAGCTACTTGGGAGGGTGAGGCAGGAGGATTGCTTGAGCCCAGGATTTTGAGGTTGCTGTGAGCTAGGCTGATGCCATGACACTCTAGCCCAGGCAACAGAGTGAGACATTGTCTCAAAAAAAAAAAAAAAAGTAACAGCTGTTATATATTCAGCACCTAATATGTGCCAGGCTGGGATCAATTTCCTGAGGGTAGGGATGGAGAGTAGCATGGGTGGGTTTTGGCCAGAGGTATGCCAGGATCCACTGAAGCAGATGCTTCTGGCTGCTGGGCAGGGAAGAGATGCGAGGGGGGCAGAATGGAGGGACAGGGCGTGACTCACTTCCATTCCCTAGAACTAAGTGGGCGGAGTGGGTATGTGGTAAACATGTGCTGACTGCGGAAATTAGCAATATGAGCAAATGACGTGTGTGTCCAAGAACAAACACATACGTAATGAGTGGACAAAGAGGTAACCAAGCTGACATAGCGGGGACCCAGAAGAATGAGGCAAATGAGGTTGGAGCATGAATTTGTGTCCTGGGGCCTGCTTGGCCAGACCATGGGAAAAGCAAGTTGGAAGCTAATGAGGAAGGTCCAAGGCCCGAGTTTTCTACACTTCCCCAATGTTATGGGCTGAACTATGTCCCCCTGAAATTCATTTGTTGAAGCCCTAACCCCCAGTACCTCAGCACACAATCATATTTGGAGACAGGGCCTTTAAAGAGGTGATTGAGTTTAAATGAGGCTATTAGGGTGGTCCCTAATCCAGTCTGACTGGTGTCCTTATAAAAAGAAGAAATTTGAACACACAGAGATACCAGGGATTCATGCACACAGAAGACTAGCCATGTGAGGACACAATGAAAAAGCCACCACATGCAAGCCAAGGAGAGGCTTTGGAAGAAACCAAACCTGCTGACACCTTGATCTTGAACTTCTAGCCTCCAGAACTGTCAGAAAATAAATTTCTGGTGGTATTTTGTGATGGACACCCTAGCAAAATAATACATCTAACAATACATCTAACCACTTTATTTCTTGGTGAGGATTGGTCATTTTAAGTCAGGTGAACATTCATAAGAAGGCCACTTGGAGCATGAGAATGCATGTTCAACAGGGTTGTGGGTCAGGAGAAAGGGTCCTCTGGTTTCACACATGAAGAGCTCTATGAAGATTTGGAGAAATGTCCTTGTAAAAACTAACGGACTTTTACCATGGCCAGCACTGCCATTGGAGTGGGGTGGAACCTTCCTTCTTGGAATCTTGCCAGAAGAAAGCCCTGTCCCAGCATGCTCTGGAGTCCCCTCATCTCATCTGTGAACTGGCCTCTGCCGGGTCCCACACTGGTCCAGAGCAGGACAGCCATCTGAGTCTCACATTGCATGCCAGCAACCCCTGAGGCTGCTGTACCTGTGCCTAGCACCCCAGGCAGCATCTTCCTGCCTGTCCAGAGTTCCCACGGCCTCTGTTCTTACCTGCACCAAACCTGAGTGACAGGGGTGAGCAGGTTGGAGAGCTCCTGGGTCTTTAGCAGAAAGAGCAATTTCTAGGTTGAGAATCACTTCCAGGTCATTCAGATGGTTCCTGCTGTGAAAACACCTTTGTTCCTAGGGCTTTAACTGAGCCATTAAACTCCTTCAGGGAACAGGGTTGCTCCTTCCTATGGAGACGGATCAGGAACAACATGGGAACATCCTGGGGACCACCCACCCAACAGTGCCATGCCTCCTCTCTGAAGGGTTTCTGGGGGCTTAAACTGCACTTCCCCAGAAATTCTCTTATGCTCAGGGGTCTTCTCACTGCATGGAATGGAACAGGGTCCTCATTGCTTTGTGTGGGTCTCCCGCAAGTGTGTGGGCTGATGTCCTTTTTTAGAATGTTGAGGGTGAGGTCTCACCTTGGGGCAGAAAGTAGGGTGCTATGATACCTCCAGAAACAAAAGATTTCACTCAGAAAAGTGGGACCTGACAGGCAGAGGGAGAGGTAGAGGAGTCAGAGTGAGTCCAGAGGGGAAAGATGATCTCTGGGCCTACATCCCTTACAGTCAGAGGAAAGGGTATTCTGTCCACCAGCTGGCCCTGTACCTTGCTCCACTCTCCCCTGCTTGACTTCAACCTGTGTTTTCTTTGACAACTGGCAAGCCCATGAAGTCTGGCTGACCCCAGAATCAGGTGCTTCAGGTCACCATGGCCTGTTACCTAGCCTCAAACTCTAGTCGCCTTGGCATGGTGCTGGTCACGTAGCATGCACTCAGTAAACGGCTCTTGAATGAATGGAAGAACGGCAAGTGTTGGCATTCATGCAACAAACATGCCTCAGAGCTCCCAATCACTGTGGGACAGTTAGTCAGTTAGTCCAGGTTTTCCCAAGAAAGAGAACCAACAGGAAGAATACAGGAACACCCACCCACATGCGTACACACACACACACACACACACACACAATCTCTCCTATTGAGAGAGAGAGGGATGTATTATAAAGTATTGGCATATGCAATTATGGAGGCTAAGAAAGCCCACAATCTGCTGTTTGCAAGCTGGAGAGCCAGGAAGGCTGGTGGTATAGTTTGAAGGCCTTAGAGCCAGAGAGCTGACGGGTTAGATTCCAGTCGGAGTCTGAAGGCCTGAGAATCAGGAGCGCTCAGGGCAGGAGAAGGCCAATGTCCCAGCTCAAGCAGTCAAGCAGAGAGCCCACTTACCCTTCCTCTGCCTTTTGTTTTATTCAGGCCCTCAGTGACTAGATGGTGCCCACTCACACTGAGGAAGGCGTCCGCTTTATTCACTCCTTCAATTCCAATGCTAGTCTCTTCCCTCACACACACACCCAGAAATATTTAATGATATTTAACCAGATATCTGGACATTCTGTGGCCCAGCCAACACACAAAATTAACCATCACAGATCCTCTCCGGCTGAGGGCTCAAGACCCCAGCCCGAGACAACTCCTATCCATCCTGCTGTCCTCCCTGAATGACTGAGGGGACCGCTATCCCTCTTTGGGCAACCTCTGACTCTTGGAAGTCCTACAGATGATCTACAGGAAACCCACAGCTGTGCGGCCCTGGGGCAGGGAGTGGGCTGGGTGCAGATCTGGGTTTCAGAATCAAGCTGGATTGGGAGAGCCATCTCTGCCCTTGAGGGTAATTACACTGCAGGAGGAAAAAGAATCAAAGCGGGGCAGGGTTCAGGTGTTCCTCTCTGTCTTTATTCGTGGTCTCCAGCAGAGCATCTACACTCTCCCCTTTCTCCTCCCTGGAGTCAGTCCTGTGTTCAGGGCCCCCAGTCTCATCAAACAGTCTCTGCATTCTCCACCCAAACCACGCCACACATTTCTTTTCTTTTTTTTTT
>VBSM01000949.1:8972951-8988431 GCA_008086735.1 Cheirogaleus medius
AAAAAAAAAAAAAAAAAAAAGAACAGGAGTCATGCGATCTTCTCAACTTCCAGGTGATCTAAATGCTCCTGAGGATTGTTTTTCTCAGCCAGTGAGTTAGATACTTGGGGGCCATGGTTGAACACTCAAGTGATGTGCTGGCTGTCTTCCAGAACAGTTTTATCCCTCTCTGCCCCGATTTGTTTGTCTTCTGTTCATTACAACATCTCCTTGTACATTTCAACATTATTTCACAAGAGATAGCCTCATGTGGGAAGAAAAAAGAGAGACTCTAGGCTGGGCTTGGCCAATCACTAGTCAACACATCACATGAAACTGCAGATGCATATGTCTTCCAGGAGTGGCAGGTCATTCAGTACAGACTGACTGTGGTGTGGCTAGAAGTGTGGCTGGAAAGTTAAGCAGAGATTAGCTCTTGAAGGATTGCAAAAGCCATAGGAAGGGCTCTGTCTTGAGTGCAGGGGATGGGAGAATAAAACTGTTAGGCTTGTACTTTAGAGGGTAACTGCAGTTTGAAAGTGGGTTGGAGATAGGAGCCACATTGGAGGTGGGCAGAACAGTTTACAGGTTCTTATAGTAATCCAGGCCAGAGATGATGGCAGCCTGTCCTCAGGCATTGGCTGAGAGTATTGTAGGGGGTGTTTTAGAAGAGGAATTGATAGCGTTTGAGGGTTGGAGAAGGAAGACTGAGGAAGAATGAAGAGCCAAGGCTGTTGTCCTCAGCTCTGGCTTAGGTGGCAGAGTGAAATGATGGTGACAGGTAGAAAAAGGAAGAGTTTGGAGCAAGAGTAAGAAGATGAGATTGAGGGATCTGTGAGCCATCTGAGTGGAGATGTGGAGGCTATTTTTGGTGCTCAGATGTGAGGTCTGAGCTTGGGGAATTGAGGAAGAGGTGTGACCAAGGTCCCCAAGAGAGAGCATAGAATCAGAAGAGTGGGCTGGGCACATTGGCTCACGCCTGTAATCCTAGCACTTTGGGAGGCCGAGGTGTGAAGATCGCACGAGGCCAGGAGTTTGATGTGAGTAACATAGTGAGACCCTGTCTCTATGAAAAATAGAAAAATTAGCTGGGTGTGGTGGTGTGCACCTGTAGTCTCAGCTACTTGGGGGGCTGAGACAGGAGGATCTCTTGAGCCTGGGAGTTTGAGGCTGCAGTTAACTATGATCATGCCACTTCACTCTAGCCTGGGCTACAGAGTGGGACTGTCTCTAAAAAAGAAAAAGAAAAAAAATTAGCCTGGCTTAAGAGGTGGGAAGAGCACCCTAGGGAGATGGAATGACATTAGTAGTCTCAGAAAGATAAAACTACATAGATTATCAGAGGAGCTTCAGGAACACGTGATGGAGTAGAACACGTGTCAAGGATATGCTGGGGCTAAGTCTGGATAGGTGCATTGGGCTGGTGCGTGGAAGACCCTGGGTGCCTTGGAAGGATATGCAGCCCAGGAGGGATGAGGGTTACGGTAAAAATAAATAAATAAATAAATAAAGATTTTTAGGTTAGGTCAAGGTCAGTGTATGGGAAATGTCTTGTTTAAGAGCTCCTGTTGATGGTCTTGCTTGGAAATATTTTGTATGTTCCATTTTATTTGTCAAAGGAAACCATATTAAGTTGGTGAGATTAGGTGACCACAGCTTGGACAGCAAGACAAGCTTAACCCCAATCCTAAATTTTTGAGTCAGATGTGATCCAAAGGAAGAAGTGACACAGTCCACAATTTAGTGACCACTAGCAAGAGAAAGGAGCTCAGGGGGCATAGGGAGAAGGGTGTGGAGAAGGTGGTAACCCAAGGAGAGTTTGCACTGTGGAAGGAAGATGTTGTGTCTCTGAGTCATGACAGCCTGGGCCCCACACATGCCTGAAGTTTTTCCCTAAGTGTTTGAGGATCCATGCTGTCCCAGCTGCCCTAGGCAGTAAGAGACTCTGCTAGGCAGTGATTGGTGAGCTGGCATAGATCATTGGTGGTGACCGTGGCCACCTGCTACCTTAATTGCTCCCCTCCAGCTTACTGCCACTGCCCAAGGGTTTGAGGCCCCCAGAGCAGGTGGGGTCAGGCTAGGGATAGGCAGGAGGGGAGTTGGCACCTTGCCACCATGAGCCAGCTTGGACCTGATCCCTCCGTGGATGAAGGAGGGCATTGTGGAGGGGTGGAGGTAGGTGGTATGATGCAATTAGAAACTTGGATGGTTAATGAATACAAAATTACAGCTAGTGACTCTTAAATTCAGCTGATTAAAGGAGAGAAAAATTACAGCTAGATGGGAGGAATAAGTTCTAGGGTTCTATATGGTAGGGTGACTATAGTTAACAATAATTGATTATGTGTTTTCAAACAGAAGAGAGGGTTTTGAACATTCCCAACACAAAGAAATGATAAATGTTTGAGGTGATGGATATGCTAATTACCCTGAATTTGCTCATTACACATTGTATACATGTATCTAAATATCACTTTGTACCCTATAAATATGTACAATGATTTAAGAAAAAACTTGTTCTAAGCCTCTGGAGGATGGATTCAGGAGGAGCCAGGTGAGAGAGCATGGGCTGACCCAGGGCAGCAGTGGAATGAGGGGGGATGAAAGACTGGGTCAGAGATTAGTTTAGAGGATGAAAGCCACAAGATTGGCAAGTTTTTATTACATATGGAGGGGTTAGAAGTCAGGCTGCTGGCTTCATAAAAGTGACTGGGTGGTTGCTGGATCTGTTTCTGAGATGGGGGCCTCCGGAGGAGGAGAAGTTTTGGGGCATGGATGGGGCGGTGGGTGAGGAGGTGTTCTGTCTCAGATGTCTGTGGGAGGGGTCCAGCAGGCTGGTAGCCATGTGGGGAAGTAGCACTTAAGATACCAATCTGGGAGTCGTCAGCACGCTGGCTGGCAGCAGTTAGGCCCATGCCAGATCATCTGTTGGCTTGATGCCAGGGCAAGCCTGCCTTAGAAGCATAGCCCTGCACATGGGTCCTGCCAGGAGTCTAGAGAGCAGCCTTAACTGCAGGCCAAGTGGATACAAGTGTGGCCTAATGGGGACACCTGGCAGGGAGCCTGATTTGGCAAGTGGAGCAGGGATTTCCCTCCAGATCTCTGCCGTGTCTCTTCCTGCATAACTGTGGGGCATGGAGGTTTCTTGTTTTCTTTTTAACTAAATGTAAATTTTTTTAATTCCAAAAATAAAGTTGGTAGAGGGATGACTTAGTGTAGACTCTTTGGGGGACAAGTTTTCACCCCTTTGTCAAAACATTGCAGGTGTATATAGTGTGTGACGCTGCACCCCAACTTAAAGGATTGTATCCCATAGATTAGTATAGGGTAGTATGTACAGTGGTGTTCGTGTCAGCCTTGTTGTTAACAGCAAACTATTAGAACTAATGGAATATCCACTGATTTGGTTTGGTTAAATAAACCATGTTCTATTCTTGCAATGGAATACTACTAGCAAGTGCTCAAAAGCATGAAGTTCCATAAGGGCTGATTTAGAAATATATTGTTAGGTGAAAAGTTGGAAAGCATTGCAAATAACATAATCCCACTTTAGTAGAATACCAGATGCCATTCACACAGACAAGTGTTTGGAAGCATAGGCACCAAGTGACAACCTCTGGGGAAAGGAATTGGAGAGGCTGAGAGATGGGAGCATTTCAATGTTTATTTTATATGCTCTTGTATTGTTTGTATTGTGATGAACAAATATTTTATAATTTAAAACATTTGATAAAGATTTAAAATAAGGAAAATTAGGGCCGGGCGTGGTGGCTCACGCCTGTAATCCTAGCACTCTGGGAGGCCGAGGCGGGCGGATCGCTCAAGGTCATGAGTTCAAAACCAGCCTGATCAAGAGTGAGACCCCGTCTCTACTAAAAACAGAAATAAATTAATTGGCCAACTAAAAAAAAATATATAGAAAAAATTAGCCAGGCATGGTGGCGCATGCCTGTAGTCCCAGCTACTCGGGAGGCTGAGGCAGGAGGATCGCTTGAGCCTAGGAGTTTGAGGTTGCTGTGAGCTAGGCTGACGCCACAGCACTCACTCTAACCTGGGCAACAAAGTGAGACTCTGTCTCAAAAATAAATAAATAAATAAAATAAAATAAGGAAAATTAGAATATATAGGTAAGCAAAGAGAAGGTACCCACACCCAGCAACCTTTTAAGTTGAGACCTATGCTGGTGAGTCTGGGGCATTCGTGGGCCAAATTTTGGTTCACAGTATTGTAGGACTGGTCTGGGGACCCCCAGACCAGAGGAAACCCCCAACAGGCCCCTTCTCTCTACACCTGAAGACTCTTAAGTCCAGGGGGTGCTTGAGGGTTCAGGCATAGGCCCCCAGGGCAGGTCACCTTCCACCTGGCCAGTTTTCTCATTCCTTTGCCTCTTCCTCCCCACACTGATTCCTGCTTTCCCTTCACTGATTACATCTTGCACTGTATATAATTTAGCTTGATTTTATCTGGGAAGCTGTTTATGGTCAAGTCAGTAACAGTCCCCATGGGAACAAATAACCCCTGTTTCACAAGCCATGCCCCAGGAGGTCATGTCAGAACTTGCTCTGGTGGGTGATAACATACTTTTTCTTGAACTTACTCAGTGATCTCTTGGGCCTGGTTTTTGAGGTGGAGCCGGTGCCTGAACCCATACCAGAGGCCTTCTGAGGCAAATGTCAGCCATTCAGGACCCTTGAAGAAGACGGCTTTCTGGATGACCAGGGTTTCTGGATGGCAGAGAAAGAAACACCTCAACACCTTATTTTAAACGTTTTGCATAAAACCCTTCTGGAGGCTGGGCATGGTGGCTCACGCCTGTAATCCTAGCACTCTGGGAGGCCGAGGCAGATGGATGCTCAAGGTCAGGAGTTCAAAACCAGCCTGAGCAAGAGCGAAACCCCGTCTCTACTAAAAATAGAAAGAAATTAATGGGCCAACTAAAAATATATAGAAAAAATTAGCTGGGCATGGTGGCGCATGCCTGTAATCCCAGCTACTTGGGAGGCTGAGGCAGGAGGATTGCTTGAGCCCAGGAGTTTGAGGTTGCTGTGAGCTAGGATGATGCCACGGCACTCTAGACGGGGCAGCAGAGTGAGACTCTGTCTCAAAAAAAAAAAAAAAAAAAAGAAAAAAAACTCTTCTGGAATGTATTAGTCCGCTTTTTTAAGTGACATTCACTGAAAATAGCAGAATCTCTCCTGCATTGGAGTTGTTAGACTTGAAATGAGGTGGACCAGAACCTCTGTCCCTAAGGGCCCAGGTCTGCCTCCAGTAGTTTTGCTCCTGGCACCCTGTCAGATCACCCATTCATCCTTCCCGCTGTGGTCAGGGTTCCTGCTACAGCATCTTGAGCCCCCTTTCTAACCTGTAGCTGCTGTTGTGCCTTGGGCTTAGCAGCCAGACACACTCCAGCTTGTTAGGAGGGTCTGCATCGAGAAAGAACAGGTGCAAGGACATAATGTGATGGTCTGTCTTGTAAGTCATCTGCACCTGCTCAGCGTCAAGACCCTAGGGCAGGGGTCCTCAAACTTTTTAAACAGGGGGCAAGTTCACGGTCCCTCAGACCATTGGAGGGCCGGACTATAGTTTAAAAAAAACTATGAACAAATTCCTATGCACACTGCACATATCTTATTTTGAAGTAAAAAAACAAATGGGCAAAAACACCCGCATGTGGCTCGCGGGCCGTAGTTTAAGGACACCTGCCCTAGGGCCTGTCTGGATTGCCAGGACCTGTCTTGAGTTCTGTGTGGGGCTGAGCAGGCATCAGGCAGACCATGGCTCCCTTTCTGGCCAGCTGTGTGATGTGGAACATGTGTTTGCCCACCTGCATGATGAAGCAGAAAGCACTGACTGCAGTTTGTTAGGATTCAACAGCACAGTCCTAGCCAGAGTGGGGATGCTCGATAGATATTTGCATGTTTGGATGAGTGACAACTCTCTGGGGTACTGCCCTTTGTGATATGGAGGAGATGGGAAGCTGAGGCCCCTGTCCTTGAGGGAGGGGTGCACCATGTCACAGGTTGTCCTGTTTCTCAGTTATTAAGCACTTGCTTTTATTAGGTACACACTAGGCAAAGGTGTTGAGCGTTAGATAGAGGGAATTGGAGACTTGGGAGGGTCTGGGTGAGCTGGAGAACAAGATTGTGGAGGGTCGAGGATACCCAAGCTTTCCTCCACTTCCTCTTCAACCCCTCAGAAGGCTCTGTTTTCACTGACGCAGGACAGACCAGCTCCTCATGACCAGACTCAGGCCCACCTGGTCTCCCTTTCACATGACCAGGCTCATGTGCACCTCGGGCCTACTCCTGTTCTTTATGACACATTCCTACATGGCTCTGTGAATGCCTGCAAACCCACTCCCCCAAGGATCCATAGCTGGGGGAGATGCAGACCAGGAGTCTGAGGCAGAGATTATATTGGGGGGCTATGTTGAGAGGGAACTGGAGCTGGGTCACCCACTGTCGGCAATGCCATCCTCGCTTCAGCCACAAGGGGGTGTGCCAGGATCACTTGGCTGCTAGGGAGCCTGGGGAAGGGGGTGTGGCTGGACCACAAGTGAGCCAAGCTGCCTCTCCTCTGCTCCCCCACGCGGCACCTGCCCAGGGCCACTGTCCCTTAGGACTCTGCCCAGGGCCCTCATTCCCTCACTCAAGTCCCAGTTTGCCTTCTAAGATTAGGTAGGGCCTGTGGCTCAGTGTCTCCTGTCTGTCCATCTCTTTTGGCCCCTGGCTTCCTTGGTTGGTCAGGGGAAGTCCAGGGGACATTCCCTGATGCTCTCTGCCCTGGTACTCAGTGCAAGCTGCTCCAGCCTTGACCACCAAGCTGTCCTCATTTACCCCCGCCTGGGTCATACTGGCAGCTGTCAGGGTGGAGCTGCAGCTTCACACAGCACAGTGTGCTATCTATGAACCCAGGCGTCTTGAGGGCTTCAAGTAGGAACTTGAGGCTGCCCAGGGGTCAGGGCCATGCTTCTCAACTCCCAGAAGCACACTCTTCCCTACTTTTGTCCTGCCACCCTGTTCCCTCCAGGAGAGGGAAAGTGTCCTGAGGACAGAGGATGAATTTTCCTCTCCTCTCAACATCCTTTGGCACTTTGTGGGACATAAAGGACTGTGTGGCACACAGGTCCATGTGTGCAGGGTGACTCTAGCCCAAACCAGGCACCCAAACTCCATGTAAGCACTGTAGGTCCACACAGTCATGCTGGGAGTGTGGTTGTTATCACAGTTGTTAACAATTCTTCTCTTCCACCCTGTACCCTGATTTGGGGGCCTTTCCGTTGGCTTCCCTGGCCTCTGCCTCATCTAACATCTACTCCTTGGTTATTTTTTTAAAGAAATCTATCCTGCACTGGAATGTTGGCCTTTCTCCTCTTTCAGAGGCAGGATAATGAAGGCCCTGAAGGGCCACTTAGTAGGCTAGGCTGCTGTCACGTAGCCTGGATGCCAGCTCTGCCTGTCCATATCCAGTGCCCTACAGTTTCTCCAAAGGACCCTGGAGTAGTGCTCAAGTGGCAGGGCTTGGGCTGCCCCTATGTGGATGTGGCTGCTCCTGAGGCCACCAGGCAGGCATGTGGCAGGGATAGGAGTATGTAGGGGAACAGCTCTGAGCTGGACACTGCTTTCCTAGTCAGTTCTGGCCTGGCCTTGGGTACTTGCCCAGACCTTGTCCCCCCCTTGGATATTCAGGCAGTGGTTTTCAGGCCTTGACTTTAGTGGAGACTTCATGCTTGGCTGGCAGATGGGGCTTTCCCCTCTGAGGAGTCATCTGTGATATCTTTGCTACCGCAACTCAGCCTTCACCGCCTGCCCCTGCCCTTGCTCTGATGGTTGCTCAGAGGTGCCAGAGCCCCAGGACCGTCCCCACACCTGCCACCAGTTCTGCCAATACTGCTCCATGGATATCCAGGCCACTGGTCTCACCCTGAGCTCCTGAATGGCCCTCAGGGCTGGGTTGCAGGGAGTGAGTCAATGTGGTCTGGGTCTGACTGGGCTAGAACAGTGTCAGAGCTGGACAGGCCCCTGGAAGTATACCTTACCCGGCCCTCTTATTTTATCTGGGAAATTGGGTCCCAGGTGAGGCCCAAGGGCTTACTTATGGTCTCCTGACACCTGTCTTGGCTCTTCCTATCTGGTTGTTCTACATTCTTTGATTTTTTCCCCTTCGTTTATTCTTTCATTTGTTCACTCAAGAATACCTGGACTATGCTTGTGTACTGGCCCCCAACCCAGGAAGGGATGATCTGGGGAAAGGGGCCCTGCTTCTAGGGCTCTTGCATTCCCCAAGGCCTTGCCACATGGGATCTAGCTTGGAGTCTAAAGGGTTGGGAGTTGAGGGGTACAGGTGAGCTGTAGCTCATGGCCCAGCACACAGGGCCCTGAGACTGCCAGGTCATAAGTTGCAGCTCACCCATTTTCCCCCACCCCTAACCCTTTAAGCTTCAAACTAGATGCCATATTGCAAGGCCTGGGGCAACACAGGGTCCTAGGGTGTTATCCCAAGCAGGTGACCACCTTCCTCCCAGGGGCTAGCCCAGGTCCACAGCGCTGGTCATGCTAACTCTGGCACGTTACTGGTGCCCCTGGTGTCCTGCCAGGCCCTTGAGCAGGGTGGCTGGGAGGAGGGTTGAAAGGCAGGGTGGATGTGGGTCCCGGGGGCTGTACACAACCAGCCTGGATGGTTACTGCTCCTGCCACCTTCTTGCCTGGCCCAAGCCTCTTGGCTCTGCCAGGCAAGGGTATGGATCAATGCTACTCCTGGCCTGGACTGCTCTGTCCAATTTCCATGAGCCACAAGGAATGGGGCTTCATGCTGAGAGTAGCATGACCTCACAGCCCCAAATAAGGCTTAATCCATGAGCCCAAGCACAGGGCCTAGGTCAAAACAAAATGAGTATTTCCTACTTCCCTCCATTGGGCTGGCTCTAGACACTGTGGAACTGGCAGAATACTCCAATTTAGCCTGACCTGCTTGTACTCCCTGAGAATAGCCATCTTTACGGAGCCCTAGAAATCCCCTTCACCCGCGCCTGAGCCCAGCCTCCCTTCATGTCCTTCCTCCAGAGGGCTATGCACATAGAGCCAGTATCAGGACTGACTGGATCGTTCAGGTGGTGTGGGCCAGCAGACCCGGTAGCTAGACATGGACACGGGCCACCTTTTGAGCATAGCTCACTGCCACCACAGCTGGCCTTCCCTGGGCTGCCTGGCATCTGGCCATGATGGATCACTTTACCTCTCTTATTCACACCCAGGCAAACTTACATCTTTGGGAAAGTGAAAAGAAGTTCTTCCTCACAGTCCCGATCCATTCCAACCTGCAGGTTCGGTAACTGGTGTTAAGCCTGAAGACGAAAGAGCTTGTTTAGGTCAAAGTGCAGGGCAGCAGCAGGGGAGGGTGTGGCCCCTACCTCCCAGGGTAAGGCTGGGTCATCTGATTCTCAGGCTGGGCTGTGGCCAGGGAACATAGGGAAGCCGCCCTGCAAGCCCTGTGTCTCCTGGGCCATGCCAGTCCTGTGGAGCCTTAGGGTCTGGGTGGGGATGGCCTATCCAGGTGGATCTCTGCTCAGTCAGATGAGAGCTTCTTGGAACTTGCCCTGGGTGCAGCAGTAACCAGTTCTGCCCCTCCCTTTGGCACATGGGACTGTCGCCTGCCTGGCAGCCTCCTGACTGTCAAACAAGTTGACTTCCTCCTAGGATGTGAGAGATGCTTTCATTCTCCCAGCTGCTGGGACAAGGTGTTCCTGAGAGCATGAGGGTAATTAAATGTGTCTCCGTTGCCACCTGCCACCTGCCCCAGAGCAGGGAGTGGAGTGGTGAACCCGGAGCAGACATCCTGTTGCTTCCTGGGTGACCCTCCCATTTGATCCCTGTGTCTGATGTTACTGGTGGGCAGTGCCAGTGGCCCCTAGTATCAGCTGAGCCACCTCTGTGGATCAGCCCCACTCCCCTTCTGTGAGTGCCTCACCTCACTGAAAGGCCTCCAGCATGAAACAAAGTGCAGATCTAGGGATGGAGGAAGGAGAACTTACTGTCCTTTCCCTGCAGGAGCTCTGCCTCGTGCCAACTGAAACCCAGTAACTTGCGTGTGGCTCTGCCAGCAGTAGACTCCAGGTTCTTCCCAAGATTGCTGGCCTGCTGGCTGGCCAGCCCAGGGGCTTCCCATGCAGCAAGAGCTGCCATTGGCTACACTGCCTCCTGCCTGCTCCTAAGACCCTAGGGCTGCAGCTCAGGGCACGGTGGGTGGTATAGAATTGGGTCTTAGCTTCTGTCTATTCAGGTTGCTGGGGCTGCCCAGAGCTCTGTATGATCTTGCCTGGTAGGTGAGGTGAGATGTAGGCTTGGGGACAGGAGTCCTGGATCTTGAGCCAGCCCTGTTCTTCCTTCCCCAGGAGATAGCAGAGTGGGGCCTGTGTTTGCATGCCCATGCTGCACAAGGTCCCCTGCTGGCTTTATGACAGGGAGGAGGGCTTTTTAGAGCCCTGGCCTAACATGCCCTGGGAGAAAGGTTGGGACAGACCCTGGAGGGGAGGGATCGGCATTCTGTGGACCACTGAGTAGGACAATCCGAGCAACGGCCTGAAGCCAAGGACACAGAGCACCGCGCTGAGGTGTTGGTTGGAGAGCTTTGGGTGCGATCCTGTCTGCCAAAAGAGATAGACTGTGGTGTGCTGTGTTCGGCTCTCTTTGTGTACCCTGCCTCTACTCAGTGTCCGTGTGGTACCCTGGGAGGCTGGCAGTGCAGAGCCTTTCCCTGGGTCCAGAGAGATTCCACAAGCTGCTTAGGGGCAAGCTGTCAAACCCAGGTCCTTGTGGCCCAAAGTCCAGATTTCTCTCTCCCCTGCCCCACTCAGCTGCCTAAGGAGTGATGTCTTAAAACCAGTGAGCTAGCAAAATAGGTCTGCAGAGGGGCCAGGGCTGTGGCAGGGACTTGCTGATGAATGGTGGGTGGGCCTGCTCTGGCCAGGGAAAGGTGCCATGGACACCCCAGTTGGGGGAGGGGGTACCAAGGCTCCGGATGAGGAATTGCAGGTGGCATGGAGGGGAAGGGAGAAAGAGCTGGTGTTTGATAGGAAAAGTTGGAGCTCAGGGTTAGTCAGTTGTTGTTACATGAGGTTCACAGGGAGCTGGTGATGGGTCCTCGCAGAGGCCTGGGGACTGAAGAGGACACTTTAATCTGTGCCATAGGCCCTAGGTAAACCCAGGGTTAATGGTTTCCATGCCGTGTCTCCCACACTGAGTTCCAGATGTGGCGCTCTGACCCTGCAGATCCAGCCAGCTAGTGCACACATCTGCTTTGGAGCTGATGTGAAAAAGAGGTCTCCTGCTCCCCAAGCCTAGGGAGGAGGTCAGGCACAGCACATTCACTGAGGAGGGGCAGGGCAGCTCTCGCTCTCTTGGGCCACCAGCCTGGACATCTGTCCACATCTGGCCATCTGTCTCAGTTTTCCTGCTTTGAGCCACTGGAAGTCATAGCATGGAGGTAGAGCCCAAGTCCGGTTCCTGCAAAGCAGATTTCTCAGATGGCCCCAGGGGAGAGGTAGAATAGGCTCCAAGGCCCTGCCGCCCTTGCAGGGAATGGCAAGGTGGGCACACTGGGCTCTAGGGACAATGTTCTCACATATGGTTTCATTCAGTGGGCCCCAATTCCTGAAAACCCCTGAGCTCCCCAGGAGAGTGTCGCTGAGTGACCTCTGGAAAAGCAGAAGTAAAGTCTGGGAACACACTGTCCTCTCACACTGTGCTGTGGCCAGCTGGCCAGCAGGACCCTTCCGTGGGCCATGAGGCCACGGGCGAGTCTAGAGCAGGGGCTGCCCCACCTAGTGCGCTGGGCCAGGGGCTGCCACCATGCCTGCTGGGCCCCTGGGGTATGTGGGACCAACCCCCTGGCATGGACCAGGACCCTCCCTTCCTGCCTCCCCAGGGACCTTGGGGAGGAGCTGCAGAGGCCTGGGAGCTGGAAAGGCAATGTGCTACCTGCCCCTGGGACTCCTAGAGGGGCTGAAAGATCCCCTTCAGGGTTGACAGGATCTGGGAAAGGTTTCAGAAAGTAGGCAGGGGGAGGGGAGACCAGGGCTGCCCAGCTGCCACCTCTCAAGGCCTGTCTGGGGCTGGCCGCCAAGCCCATGCTTTCTCCCACAGAGAGCAGATTGTGCTGGTCAGGCTGGGGTCCCCATATCCTCTTACTAATCAGGTTCTGGGGTGGTAGTCAGGAGTGCCAGCTGGGGCCAGGGCCCTGCTTGCTGAGGAGTCCTGGCCCAGCAGACTGGGGATTAGGGGTAGGCAGGGGGTGGGGGTGGGGGACAGGTGGAAGCTATGGGGCCAGCTTGAGTCTGGTGCAGCCTGATGAGCTCTGGGAGGAGCAGCCATGCCAGGTGGGTATTGGGCTGCAGCCTTCCCAGGCCTCTTCTGAGATCTCAGCTGGCCTCTGCTGGAGCCAGGGCAACAGTCTTTGACACAGGCAACCTCAAGGTGGACAGGGCTGCCCTGTGGAGGAGGGAGGGCAGGGACTCTCACCTTCCAGACTGGAGGGTGTCTTCCCAACCCAGCCTCTCTGCTGGCCCTGAGGAAGTAGCCCTGTTTCCTGCACTTCAAGGGCTTCTCTCTCGGGCAGCCTGTGGACTTCCCTGGAGCGCTTGCTAGGAGCAGAGATCACAGGAAGGTTGCTTTAGCCGGAGAAGAGCACTGGTAGACGAGTCAAGGGCCGAGGCAATGCTAGGGCTGAGGGCACATGGCCTCACAGGTTGTGGGGACGGGGCAGAGCTCTAGCTCTAGGGCCACAGGGGCTGGTGAGTGAGGGTGATGACACGTTGGAGTTGGAGGACTTTACTCATCTTGGTGCGGAGAGTGGACGTGGGAGCAGAGAGCCAAGATGTGGGGCGGGAAGGCCTGAGTGGCACCAGGAAATGGAGTGGGGGAGTCGCCAGAACATGGGGACAAGAATGTGGGAAGCAGCGGAGGTGTGGGAAGGTCCTGGGAGTGCGGGGTGCTGGGAGCAAGTCTAAGGCCCTGAGGGAAGGCCAGAGATGCTGGGAAATGAAGTTGATCAGCTTCCTCTGAGGTGGGGTTTAGGTCAGACTGCAGAAAGAACTTCCTGATAACAGCATCTTCTTGAACATGAGAATTCAGCCTCCAAGGAAGTCTTTTGCTGTGAGAGATCCCTAGCTGGCCAGACATTCCTGGTGCTGGGCCATGGATGGGAGGATTTGGGGTAGACAGCTGGGCTTGTGGGTAGACCAGAGTGGTCCCTTGAGTCTGTGCTAACCAGAACACTGTTCATGCCTCGGCCGGGCATGTCTGGGCCTCTCAGGGGCCGTCACCAAGGCTGTCAGGCTGCCGAGCCCAGGGCCCACAGCAGAATTAGCCCCAGAGCCCTGCCGTCCTTGGCTGCCCTCGGGGGCTGGGCCAGGACTGGGTGGCCAGGTCTCCCACAAAGCGCTCTACAAGTTCCAGGCCTCTCCTTCTGTGCTCAGATCCCGCCCCCAGTCATGTCCCCTCCCAGTCACATATCCTCCTCCGCATCCCTCAGAGCAGGAAGCTGGGGAGGAGGAAGAGGCATCCTAATCTGCATCGTCCTAGCCCTGGCCAGGACTGTGTTAAGGGCTTGGGGCTGCCAGCCACTGGGCCTGGGTGCCAGGTTCCTCCAGCAGGGCCAGAGCTGGTTTAGAAGCCCTGTGTGGTCCTCTCATGGGTGAGCCGAGGGCTCAGCTAGTCTGCCTCCTCCAAGTTGCCTTTTTGGCTGGCAGGCTAGCCCCCGTTCCCTGGGTCACAGGGAGATGTGAGGTTTGGCCAGGGAAAGTGGTCTGGAATGGCCCTTCGACATCATCCCTGGGGGCTTTTAAAAATGAGTTTCCTGGTAAGGAAGACTCCTCAGGCCTTGGGCAGGATTCTCGGTAGAGTCTCCCGGGTTTGCTCTGATCCGACAAACGCCAGCAGAAACCACCCGCTGCCTGCGTTCCAGCAGCGCTTGGAGCCGTGGCTTCCCCAGATGCAGCGTCAGCAGAACGCAGCAGCCAAGGCACGGGGGTGTTTGCTCTGAGGCCTGTGCTAAGCAGCAGGGGTGGGGGGCATGCAAAGAAGAGCCCACCCCTTGGCTTTGTCTCTCCTCATTAACATACACACGTTCCTAGCCTCTCAAGGAATGGCTGGTGCTACAAGTGATGCCAGAGGGACTTATCACTGAGTCGTGGCAGTCCAGGTCCATGACTTTCAGGTCGGCAGTAAGCTTCCAGGCTGCCTCCGAGGTCAGGGGGAGGGCATGCCCTGGCCTCTCCTACCCCCCGCCACCTGCCAGCTCTTCTGGAACTAAAGTCTTTGCGGACAGTGGAGTCCATATATGAAAGGCCTGTCCTGGGCCAATGGCTGTGGAAGAATGTAGTGAGGGAGGTGCAGAGTCAGGGAGGAGAGGAGACCAGGTTGGGGATGCACAGAATCCACCAGGTGTGACCTACATCCCAGCCCCTCTATGCCCTGATTGTGAGACTCTGGAGTTTCATGTTCTGTTTGATTTCTGTTCCCAAGGCTGTGAAGTGGATGTGGCGGCTGGGAGGTCCAGCACACAGGTTGCTCCTGGCATGGGACTGAGGACACTGCACGGCCCATGTGTTTCCAGTTAGCATGGGTCTGTGTTGCCCCCGTCATGTTGGGGTGAGGACTCTCACCTGACCAGGGCCAGGTGTTGGATGGAGAGTCACTGAGGGCTGGAGAGGGAAAAGGTATTTGACAGTGGAGAAGTTGCTGAGCTAGCCTTCCCAGGGAGAGAAGCCATGTGGAGCAAAGGCAGAGGCTGGGGCAGAGGAAGTTCCACACTGCTTAAGAGCTCATGAGGATCCCGAGTGGGAGGTGATAGCTCGCTGGGGGAAGCCTCCCAGCAGCATGTGCCAGGACTCAGAAGAGCAGTGTGTGCACAGATGCCCGGTGGAGGTCTGGCCCCTGGATGCTCTGGAGTGGAGGGGTCAGGAGGTTGGGCTGGGGTCCAGACTCACTGTCCCCAGAAATAGTGGGGCCACTGGCAGGAGGGCCTCCACCTAGAGGATGGGGTTTTGCCCTGGGGCCCTCCTAGTGCATCTGGTCTGGCCTCTAGGCCCAGGCTGTGAGCTGAAGAGGACCAAGTCTCCTGGCTTGAGAAGGGCTCTCAGCTGGCTTCAGTGTCTGCATGGATAAGTGGATAGGTTTGCTCTGGCAGCTGCCTCGCCAGTGCCTCGGTCTGACCCAAGCACGGTATTCCAGTCCTGGCTTCCAGCTGCCGTCCGCTCTGCAGCTTCCCCTAGTGGAGATTTCAGCGCACACTGGGCCTGGGCCAGAACCCCAATGTTTATTGATAGATACAAGTATATAAAATCAGGGCATGAACATGGTTTAATAAATTAAGTAGGTCTCATTCCAATATTGTAGTAAGAGGGACCAATTTAAACCCACAGAAAACACTTTAGGGACATTAATGATGTCTTAAAACTGAACAGTTTTGTGCAAGTAAACCATGTTTCTTTTTTTTTTTTTTTTT
>VBSM01000949.1:8994928-9010830 GCA_008086735.1 Cheirogaleus medius
AAAAAAAAAAAAAAAGAAAGAGCTGCACAAAGAAAGCTCTAGTGATCATGAACTGCGATACAGAGGGGAAACTGAGACTTGAGAGGTGGTGTGACAAGGCCATGGCTGATATTTCTGTTCACTTTCCACTCTGGACAGGGCTCTGCAGGACTCACATGTGATTGAGTACAGATACTGTCACTAGCAGTTCATGGGAGCCCCTGCTGGGAGCTGCAGGTGGACAGGCTGGCAGGGGTACCTAGTCATGGTGGCCTCCTCACCAGTGCCGACCGACCCCCAGGGTTGAGAAGCCATGTTGTTCCAGCAGGTGGCACCAAAGGGCACAGCAGAGGGGCTGGGTTGGCTAGGGACTCTGAAGGCTTCTTGGATGAAGTGGCTTCCTAAACTCCAGCCTAAGACATCTGTGGGCCCAAGCTGAGTTTTGAAGGCACAGGGGAAGGGAGGGCCTCGGGGCAGAGGAAGACAGCCTGCCCCACCCCCACCCCATAGGGGCCTCTCTGGCCTGGCGGGCAGCCGGCCCTCCACTCCCCAGCTGTCTTCCCCTGGAGGGAGACGCTGACCAGCTGGAACCTCATTCCCTCCTACTGAGGCCAAATGTGGGGAGGAACGATGGAGTGGCTTACTGGGGGCAGGGAGGCAGCTGCTGAAGCCAGGCAAGGAGGAGGATTTCCCTGTCTGCTGAAGGCCTGGGCCCTGGGAGGAAGGCAGATGGCTAGCCAGCATCATCTCAGCCAGGCTTGCCCTGACTCCTGTCTCCTGGGAAAGAGGATTCTGACTCTCACTGGGCAGCAGAGAAAGGCAGGGGCTGCTGCTGCCACAAGCTTATAGTCAGCGGGGAGGGAGGGACATGCTGGGCCTGGCACAGGATCACCCAGGATTGGCCTAGCTTGGGTTCAGAGAGGGCCTGGGAAGGGGTTGGGGTGGCATGATCAGAAACAGCCCTATTTGGCCCAGCATTTCCCTCAGTGTCCAGCTAGGACTTGTGGCAGGAGAGGTTGCAGGAAGCCAGGGGGTGTGACCACCGCCCTCCATATCTGCTGTCAGCTCTCAAAAGTGAATCGCAGCTGACCTGTTCCCATGATGGGGGGGATAGCAGCAAAGCCAGACGACAGTGTCTTCCCTGAGTCACCTTCCTCAGGCCCAACTCGAGCTGAGCCCTACCCACAGCATAGACAGATATTTTGAGTTGTGGGCACAGGAGGGGGAGGTTTAGAAGGAGGAAACTGGCTTGGCGGGGGGTCCCTCTGAGAAGACAAGACTAGGTGGGGAGTGAAGAGCCAGGCATGGGGGCACTGGCCGTGGGGCCATGCTGTTCCTCTGCCTTACAGTGTGGTGGGGCTGGTGGCTGGTGCTGGCCCTCTCTGAGCCTTGCCTGCTCTCACAGTGGGGCTGGCGATGCTTGTGGGATTGCTTGGATAACATGGGTCTAGGGGATGTGCTTTTCTCCCTCTTCCTCATGAGAGCATAAAAGGGCATCCTTAGGTTCAGGGGCAGGGTCTTTGTAGCTGTCTCAGGCAGTGTCATGGCTACAGTGGGGCTGGATGGGGCACAACTGGAGTGTGGCTGGGTGGTACATGTGTAGAGTGGGTCCTGAGGTATGCTAGGTTCTGGAGACATCAGGGACAGAGAGTGTATGCTGTCCAGGGTAGAAAAGATACAGGCTGGGGCTAGAGACCAAGGCCCAAAGCCCTGGCAGGCTCTCTCTGAGGTCCCTCCACTCTGCCAGCACTGTGGGGTTAGGGAAGCAGGGGGCTGACCATTGGGCCTCTTGGCTTGCAGCTGCAAATAGACCCTGCCTAAGGCCTGCAGTTTGGAAGGGGGGGGCCTGTCCCTTCTCAGTACACATCCTGTAGCTGACCCAGCCAGATTGGGGGTGGAGAGAGGGTAGCTGCCTGGCCCTGGGCCCAGGAGAGCAGAGGTCATAGCAGGGCGCCGAGCTGGGGGAGTGTGCAGCAAGCAGGGGAAGTGGGGGTCAGGCCAGGACAGGAGCAGGGCCTTTTCCTTCTGTTGCCTTCCTGGAGGGCCAGCCCTCTGAGCTGAGGCCTGGGCTCTGGGCGGCCACCTCCCTCCCTTTCTTCACTTGGTATGGGGAGCTACCTCCTGCCAGGGTCTTCCCTGGACTGCTTTAGCACTGGGTGCCCAAGATCCTGTCCCAGGGCAGGGCCCTTGCTCTGGCCCACCCAGAGGACAGGATCTGTACTCAGTGCCCAACTCAGAAAAGCAGCCACCACCACCCCACCACCACCGCTCTTATCCTTCCATGGATGCCCCACCCTGGCTCCACCCTGGCCTTGGAGGACATTCCCCTGGGCCTCATTCAGCTCCCGTGTACCCTAAGTTCATAATCAGTGACAGGCTGGAGGACAGCTGTGGTTGCTGCAGCCTGGCTGTGGCCTAGAGTCCTCCCCCGCTTCACTCCATCCCTGCATAGGTGACTACACAGAACTTTTTGCCCCAGCCCCTTTGTGGCAATGTCTTGCTGGTTGGAGGCAGAGCCTTGTCCCTTGCCAAGTCTGAACTGGGCAGTCCCACCCCTCCCCAGCTCCATAGCCCTCTCTGCTGCCCATGCACCCTCCAGAGCTGGCCTTCTGCAGGGAAGGGCCTTGAAGAGCCTCGGCCTGGGATTGACCTGAGCCCAGCCTCCTGTGAAGGTCTCTGGATCTCATCCAGGCTGTCCTGGGTGGGTGCCTGGCCCTGGCATCAGGCTCTAAAGGAGGAGGGTAGTTCTCTCTGTAGTGTGGGGCTGTGCAGGTCTACCTGACCTGGGCCTTCACTCCGGAGCGGGCCTCCCCCTGGCTCCTCTCTGGCCTTCCCTTCCTCAAGATCTTCCCCCTCCCCTCTCCCCCGTCCCCACCCAGGAGCCAGAGTGACCCTAGCTGGATGGTGGTATTCCCTGCTTATGTCCCGCTCGTGGAACTCTAGTGCTCGGAATGAAGTCGGGGCCGTCAGCCCCCGGGCCGCAGCCTGCTGGCAGCCCTGCCCTGCCTGTTGCTGCGCCTTCCTCCCTCTGCCAATCCTGACCGTACTCAGTTCCTCGAATGCGCCTGTCACTCGTTGAATGCCTCCAGGCCTTTGCACACGCAGTTCCCTCTTCCCAAAGCACGCTTTCATCTCATAGTCCTTTTATCTCTCAGGCTCCTGGCCATCCCCACCCAGGGCTGGGCTGCACGTCCCACCTCCTGTGCCCACGGTTCCTGTGTCCTGTTAGAGCACTGTTCATGCTGTCGGGTAGTTACCCGTGTCCCAATCTCTCCTGGGGCATGAATCCTCCTCCCACTAAGGGAGGGGCTGTGTCTGTCCTGTGCTCCTAGAGGTGGGGGTGGTGAGGAACTTGGGCAGGGAGACGAGACATTGGTGCTTATCTGTAGTACCCACGAGTCAGCACATGTTGTAAAGGGCTGGTGGCCTATGTGGGGCTTGGGGGCGGGGGGAGGGCATGGTGCTGTGCCGGGACTTCAAAGCCCCCTGCCCTGATGGGCTACCCTGCTGTTGTCTGCCGCCTGTAGTTACAGCTACATGATTGACAACGTGATCCTGCTCATCACGGGCACGCTACACCAGCGCTCCATCGCTGAACTGGTGCCCAAGTGCCACCCGCTAGGCAGCTTTGAGCAGATGGAGGCTGTGAACATTGCTCAGACACCTGCCGAGCTCTACAATGCCATTCTGGTGGACACGCCCTTGGGTGAGCTGCTGTAGTGGTTGCGGGAGGTGGGCAGTGGTGTCAGCATAAGTGACTCAGTGTGGGGTTTGCGGACCCCTGGAGGGGGGTGGCCCTGAGCCGGAAAGTGAGACCTGCCCACTGCTGCTTACCTTTGTCTTCCCCTGAACTTCCTTCTGCCATTCTTCCCCCTTCTGCTCCTTTCCTGTTGCTTTTGCTGGATCAGGCAGGCTACCCCAGGGCCTGACTCGGACCATCTAACTTTGAAAGAGTCTGATTTCTCAGAATACAGAGGAGGGCTGAGCTCACGGAGAGGAATGAGAAAGAGGCCCAAGTCCCTTGGAGTCCTGGAAGCTCAGACAGACTGTGGCCCCAGGCTGGAGCCTAAGCAGAGCCAGAGAGCTGGCTGCCTGCGAGGCAGAGGAGGGAAGCGAACAGTTTCACTTGCCTCCACTGAGCAGGTCCCAGGGGCCAGGTCTGACAGTGTTGGGCAGGATGCAAGGTCCATATCAGCGGCCAAGGAAGGGAGGGGAATCGGGAGCTTCCTGCAGGGCCCTGCCTAGGCAGTGCTGACTTTCGCCTGCCTAGGAGGCGGAGGAGAAAGCACTAAGGCCATAACCAGCTAGTGCCGTCATAGCCAGAGTCCTGGGCTCAGGGGCACCACCTCCAGGAAGCCACCAGGGTTGAACCACGGGGCTCGAGTTATACTAGGTCCTGAGCTGAGAGGCCTGAGCCCCACCTGCTGACCTAGTCTGCCATAGACTCTCTCAGGTACTCGGAGCTAGTTCTGGGCTGTTTGTGGCTTCTTCAGTTTCTCCACCTCTAAAAATGAGACAGACCAGTGAGTCTGCAGGCCCTTGTGGGGAATGTGCATGCTCTGTTCTGCTCTGGCCTCCTTCCATCCCCGCAGTGGCCCCCTGGGTCACTGGTCCATGCCCACTGAGCTGTTACTTGTTCTAAGCAGAAGGAGGCTGGTTTTCCAAGTGTGGGTGCCAAGCCTTCCTGGGGGATGCAGAGAAGTAGGCGTCAGGCCCTGAATCCACAGCTGCCCCTTGAGAAGGGAGGATGTCATGGCCTCTTATGCAAGCCTGTCTTTGGCATGGTCTGAGCTTGGGTCTGCCCCAGCAACAATTAGATCATATTATGGCTAGCCGCCTCCTTTATAAATCAATTTTAGGAGCAAGGAGGCAGGAGAAGCTCAGGTCAGTGTGCATTGCCCAGAGTATTGCTTCTGCCACTTCCAAGGCAACAGCCCAGGCTGGGTTGGGGACTCCCAGTACCTACCCTGATGGGCCTTGTGGCAGGGGCCGCTGTGCCCTGTAAGGCAGTCGAACATCAGCAGGGCTCTCGCCTAGGCCACTTGCCCACTCCTCACACCCGTGTCTTTCCTCCCCAGCGGCTTTTTTCCAGGATTGCATTTCAGAGCAGGACCTTGATGAGATGAACATCGAGATTATCCGCAACACACTCTACAAGGTAGTGCGCTGCGCTAGCGGTGGGGGACGGCTATCGTGGGCCGGGCTGTGGGGTGACGTGGGATGGTGATTTATGTGAGGTGCTGGGACAAGATGCAGCTACACCAGGCTCCTTTCTCAGGGGCTTATCTGCTCACTCTCTGGCTCCTGCGATGGGAGCAAGGCTGCGTGGAACAGGTTCTCCATCCCGCAGTGCCTGCAGCGGGCTCAGATAAGATCAGCAGGAGTGGCTGGCGCTCCACCGCTTGGCCTGTTAGAGCTGGCTCTTGGACTGCCACTCCCCCAGCATCCAGGAGGGTCATGGGCCACCACCCAGGCCATAGCCCTTGGGGCCACATTACCTGGGCTGTTGCCAGCAAGGACAGGCACTTGAGCGAAGGCAACAGTGTGCTCAGTTATGGTGGCGGGAGGGACTGAGCCAGGCATAGCCAAGTCCTTATATCCCTTTCAGGTTCCCACACTTAGAGCCAGTGCCACTTCCCACCATCCTTATCCCCTACCCGCCTTCTGCTTCCCACAGTAAGGGTCCTCTCCTGCGCTGCTTGGAGCTGGCTGGCTGACTGCAGGCTGAGCCCGGGGCCTCCATTCTCCCATCAGGGGCCCAGGCCAGAGTGCAGTGAGGGTCTGGTGGCAGGTGAAGGGCCTGCCTTCAGTTGCGATGGTGTAGGCAGGGGACCAGCACGTGCAAAAGGAAAACACAGAGCATGGGCCAAGTGGCAGAAGTTTGCCGCAAAAGTGACAGTTCTAGATGTTCCAAATGAACAGTAGGAGAGGGGTCTGGAAGAAGAGGCAGGCATAGATAGGATCGAGTCACCCAGGGCCTTGAATGGCAGGCTAGAAGGTTGAACTTTATCCTGGGGGCAGGGTCAGCCAAGAGGTTTCCAATAGAGCAGAGTATGTGCAGAATGCCCCCTCTGGCCATGATGTGGAGGGTGGATGAGAGGGGATGAGACCAGAGGTAGGAAGTTTGTCTATTTACCTTATCCTCAGGACTGCCTTAGCAGCTAAGGCTTATCCCCGTTTGTAAAATGATGAAACTGAGGGCTCAGAGAAGTGGGGTGGGTTGCCCAAAGCTATGTAATAAGTCACTAGCGGCACTAGGGAGCACACCTGGTTCAGCCTGTTTGCAAAAGCAAGTGCTCTCAGCCACTGGCTAATAGGGAGCAGGCCAGCCAGTCAGCAGAGAGAGAGAGAGAGAGAGAGAGAGTGTGTGTGTGTGTGCGTGCGCGTGTACACTAGTACCCCCACCTGCCTAGCTGGCCCGTTGCCAGGTTCCCTGCCCTGAGACAGGGTGAGGGGTGCGGCTGTCCCCCCAGCCTCACCCACAGCCTCACCGGGCCTGACTGGTTCTAGCTGGAGTCACTGGCAAGGGCTGCCCGGGCACCAGCTCATAAACACCGACCCAACGCTGTGGGCCCTGTGCCAGGACCGCCCGCCCGTCAGGCAATGTCCCAGCCCAGTGGCCACAGATGGGAGATTAGGCGGACCCTCAGCCGCCCAGCGGGGGGGAACTGTAGGCAGCTGGTGCAGCAGCCATGGGCTGGCAGACTCCAAGCGACAGGGCGGGGGTGGGAAGGTGACCTTGGTACCTGGGCCTTTGGGGTCTTGCCAGTTTCTTTAGCTGCCTTAGCCTCCAGAGAAGAGTCTGGGCCGGTCCCACCAGCCTCCCTGACCCTGGGGTCGGCCTCTCTAGGGATTGGTACGCTTGACTAAGCAAATAGGTGGGTAACAGGGCATAGAGCCCAAGACCTGGCTTGTGGCTTCCCCCACAGATAGGAACCGTAGGCCCCACCGGAGCAGGATTTTGGCACAACCAGCTTGGCTAGCCACAGGGAACAGGTAGTAACAGACTGACTCCTAGAGGGACTGAAAGGCACCACCAAGCCATGGGAGGCAGCTGTCTGCCACCCAGGCCCTCTGATTGCTGGGATCCTCTTTGCTGGGGTCTATCCTCCCTTTCAGGCTTCTTACTCCCTGACCTGTCCTAGACTTTTGTTCCCTGTGACCCCAGTGGTCACCCTCAGGCCTTCCCCTAAGCCCAGCTTCCCCAGTGTTGCTGGCCAAACCCAGCCTGGGCTCATGGACTCCTGGGTCCCACATTTCTTGGAGCAGCAGAGCCTGTGAGCCCAAGTCAGCTGGTGGGAGGTGAAAAGGTTTCCCACCTTGGAGGTCAGAACTCAGCATGGAAAGTGTTCTATGCCTCCCAGCCCTCACCTCCCCACTCAGAAGAATAGTCTCTAGCTTATGTAGCCAGTCTCTGTGACTGTGCCACCAGATGGGACCTGGGGGGTCTGAGTGAAGGGTGCCCATTGCAAGGGAGCTCCCTCGGGGCCTGTAAGACCATCCACCTTCCTCGGCATGGAGCTGTGGAGGTGTGGGGAAGGAAGCTGGGCTGGTTTTGTGAGTGAGTGTTGTGAGGGACATGGGCCCTAGGCTGACCTGTCCTCTCCTCATGCCCAGCAGATCCAATTTTCCTGGGCAGGAAGTACTTGTTCCCACTGCCAGCCCATGTGCCCGGCCATTGCACTGTGGAGCTGACGTCCATGTAGGCAATAACCATCCCTCAACAGGAACTGGCCTGACAATTTGGTTCCTGCCGTGTGATGCCTAGGGGCTGCCTGGCGGGTGAGAGGAGGCGGTGTCCTGTAAGGTAGACTGGAAAGAGGGCCAGGGGCGCCCAGTCCAGGCCTTCTCTGTGAACTCTCAGGAGTAAGCGTGCCCCCCTAGCCCATGGACACCTGGCTTTCTAAGGCAGAGGAAGGGGAGTTTGGGGGAGATTAGGGGGAAAAGAAGGCAGAACAGCACAGGGAGGACCTTTGTCCAGGCCCCCTCTGAGCCTGGCCCTCTGTGGGATGAGTGAGTGGGGACACTGCACCTTGCAGCGGACAGTCAGCCAGACACTGCTCTGTCACTCCTGGGTGGGCAGCAGCAGGCAACTGCCGCTTGGCTGAGTAACAGTGGGAATTTGGGGTGTTTCAGGGCTGTGCCATAAGGGCTGCCCTGGCCAATCCATGGGTGTGCTGCTCGTCCCCACCGTGAAAGGGGCTGGGAAGGGGAGGAGGTCATGTGTGAGGGGGAGCCTAGCAAGCCCCGCTGAGTCTCCCTGCCATGCTGAGCAAGCTCCATGCTCTGCACAGGCCTACCTGGAGTCCTTCTACAAGTTCTGCACCCTACTGGGCGGGACCACAGCTGACGCCATGTGCCCCATCCTGGAGGTGAGTGCCTGTCCACCCTCCTGCCTGCTGGTGCTTGCCAGCCCTGGCCGGGGGGAAGCCCTGCTAACTGACTGGCTACTGCCTCCCTCTTCCTCCTTCTCTCCTTGCCTGTGCACCGGCCCCACAGTTTGAAGCAGACCGCCGCGCCTTCATCATCACCATCAACTCTTTCGGCACAGAGCTGTCCAAGGAGGACCGTGCCAAGCTCTTTCCCCACTGCGGGCGGCTCTACCCTGAGGGCCTGGCTCAGCTGGCTCGGGCTGACGACTATGAGCAGGTCAAGAACGTGGCTGATTACTACCCGGTGAGTGCCCTGGCTGGCAGGATGGTGGGTGGGCATGTTGGCACCATGCACCCTGAAACAGCACCCCACAGCACCCTCATGCTCATGCATCCCACCACTCCCCCGGCCAGGAGTACAAGCTGCTCTTCGAGGGTGCAGGCAGCAACCCCGGAGACAAGACCCTGGAGGACAGATTCTTTGAGCACGAGGTGAGTGCAGAGTTCTTGCAGGGCCTGCCCATCAGAGGGAGGAGTTGGTGGCTTGGGCCCAACTCTGTGGCCATGGCCACCAATGCATCACATCTGTGTCTGTCTGCAGGTGAAGCTGAACAAGTTAGCTTTCCTGAACCAGTTCCACTTTGGTGTCTTCTATGCCTTTGTGAAGCTCAAGGAGCAGGAGTGTCGCAACATTGTGTGGATTGCTGAGTGCATCGCCCAGCGCCACCGCGCCAAGATCGACAACTACATCCCTATCTTCTAGCGTTCTGGCCCAAGGCTCCCAAGTGCACTGTGTGTGTCTGTGTGGTCTATGATGAAGCCCATGGCTCATCTGCCTGCCCTGGGGATGGCACACTGTCCCAGTGACTGACCAGTTTCCCTGACCCTCTCTGAGACTGCTCTTAGGCCTGAAAAGGGGCTGGGCACCTGCTCCCCCTACCAAGGATGGACCAAGACCCACTCCAGAGTAAGGAGGACCCCTGAGCCCTATGTTTACAGCCACTGACGTGTCTGAGAAGCATGTGGTCACTTTCATGTCCCTCCCTAACCTGAGAACCCCTGGGGCCAGTGTGAGCCTCCTCTCCCCTCTATGGGTCACTCCCAGAGCCATGGCCCATGGGAAGGATAGAGCATTGTGTGTCCTTGGGGCAGGCGGAAGTAGCTCTGCCCCTCTGAGACAATAAAACTTCCCTCTTTAAGCCTGGCTGTTTGCTGCCTCCTTTGGGCCCTAGTACCCCCCAGACCCTAACTTCCCTCGTGACTCTGCCCTTGCCGAAGTCTTCTACCTCCCTCTCTGTCAGCAGCCCGGGTTCCTCAGGGTGGGGGTGGGGGGTCACTAGGAGATAGCCCCTCCCTCTGCTGGAGGCTCAGACACAGGCCTGGGGAGCTGGGTCCTGGCCCTGGAGGGCTCCCAGCCTCCCTAATTGCTTCATTGAGCCCTACAACTCCCGGGGTTCAGGGTCATTACCCCCATTTCTCTATGAGAAACCCAGACCTAGGGATAAATGATTTGCCCGAGGTTAGTGAAGGAGAGGGAGGTGTGAACCACAGAGGCCACCAGAGGAGCTCGGTTAGGTCAGTGCTCAGCGCCCCCACCCCCATGCTGAGCCCCAGGAGTTCCCAACCTCTGTCACAGAACCACACCCTGTCACCCAGCCAACCCGGCAGTTACCCCCTCCAAACACAGCATCTACCCCACCCTAGGAGAAATAAAACTTATCTTTATTTAAGAAGTGGCAATCGGGAAGTAGGGTATGCAGCTTCCCTGTGGCTTGAGGGGCTTGGGAGTGGGTAGTTGGGGCCTGAATTCTTGAGCCAGTCAAGAGACAGTTGGGATTCACCCTTCAATTGCAGCACTGAGGCACTGGTGCCCAGGAACAATCCTGAGGGTTCCCCAACCCACCCAGTCAGTCACTCCTTAGTTTGCAGAGCCACTGTCTGCAGGGGCCTGTCAAAGGCGACAGTGAAATTTTGCACTAAACTCCCCACCAGCTGAGTTCTCCACGCTGCAGGACACAGCGTTGTGCCTAGGAGAGTCTGTTTGGGCTCATGAAGCAGTGGACAGGCCCTGAGGCTCACTGGGAAACCTCAGCCTCACTAGGCCTGGACTGGGCATCAGCAGTGGGGAACTGGAGTCCATTAGGGCAGGCTCGAGGGCAGACGGGGGGGGTGTCATAATGCCCAGGGGAGGGCCAGGGGCTCCTGGAGCCTCCCGTGCTGGAGTGGCAGGGCCATATGTGCACACGGCTCAGTGAGCCACCACTGGGGAAGAGCCTGTGCTTGGGTTTGGGCCCTGGGTGGTGTCCTGGGCAGAGGTAGGGCCAGGCTGGCCAGGCTGCAGGGCCCTAGGCAGACGGTGATTAATGAAGAAGGCCTGCAGGAAGCGGCGCCTCAGGCTCTCAGGCAGGTAGTAGTGGATGAAGTACATGAGCCCTAGGCCACGGCCTGGGAAATATCGGCGGCGCGGCTGAGCTGCCAGCAGCGCGTCTGTGATGGCATCTACGACTGGGCTGAGGTCGGGCATTGCCATGCTTAGTGAATGCAGGAACTGCCTGTGCAAGTGCTCGATGTAGTCCTTGCCGTAGGCTTGCAGCAGCTCTCGGGGCAGGTTAGCTAGCAGCAGCTCCTTGCGCTGCTCCCACTCGTCCACGTTTGTCACAGACCCTGGGGAAGAGGTGGCAAGGTCAGAGCTGGGCCATGCCTCTAGACAAAGCCACACCCCTAGCCAAAGCCATGCCCATTCCTTAACCCTGCCCCTGCCCCCATAAGACCATGCCCACCCCTCATTTCCCAGCCCCAGGCCCCATGCCTGCCCCACCCCCAGCCCAGACCCCTACCTGTCTTGAAGCAGCCAGGCTGGACCACGCTGACCTTGACCCCCCAGGGAATGAGTTCACAGCTGAATGTGTCCATGAGCAGCACCACGGCCGCCTTGGAGGTCCCATAGGCCGCCAAGCACGGATAAGGCATGTCTCCTGGGGATAGGTTGGGGGTAGGGCAGTTCAGCTTTGGCAAGGGGCTCCCAGAGCACTCCTCTGCCGCACAGTGGCTCCTTTTCCCAGGGGGGAGGTGACTCACCTGCTGGGCTGCCCACAGTCACGATGCGACCCCTAGAGTGGCGGAGCAGGGGCAGGAGGCCCTTGGTCAGCTCCAGTACACCAAAGAAGTTCACTTCCATACATGTGCGGAACATGGCCACTGGAGACAGCTCCACGTCAGCCACCACTTCGTTGTAACCCGCATTGTTGACCAGGCCCCATAGGCCTGGGGTCACATAGCAGGGGAGAGAAGCCTCAGGTCAGCCCAGCAGCAAAACTCCAGTCCCTGCCCCCTTTCCACCCATCCGGCCATGCCCTCCCCTGGTGGAACTCGTCACTGACCGGTGCTGGTGGTGTGGGCCTTGGTGAACTCCAGCACGCGGCTAATGTCCGCTGGCTTGGTCAGGTCCATCTGCAGCAGCTTTAGGCGAGGGGAACAGCAGGCACGCAGCTCTAGGGCACCAGGGCTATTCAACTCCAACACAGTGGCCAGCACTGTGAAGCCCATGGAGTCCAGTTTCTTGGCTGTCTCCTTGCCAAAACCAGAGTCACAACCTGGCCAGGCCAGGGCAGTCAGTGAACTCCCACCGTGGCCCAGTCCACCCTCAGACAACCCCAGAATCACCAGGGTCTGGATGAGATCCAGGCCCCTGGATACCCAACCTACCCACAGTCAGCAGCCCTAACTCCTTCCCTCGGCCCATCTCTGGCTGGCTTTGCCCCTGTACCTGAGCCCTGAGCAGCAACTCTGTGATAGCTGTCATCTCCCTGACTCCCCACAGCTACCCCATCAAATACGGCTTATGATCCCCACTTTACAGAAGAGGAAACTGAGGCCTAGTAATGCCAAGGTGCTCGTCAAAGTTACCCAGCCAGCGCAGAGGAAGGTCAGGACTATCCCAGGCCAGCCTGAGATGGAGTCCCAGCGCCGATGTCCTGCCTGCTTGATGTCAGGCCAGAGCTCACAGCTATCAGTGTGCAGCCTCCCTTTCTGACTGGATGCCGAAGCAGCCCCTCTCTAGCCCTGACCCTTCTTGACCCCTTTGAATCCATTCTCCACCTAAGAGCCAGAAAGATCTTTCCAAAAATGATATTACTCTGCTGCTGCTGAAAACCTTTCCAAGGCTTCCCGCAGTCCTCAGGATGAAGCCCAGGCTCTCTGACACCATCCTGCAGGCCCTGTACAACCTGAGCCCCCTCCCTTCCCAGTCTCAACACGCCCTGCTATTGTTCCAGGCTGTAGGCAAGCTGAAGGCCCTCCCCACCTCACCCCTCACCCTCCACCCTTGGCATTCCAATCAGTGGCAACAGTGGGGTGTTTTCTGAGCCCCAGACCACTTGCCCCCAAGACAGGGACCATGATAGATGGAGAAGACCTGCATTTGAATCCCTTCCCACACCCACCAAGTGTCATCTGAGGTCAGTTACCACTCCTGGAGGCTTAATTTCCTGTCTTTGGTTTGCAGAGTGAAGAACCACCAGGAAGAGCCAGTAGGGGAGTCCCTGGTCCCTATAAACCCCAGCTTCCTTGATTGTTTCCATTCTGATCCTGTTCCACAGGGAGCCAGTGAGGGGGGGGGAGGACCAGTGAGGGAGGAGGCTCTTTGGAGCCCGCCCCCCACATCCACGGTAGTCCTGCCAGTGGTCCTGCCCGACAAAAGCTGTGAAGTGGCTGGGCTTCCCCTACTGCTGAAGGGCTCAGCACCCCATCCCCATCCCAGCCCCGCCCCTTCTGAGGAGGCAGAGAACAAAGCTGGGCAGGGGGCTTCGAGCTGGGCTTTGTGTGCTTGGGGTTGCAGCCCAGGCCAAGGGATACCTCCCTGGCAAGCCTAGCTGGGGGAGGGGAGTGAGCACATGTGTGTGCACTTGCCTTGACTGCCTTCCAGAGCAGACAGGCCCTCCCAAGGGAGACTCAGGCCTCCCAGAGCCTCAGCTCTGTGATTCCAACATGGTCACCCACATTTTGCATGCCCTCTTGCTCACCTGCACATACTCAGATACCTGTACATACCTCCAACCTGCCTGGATGTTCTCACACGGGCTCAATGCCTACCACCCACCAGTGCACAGATGCACACAGGCACCCAGACCCGAAGCCCAAACCCTGACCGCAGGGCTGGGCTCCAAGAGTAGCCTCGGCCAGCGGTTCTCAGGGGCATTCTTGGGGGCTGGGGGTGGTAGCAGCTCTGGCAGGCACAAGATACAGTGTTTTTGGCAGGTGGGGCAGGGCCTGGTTACCCACTTGTCTTGCAGCCAGGTGGTAAGCGAGGAAACCCCAGAGTTTTCACGCATTGGGAAGCTTGGAGGCACCTACACACGGTGGGCTGGGCGGTCCTCTCCTCCAACCCCAGCTTTGCAACCAGAGATGGGGGGAGCCCAAGTTACAGAAAGCACCCCTGCTCTCACTTCTCTGTCGGGCTCAAGGCTAGGAGAAGTAACAGCAGCAGTACAAAGCCCTGAGGCGAGATCTCAGGAAAGACTGCGTAGCTGGGTCGCTAGTACCTGCAGATCGCCCAGGTCCTGTTAAAGCTGCTCACAAATCAGAAAGCAGGAGGGGATCGGCCCCATCCCTGGCAGCAGTGCACACAACTAGCCCCTCCTTCACACCAGGTGGGTCTGTTGGCTTTCCTTCCTTGAACTCCTGAAACTGGGGTCCCCTGAGGCTCCACGCTGCACCCTGAACTTGAGTCTGTCCCATCCAGTCTGAGCCCTTTTTCATTTTTGCGGAAGCCCAAAGCCCTCATGCCACCCTGACTCACCCTACCCTGCCTCAGTGGTCTGGCTTCTTACCTGACATTCAAAGCACACAACCTCGTATCCCACCATACCCCTGCAGCACGCTGTCCCCTACCCAGGCCATGCATAATTCTGCTTTAAGCCTTTGTCCCACACCCCTTCTCTGATCCAAGATACCTGTCATACTCCATCTACTTTCACTCATCTGAGGCCGAGAGCAAGGATTTCCTCCTCTGGGAAGTTCTCCTGGGCCCATCTGATCATGTAGGGCCCCCTACTGGACCGAGGTCTCTGAGAAGGTCTCTAGGGTCAGTTTGCTAGCTGACCCTAGCCCAGGCGCATGTAAGGACAGAGCCCAAAGCACTTGTCCAAAGCCATGGGGCTTGGGGGAGAGACTAGGCTGCCCCTCCCCCCATGCAATGGAACCAGTGCCCCCTGGCCTTTCTCCCCCTCCCCACTTCCTGCTGGGCCTCCCGCCTCCCTTCCCCTTCCCTCACTCTGGTGACAGATTTATTCCCTACTCCAGACAAAGGAGCTCAGCCAGGCAGCCAGAGGCACCTGAGCCCAGCTCTCCAAGATCTCCTTCCTGGGCACTGAGGACCAGGAGGGTTGGGGGTTGGGTGCTGGGTGCAGCCTCTGGACTGCTACCTCAGCAGTTTGGTTGGTGGTGGCTGGTCCCGAGAGGCAGCTGAATGCCCAGTTGCCCTGCATGGTGACCTCAAGCTTTTGTGAACTCAAAGGATCCCAGCCAACAGGCGGCAGCTCCCCATCTAAGCTCTTTCCTCTGGACCCGGGGAATAGGAGATGGGGTGTTCCACGTTGAGGATGTCAGGCGGCAGGCGGAGTTCAAGGAGTGACCATCTTTCCTTCTCAAGCCGTTTGGAGTCCCTCAGAGCACTGCCCCTTGCCCCAAGCCTGCTCTCTTGGGGAGGGGCATTGCGTAAACCCCCAAACTCCAGGAGGCTCCCCCTTTCTCAGCCACGTTTCCTTTGCGCACCTGCCCACTCCCTGCCTCACTTTTCCTCCAACACTCCCGGCAGCGGCAGGTATTTAACCCGGACTTGGGGAGGTGCCGGGCGCTCCCTACTTGGCTCGCTCCCTGCACCCAGGGGAGGGAAACTCTCCCACTCCAGCGCTGGGGAATCCGCCTTGGCTGTGCCCATGGGGAGTCCTCTGAGTGTCCAGTACCGCCCTCGAGCCTGGAGTCCCCGCGCTCCGCGCCCCGCGCACTCACCGGTGATGAGCACCGCGCGAGTGGCCACGGGCAGGCGCGGCGGGCGCGCCAGGCGGGACAACGCGATCCAGCCGGCGGCGGCCAGCACGGCGAGTGCGGCCGGCGGGGGCAGCAAGCGCTGGCACAGCCAGTCGAGCGCGGCCAGCAGCGCCAGCGCCGCCAGCAGCGGGCGGCCCAGACTCAGGTCTGCGCGCAGCAGCTGCAGCAGCGCGCGGGCCGCCACGAGCAGCCAGGCGCCGCCCGACGGCCAAGGCCAGCGCTCCATGGCGGCCCGGCCGGGTCGGGCTGGGGCGGGGCGGGGCGGGGCGGGGGCCTGGTTGGGGAGCAGAGAGAGACTCGGGGCCCGGGCGCGGGGTGCAGGGGAACACCAGCCTGGGGCGGGAGGGACACTGGCTTTCTCCGCTCGCCCTCGGGCAGAGCTTTTAAAGAGCCCCAGGGGCGGGGAGAGGGCGGGGCGGGGGCGGGGCTTGCCTCCACTTCTCTCAGGCACCCCCGCCGGGCAGGTGCCCCCCCGCCCCTCCCCCTTGGCCAGATCCGCTTGAG
>VBSM01000949.1:9010930-9048880 GCA_008086735.1 Cheirogaleus medius
GCCTTGGGGATGCACAACCCCACTTCCTGCTACACAAATGTACGTGGGGGGGGGTCGGTGAGGGGCGGTCACAGGAAGCGGCTAGGTCTCCCATTACCTCTGGCCCACCTCTCACCCCAAGAGCCAGGCCAGTGGGGACACCTGAGAATCAGTGAAGGCCACGCCAGGACAGGATAGGCCCTGCCTTGCTCCCCTGAATCTCCAGGCGATAAAATAAGTGGTGTGAGTGTGGGTGCATTTTTCTGCCTGTGTGTATGAAGGTCCACGTTTGTGTGTGGCCCAGTGGCCCCCCCATCCTGCCCACCCCCGTGTCTGGCACCCTGTGCCTAGCATCCATGCCAGGGCTCTTCGAGGCACTGGGAGTTGCTGCCAGTACCTTGCTGCTAGGCTCTGTGCTGGGGGAGTAGGTGCAGCCCATGGCAGAGGGGGTCCCTGCATCCTGTGGGCCTCCAGGCCTTGTCCCAGTGCCTCACCTCTCCCCTTTCTAGGTCCTGGGAGGTCATGACTCCTTGTCACACCTCCCAGCCCTGTTGCTCATTCTCTCTCTTAGGTGCCTAGGCTATGTGCCAGGACTACCTGGCAATGCCTTCTCCAAAGCCCTGCCACCTAAGCTTGGCCCCATGGTGGGCCAGGGGAATCTCGGGGAGGGGGCTGGAAGCCAGACCCACTTAAGGGGAGAGACTGGGTGGAGGACCCATCTCCTGCCCAGAGCCACTCCTGTGCCTCCACCTATTCCTCCTCCTATAAATACAGATGTCAGGCTGGCCCTGACCCTGGGAAGCAGGACTTGCCTGAGGAGGGTGTGTGTGCCTGACCTTGAGTACATGACCTTGTGTGCCTGTGTTTGTATGCACTTGTGTGCATGGGGCTCCATGGCTTGGTCACACCATTTAGTTGTGTCACTCCCTATGCCATAACTCTGCATGTGCATGTGAGTACGTCTGTGTGTTTCTGGTAGTTGTCTCTCTTTTGGTCTGGGTCATCCTGCCTTTAGAAACTTAGGGAAACATTCCTTTTGCAAACTCACTGACTCCTGTTGCCCTGAATGTATCGCCCAGGCTCAGGGGTAGGCACAGTGCCCTTGGCCTGGCTTCCTGATTTGAGCTCCAGAGAATGGAATGGACAGACCTCCCAGCTCTGGCCACTCCACCTCAGCCCATAATGAGCTTCCCCTTGGGGCTGGTGAAGGGAGTAGAAGAGGCGGTTGGGGTCCTGGGGAGCCTTCAAGGTCAAAGCCAGAGTAAGAGTTGAAGGGTCGGGGATGGGGGCAGGAAGGCAAGGTAGGAGACTGAGAAGCAGGGTCCTGTACTGTTCTGTGAAGGAAACATGAAGGATCCTGACTCATCAGGAAACCCACGATTGGGAGGGAGACTGGGGAATTGCCTTTGGTTGCAGAGCATAGGGACACTGCCACCTTGGGCAGAGCCATCAGTCTTGTGGGATTTGGGTCTGGGTGGGGCTGGACTATCTGCCACAATTTTATAGAAACTCCCCATCCTCCCATGCGTCCTCCCCAGGATCTATGCTGCCTGACCCCTTAGCCCTCATTAGGTAGAGACGATTTAGAAATAGGTGGTTTGGGCAGTCATGGCTGGGAGGGGCTGGCCCAACCCTGTCTGAGGTCTGGTGCCAGGTCGTGCCTGCCTAGGGGCAGAGAACCAGCCTCTGCCAGAACCAGGAGTCTGGGTTGGCAAGGGCCTCCAGGGAAGAGAGAGGGAAGGCGGGCAGAGGGCGGGAGGCCCCGCAGATAAGGTAGGGCCTGGGCCTGGCAGCGCAGAGGAATGAAGGACAACCAGAAGGAACAGAGCCCCTGAGCCACCCCGCCCCTAAGCCCTCAGCCCACAGTCTTCTTTAGTCCTTTTTCCCACCTCCCAACCCCCTTGGTCAGAAACGTGGTTAGCCAAACCCTTAACATGCCCCAGGCACTGGAGGGCAGGCTGGCTCCAGCCTCTTCCCACGCAGTCCGGCGGCTCACTGGCGCCATCTGCTGGCATTTTGGGGAGGACGCAGCTCTGAAGGGGATAAAGACTGGGCAGGAGACCGCTGGTTTTGAGGATGGGGGAAGCAGAAGTCCAGGGTGGAGTGTGCTGAGTGGCAGTATCTAGGAGCCCTCACACTCTGTCCTCTGGCTATCCTGGGGTCCTGGAGCCAAGCACACACTCACCACCTTTTCCTTCCTCCGTGGTCCAGCTCAGAGGCTGCAGAGTCCCAAGGAGGCCCTCTGCCTCTGCCTCCCACCTGGCACCCCTACCCCTCCTCCTCTAGCAAGATCGCAGAAGGGCCCCTCTCCCTTCCAATGGCCAGTCCCTCCACCTGGGCCCTAGACTTCATTATTCCCTGTCCTCAAAGAGAGCAAACTTGTATAGACTGCCTACTGTAGGCCAGGCGCCGTGCTGGGCACCGCAGAGGTAACAACTAACTACTGGCCCCTTTCCAGCAGCAAGCGTGCTGGCTCTGGCCTCGCCCATTGGGAACCTCAATCCTATACCTCTTTCTCCAAGCATCGTTCTTGTGCTCTTCTTCTATGCTCAGCCACATTTCTCTGTGGCTGTAATCTATGATTACCATTGCCACTCTCCCCTCCCCTGCCCGAGCATGGGATTAACTCCTCTCCTGACCTCACCAAATGTAATGAGTCAATGACCTCCTAGAACCCAAATCTCATAGGCCAGTCTCTGCCTTCAGCTAACTTGGCCTCCTTGAAGCTTCTGCCCTACTGCCCGCTCTTTCCTGTCCCAAGCCCTGTCTCCCTGTGGTGCCTACGAAGCCACTGCTGCTGCATTTCCTACCCCACTGCCTCTCCTGCCTCCTCAGCTTCTCCTGCTAGTGGGTCAACTTCTGGCAGCAAAGGCCTAGCACTTGGCCCCTCCTCCGCCATGAGCTCATCTTCCTATTCACATGCTGGCAGCTCCCCCGCCAGCTTTCCAGCCAAGGCCTCCCTGTTCACTCCAGACCCCGTGTCCAGCTGCCCCTGGACGCCTCCCTTGGACGCACAGAGGCCCCCCACATTCAGCATGTCCAAAGCTGGTCTCCTCCCCTTCCCTGGCTGGCAGCCACCCAGTCCCCACCACATTCTCAACCTTCATTCCACACACTGGCCCCCACATTTCTTGTTCTTTCCCAAGCCCTGGGTTTGGTGCAGATGCCTCATGATAGCCTTTTATGGGAGGCATCATGATCACCTTTTTTTTAATTTTTGAGACAGAGTCTTGCTCTATCGCCTGCACTAGAGTGTGGTAGCATCATCATAGCTCACTACAACCTCAAACTCCTGGGCTCAAGTGATCCTCCTGCCTCAGATTCCCAAGTAGCTGGGTCTAAAGGCATGCACCACCACACATGGCTAATTTTTTCTGTTAGAGAGGGTGTCTTGCTCTTGCTCAGGCTGGTTTCGAACTCCTGATCTCAAGGGATCCTCCTGCCTCAGTCTCCGAGAGTACTAGGATTACAGGCATGAGCCACTACACCTGGCCATTATCACCATTTTATATTCAAGGAAACCAAAGTTTCCAGAGGCCAGGAAAATTGCTCAAGGTCTCAAACTCAAGAATCTTGGACCAGTCCCAACATTCAAACTCAGAGGTGTACCTGAACTCAAAGTCTGTGTTAATGCAGAGCCACGTTTGTCATATGTGGCCTTTTACGCTTCATTCTGAGGGCACAGGAAAGCTTGGAATGGTCTAAGCAAATGAGACTCCTGTCCCAGTTGGCCAGGAAATAGATTTGGGGAAGAGGGGAGGCTGGGAGTCTTGTTGCTGCATCCAGATGAGGGACAGAGCAGTCTGTCCAAACAAACTGAGTGGGAGATGCCCGTGGACATGCAAGGGCTGAGCCCAGAGGCAGCAGCTGGATACTAGTGGTCTCCAGCACATTGCTCTTGTAGCATGGGAGCCCTGGAGGTTGTGACTCACCTCCGCTTGTCCTAGGCGTGAACTGAAACTCCCTCATTTTTCAGAAGTGTCCCATCTAGGCTGGGCATCTGGAAATCAGGCCCTTCCATTACCGAACTGAAGGAAATCTCCCCTTCGGTGGCTGGGAAGAGGGGACAGTAAGATGCAGGAAGCCAGGAGCATCACTTGTGTTTTCAAACTGTGTTGGAACCCTCCTCTGAACTTCTTTTACTGTCTCCAGGATGGAAGGCAGGTGTTTGGGGACTGGGGTTCTTGAGTTTGGGAAACACTGAGACAATGTGCTCTGCAGCGGTTTCTGGATCAGTGGGGGCAGGGGGAAGCAATCCCCAGCTGAGAGCACTTGAGGGGAGAGTCAGCTGACTCCGGTTGAAATCCCTTTAGGGTCTAGCCCCTCAGTGTGGCTCTGAGTTATGAATAACCCTCTTCCACATTTGCTGTGTGTTTGCTGCATGCTAGTCCTTGGGCTCGGTTTGCTTGTACTTCATTTTATTTACTATTCTCACATCATCACTATGAAGCAGGTACTGTCATTATCCCCTTCCTATAAATAAGGAAACAGGCTCAGAGAGGTTAAGTGATATGCCCTAGATCACATAGCTGTCCAAACCTTATGCTCCTAATCATCAGGCCACACTATCCTCTGGCCTTCAGTCCAGGAGGCTGGCCTTATTCCATGGGTAACCTTTTTATCTGCTTCTGGGTTAGAAACATATTAATATCTCCCAACGGCAGAATTAAGGCAACTTGATTGTGAAAAACTAATTCCAAAAAGCTGCTTCCTTACAGCTTCCTTCCAGCCCCGATTCAGGCCTTTTCTTGGCAGAACAACTGCAAAAGATACAAAAATTAGTTGCTGTTTGTTGGCTGGTTTAATTTATTTGCATATACATAATTCAGCCCCACCCCTGGTGGCTAATACCGCCTCCCCCCCCCACAAGCTGTGGCTATTTTCTGATTGCTGGTGGGGAGGCTTGTGTTTGTTGTATTTTTTTGAAAAATAAACTGAAACCAGATGGAGGGAGGTTTGTTCACAGCCTTGCCTACAATTTTCTCCAGCGGAATTCCTTGAAAAGTCAACCACCTATGAATGGTGCCTGTTCTCCCCGGAGGTCCCTCACCACTGGTATGCAAATAGCCAGCGAGGTTGGTCTTTCCAAAAAGTGCAAACAAAAAGAAAAGAAAAAGAGCTTCGTGGCCTGAGAGCTTTCTAGAATGTGGGGTCGTCTCCTGGTGGAGCCCAATTTTAGGTCTGCACTTACAATTAGTGTCCTCTCTCCCGGCTTCCCTTGTGTTGAGGGTAGGTTGGGGCACAGTTGAGGGGAATCTTGGGCTGGGCTTGAGTCAGAATCACCTGGACCAACACTTGTTAAAAATATGCATTCTAGCCTCCCACATATACTCTATTTGTGGTGCTAACCTCTGGCAGGAGACCCCAGCTCTCCAGATGGGTTGATATTTGCAGTCAGTGGCAGGGTTATACCCCTAAAGGGGCCCAAGCCACTCCTGCTTCCATCCTGGGAAGACCAGATGCGGGAGGTGGTTATCGAAATATTTTTAACCACCAGCCAGGTCAAGGGTTTTGTAATGCCCCTGGAGCCCTCATTAAGCGATTCCTTGCTCAGAGAGAGGAGACAAGTACACCCACTGGTCACCGTGCCAGGGGCTTCGCATTTTTATTTGGAGCGTGAATTGGACATTGTCATAGTGAAGTATATGCTCCAGTCCCCAGGCAGGGGAGAGAGCACGTCTTTCCCAGCTCCGACCTTCATTCCTGGCTCAGAACACCTTTCTTTTGGATTCCGAGCTTTTTCAGATAATTGTGTCAGGTTACATAAGGTTTTGAGATATGAACACTCAAAGGAAATTCCGCTGAGAGCAGGTCTGAGAGGTTCCGGTACATAATTTGCTTTAAAGTATTCGAGGAAAAAATTCAGGTGTTTCAGCCCTGCACATTTTTGAAATAAAATAAGAACAGCAGACAACTCTGCATGCATGTACCATTCTCCAAAGAAATGAGCAAGCCAAAAGATAGATTTCCGCGCTGAAAGGAAACACCCCACCCCAGGGAGCTTTTGCAGGGGTTGGGGCAAAGGGGTCAGGAGCAAAGAGGACAGCTGTGACCAGGCTGAAAAGGAAATCCTTACCAGGCTAGGATCACTCCCCCCAACCCTTCGGCATCTTAGGTAACACATGTCGTAAATACAAGCCTTCAGTTTTCCAAGAAACATAAAATAAAAGCTGAATTACTGGCAGACAAGCTTTAAAGTCTTAGGTTCCTAGGACTCTGTGGGCACATTTTCCACACACTATGATTTTTATTTCATTTGCCTCCCTCTAGCAGCTCTGTTGCATAGTGCTGTTTCCAAACACCTTGTCCCCAACTGGAGACATAGAGTAAGTTTTATCTAGGTCTAAGAAGAGTTCTGGAAGGGTGACATCGTGTTCCAAGACATACTGGTTATAGTCAACAGTAGGAAAGCTGCCAGAGCCTTCTCACCAAGAAAGCTGAGAGAATATTTTAAATACCAAATGGTACTTCTCTCTTAAAGCACAAAGCAGTCATAAAAATCACTTAACAAGGAAAAATTAATGGGAGGAAAATGTCTTGAATGTAGCAAATTTAGAAAAAAAAAAGCTTTACAAGGGCCATAGGAAAAATAGATTTACTATGTTGAAGAGATAATAATATAGGAAAGTCGATTTTTACACAAAAATAATTCAAGGAGTGGTTATTTACTTACAAAAGCCTTCACAGAATTCTTGTCAGTAGTATTATCCTTTCATTCATTCCTTCTTTCATTCAACACACATTTCTTGGGTGCTTGCTGCATTCCAAGGCTGTGTGCTAGGAAGCAATGGTGAGCGAGAAAAACTTCATTCCTCCCAGGTGGGTTCTCTGTCAGGCTGGAGGGACAGGCCCTTATCAGATCATTACACAATCCAGTAGCCCTGGACAGAAGGAACTAGAAAGCAGAGTCCCATGGCACTGTGGGGAGTGATGGCTTCTTGTATTCTGGGGGCAGAGAAAGCTTTCCCAGAGGAAGTGATGTTCCAGGTAGTGTGAGCTTCAAGTGCAAAGGCCCTAGGATAGGGGGCGCCTAGTCCTTCCAGAAAAGGAAGGGCCGCTTTCGAGGTTGCTGGAGCCAGTCTTGGAGACTGCGGTGGCCAGGGGAGGAGGAGGTTTTGATCCCAATTTCATGGTATATGGAAATACCTCTCCCGGAGGAGCAGGGAGAGTTGTTGAGGGTTGTAAGCAGGAAGCAAAATAATCAGCTTGGTGTGTTTTTGTTTTTTTTCAAAGACAGCCACAGGCAGAGTGAGGAGAATGGTCTCATGGGGGAGTAGGGGACAGGAAGCCCCCAGTGGAAGCTGAGAGACCAGTCAGGAGGCTGCGGTGCTGGCCAGGGCAAGAGATGCTGGTGGCCGTGGGGACAAGCCAGGCTGATGGGCTGACTCATGCAGGGCCCGTTGGAGAGGGTACTGTGACCCAGACAAAGTGGACCCAGCGAGCAAGAGCTGTAGCTGACCATCTCCCACCCAGGCTAATTTGACAATTAAATTTAATTCCATTAGTTGATGAAATAGACAGCATCATTTCCCAGTAGAAAGACAAGGATGATCTAGATTAGAGGCACCAACGATTAGCGCCATTGAATGCTCTCTGAGCGCACTATACAGTTTCAGGCCTCGTCACAGCCCTGTGCAGTAGCTATTGTTACCCCCATTTCACACAAGAGCAAATTGAGATTTGGAGGTGAAAAGATTGGCTCAAGGTCACCAGCTGGTGATTGGCGGCATTGGGATTGAACCAAGTAACCACGGACCTGCCCTGGAACAGGAAATGCCAGGGAGCTGGGGAACACACTGGCTCTAATTAAGGACATAGTGCTTGTTCAGTCCCAGGGCGGGATAAGCCGGCTTTGCCTGCCCTGGAGTGTCTGGCAGTTTCAAAGAGTCATGTAAGTCAGCTCACATGCATGTGTGTGAGCCTGTAGAAACACGGTTGGCCTTTCTCTCCCCGTCGCCCAGGCTGGTCTTCTTCAGGCAAACTTGCATTGCACATCAGGGGCAGCAGCTCCAGGCAAAAACAAACCCTGCCTGAGGAGCTGACTTCTGTCCCAGAAAAATGTGTCTCATGTTTTCATAGAAATTGGCAGAGGGAGCGGGGCTGGGAGGACCTGGGACAACTCTCTAGGTAAAAGGAACCCTGCGGGGAAAAGGCCTATGGGTGGAAGCAAATGCTGCTGGTGCCAAGATCTGCAGAATAAGGACAGAGGACAGGTATGAGTGCCACAGACCAGAAGCTTGCCCAGCAGGGCCTTGGAAGCCATGCTTTGGCTTCGATCCTTTGCTCCTAAAGGCACACAAATGCATGTGTGTGCGTGGAAGTATCTTAAACAAGACTGATGAGGTGGTGCTTTCACATTAGAAAGATTATTCTGCCCTCTGCCTGCCTAGGGACGAGCAATGTGTGGCCTTCCTCAGTCGGGGATGTCCTGGGTTGTGTCAGCTTCTGGATTGGGACCACATGATGACGACAGACTCAGAAACAACATGTGCTCGAACTGCCTGTGCCTTTAAAAAGCAGATTTGGGGTGAGAGAATCCTCTTCTCAGAAAGCCTGGCCTGGAGTCACTCACAAAGACATCACGGGAATCTGAGCTGTCACTTGGATTTCTGTTCAATTGAAAACAGCTTTAATTTATTATTATTATGTATGTGCCCTTAACATTATTTAAAATCCTATGGCTGCTGTAACAAATTATCTTTACAGTTCTGGAGGTCAGAAGTTGGAAATAGATCTCACGGGGCTAAAGTCAAGGTGACAGCAGGCTGGTTCCTTCTGGAAGCCCAAGGGGGGAGTCTGTTTCCCTGCTTTTTCCAGGTTCTGGAGGCCACCTGCCGTCCTTGGCTCACGGTCCCTTCCTCCATCTTCAAAGCCTGCGGTGTAGTGTCTTCAAATTTCTCTGACCTCTGTTCCATCGTTACATGTCCTTCTCCCACAATGACCCTTCTGCCGCCCTCATGTAAGGGCCCTTGTGACTATACTGAGCCCACCCAGATAACCCAGGAGAATCTCCCCCATCTTGAGATCCTTAACTCAATCTCATCTGCAAAATCCCTTTTGACATGTCAGGTAACATACTCACAGGTTCCAGGGATTAGGGCAAGGAAATCTTGGGGGGGCTCTTGTTCAGACTACCAGCCACTTTAACCAAATAAGAGGAAGAAAGAAAAGTCTAACAGCTGGGAGGAGCATGGCTTGGAAATAGAGGGCTGATGTTAGGGAGACCAAACATGAGGCTGCTGAAGGGTCAGCAAGGGAGATGCTGGTGGTCTGGGCTGCAGTGGAGCAGGAAGAATGGACACAGGACATGTTTCAGAGGGAGGACACTCTGGTCTTGGGGACTATTTGGATTAGGTGGGCAAGGACTAGCAGGAGAGACATGGGAAGATGCCTGAGTGTAGAGATGGACTGACTGAGTAGACAGTGGTACCTGTCAGAGGCCCCAAGGGAGGAGCAGGTTTGTGGCAAAGACAAAGAGGGCATGAGGGGATGAGTTACATCTAAGACACCCATGGGACATCCAGGAGAGGTGCCCAGAAGGCAGGTGGATCCAAGGTCTAGAAGGCTATGATTCTTAGGTCCCTCCTTTTCCTATGGGGATACACGGGATCATCCTCCACCTTGATTTCTGGGTCACTATCTCTGTTTGACCCTCATTTCTCCAATTCAGATAAGAGTGAAAGAGTCATCTTGTATTTCTGAAGCCAGAGTAGCATTGATATTGATTCCACATGGGATTTGAGCTTATCAGTCTTGAAAACAAGGATTTAAATCACGGAGAGCTTAAGTCACTTGCACAAGGACCCACATAACTGGCATGTGAGCATGAATAGTTATGTTGCTTTTATTATATGCCTGTGCCTTATACATTTTCGAGATAGGATGTTTTCTGTCTCTGTGTGCCCACTCTGAGAAGATAGCTAGCTAGCTGCTCACCACTTTAGGGCCTTGGAGATCTGGATAGGACAGCTAGCAGAAGACAAAGGCTCTTCTTGTTTTTTGAGAAAGACTGGGCTCATGGGAGAATCCATCCTGAATGTCCCCAAGGAGAAGGGGAAAAGGGAAGCCAGGTCAGCACAGAGGTCCCCTAGGCAGGGAAAAGGAAGAGAGACTACAGGCCCTGGAACAGATCAAGCAGGTGTCTGTCCCCTGAAGCCCGAGGGAGGGGTGGGGGCCTCAGTAGGCATGGCCCCACCCACACAGCCCAAACCAATGGCTGTGGCCTGAGTACTGAAGAAGACCAAGGATTAGAAGGTGTTTTGTTTTGTTTTGTTTCTGTAGGAGATCATGAGTCCTGTGGAATGATCTGGCTAAGAGGAGCCCAATGGAGGCCAAGATTGAATTTCCCATCAGCCTGGAAGATGTAGGCTTTCGGTAGGATTTATGCTTGATTTAAAAGCAATAAATAAATATTTTGTGTTACATATTTTAAGCTCTTATACTTAACATTTTATATTATGGGGTACCTGCATTTTTAGTTGTGTAATTTATTTGTCTAGATCAGTTTCCCCTTTAACCTGTAAGCTCCCTGAAGGGCCAGGATCTCGTGGGTGTTCCCCATGGTATGTCCGTGCCCAGCACATACTCTCATTAAAGTGTGCAAGTTGACTTAGGGTCTTCCTGAGAGTGGTGGTCTCCGGGGAGGAACTGGATGGGGGGCGCGTTTGGAACAAGTTAGGATTTGGGGAAGGCAAACTGGGGATCCAGGATGGGGGAAAGTGGGTTTTCTAGGAGAAAGGTTAGAAAAAAAACCAGGAATGAGCCGGCTGAGGCGCCAGCGGGGTCCCTGGCAAGCCCCGCCCCGAGCCAGGGTACAGGCGCGAAGTGACGCAGCGCGGTTTGGCCGCTGTGGGGCGCCGTAGCCCGCGCCGTTGCCGGGGGAACGGGCCCAGCGCCGGACAAGGCCCAGCCGGTCTTGGCCTGGCCTGGCCGCGCCGCCAGCCCGCCAGAGCTGGAGCCGGAGGACACGCCAGCTCAATCTCCGCCCGGGATGGGGCCCCGTTCTGGGGCGCGACGCTGCCTAGTCCCGGGGGCCGTCTCTGCCGCGAGGGTCTGAAGCTCGGGAGGGTGGACGACCAGGCGTCAGGGCCGAACCGCTGGCTGACCTTGGCAGGGCTGATCTGGCGCGGCAGCCGCGACGCTCAGGTGAGGAGCCCCCGCCCCGTTTCTCACCTCAGAGCCTGGCCTGAGCCATCGGGTCGCCGCTGCTGCCGCCTGCCCGGACTCTGGGCTCGCCTGGGCCTGAAGCCCGTGGCCTGAGCTCCAGGGACCCGGAAGAATGCAGGGCTTCCTTCCAGCGTTCATCGGGTTCACAGATTTGCATTGAGCGCCTACTGTGTGCCAGCCTCTGTGCCAGGCGCGGGCACAGAGGACTCAGAACAGACGCGGCAGGTCTTCAGAACCCACAGAGTATTAAGGAGGCGGGAGGAGAGCAGGCGCCAGATTCATGACTAAAGTGATTTCAGGTCGAGTTAAGTGCTCTGGTGATGAAATGGAGGGGTTAGTCAGGGACAGTCTGTCTTAAAAGGCCAGATTTAAGCTAAGCCCTTAAGGTTGGAAAGGAGCCAGCAATGTGAGCACAGGAAGGGTGTTCCTGGAAGAGGGAAAAGCAAATGCAAAGGTCCGGACACAGCAGAGTACATCATGGAACAGAAAGGGTGAGGGGAGCTCTGCAGGCCCGGGTGGGGGTGTCAACTTTATCCCAGCAGGTTGAGGAAACCACTGAAGTGTTTTGATAAGTTTCAAGTTTTGAAAAGCTCACCTCCCTCTGGCTGCTGTATGCAGCATGGTTGTGACAGTGGGAAGTCAGCTGAGAGCCATCCTAGTTCTGCCAGTCTAGCTGTGCCACCTGGAAGAGTTTACTTAGTCTCTCTGAGCCTAGCGTTCTAATCTGTGGAAAGTTGATGTTGTTCTGCATGTTGTTTATGAGTGAGAAAGTGAAGGGCCAGCTAGATCTGAGACCAGTGACTAGAGAGATCTATGAGGACAGCTTGAAATGAAATTTACTTATCCACCCCCCACAACCTTGTCCAACTCTTGGGGGTTGGATAAGTAAATTCCATCAAAGTTCTTAAAGCAGTGCCTGGCACAGAATAAGTGCCCTCTAAATGCTAGGTTTGGTTATTGTTGTTGAAACAGTGTAGGAGAGTGATGATGGAGTCTTGAGTTTGGGCGATGGCAACAGAAATGGTAAGAAGTGGATTAACTTCTTTACTGAAGAAGAGCTGAGTTTAGACAGGGGTGAAAGGTGGTCCCTGCTTTTGTGCAACTGGTGGGTCACTGTGGGAGATGGGTTTGTAAACAGATAATCACCATGAGATGCAATCAAAGCAACAAGGGCACTCAATTAGCCAAGTTTTGTTTTGCTTTGCTTTTGTTTTTCTTATGTTGTTCTGTCACAGTTTTGTTCTTAATGACTGTTTCTTGGTGGGTGTTCCCCAAGGCTGGCTCCTACAGTTTGAGTTGATTTCCTGGTTAAAATCAACAACCCTTGCCTCCCCTTCATTAGCCTTGTTTCTACTCCATGCCACTCCCTCCTTCTTGTCCCCTTAACTTGGATCCCAAACAGTCTGCAGTGGTTGCTTCAGGAGGAGAATGGCACAGAAAATATATGCAGACCACACCAACTCAGGAATGATTGAGGTTTCAAGCTTTTCTTGCCATAGCGTCAGACTTGTGCATGTTGTTTATGAGAGAGAAAGTGAGGGCCCAGCCACATCTCCAATGACTGGAGAGGTCTTTGAGAACAGCCTGAAGTTCCAGTTTATTTTCTGGGAGTTGTGTGATATGCATCCCTTGGTTGAACTATAGCCACTTCCCAGAATTTTAAGGCCAGAGACTTCCCTGGCCCCTGTGTGGAATTTTAATAAACAAAGTACTCGTCCCTAAAAATCTTTTGTAAGTGACTTTTTGCAGTGTTAAACAATGTGCACTGGGAAGCGCTTTCTTTCCAGCTCCCCTTTAGGTTGTTAAATTGGGCATCTGTTAAATCTCAGTGAAAATTATTTCAAAAGCAGGTTCTGGGAAAAAGTGGAAAACTCACTTAGGAATATCCATAGATAGAAAATCTCTCACACAGAAGCCATAAATCCTCTAGCAGAAAGAAAAGAAACTTAAGGAGCAGAACTTTCCTGTGTAGCGCACCTTCCCTTTGGGTTCTGGGAGTCACAGAGAGCTGAGCTGGCCTTGGCCGAGGACAAACAAGGCCCTGCCCAGCAACCTCTCTGTTGTGCTGCTTGGTTGTCTGATTCTAGCTTTGACAAGACCCCTAACAGCTCTTCCTCACAGCTGTGCAGCTGAGAGACTCAGAATTGCTTTCAAGAGTGAGAAAGCATTTCAGTAAAACCAGACACTCTTGTTGTGTGATTGTTGGGCAGGAATTCCTTGTTTGGCTGGCCTGGTACAGGGCTCTGGGCACACAAGTGCATTTGGTCTGCATGGCAGCCTAGTGGAGCCAGGAGGGCAAGAGGTGACACCCCTCAATCATTTATTATTTGACATACTTATTTTTTTTTTTCAAAAGCATATGGGCCAGGTGCAGTGACTCAGGCCTATAATTCTATCACTCTGGGAGGCGAAGGCCGGAGGATCCCTTGCACTCAGGAGTTCGAGACCAGCCTGAGCAAGAGCAAGACCCCCAAAAATAGAAAAAAAAATTAGTCCCATTTGGTGGCCCTCACCTGTAGTCCCAGCTACTTGAGAGGCTGAGGCAGGAGGATCACTTGAGTCCAGGAATTTGAGGTTGTAGTGAGCTATGATCATGCCACTTCATTCTAGCCTGGGTGACCGAGCGAGACTCCTCCCCGCTACCACCAAAAAAAAGAAAAAAAGCACTATATGCTTATGATATAATAAAAAATTGCAAATCTCTCTGGTTTATAGTCCTCAGGCCTAGACCTCTTCCCAGAGGCTGCCCCTGTGTTTGGTTCCTCGCATTTCCTTCCAGAGAGTCTGTACATATATGAACATAAATGTTCATTAATCCCCTTCATTTTTTTTCACTTGGTAGCTCTCTTTACAACTGTGCTACGTCTTGCTTTTTCATTTAACTGTGTGTCAAAGATCATTTTATCCTTTTTTTAATCCCTTGTTTTTGATGTTGCATAGCATTCCACTGTGTGGATGTGCCATAGTTTGTTTATATTGTTTTTTGTCCTTTACTACTACAAACAACACTGCAATGAATCTTTGTGTATTTTGAGAGTATATACATGTATAAGATAAACACCCAGAAATGGAATGTTTGGGCCAAAAGGTATAATATGTGTTCTAAAGTTTGGTAGACATTGCCAAATTGCCTTCTGTATAACTTTTTTGAAAGATGAGCACAGAAGAGATCCAAAGAGGAGGATCTATGACATCTGTCCCCAGGTTCCTCAGTGTGTGAGCAGCAGTGCAGGAACCAGAAAAAAGCTCTGTCTCCAGGCCTGGGCCTTTTTCCTTGGTCCAACCTGCCTATCCCATTGGTGGCTCTGGGCCCTCCAAGCCCCTGCTTCAGCCTAGTCATTTTCTCCTCTGACCCCATCACCCTAGACTCCCAAGTCCTTAGCCTCCCCCAACAAACCCTCGTTAGTGTAATAATTCTGACGTGTGCCTTCCTCACACACCCTGCTGGAATCCAGGAATGCCCACAGTCCTTCTGGGCTGGGACCTTCCCCCTCAGCCTGGTTCCTTTGACAATGCCATGCATGAATTTCAGAACAACATGTCTAAATTTTTTTTTTGGTAGGAGCAGAGGTGAGCAGGAGGGAAGTAGATCATTCATGTAACCATCCTACAGTTCATACCAAGAATGTAAAATGTTAAGATTTCCTTGATTTAACTTTAGTATGTAAATTAAGGTAGCTTAACCTTGTTTTGAAAACACTATTTGAGGCTTTTAGCAAGTGAATGTTCATGGGAATAGATTATTGTCATCCTGGTAATGGCCTTCACCTTGTGGAGACAAGGGAAGGGCCTGCACAGCCCCTCCAGCCTGCTTCAGAAGCCAGGTGTGTCCTTGTCTTACCCGGGTGGCAGCTACCTGTGGCCGTAACACTTCCTTTTATCCTTGCCAGCCTAACTCTCTAGGGTTTGTTTTGTGGAAGCAGAAGTTACATGGAGAATGTTTTACCAAGGCCCATGGACCTCTCAGCCACCACAGATGCAGCCGGGGGTGCCAGGTGGGCGGGGGAGTTTGCAGGTTTGACCCCCACCTGCTGACCACCTCCTCCCAAAGCACAGGGCTGCTGGGCTGCTGGCCTCCCTGGGCCAGCTTGCTGTGGTGTCACCTCCCCTGTCCCGTTCTACCCTGTATGGTTAAAAAGCTTTCCAAAACACCCCTCACCATTTTGTCACTCTCCTATTTTAACCTCCCTTTGACTCCCTGCGGCTCTTTCAGCAGGGCCCAAGCTTCCACACCTGGCCTAGGTCCCCTGTGATCTGGGTCCTGATGCTCCTCAGAGCTCATATCTCACTGGGCCCCCCCCCCGACCCCTCCCTCCACCGCCATCCTGTCCACCCTGTGTTCTGTCACACTGAATGGCTGGCCCTGGCATGGGCTGCCAGAATGCCCATTCACCCACCGTGCTGATGTCTGTCTGTGTCTCTCTGGGCCTCCAGAAAGGAAGCCTCCAAGGCAAGGGCAGGCGCTGGGTCGTAACTGCGTTTACATCCTCAGCGCACACGGGCTGGGCCGCAGTAAGTGCTGACTGGCCAGTATCTGCATGTGCCAGCTGGCCGTGTTGTTGGGGAGTAGAGCCACACATCTTTCAATCCGGTCTCCTAGAGAAAGAAGTGCTGAGAGGAGAGGAACAGTCAGAGAAGTCCCTGGGTCTGGTGACAGTGCTCGGTTCCATCCCTAGGCCTTGGGGCCCCACCTTGGATTCTCTCCGACCTCCCAGCCCTTTTAATCAAAATCTTTTGGGCTAAAGGAATGTGTGGCCACCAACTGTGCCAGAGACAATGTTATTGGTCAAGAGTTGGCTGGCCCGGGTTTTCGGGGCAGGCGGCACGCCTCGTGGCCAGCTTGGGTGTCTATTCCAGAATGCTGCTGCTGCTGCTGCTGCAAGAGAGAGAGTTCTGCCCAATAGCACCATCCCCACATCAGTCTGAGGCAAGTGGTACCTCTCTGGGCCAAAGGTAACTTGATTAGGGGTCAGAACTGTCCCCAAGGCTATTGGTGGCAGGCCCCTGGCTTCAGGTGGTAACTCCTCCTGCCTCAGGAGTCTGGGATGCAACAGTACTGGGGTTGCCTGTGGCCACTGCCAGGCAGTGGGAACACATCAGCCACAAGCCTCAGGTTGTTCAGCTTTCGGGATGGCAAAGAGAAAGCCACAATTTAGGGATTCAAAGTCATGGATTCTCTTCAACGCAGTTGCCCTGGTGATGGTATCCCAGGAGAGCTGCTGCTCATTCCCAGGGATGTGTCCCAGAGCAGAACCACCCAGCCAGACTGTATTCACAGGGCTTGACTAATGACCTTTTACTGTTTCCAAAAATCAAGGACCAAGATTTTCTACCTCTGGGGCCATTCAAAAGAAAGTGATGCCAGCTCATTGATCACCTTTGTCACCTTTGATCAGAGGTGACAAGATTAGAATGATGATTCAGTGGCTTAGCTCTTATGATAGTGTGTTCCTTAGGGCCACTGACTTAAAGCAACTACAGCCAACCCCATCACTTTGAGCATAAACCTCGGAGACTATCAGATGAAGCAGCTTCAGTCGGGAGATCTGAAGGCAAACCAGAGAGCTAGTTAAGGGTAATGATAACATCTAGCACTCAGTGAGCATTTCTGTATCAAGGATTTACCCACAGTGTTGCTGATCTGTACACCGTCCTACGGAGGCATCCCCACCCCAGTTTTCAGATGAGGAAACTCAGGCCACTCAGCTAGAAAGTACAGAACTAAGAAGTAAACCTACATCTGTTACCTCCAAAGCTGGTTTTTTGTTTTTTTTTTTTCCTTTTGTGGCATCTTATTGAAGACAAGGTAAGTGACCAAAGGATTTCACTTGAATCTCTGAGAGAAAACTAAGATCACTCAGTTTAGCTTTGAGATGAGACTACTCAGAGGTGACTTCAAATAATGCCAAGCTTGGCTTGCAGGAGCCTCTGAGCCTCTGGTGGACTGAAGGACAGAGTAGCTAAGAGTGACTGTCCAGCAGTCAGGGTGACAGCCAGTCAACACAGGGAGTTGGGCTCAGGGAGGGGTGGGTGCATGATGGCTGTGCAGACGGGGGGGCAGGCTGCGAGGACTGAAGGCAGGGCGAGTGAGGCCAAGATTCCGCTCCATTACGGTGCCCATATTTCCTTTTATTTCAGATGTTTTCAAGTCAGCAAATGTTTACTGAGCATCTACTATGTACAAGGTACAATTCTGGGTGCTTGGGCGAGGGTATGTGGGGGTCAGAGGAGAATGAATCACAGCATATTTGCTGCCTTTGGGGAAGCTGTCATAACAGGGGAGTGGATATAGGGATGGCCAAGTGTTCCAAATGACAAAGTGACTTGCCCAATAAGGACTGAGCATGAGGGTCCCCTGACTCCACTTGGGATGTTGGGGAGAGCTTCCTGGATGTGGGGACTCCTGCGGTTGGCTCTGATGATCAAGTCTCATTTTGTTGGGCTGAGAAGTGAGGCCATTATAGGCAGATGTGCTCAGGGGGGTGTCTGCCACACCTTTTTTGCTTAGTCACATTCCCTGGCCCATGGGCAGGGGCTCCTGAAAGGAAAGTCCAGCTACCAGGGTTTTGTCCCAGCTCCTGGCCTTCCCACCAAGTGTTTCCCCAGGTGTGGCACTGCCTGCCTCAGCTGCAGTCCTGTCTTGGGCCCAGATAATACTCAGGGCGGAGTGATGGGGGGGTTCCCTCCTGTTACAACAAGCCCACCCGGTCCTGCCCTGCATTTATCTTTGGTCACCAGGCCAGCTATTGGGCTAAAGGGGGCCAGGTGAAGTGGGGGTTGTTGCCATCTGGTGATCTGGCTCTGACAGAGGCCTGGCCTTGCCCTGAGCTCCCTCAAGTGGGTCAGAGGACATCAGCCCACCTTTCCAGGTAAATCTGTGCACAGGCCCAGGTTTACTTAGAGAGCTGTGGTTCTCTCTGCTGCTGGAAGGAAGCAAGGAGGAATCCTTCCCTCTCATGTGTGCTGGCTCCTCCCCAGCCAGGAAGTCCCAAGCAGCCCTTCTGCAGCATGGGGCAGAGGTTCAGGGTTCCTCAGCCCTAAAGGGATTCTGTGTCTGCTGAGGGGCAGAGGCATACACCTTTCTGAGCACCCCTACTTCCTGTTTCCCTTAGCAAACCATACGGGTGCCCTCTGTGACACTTACATTTGGACCTCAGGACAGAGGTGACTAATACTAACAGAATCAGCATGTGTTCTCATCGCTCTGGCCCCAGCCTGATATTGTTACCAGATGAGAACATGTCTTATTGGGTTTAACTCTGATGGCTGTAGAGTAATAGGCAGCCACACTGTGTCCTGAATAAACCCTGGGCCCTCCTACTTTGTCCTGGCCAGGCTGAGGCCAGAGTTTGCTCTGGGGCTTTGAGACAGCACCCTACTGCCACCCTCCCCCACTGCCCATCTCTGTCATGCTAGAACCCCAGGTTCCCCTGCAGAGTAGCTGGGTGGTGGCTTCCTGTCCCAGCCTGCCACCCCCCACACTAAAACCTGGCTGCAGTAGGGACCCAGGGGGCCCCTCCGGACAATGCTGTCACTGCTCTTTCTCCCTCTGGAGATGAACATCTGCAACAAGCCCTCCAACAAGACGGCTCCTGAGAAGAGTGTATGGACGGCGCCCGAGCAGGTCAGCGGACCCTCCCTGGAGCTGCCGGGCCAGCGATCCCGCCGAAATGGATGGAGCTGGCCCCCTCACCCGCTCCAGATTGTGGCCTGGCTGCTGTACCTCTTCTTCGCTGTGATCGGCTTTGGGATCCTTGTTCCCCTGCTGCCTCACCACTGGGTGCCTGCTGGCTACGCTGTATCCTTGGGAAAGTGTGGGGCTGGTGCGGGGAAGTGCATGGACAGACATGGCAGAGGCCCGCAGCTGGGCTCAGAGCCTCAGGGAGCACAGGTGGGGCACAGCAGGGTGGGCCCAGTCCCAGGGGCCAGCTGCTCACCTGCCTGGCCTCCAGCCCCCATCTGGCCCCTCCACCTGACAGGGTGAGCGGACAGACCTAAAGTACCTTGGAGTGTTTAAAGCCCCACACGGATGGGAATCTTACCCACTGAGGTCCCACAGGAGTGACCACAGAAGATGACAGCCTTAGGAGCATCTTTAGGCTAATTGCTTTCAGAGCTAAACAAAGAACAAATTAGGGAATGATTATTCCATTTACGAAAGAATTTTTCACTTTTCAAAAAGAGTCACGGTAGAATTCTTTTACGTAGTAAGTTTTCCGGTACGTTTAAAATGTGGTTTTTATTTACAGACAGATTATTATGCTGTGCCCAGGACTGTTTATGAGCGCATTGGTTTTGTAAAGCAAACCCTTTCAGGATGAGATTGAATGTGACAAGAGGCAGGATAGAGATGCCCTGAAGGCTCCTGGAAACAGTGACAAACATGGACTTGCCTGAGCCCAGTGGTGTGATTGCCCTAGTCCTGGCCACAGCCCCCAGGAGCAAAGGACATGGCTGCAAGGCCAGGGGATAGAGGTGCCCCTGTCCACTCTCCTCTGTGAGAGTGTCCTGGTGTGTACGCTTCAGAGGTGATTCCTGGGGGGAAGGTAGCAAGAGCCACCTAAAAATGGTTGGCAGCGACGAGCTTGAAAGCCTTGGTCCCTGATCAGTCCCTCTGTCTGACAGGAAGGGGCCTGCCTGCCTCCCGGGGCGAGAGGGCGAGGAGCATGTTAGAGTGTGTGTGAGCACCAGAGGATATAAACCATGAACGTGAGCGTGCTGCAGACTGCACAGCCCTGGGCTTGTGCTCCCCAGCCCAGAGCCTCTAATGGCTTCTTCCTGCCTAAAGGAATTAGGTTCAAGATCTTTCCATGGCCTTTAAGATTCTCCATGTTGTGGACCTTGTCCGCCTCCCCAGTTTCCTCTGTTTACTATGTCCCCTGCTCTCTGTTTCACCAACACTGGTGTCTATCTGGAGGCCCCTTGCCTCTCTCCCTGCCCCCAACACCCAGCTGAGGCACAGGTCAAGAACTGGCAGCCTGTGGGCTAATCTGGCCTGCAGATTTTTCAAAATTTGAGATATAATTATTATATAAAATGTGCAGATCTTGTGGTCCTTCTGTAGGTGTGCTTTAAAAATTATTTCCTCGGCCAGGCATGGTGGCTCACGCCTGTAATCCTAGCACTCTGGGAGGCCGAGGCGGGTGGATGGCTCAAGGTCAGGAGTTTGAAACCAGCTTGAGCAAGAGCGAGACCCCGTCTCTACTAAAAATAGAAAGAAATTAATTGAACACCTAAAAATATATAGAAAAAATTAGGCATGGTGGCGCATGCCTGTAGTCCCAGCTACTAGGGAGGCTGAGGCAGGAGGATCGCTTGAGCCCAGGAGTTTGAGGTTGCTGTGAGCTAGGCTGATGCCATGGCACTCACTCTAGCCTGGGCAACAGAGCGAGACTCTGTTTCAAAAAAAAAAAAAAAATTATTTCCTTAACATTTAAACATTGAGAGATCTCACATAAAAACTCAGATTTCTGGTTCCTTTGAGAAGCTATAATTTGGCAGCGTGGGCCCTCATTCTTGCATGGCAGCCATGAGCTGGAACCACACCTCTGGTCAGCACAGTCCCCAGCCAGGCCCCCTTTCCTCTTTTCTTTACCTGCCAGGTCCCCATTGTCCCTTCTGCAAGCCTCAGCTGAGGTGCTGCTTCCTCATTTAGGCCTTCCGGAGCCCCCTTCAGACTAGATGAGGTCACTTGGTGACAAACTGGCATACTATAGTCCCGTGGACTTTCTTCATTGTATTAATTAATGATCCCATTATTTCATCAATATCTTTGTTTTCTACCAGATTGTTGTCTCCTTGGGGATAGTGACAAGTCCGTCTTGCCCCTACCATATCCCGCAGTGTCTGGCCCAAAGAAAGACCTCAGTAAACAGCTGAATGAATGAACCAGAGGTGGAGCCAGAGAAGTGCGCGAGCAGGCGGGAAGCTCAATGTTTGCTCTCATTCTGTGTGTCTGGAGAGAGGCTGGACTGGCCAGGCACAGTAGCTGGCGATACCAGAGGTTTGGGAAGAGCCAGAACAAAAGAGGCGTTGGCCCTGGGCTGAGTAGTGAACTTCAGCCTGAGAGCCATTGAGAGCCATTGTAGGGTTTAAACAGGGAGGGCTTTAGATTTAAGCTTTTAAAAAGCTCACACGTGACTGTGTGAAGGGTGGACTTAAGGGAACACAGGTCAGGACATTATGGAGTGACCCAGGCAAGAGATGAAAAACTGACCACAGCAGTGACCATACAGACAGGTCAGTGACAGCCATGGGATCATCTCTCAGCTGTGGAGAGGCACATCAGGGCAGAACCTGGCTCATACAGACATGTGGGGAAGTTTGGCTGCTGGGAGGAGACAGAAGGGAGGAAAGGAGGTTGGATGGTGGACAGGTGAAGGATGGAGGATGGAGAGATGATGTCTGCCTGGCTGGCAAGGGCACGGATGGAGGATGGTGAGGGGAGGCAGGTGGGGGGAGGGAGGGAGGGTGGATGGCCTCCTGGGTGGACTCTACTGGTGAGTTTTTACATATGCAGACTTTGCAGCAAGTTGTCAGCATACTTGTCTCCTGCGTTTCGCCCAATCACTGAGCAGGTAGGCCCTGGAAGAGCTGCGTTTCAGCTCCAGGAATTAGCCATGCCGCCCTGCGTCCTGGCATGACAGGGCCATCCCAGATGCTCAGCCCGGGGCTCCAGGTTCCTGGACTCCAGGTGGGGGAGGCATTGAGTGTATGAGCCCCTGTCAGCAAGGGGATTCTCCATCTGGCCCAGCTGCTGGAAGGGGATGGCTGTGTCCCTCCCAGAGCCAACTTCCTGTGAAAGCAAGATAAGCAAGCTCACAACTTAAACTTTAGGTCCCTGGACCTTAGGGGATGGTCTCTGTCAGTCTCACATCACTATGAATCTGAAACCAGAAACTGGCTTAAGGTCAGACTAGCCAGGGCCTGTGCTGGGCCTGGAGCAGTGAGGCCAGGGCCCTGTGCTTGGGCCCCTAGGTGGCAGCAGCAGGCAGTGTTAGCTGTGGGCTCCGTTACCAGATAGCCCATCTCCTCTTCCATTTGTGGGCACGGGTCCACTGCAGAGGTCTGATGAGGAGGCTCTGGGAGGCTGGAGGTGGGAGGTGGCACAGGCAGAGAATCTCTGCTCAAGGGGAGTTGGTATGGAGGTGGGGAAGTTCCCTGGCCACAGGGAGTGGGGCGTGGTTCCCAGCCAGCAGAGTGTAAAGTGAGTCTTTAACCTGCTGGGCTAGTGCATGGGTGCCATCTTTGCTGGCCACCTCGTGGTGCACCTGACCGCCGTCTCCATCGATCCAGCAGATGCCAATGTTCGGGACAAGAGCTATGCGGGGCCCCTACCCATCTTCAACCGCAGCCAACACGCTCACGTCATTGAAGACCTGCACTGCAACCTGTGCGATGTGGATGTGTGAGTGTGTGCGTGAGTGTGTGGGTGTGGGTATGTTTGGGTGTGGAGTATGCCTGGGGATGGCCGGTGGGAGGTGCAGGGCAGAGGGGCATGCTAGAACTTCACAGTTACCCCAACGCTTCAGAACCCTAGTGTTTTACGCAGTTAAGAATCTTGGCAAGACATGGTGGCTCACGCTTGTAATCCTAGCACTTTGTAAGGCTGAGGCAGGAGGATCACTTGAGGCCAGGAGTTCAAGACCAGCCTGAGCAATGTAGTGAAACCTCATCTCTACCAAAAAAGAAAAGAAAAAAATTACCCTGGCATGGCGGCACGCACCTGTAATCCCAGCTACTCAGGAGGCTGAAGCAGGAGAATTGCTTGAGCCCTGGAGTTCGAGGCTGTGGTGATGGTGCCACTGCTCCACTCTAGCCCAGGCAACAGAGCGAGACCCTGTCTGAAAAAAAAAAAAAAAGAATCTGTTGGAGTGGCAGATAATTGGGTCCTTGAGAAGGTGAGGAGAAGGAGGTGATTGGGTGATTGGAAACAGAAGATGAGGAATAGCATTCCAACAAGTAAAGTAGGAAACATTTGGCACTGCCACAAACATTTCTAGGGACTAACTCTTCCAATGACACCCCCATCTCTCACAAGCATTCCCACATGGGGCGGGGAGGAGAGTTAATGCTTATATACCTACTGTGTGCTAAGCACTGTGCACAGCCTTCCTGCAAGGTGGGCAGCATCTTCCCACTTCACAGAGGAGGAAGAGCCAGCGTTCAGAAAGGCTGAGAGGCCTGCCTGAAGTCCCGCACAGCTACTGACACCAGAGCCAGATTCACAGCCCGCGCTGCCTCGCCCCTAAGCAGACATCATCTGCTCATTTACTTATGAGCCATCTGAGGCCAAAAGAGGCCAAGTGACTTGCCCCAGGTCACACTGCTGTTGAAGAGAGGAGTCAGAATGTGGAGCACCCATGCCCGCTTGGCTGGTCCCAACTGCCTCTGTGGGGTCCTCCCCACCCTCTGGAGCTTCCCAGTCTCCCGGCCTCAAGTGGGAGAGCAGGGATGGGGGTGTGGTCCAAGACCAGAGCCACACTTCTAATCTGAAGACCCAGGCAGCCTGTGGAAGGGGGTCTGTACACAGGAATTAGAAAGCCCGCAGTGTTAAGGCACTAAGGACTTGGGGATGAGGCCATCCTGCCATTCTCTAGGTGCCAGTCAGCGTGCTGTCTCTGGGTGGCTGCTCTGGAAGTTGGTACCCATTGCAGGACTCTGTCCTTTTCTGGGGAGGGGGTCGTGCCCCACTCTTCCACACTCCTTTGGGTCTTCCTGGGTTGGGAGATTCTCAGTTTCGTCTTAGTGTGGCCACCCCTCAGCTGGACCCCTGCAGCCTTAGTGCCCACCCAGATGGAAGCTCGCTCCTCTTCTGTGGCTCCCTGTTGATTAGTCCACGCAGAATGTTTTGTGGAATAATGCCCGGAAAATTCCCATAGAATGGCAGGGAAACAGGGACCCAGAAATGGACATGTCAGGAAGAGCAATGGAGGTCATGGTTCTGGCAGCCTTGCTCTCCTGCTCCCTGGTCCCACACCTGCATCTTCTGGCTTGTCGCAGGGGTCCTTGCTTGGGAAGGAAGCCCCTTTTCCGTTTCATACCACCATCACTTAGGTATGCAGTCCCAGAGCAGGACAGCACAGTGCACCCCCATCCCTCCTCGGGGTCCCCCAGCTCTTCCGAAGCGCCGCTTCCTCCAGGGGTCCCACCCCACAGTCCCTGCAGGGGGCGCACGCGCTCCTTGGTATGGCTGAATGCGCCCGCCGACCTAGCTGTGCCCCTCGCCCGCAGGAGCGCCCGCTCCAAGCACTGCAGCGCCTGCAACAAGTGCGTGTGCGGCTTCGACCACCACTGCAAGTGGCTCAACAACTGCGTGGGCGAGAGGAACTACCGGTGAGAGCGGGGCCGGGCCGCACGGGGTCCTGGGGTCACGTGCCTGGGGAGGGGCCAGGGCCCTCGCTGCCCGCGTGGAAGGCAGCGCCAGGCTGGGGTGCTTTGAGGACCTGTGCGCTGGTGTGCCCCTGGGGTGCTGCTCTGAGACAGTGGTGCTCTTGGAGTGCTGGCTGGGACGGCTGAGGGTGGGTTTGAGGTCTTCCACCTTGCTGGCCCAGAGAAAGGTGGGCACCTGATTGGGTGGCCCCCCAATCTTCAGTTTACCTCCTGCCTTTGGCTTCTGAGGAGTTGGGGCTGTGGGCTAGAGGCCCAGCTCCGCTACTGGCCATGAGCCTTTCTGAGCTCCTGGCCCTTACCAAGCTGGAGCACCCAGGTGCTGACAGCTGCCCATGGTTGGGCCCAGGCTCTTTCTACACAGTGTAGCATCTGCTTTACTGGGTGTCCTGCTCCTGGTGCTGGTGGCCGCTTATGTCTTCGTGGAGTTCTTTGTCAACCCCATGAGGCTGCGCACGAACCGACACTTTGAAGGTCAGTTTGGGCTTCATTCCTATCCTCTGACACTGGGCCTGTTCTGGTCACTAGTCACAGCCCTGGCTGGTCACACTCTGCCTGTGCCTTGCAGTCCTGAAGAATCACACAGATGTGTGGTTCGTGTTCCTGCCTGCCGCCCCTGTGGAGACCCAGGCTCCTGCCATCCTGGCCCTGGCTGCCCTCCTCATCCTTCTGGGCCTGCTCTCCACAGCCCTGCTCGGTCACCTGCTCTGCTTCCACATTTATCTCAGTAAGTGCCCCCCGCCCTGCCTTGCAGGGGATAGAGGTCCCTAGGCTGCAGGGAGGTACCTAGTTGGGCTGTAGATCCCTGAAACCATGGCCCTTCCCACTGCTCTCTCTCTATAATGGCCTGGTCTCACCCCAGGACTTAGTGTATTTGGGGACACTGGCTTCAGCCTGGGGCTGGGTGCCCTCCTTCCCCCCATGGTCCCCTCTCCACTGCACTGAGCCCTCTCCTCCCTCCCACCCCCCAGTGTGGCACAAGCTCACCACCTATGAGTACATCGTGCAGCACCGCCCACCACAGGAGGCAAAGGGGGCCCACAGGGAGCTCGAGTCATGCCCCCCCAGGATGCGGCCCATTAAGGTATAGAGGTGGCCCAGAGGGCCGAGGGGTGGGAAATGGGGCTGGGGCCTGGGGGCTGTGCAGGGAGCAGCAGTGAGGAGGCAGGGCATGGGAAGCCAGCCTGGAATTGCCACTGGAGGAGGGATGCTGGGGCCAAGTCTGTACTGAGCACGTGCCTGCTTGCTCAAGTGTGGGCGCAGCCAGAGGGAGCTCTGCATTTCCCCGACCCCATGTACATGCCTGTCCAGGCTCCAGGCATGTGCTGGAGGGCGTGGAACATGGGAGCCTGGAAGTAGGCAGCTTGGAGCTGTGGGAGAAGAGAGAGGGATAGACCAGTGACCGGGACTGCAGCCAGGACTGGGACGGTGGCCAGGATGGAGCCATCAGTTCTTTCCATCTGTGACCTTGAGCCCTCATACCCATTACTCTGTTTTATCCTTAGAACAGCCCGTAAGGCAGGTACTGTTACCACACCCATGTTGCAGATGAGCATACTGAGGCCGAGAAAGGTTAAATAGAAGCTGGTTCTGGGAGAGTTCAGGTCTCTACACCCTGAAGCAGGAGCGCTTAAGCCTGGTCAGCCCAGCTGCTGACCAGCCCACCCCCATTCCCACGCCCTGTGGCTTCCTGAGGTTAGCAGCTGGGGGTGGGGTGGTCCAGTCCTCAGAGCCCCTAGGGACTAGGAATGTTGAGCCCTAGATCCTGAATCCTCATGGCAACTGGACACAAACACAGGCTGGTGGGCGGGTTCGGGGAGGGCCTGGGACCCGCCTCTTCTGTTTTCATCACTGGGGCTGGACCCTGCACATGGGCCAGGCTGCCAGGACTGGGCAGGCCTGAGCCTGGGGCATGCTAGCTGTTGGTGGAGACCCCTCTGCCACACCACTGCTTACCTGCCCTGGTGCTGGGCACTGGCCTGTGTGAACACAGTGGCAGCCATCCTGGGGAGTGGACATCATCACAGAGAGGACTGAGGCAGGAGAAGCAGGCAGGAGATTTGTAGCTGGATGCCCAATGAGGCAGGGCTGGCCCTGGGATGTCCAGACTCCAGGGCTCTGTGCCTCTGCTCTGCTTAGTCATTGGGGCCAAATGTGGCAGCAGCAAGGACATCCAATTTCTGTTCTGTCCATCTAAAATGATGTGAGGGAGGCCTACCGGGGGTAGGAGTGGTATGCCTATCCCCCTTTACAGAGGAGAGAGCTGAGGCTGAGAGGTGCTCCTGCACCATTCAGGAATGTGCACATTTTTGAAGGTCTCTGTGGAAGGATTCTAGGGACAGCTCTGATGAGAGGAGGGGGGCCTGAGTGAGGACTGCCTGGTGACACTCAGACTTCCCCAGCTGGCTAGGGCCTGGCTCCTGTCCCACTGTGGCCCCTCAGTCTTCTGGGACCATCCTCTACTGCTGGCCCCTTCTCTGCCCATGCTCCAGAGCGCAAGGCCCCCAGGGTAGGCTTTGCCCCTCTCCTGGGCCCTGGAGGGGTGCTGAGTCCACACTGGGGAAGGGAAAAGATGTGGGGCAGGGTTACCTTGAGGTCCCAGTCCCTGTGATTGGCCTGAGACCCCTGACCCTGGGCTCCACTGCTCAGGCCAGCACTCCCACACTCCCCCCCCTCCGAAAGGGTCAGCGTGGGCAGAGTTTGGGCAGGGGTGCCTGGCTGGGTTCTGTCTCCCAGATCTACCAGGGCCCCTGTGGGCAGCCGCCCCACCCCCAACCCAACCAGGAATGCGGGAGGGGCCCCTCTCTGGAGCGGTTGCCCCCAAACATAGGCTTGTTTTAGAGACAGCGTTTGCTGTTACAGTGTCGTCTCTGCATTAGTCAGGACGCCTCAGTCTCCATGGAAACTGCTGCTGGAGCCGGTGACAGCTGTCCGGGTGCTCCCTGCTCCAGGCTCTGCCCCACCCGCATCCCACACCACGCCCTTCACCCTTCCCAGGCTGGCTCTGCCTTGGCTTTTGTTTCCTCACCTGCAGCCTTCTCGGGTGGGGCTGGGGTGTGTCCTGTGTGCTAGGATGCAGGCCTAGGCCGCTCCTGCGACCTCCTGGCCTCAAGGCCCTTCACTTTCAGGGGTCTCGTCTGCCACCTCCAGGGTTGCTTTGAGGATCAGTGACTAAGCAAGTCATAGTTCACCCATAAGCCTGGTCCCGGATTGCAGTTCATTCCACCACCCACTGCCTTTCCTTTCCGGGGTGGGGACGTGCAGGCAGGGGAGACTGTACCCTCCCCCCCCCACCTTCTCACCCACCAGGTTGGGGCTGGCACTCTGTGAAGGTGAGGAGGGCGTGCCCAGGATTCAGCTTCTTGGGAGCCAGGGAGCCATGCATGCAATCTCACCTGTGAACTGCTGCCTCAGCTCTCAGGGAAAAAACCGATTCAGGGGCTAGAGCCCTGAGAGGGGCCAGGAGCAGGAGAGAGCATCCCTGAGCTTCCCCACCACCCTCCTTGGCTGAGCACCTCTAGACTGGGTGTACAGACTCATAGGGCTGGAGCCTTCCTGGAGGAGGTGGAGTTTTATTAGATGAAGTGAGGACCTGGGGGGGATGGGGTAAGGTACAGAAATGGGTATTTTAAGCCTCACCCTGCAGAGGGTTTTCCCAGCACAGCTGGGGACTAGGAGGACAGTCCCAGAACCCTGGGGTGAAGTCTGCACTGTCCCACAGAGGCCAGTGAGGGTGGGTTGTGTTCAGAACTGGGTGAGGTCAGGACTCAGGAGGCCCTGGATCTACACCTGGTCTCCCAGCCTCCCTGACCCCCACCTTCCCCAGGAGACGGAGTTCTACATGCGGACCTTCAGCCATGTGCGCCCAGAGCCCTCCGGCCAGACCAGGCCAGCAGCAGTGAATGCCAAGTGAGTTGGACCTGGCATCTCCCATTAGCGTGGTAGCTCATCCCAGGGTGGGAGAAAAGGGGTAGGTCAAGACCAAGGCATGGAGTCTGGGTCCAGCCCAGCCTGAACTTGGATAGATGAATGCCCCTCTCCTCTGTTAGGGAGGGAGGCTCTTGACCTCCAGCCGGAGTGTTTGCAAGCAGCGCTCAGGCCTACCCTCCTGCTTTCCCCTCAGACCCTCCCAGCTTCTTGCTACCAGCGGCCAAGGGGAGCCTCCACCGCCCTCCTCCCCAGACACTGTCGCCCTGCCTCCCGAGATCCGACCCCAGGTAGAAGGGACTATGCTGGGCTCCCTGTCTAGTTGGAGGGGGGTGGAAAAGAAGCCTCTGTTCTGCCACGCACTGCTGCTTCTTTGGCGATGTGGGGGCCTCAGTTTCCCCTATGTCTCTGCAGAAAAAGAGGAAGCTGCGCGTGTATAAGGTTCCAAGAGCTGAGACCTTGGACCGGGCGTCCCCGCTGCCCAGGCTGCGGGGTGAGCGCCCCTTCCTGTCTGGGTCTTGCTCGGGGAACTCAGAGGGAGGGAAAAGCAGAGGCCCGAGTCGCAGCCCCTGGTCTCACGTTGCCCTCCTGTGCACAGAGCCCGGGGCCCCCGGCCACAGCTCCAGCTCGTCGACGGATTCCGAGGGCGCCAGCCCGGTGCACTCCGCTGGCCGTGCCGGCGCCTACCACTCGGCGTCAGCCGAGTCCATGGACGAGATTCCGGTGGCGCAGACGCGCCTGGGCAGCGCCGCTCTGGCCGCCCCGGGGGGCAAGGGCCGGGAGCCCGGGCTGGCGCTGCAGGCTCGTGCGCCCGCCGTTTTCGTGAGCCGGAGCAGCGGCGAGCCCGGAGCGCGGGGCGGCCGGGAGGCCCGCCTGGCTTAGCTGGGCCAAGAGGCAGGAGGGCCGAGGAGGAGCGGCCGGCCCGACTCTCTATGCAACACCCTACCCTCGCCGCACAGAGTGCACTTTAGGGGCCCCTACGGCCGGCGGGATCGGCCTCCCTCCCCCTCGACTCAGCAATACCCGCCCCACCGGCCAAGATGCTCCAATAAACTTTTTTACGCCTTTGCGGACTTAAGTGTTTACTTTCTCAGTGGCAGAGTCCATGGGCCCTTGGGGAGCCAGACCACTGCCAGTCAGCCTGGGGGCGGGGGTGGGTGGGACCTTGTACTGTTGGTGTCATATGGAGATGAGGGGGTGGGGAGGGACCCGAGGCGCTCAGGTACCGGGCTCATGGTTAGGAAAGGGCTTGGAAAGCTGCCTGGAGGAGGTCATTTTTCTTAAAGATAAGCTTTGCACGTAGAGACTGAGGGAAAACAGGCTTTGGGCTCCGGAGGCAGCAGCGGTAGCAGAGGCCGCGAGGCCGAGAACGAGTAGAAGTGGCAATGAAAGGAGGGGGCGACCCCGGAGGTCCGGGAGTTTTTGTCTCTGCAGCGGGATCGCCGTCGGAGTACCAGCATTCCAGGGCCAGGCATGCCTGATTCGCTCATTGTTCCCTCTTTCCCCAGTGCTCCGTCCTCTGCACCCTAACTGGGAGAATTCGGGAGTTGTGGCCTGGGGATGCCACACGTTCAGTGGATAGCTGTGGTGTTGAGCCTACTGTTGACCCCTGTCACGGAGGAAAGGGACTTTCCCGTCCCTCTCCATCCCCTAGCTTCAGCTCCCAAACAGTCTGCTTGGCGCTCAGGGAAGCTGGATCTCCCATGGAGATTGGGGGCCCGCTTTGATATTTGGACAGAGCCCAGGATAGGGGACTGTTTTCTCGTCGGGGGCCATCGGAGAACGCCCAGAATTCCAGAGGGCTGGTCTCCCCGCCGCAAAGACCCCGGAGCTGCGGGGGAGGGGTGGGATAAGGCTGTCGCTGCAGCTCCGCCCCCGCGGAGCGCGGAGAGGGCGGGGTCTGGTGGGCGGGGCCATCGTGACCTTGGTCATTCTCCCGTCGAGACAGCCTCGGGGGTGGGACTCACCGTCTCTATGGAGACCGAGAAACAGGGGATAATACAGCGGAGCCGCCCGGGCTGCAGTCCCGCCCGGGAGCCGGCAGGGAGCGGAGCTGCGGAGCCGCCTGGTCTCCCGCGCCCATCGGTCCATTCCTGTGTCCTTCTGTCCATCCGAACGCGCCCTGCAGGAGCAGCCACGAGGTAGAAGCCCGTTGGAGACCAGGACACCGACCACCCTAATGAGTATCCTGCACGATAAGGGGGTGGGAGGAGCGGCCTGGAAGGGGTCCCAACCCCGAATGCACCAGCTGAGCTGCCCTGCCCTGGCCCCAAGCATTCCACCCCCCAGCCCCCACCTCCTTGTCCGGCTGATTGATGACTCCAGCTGTCCCAGCGGGAGCGCGAGGCCGATGGCCCCAGCTCAAGGGCGTGGCCACTCCATCCATGGCCCGCAGACCCCTGAGGCTGCGGCCTGAGGTCTGGCTCCACCTGACCAGCCCTGAGATTACCAGCAATCCATCTTCCTACAGACTGAGCGAGCACTGGACGCGGATCCTTCCAGTTGCTTGCGACAAGCATGCTGTGGCACCCAGGCTCCCCTGGACATTACCCTTGGTGAACCAAGTGCGGGTCTTTGGGTCCCACCGGGTCTTCGAGTCCCTGGTGGGAGGTTGCACGTAGGGGAGTGCACTGTGAACTGAGATTGTGGTCCCACAGAGGTCCCTGTAACATGGGAGCTATAGGTGCTCACAATCCTAGAAACTGCAACTTAGGAATGGGTTGAGTGTGGGAGGAATTTTTCAGTGTCAAGGCCAGTGGTAGTGGAAGAGTGGGGAGCCAGGCAGGGCCCAGGCTGTGGTCAGTGGAGATTCTAGTATAAAAGGCAGAGCTAGAAGGTGGTTGCTGAGACTGAGGGTATGGGCAGGAGGCTGCAGTGCCGGAGAGGGTATGGTTGGGGGTGTCTCAGCATAGTACCTGGGAGCCTGGTAATGGCAGTGTGTGCTCGTGTGTGTGTCCATGTGTAGGTGTGGACACTGACAGGGTCTGCAGTGCAGGGCTAAATGGTCAGAAGGCTGTGGGTGTGTGAATGCAGCAGTGAGGAGGGTGTGGTCAGGGGCCTTGAAGTAGGGCTGTGGGTACGTGGAGGGGCAAGTTGCTGAGGCTGTGGCCAGGAGTCTTGGTAAGGGTTGCAGGTGTGGGGACAGAGGGGGCTGCAGTGCAGGGCTGAGGGTGTGGTCAGGGAGGCCACGGTGGAGGGCTGTGGGTGGGGGGCACTTTAGTGCAGGAACGAGGGTATCGTTGGGGTTTTCAGTGCAGGCCTGTTAGTGCATGTGTGGGGTGTGGATGCTGGAGGATCGGTCAGGGCTTCAGTCCTAGGGCTGCGGCAGAACTGAGGGTGTGGCCGGGGGTATAAGGCCCAGGGTGTAGAGGGCTGGGGCTGAGTGCATATGGGCCCTGGGAATGTGGACTGGTGTGGCCGTGCTCAGGGTGTGGCTCGGGTGCCTCAGTGGAGGGCTGAGGTGTAGACATGGGGAAGTATGCTCCAGTGTAGGATTCCAGCGCCAAGGCCACAGCCCCACTTGCCAGCATGTCTCTTGGGGCTGGTAACTCTACAGCCCCCACTCAGGCTAGCCCCCAACCTCCTGCTCTCCTATGCCCCACAGTGGGAGGTTACAGCCCCAAGGTGGCAAGGGGCCAGGAAGCCACGGTTGTGCCCTAGGCTCGGGGAGTGCTGGTGTGCCCCACCCGTGGGCCCCTGTTCCCCAGCCCAGCCCAGCCCAGCAGCACTGGGAGCTTCTCCCTGAGCCGCCCTGACACCATCCTGCCCTTAGCAACATTCTCTAAGCAGCACCACCCTCCCTTAGCAACTGTCTCCAGGCTTCACAAACTGTGGCCAGGCCAGCCCCAAGCTCCCGCTCCCCTCATGTTTTTGTTTAACAGCAAATAGTAACAAGGCCCGGCTGGGCCAGCTGCACCCCTGCCTAGGGCACGCACCCCTGCCCATGCTCTGGCTCCCTTCTTAGGCCTGGGCTGGCTCTTGCTACAGAGGCACTGTCCTCACTAAATACCTGCCCATCCAGCAGCCTGGCCTGGCCCTGACCCAGCTTGGTGTGGAGCTTCCAGGGAGGGGGCCCTCTCTGCCACCCTCACTTCCACCCAAGCAGGCCTTGTGCCAGGGCCAGACAAAGCCATGGCCCCAGCTGCTGCCCTCACAGTCTTTCTGGACAGTGCCACTCTGTTCCCAGCCTGGTGTGGGCATCATGATTTCATCTGCTGTATCCTACTCAGGCCAGGCTGGCATTAGTGACAGGACCTTTCCTCTCCTGGCTCTTCCTTAGGGCTCTGGGGCCCAGGAAACACTGAGTGTGGGCCCCTTTCCCCAGATAGCTCCAGCTCCAACTCTGTCTGTAGCAGATGTGCTGCCAGCTCAGACCTTGCAGGTTTTGAGATAGAAGCAGGGATGTTCTGTGCCTGGGGGAGGGAGGGGCAGCTTGACTAGGAGGTGACCAAGGTGGGTCCCTACAGGGTGGTATGGCAGCAAGCACAGACGTAGCTGGCCTGGAGGAGAGCTTCCGCAAGTTTGCCATCCATGGTGACCCCAAGGCCAGTGGGCAAGAGATGAATGGCAAGAACTGGGCCAAGCTGTGCAAGGACTGCAAGGTGGCTGATGGAAAGGCCGTGACAGGGACCGATGTCGACATCGTCTTCTCTAAAGTCAAGTGAGCCCCAGGCAGCCCCTGCTTCTTATGTTCCCAGAAGGTGGGGAATGGGGGGTGGGGGCTGGAACCAGGGAGGATCTCAAAAAGGGGGCAGAGAAATATCATGATCATGAAGGTAGTTTTTCCAGGGCAAGGTTTATCTATTGCATTCCAGATGTGCTGACCCCTTCGATTTCCCCAAATGTGGGAAAGAAACTTGATTGCATAATTTATGGTGGTTGGAGACTGCATTTGCCTTTCTTGGGGGCGAGGGTGGTGCTCGAAGAAACGAAGAACAGGGAACACTCATGGTGCCCACATGCCTGGTAGGGGGAAGTCTGCTCGAGTCATCAACTATGAGGAGTTCAAAAAGGCCCTGGAAGAGCTGGCAACCAAGCGATTCAAGGGGAAGAGCAAGGAGGAGGCCTTTGATGCCATCTGCCAGCTGGTGGCAGGCAAGGAACCAGCCAACGTGGGTGTCACTGTAAGTGCCCTGATGATCTTGAGTAGCCACTGGGTTGGGGGGCGCGGATGTTGGCTGTGGATGGGAAGGGATGGGCTCCTTCACCAGGGGAGCCTGGGGGAACTCTATCCAAACAGAAAGCGAAAACAGGAGGTGCCGTGGAGCGGCTGACTGACACCAGCAAGTATACCGGTTCCCACAAGGAGCGCTTTGATGAGAGCGGCAAGGGCAAGGGCATTGCTGGACGGCAGGACATCCTGGACGACAGTGGCTATGTGAGTGCCTACAAGAATGCAGGCACCTATGATGCCAAGGTGAAGAAATGAGACAGGGAAGGCCCCCAGCCAGGCTGCCCCTGCCAGAGGCTCAGGCCTGGGCCTAAGGGGCACATGGAGCAAGAGAGCCCAGTCCCCTCCCTGCTGGACCTGCCACCCAGAGCTTCCTGCCCAGACCCACGGGGCCAGCCCACCAGGCCTCTGACCCAGACTGCTGTGTCCCCTTTTCCCTCTTCTTCCCACCCCGACTTCTGTCCATCTGGGGACAGTCTGTGCCTATAGCCTCACCGCCCCAACCTGGCCCCGGGCATGGCTAACCCGTGCCTGCTTGCCTCATATTTAAGCTGCTGCTCTGGCCAAGTGCCTAACTCTTACCTAGACCTCAATAAAGACACCTTTTGTACCAATATGGCCTGGTTGGGTATATGATGATGGGGGTAGTAATGACAGTCACACCTCAGGGATCCTCTCAGTGTCATTACTCCACTGTGCACCTCACCCTGCTGATCACTCCCCCTTCCACTGGCAGCCCTGCCCAGAAAAATGGACACACAAGCCCTTTACTAGCATAGCCATTCTGCCCGAGGATGCTCCTTAGGGAAATCCAAAGCCTTTCAACTCGGCCCTGACCCAGGGTCCTAACATCACAGCTTGCCTTCCTGCAATTAGTGCCTCCATCTGGAGACTTGGCCCCTCATGGCAGGAGGGATGAGACAGCAGACTTGGCCTAAGCCAAGCCTTGGCAGAGGCCCCGGTGCCAGGGCTAGGCTCTAAGTCTGCTAACAGGGGGCTACCAAGTCATTTTGGGCTCCAGCTCATAATATCAGAAAATTCAGGGCCAGGAAGAACCTTAGAGAGTAGATAGTCTGGCTCCCTAATTTTATAGCCGAGGAAATGAGGCCCAGCGAGTGGAGGGGCTTCTGCAGACTAGAGGCCAGACCATGCCTCTTGCCTGCTAGGCCAGGCTCTTTCTAGCACAGCAAGCCCCAACCCCAATTTCCAAAATTGGGGCTGGATGGCCAGTAACAGAGCCTGGTACCCACTGTGGCAGTGGGTAAGGCATCCTATAGAGAAGGGGCCTCCTCTTGCTGATTTCCCCACATCTATTCAACAGCCTGGGTTGGGGGAGAGCAGGGGCCCCTCTGGTCCTGAGGACCCTTGGGCATTTCCAGGTTTTCTCTTCACTGAGGCTGTGTGTGTTAGGCCAGAGCTATTCCCAAACCCAAGGCTTTGAGGCCACCTCTCCTTCCTTTCTGCTGTGACAAGCGGGTTGGATAGGACTTATCGCCTACCCAGAAGAGGGCAGTTCCCAAGGGTGCTAGAAAAGGCTTAAAAAGCACACGTTCACAGATACCTTTCCTGACCCAGATAACAAGGCAAAGCAGCACAATTGTTTATTCCCTCATCCCACAGGCAGTTCTGGGACATTCCTGCCCCAGGTGGCCCCAAATCCCTTGAGCCCAACCACTTGGGGATGGGGATATAGAGGAATAGTGTGGCTTGGGCCAGGGACGCCAGGGAGGTCAGGTGGGAATTAGCAGGTAGCAGACCAGCACCTGGCCACGGCAGAGCCTTGCCTAACAGCTGACAGCTGTGTATTCCTCTCGACTCTGTTCACTACATGTCCTTGCACTGGCCAGGGAAGCATTTGAGAGAGCTCTACCTCTCCACCAGCAAATGTTAAGAGGAACAATTCTTCTAGCCTTGAGGAATTTGTTTGAATTGCAAGCTCCACTTAAATGAACATAAGGGAGGTGAAAGCCAAATCCTTCTGGCTTTCACTTACTAAATCATCCTCATAGTGAAATGAATTAAACTATGTTCTAAATTGGGCCAGGCTCCCAGCTATTAAACTGCAGGTGACAGTACCACCTAATGTGCAGAAGGGAGTGGTAGCTCATCCATTCCCATGACTGTCAGTGTGGCTTGGAGGAGCCCAGCCCACAGAGAGAACTGGTTGACAGGAAAGCCCCTTCTTCTTCCTGAAATGCTGTTATGGAGCCTGAGGGAAATCAAGGCTCACTCCGGGCCAGGAAGACCTTTAAAGACCAAATGGGTCTAGCAGAATCTGGTACATAGCAATGCCACTGCTGCCCATTATCACTGCTCCTCGCCTGACAGCCTCCTCATGCTCAAAAGCTTTGGGTACACTTGCTAGCAAAGCCAGGCTGGGCAAGGAAGAGAGGTTAGGATCTGTGCAATGGAGCCATTAAAAACCCTCTCTGGACCGGGTGCAGTGGTGCCCACCGGTAGCCCCAGCTATCAGTAGGTTGAGGCTAGAGGATGCCTTGAGCCCAGCAGTTTGAATCCAGCCTGGGCAACACAGAGAGACCACCTCTATCACACAGCTGGGGTAATTCCTCCTCTTGTTTTCTACTTGCTTTAGAGGTCTTCCCCTCTCCATGGTGAATCCAGTTAGCCCCACAAGATGACAACTGTGGCTCTTTCCTTTCACAATCCCTACGTCTGCCCTCTGGACCAAGTAACACACAAGGAACATCAGAAACATGGACAACTTCCCCGGGAGTGGCCAGCAACCCTAGTGAGGTGCTTGGCCTGGGGGAGGGCCAGCCTCTTTCAGTGTCCATAGAAAATAGGGTAGAAGGTGGGCTCAATCTAGCTCAGATTCTTTGTTCCTCCTTAGAGGTGCTCTGAGCAGATTCTGGGGCTGGCATTATCAGATGTTCATAGGGGAGGCAGGAAGGGCTAGGGTTGTAGAAACATCCCTCTGGGGGCTCCAGACTCTTCCATCTTGTCCTGGGAGGCTCTGCATCCCCTCTATCTGCTACCATTCTACTCATCAGGTCTTCACTGAAGCCTTCTCCAATTTCCTGCCGTGGGCATAACTGACTCCCCCTCCCTCCGGGGCATCTTTAGGCTTTTGTTTAGACCTATTTGGTACCAATCCCAAGCTTTGAGCTCCATCATATGAGTTTTTGCTTTTCTTCTTGACTAAATTGTTGGCTACTCCAGGGCAGACATCCTTTTCACTACAGCAGAAGGAAACTCAAAAAAGTTTGATCAATCAATCAATATAGATTCTCTAAAAATTTCTTCTAACACAAAAGATACCTGATGGATGTTCTTTTTTAACCTTCTACCACACAGTTTCAAATGACAATGGGGAAAATGTCCAGTGTTTCTTTCCTTTTCAACATTTTCAGCCAAAGGTTTCTATGTGATACAATGCCTAGGACTAAGTGCCAACTATTTCTGTAGGCAGAAGGAAAGAATGACTCACTAGGAGGAGATAAATACAGAAATAAAAAGAAGGACCAATACAATATAACCAGAATACGTTTTTTTCTTAATTTTTGTGGATACCATACTGGTGGTGCTGGCATTGAGGGCCTCTGTGGATGAGAGGGAAGCTGCAGTGCAGGTGTGCCATGCTAGCTCCATAAGCTATGCTCTGGGACAGCATCTGAGACGCTCTGGATTAGATACTGACCGGTGTCATGCGCCACTGGTGAGGAGGAAGACAATGTGCTTTTCCCAAAGGGTGAAGAGCTCCCCAAATGATGACTCTTCTCAGGAGGCAGGAGCGCTTTCCCAGAATAACCTTTTTGCTCTTTATTCAGCTGCTGCAGCAGATACTCATTAGTTACCACCAGGGATCTGAGGCCCAGAAGGAAAAGGCAGTCATGAAATCATAAAAGCAAAGGAGATACCATTCAGATCTGAAATGTTTGCTAAAGACAAATGTAAAATGAAATAACATCTTTAAATAGAAAGCATTGTCCAATTTATGAGTGGATTATTTTAAAAGCAGACCTACATTTTCTTCATTACAATTTATTATGTTCCAGACTGACTGAAGCAATAATATATTTCACATTTTATATAGTGGTGATTCTATTTTTTCCAAAGCACTTTCATGATAAGTGGAAGCCCTGGGCCATTGGCACCTGATTGGGCTTTTAGTTTCTACCCGAAAATCATAGCTTCTACTTCTAATCTATCCTGCATCTGCAATGAACTAATAGTGCTAGTCATGGCTATATTCTTGGACTCTGGATTACCATCTAGTGTTTTTTGTTTTGTTTTGTTTTTTGAGTCAGAGTCTCATTCTGTTGCCCAGGCTAGAGTGCCGTGGCATCAGCCTAGCTCAC
>VBSM01000949.1:9056987-9071156 GCA_008086735.1 Cheirogaleus medius
GGTAATGATCCTATACTGGATCATTTTCATCAGGATCTCCTTGGCCGCCCCCCCACCCCCCAGCTACAGTTCCATTTCTCTGCTTCCCTTTACTGCAAAACTCCTTGAAGGGGTTGAATATATTTGGTAACTCTATTGCCTCACTTTCAATTTTTTCTTGAACTCACCTCAATGAGGCTTTTATTCTCATGCATCCCCTGAAGCTATTCATTAATACCTTTTGCTTTGCCAGATACCATAATTGCTTCTCAGTCCTGGCTCACTCCCTCTCTATAAGGGTCATCTGATGCAGCATTGATCAGTCCCTCCTTCCCGAAACACATTCTTCACTTGGCTTCCAGGATACCACTTCCTCTTGGCTTTTTTCCCTCCTACCTTACTGGCTGCTTTTATCTCAGTCTCCATTCTGGTCTCTCTTCATCCATTCGATTTCTAATTGTTGGAGGGCTCAGGATCAGTCCTCAGATCTCTTTTCTATCTATTTTTACTCCTTAGGGGAGAGCTCATCCTTCATGCCATCCATACACTTATCATCCCCAAATTTATATTTCCAGCCACACCTCCTTCCCTGAACTCTAGGCTAATATGTCCAATTATCAAATTGGCATCTCCAGGAAGTTTTAATAGACACCTTAAACTTAGTATGTCTAAAACCCAAACTCTTCATATTTATCTTAAAACCTGTTCCTCCCACTCTTTTCTATCTTAGTAAACAAAAGCTCCATTCTTCCAGTTATTCAGACTCAAAACCATGGAGTCATCATTGACCCTCTTCCTCCCACACTTCATCCTCAATCCATCAGCAAATCACAGGGTATTATCTTCAGAATGTTGTCAGACTCTATTTCTCACCATCTCCATTGCTGTCTATCTAACCCAAGCCATCATCTCTTATTTGCTCCAAATGTTTTTTTTTTTTTTTTAACTTTCACCTTTGTTCCTCACAGTCTATTCTCAACCCAGCATCCAGAGTAATTCTTAAGTGAGCCCATGTCACTCCCCTGCTACAAATCCTCCAGTGACTTCTGATCTCACTCAGAATAAAAGTCTGGCTATCTCTCTGACTTCATCTATACACTTCACTATTTCTGCTGCAGCCACACTGGCCTCCTCATTGTTCCTTAAACATGCCAAGCATGTTCCAGCCTCAGGAACTTTGTACTTACTATTCCCATTGTCTAGAAAGAGCCACATGCCTTACACTCTCACTTCATTCGAATCTCTACTTATTTCTCTTTATTGAATGAGAAAAATAAATAAATAAATAAAACAAATCTCTACTTTTATGATGCTTCATCAGAGATGTTTTCCCTGACCATTCTAGCTACAATACTACCTCCTCCTTCTTACTTTTTATACCCTAATATTATTTTTCTTCACAGTGCTTATCATAACCTGACATATATTTATATGTTAACATGTTTATCACCTATCCTACTCCCATTAGAATGCAAACTCCATGAAATTAGGGACTTTTTTATTATGGTAAAGTATTCATGGAACTTTATTTTGTTTGCTACTTTATCTGCAGAGCTAGGGCAGTGTCTGGCACATTATGCATGCTCAGTGAGTTTTGTTGGATAAATAAATAACTGAGTGGTCTCCATCAGTTACCCTGAAACTAACTTCTGAAAGTAATTCAGAATAAAAACGACTATGGCCAAAGAAGACTAGATGTTGCTAGAAACATGTCCTGGGATGCTACTTAACTAAAATAGCAAGTAGTTGTGAAGCTCACATTCTACAAATTTTCTCTAATGTATCTATCATGTAAAACTCATACCCTGCAGATTTCTGGAGGTTTCAAGGATCACTGGTGACCCTGAAATATGATTTAAGATATGCTAATGCAATTTAAGAAATGTTAATTCCAAATTTGCAGTTATATCTTCTATCTTCATGTCTATGAAACAGAGCTATAAACTGACAGGAAGCTGTTACCTGCAGTAAGTTTCAAAAGCCTTTCGGTGCTTGAGTCAGTGTTTGACTGAGAAGTGAGTAAGTCTCCACAGGAATGAGATATGGTGGCCTTTATGTCATTTGAAGGCTTTATACCATATTCTCGATAGTTCTTGCTTCTCTGAGGCCTTTTACCAAGACTTCTGTGCATGGATAGAGTTTGAGAATAACGACTATCATAATTTTCCAGACCAACATCTGAAGGTAATGGATAGGGATGGATCTGGCCAGCATCACCCACGTCCAGGCGTTTATTCAGGGAGGCATCATGGGTAAGTTGGTATGTATCAGGTTTTGGTATCAAGTCTTTTTCTGAAGAAGAACCTGAAGACGTATTGTCAAAAAAAGGTATTCGGTATCCTTCTCTAGTCATCTTCTCTGGGGATCGGACTGTGGGCTGACGAGGCGAGTAGTGTCTGAATTCTAATCACCAACAAGGAAAAAGAAACAATATATCATGAGAATTCTTTTGGCCTGGTTGGGAATACCTCAGTTCACTGAATATACTCTCTGTCTACAAGAAAAGGTTCTCAGGAAGAGGTGGTTTATAATTTTCTGAGACAAGGTCTCACTCTGTTGCCCAGGCTAGAGTTGCTGTGGCTCATCATAGCTCACTGCAGCCTCAAACTACTGGGCTCAAGCATCCTCCTGCCTCAGCCTCCTGAGTAGCTGGGACTACAGGTGTGCACCATTATGTCCAGCTAATTTTCCTATTTTTAGTAGAGATGGGGTCTTGTTCTTGCTCAGGCTGGTCTTGAACTCCTGGCCTTAAGCAATCCTCCCACCTCAGCCTCCTAAAGTGCTAGGATTACAGGTGTGAGCCATCACACTCAGCTACTTTATAATTTTGATAAATGGTAGCATAAAGTAATAAAAAGACTTCCACATGGAACAACACCTCCACTACCAATAAAACATGTGGGACATTTGTGTAAACAGTAAAGAATCTGTAACATTCTGGAGACAAATTTGTTATCGATAGAACCCCCTAGGAATTTTCTCCTAAAATTGTAGTGTCAGAGTTTTCTAGACTCTAAATTCATATAAAAAATTTGGTGTACCCCCCACATGGCAATAGTTGTGATTTTACAATCAATTTTATAGACAGTAGTTGGTCAATGATTTCATAGACTCCTTGCAATAAAGCTAAGCCTACTCCTATCACCCAAACTCCACTCAGAGGCTTTAGGTTCACTCATTGGGAACCACTATCCTAAGCCAATTAAATGGTAGGAAATGCAAAACCTATAAAAATCCCTGGCCCAGGTACTATCCCAGCTGTAAAGCATTTCTCTGAAATAACTCTATCTGTCATCTCCAAAAAACCTCATAGTGGAGTAAGTAGAGCAGACAAAAAGAGAAGGGTCTGTGCTTTTTGGTGCTTTCAGAGCTACATATGTTTGAAGGGCTTACTTTGGAAACAAAAAATACTCTATCTGAGTTAGTCACACTAATTTAAAAATAGGCCAGGCTTGGTGGCTTATGCCTGTAATCCCAGCCCTTTGGGAGGCTGAGGTGGGAGGATTGCTTGAGAACAGCCTGAGCAATATAGCAAAACCAGACCCTGTCTCTACCAAAAAGAAAAAAAAATGCACCCAAGTACCTTCTAACTCTATAGGACCTATAAGAATATCAATGTTTTACCTAGTATCAACATATACACTGGAAAAATGCTATAGAACAATATCTTTAGGTAATGAAAAGAATCTAAGAACAAGGGACTTCAGTTTCAAGTAATGACAAATTAGGTAATTCACAGTGATCACCTGTTGAAGGCATTTAAAAAGTGGAATGATATATATTTTTAAAAGCATCAAAGAGCTAACATGATAGTGAAGAATTTCTAAGCCAAAATCTAGGAAACAGCAGGAACCCATTTAAGTAAGTCTAGCACTCAAAGCTACTTTTACTCTAGGCTTTTTAGGGCAAAAAAGGACAGAAGTCCAAGTTCAGGGTATACCCAAGGTGAGGAGTATGACAAAACTCTCCCTCCCAACCCACATACACCCATTAAGATGGAACCTGAATAGGATACAACCTTCAGAGTAAAGGTAAACTGGAAATAAACCAGCCTTTGTATTGACTGGTAATCCAGGTTTGCATCATCTGGGTGGTCCAGGGAACCTCAAACCTTGAGCTGGGACTAAGATGATCCTAGACTGATAGTGTGCCCCATGCACCTGGTAGAAGCAAATGAAAATCCGTTCTAGAAAAGATATATTCATGCAAGACTTTCAATCATTCCTACAAATAATTTTTCAAATATAATAGCCAGCAAACAGCCAAAGCCAACCATTCAAATAAAACGTAAACAAGACAATGACAATGTGAGTGATAACTAACAGAAAAAACAAACACAGACCCAGGAAAACATAAGATACTGGAATTAACAGATTCAGCCTATAAAACAACTATGTTTTCTATAGTTAAAGAAGTAGAAAACAAGCTGAAAATTTACTCCTTATAAAAAGTGACCCAGTGGATTTGAAAAAGAACCAAATTAAACTTACAGAACTGAGAAAGAAAACAACTGAAATTAAAAATTTATGCTTGAGCCTAGGAGTTCGAGACTAGCCTGGACAATACAGTGAGACCCTGTCTCTACAAAAAATTTTTAAAAAATTAGCCAGACTTGGTAGTGCATGGCTGTAGTTCTAGCTACTCAGGAGATTGAAGCAGGAGGATCATTTGAGCCCAGGAGTTCAAATTTGCAGTGAGTTATGACCATACCACTACACTTCAGCCTGGGCAACAAAGCAAGACCCTGTTTGTGAAAAAAAAAAAAAAAAGAATTCAGCAGCCTGAAAAGAATGTTAGTGAACTGAAAGATATGTCAGAAGAAATTATCAAGAATATAGACCTGACAAAAAAGGTGAAAAATATAAGACAGTAAGAGACAAAGGGGACAAATTGAAACTCTTTGACATGTATTTATTTAATCAAGAGTTCCAAAAAGACAAGACAGAAAAATGAGACTGCAGAAAATCAAAGGCAATGGAAAATCTCAAAAGTTGCCAGAGAACAAAAGACATATCCTTGTGGAAGTGACAGACTTTCAGCTGGTTTATCAAAATCTACCATAAAAGATAGAATACAGTGAGATACCTTCAATATTCTGAAAAAAATAACTGCCAACCTAGAAATCTATACCTGCAAAAATATTCTTCAAGAATGATAGTGAAATGGAGGTATTTTCAGACAAAGAAAAGCTGAAAGAGATCATCACCAATAGTATATACTACTATAAAGTAAAGGAAAATGATCTCAGAAGGGAAGTCTGAGAAGAAAAAGAGAAATAGTAAACAGTGGTAAATAAATGAATACATTTAAATGAACATCAACTGTATAAAAATATCTTGTGAGGTTTTTAAAAATATAGAGAATTTAAATCCATAATAATAATAATAAAATATAAGTCAGTAGGGATTAAATGGAGTAAAGCATTCTAAATTCTTTGAATTACTCAAGAGAAGAGTTAAGGTAATGATTAATTTAAAAAGTATAGGCCGGGCGTGGTGGCTCACACCTGTAATCCTAGCACTTTGGGAGGCTGAGGCGGGAGGATTGCTTGAGCTCAGGAGTTTGAGACCAGCCTGAGCAAGAGCGAGACCCCATCTCTACTATAAATAGAAATAAATTAGCCAAACAACTAAAAATAGAAAAAATTAGCCGGGTGCGGTGGCACATGCCTGTAGTCCCAGCTACTCCGGAGGCTGAGGCAGAAGGATTGCTTGAGCCCAAGAGTTTGAGGTTGCTGTGAGCTAGGCTGACACCACGGCACTCTAGCCCAGGCAACAGAGTGAGACTCTGTCTCAAAAAAAAAAAAAAATTATATAAGTTAAGGAGACATATTGTCATTTTGGGAGTAATACTAGAAGTATAGAAATAGTGTATAACTTATGAACTAATATAAAAAATGGATGAATAAAACAATAATAAATCCAAAACAAGAGAAGAAAGGTAAGAAAAAGAAACAATATTCAGCCAATATAGCAAATCAAGAACAAAAGAAGTAAAAATATCACTGTTCAAGCAGAGAAGCCTCACAGGTCACTAAGCATCCAGGGAAGTTCCTCATGAAAGCAGAAAAGAGTTAGCTGACCAAATAGGGCTCTGGATTGAGACATCTTCATCATCTCCCAAATCCCATGACGTCCAGATTTCCCTGATTAGTGTGAGGAAAAATACTCCATGAGTAAAATACTTACCATCTTCCTGGTGATTGTCACTTGGCATCTCCCTTCTTGCCACTTCCTGCATCTAAAAAAGGTTTGAAAGTTTAGGTAGAAAGAAGTCCATGGGCATTCAGATGTCAGCTTATAAGACGAGGGGTTCAGAATACTTTCCTATTAGTGAGGAAGACCATCCTTGCAAGCTAGGGAGACAGATCTTTGAGCAAACGTCCAGGGCTGAGCCTATTTTAAAACAGTCACAATAAAAGGAGTTGCCTTAATATCCTTAGAAGGTAAAGGACATACCAAACAGTGAAATACTGTATTTTCTCTGCTTTAGATAGCTCAGCATAGAAGTTAGATAAGGCTACCTATTCCAACTTTGCTTTTTCTGTTTAAAGGACTCTAGTACTTATTTTATCTTCTGGAAAATCTATCAATCACAATAGCTAATGGGAGTTTTAATAGGTTGAAAATTAATCTGAAATGCAAATAGACAAGGATTGAGCAAAATAGAAAGCCATCTAGGGTTTGCTCTTTTAAAAATTATCTTAAAATATTCAGTATCTTTGTGGTAGTCATGGAAAGAAATCCCACTTCCGTATTTCTCAAACTAAAAAGATATACAGCAAGCTATTCAATTTCCTTTTTTCTCTCACTTCAAGAAGTAATTTCAGAGAAGTTTTTTGTTTGTTTATATATAAAAAGTACTATTTAACTTTAACTGTAGATTGGAATATCCTTTATCTCCATTTCTTTAAATCAAAATTAAGATTTTAAAAAATGGTAATTGAAATCATTTCTTAGTCACCCAAGTATAGTCTCCAAAAACAAAGAAACCAATTAAATGCTAATCTGTCTTTTTAAAACATGAAAGTATTATATACTCAAACAAAAAAAAATCTTACTAACTTTTTACTAGTATAGTCTTGATTATCCATACTGTGGATTAATCAGAGCCTTTGCTTTTTTTCTTTCTCTCCTTTTGGCTAACTACTTTCCACAATTTCACTGCTCATAAATTTATCAAAGAAAAGGCAGACAGAGGGAGAAGTTCAGTATAAAGCAGTCAATTCACTATATAAAGTATCATCACTCACAAAAATAGTCTTACAGGTTGCATCCCTTCACCAATTTTTTCACTAAAAACTTATTTTTTATTTTCCCCTCATCCTGCATGATCTTTATCTTCCCATTGCCCACAACTTCTATGCCAACTTTCTTCCTTAACTTTTCTTTTTTCTTTTTTCTTTTACCTTGCAGAGGAAGTTTTGGGAAAGCTGGACCTGAAATGTAAGACTCAGTAATTAAAAGGCAGAAGTAGAAAATGTAAGAGGCAAGGCCACAGGAGTTGGAGAAATTGGGTAGAGAAGAGAAATTTTATTAATAAAACCAGCCAAAAATTATAACAGTTGCATTCCTGTTTGAGGACCAAAATACCTGACATAATATGTGCTGAAGTTGTATGTATAAATATATGACATCTGATAACAGGTTAGTGAGGGAGAGGAAAAGGGGAGATTAAAACTAATGGAGAAGGTAATTTTCATCCTGTCCTGCCCTTTCCTTTTAGAGCAGGGGTCCCCAACCTATGGTTAGTTGTATAATTATTTCATTATATATTACAATGTAATAAAAATAGAAATAAAGTGCATAATAAATGTAATGTGCTTGAATCATCCCGAAACCATCTCCCTGCTTCCCAATCTGTGAAAAAATTGTCTTTCATGAAAACGATCCCTGGTGCTAAAAAGATTGGGGACAGCTGTTTTAGAGGGTCTAAACTGCCTTTATCGAGCAAGTCCTCTTATACCTTCATAAATAATTGAGAGTCCACTGAATGATTAGTATAAATCAACAGATCAACAGAAGAGTGAATACATTACCTGTGTCCCTGGTGGAAAAGTGTCTAATTTCTGATCTGATGTACCATTGCCCTGGGTTGCAGAAGTACTTGTTAGGGAATCCTTTATTTCCCGGTTGGGGAGGGGAATAAAAAGTCCTTTGTTTGAGTCTGTGTTAAAAGAAAAGGCATACAATGAAGCACTCACCAGACTTCAAAGGCAGCAAATCTAATGGAAAGATACTGCAAGGGAAGTCACAAGATTGAATGCTAGTTCTGGTGCCACAACTTGGAAACCCTGTGAATTTAGGCAAAACTCTTAATTGCTCTAAATCTCTCACTTCATTTGTAAAATGGTGATGATAAAACCTAAACTTCCTATCTCTAAGGGTTGAGGCCAGGTTAAAACAAGATAATGGATATGAAATGGCTTAATAAATTATGAAGTGTTCGGTAGAATGAGAGGAAGGCACATATTTTGCACATTTCCTAAGTGAATAAATAATGAATTTTGACACCAATTCAACCATCTCCAGCTATAGCAGGAGATACTGGGAATAGACTGGCATTACATATCTCCAGGGAACTAATCAGCAGTCAGCACTGATTCACCATTTCAAACCAGCTTCTTTCTACCTTGATTTCCTTATCTGGAAAAAGAGAAAAACTAATCAGGACCTATTTCATAGACAGGAATCATAAATCCTTAGGTCTCCCAGTATATTTTGCCTTTGATTAGGCATAAGATTTGCCTATGATTTTTGCCAACTTTAAAAATAAAAAGGAAAAACAAACAAAAATTGTACCCTAGTCTTGGCCATCCCAGAAACTGTTATCAAGAAGAGCCACCTAGCATTCCTGGAAGGCCAAGGCAGGCGGATCGTTTGAGCTCAGGAGTTCGAGACCAGCCTGAGCAAGAGCGAGACCCTGTCTCTACTGAAAAAATAGAAAGAAATTAGCTGGACAACGAAAAAAAATATATATATATAAAATTAGCCAGGCATGGTGGTCCATGCCTGTAGTCCCAGCTACTCAGGAGGCTGAGGCAGGAGGATCGCTTGAGCCCAGGAGTTTGAGATTGCTGTGAGCTAGGCTGACGCCATGGCACTCTAGCCTGGGCAACAGAGACTCTGTCTCAAAAAAAAAAAAAAAAAAAAAAAAAGAAGAGCCAGTTAGAAATTCTATTGGATTGTCACACTTGTACAAAAATTTTCCCACATTTTTGATTAATACACCAATTTGAGGTCTTCTGGAGGAACTTGGATGACAATAAGGGTTTTGCTTTTGTTTAGGGAGGCTTTTTTTCTATCAGGATTGTATAAGGATTAAGATACTGTCAAAAGCTTGGGCCTTTGTTAAACAATGTGCTCTTCTGCTCATTTTCATCTATTGGTCTCGCAAAAGAAAGCCACTATAAGCCAGGGCAACTGAGAATACAGAGTGAATAAAGCCAGCTTCTTGAGAACTGGCCCCTCAGTCTATTTGGGGCTCTAAGATGCTTCCTATTTCTGAGTTGCCTTCTGGGACTCTGAGTTCCCCTTCTGGGAAATGTACTACTTAAACATAAGATACTCTTCCAATCACTGGACTAGACAGAACTACTTTTCTCAAAGTGACATGAGGTTTCAAACTTTATGGTTCCTGTTGCAGTAGCATTACACAAGGTATAGCAGAAACAAGGTATAGCAGAAATTGCTGGCTGTAACCTAATTCTTTGTAGAAACCATCACCTCTATCTATTCCAGAAAATTTCATCACCCCCAAATTAAACCCCATAGCTGTCACTCCCGATTCTCCCCTCTCTGCAATCCCCTGGCAACCAACAATATACTTTCTGTCTCTATGGAACTGCTTATTCTAGATATTTCATATCAGTGAAATCATATAATATATGGTCTTTTGTCTGGCTTCTTTCACTTAGCATGATGTTCTTAAGATACACATTGTAGCATGTATTAGTACTTCATTTCTTTTTATGGCTGAATATGGATATAGTGGGCCTTACCCAGTAGATAGGCACTTTGCTGAATTACTCTCACTTCTACTGTGGCAGAGATTGCTAGGTGCCTCTCCCTCATATTCATTATTCCACTTAGAACCTCCCCCATAACAGCCCTAGACTGCCAACATCTGGATTTCTATATGAGAAAGAAATTAACTTCTATCTTGTCTAAGTGGATATTTTGGGGGATCTAAGCTAAAAGCTGAGCTTTATCCAACCAAAACTCCATCGTGGCAAAACAAAGAGACAGCCAGGATCAACAAGTTGAAATGGGATAGGTTTCAATGAGTTATAAAGAAGATCTTGACACATCTGCTAGACACAGGAACAAGCCACTGAGGGTGATTGTGGTGAATTTTTCTTTGCTATTTTACAATAAGATATTCATTAAATCAGTATATTTTAGGTATGATTCTATTTCAAGGCAAAAAGAACTGGCTAGAAGAGTAGACAGGGCCCCTTTCAACTCGCAGAATCTGTGTGTCATACACATATACACAGGATAAATGTAAATTATCTTTAGTAAGGCATTCATTGCTCTCCAGAATCTGACCTTCTACCCAACACAAACACTCCACCCAAACCACACCATCACTCGGCTTTCTTCATGACCTGCCATGCTCATTACCACTTTCCTACAGCTGTCCGCACCAACCCCACCAGCCAAAATGTGCTGCCCCCTCCTTTCAGGCCATCCCAGTGCTCTCCAACCTGTAAGGTCTGGCGGTTTTATTTACACATAGGCCACAAAACCCTAACCCACTTTCCCTAGCACGCTGAGCTTCTGAGCATGTCGCTAGCCACATCAATGTTTCTCAAGCTCAATGTTCTAATAAACTCTGAGAATAGGAATCTAGTTTGAGAAACTGCAATCTAAGAAACTAAACTCAGTATATAAAAAGACATCCTAAAAAGATTATACTCGGAGACAATTTGGCAGTTTCTTACAAAACTCAATATATTCTTATCATATGATCCAACAATCATGTTCTTTGGTAATCACCCAAATGAGTTGAAAACTTACGCCCACGCAAAAGCCCATACATGGATGTTTATAACAGCTCTAGTCATGATTACCAAAACTTGGAAGCAACCAAGATGTCCTGCAGTGGGTGTGTGGATGAATAAACTGTGATACATCCGGACTATAGAATATTATTTAGTACTAAGAAGAAATGAGCTATTAAGCCATAAAAAAACATGGAGGAACCTTAAGTGTATATTGCTAAGTGAAAGAAGCCAATCTGAAAAGGCAACATACTATATGATTCCAACTACGTGACATTCGGGAACAGTAAAAAGATCAGTGGTTGCCAGGTGTTAGGAAGGATGAAGGAATGAACAGGTGAACACAAAGAATTCTTAGGGCAGTGAAAGTATTTTGTGTGATACTAAAATGGTGGATATATGTCATTAAACATTATCAAACCCACAGAATGTACAACACCAAGAGTGAACCCTAATGTAAATTATGGACTTTGGGTGATAATGATGTGTCAATATATTATAGGTTTATCAGACTGTAACAAATGTACCACTCTTGGTGCAGGATGTCGATAGTGAGAGAGGTTGTATGTGTGTAGGCTGGGGGTCTATGGGAAGTCTCTGTACTTTCTGCTCAATTTTCCATGAATTTAAAATTGTTCTAAAAAATAAAGTTGATTTTCTAAAAAAAATCAGATTATAACTGCAAAAGAGCTATTTTGCCTTTATATCTTTTCAATGTTTTTTTTTAACTGCCATCAAATAAAAACACAAAATTAAAGTGCCTCGGACTGCCTGTGGACCTCTGCGATGTATCCCTGGATTAGGAGTCAACAACCCTGAGTCTGAGGAATATTGATCTGTGTCATTCATTTGACATCTTCATATACATTGCTTAGAATTGTTACTTAGCTCTTTCATGTTTGTCTCATTTTTTCTAATGATGCTGCAAGTGCTTCAGGGAATGTTTGCCTTTTCTACTTCCAGAGTATATGTTCCAGAAGATAAGTTATATGAGTTTACAAAGAAAGTGAAAAAAGTTTCACTAAAATGCATGGACTTTTAACAGGGTCATAAAGAAAGGCTAAGATTTGATTAAAGCATTCCAAGCAAAGAGCCAGCATTAGTTTAGGAACAGAAGAACGAGAAAGAAAGGACTATTTGGGAGTGGTCTGGTTTGATTGGAGCACTGGACATTGTAGCTAAGAAATAGGAGATAAAGTTTCAGGTTAGGCTGAAGAGATAAATTGTGGACAGAACATAGGGCAGTCTTGTATATCAGGTGAAGGAGTTTAAACTTATTTTAGTAGGGGAGTGGGAGCCATTGAAGTTTTTGAGCAGGCAAGTGTAATTATTAATAATTATCATAGCCACATTTTTAAGAGATTTAATCTGGCAGCAAAGTACAAAATGAATTAAAGTAAGAAGAGACTAGGAAGGAGTATCACGTAATGGTTGAGAGGACTTTGATGAGAGATGGACCAGAATTTGCATTCCAGCTCTGCCACTTACTTTATAACTAGAGCAAGTTATTTCACCTCTTTGGGTCTCAGTTTTCTCACTTGCAAAACCACCTTCAAGGTTGTTGTGAGGATTAACTGAGATAATGGACAGTGCCTGGCCCAGAGTTTACACTTTGTAAATGATAGCTATTAAGCATGCCTGTTAAGAGACTATTACAAAATGGAAAGGGAGGCTCATCAACTGTGGGTCATACTACAGGGTATGAATATTCACCTGGGCTTTAGAGAGCAGCAGCATCAAACCCCAACATGATTCTGGGCCAGGGTAATGGGAATATTGTGGTAATGCTGATGAAACTGGTGTAGGATTGTTGAGGGCTGGGGGAAAGAGCTCATTTGTTTGTTTTTGGAGATCATTTTGGACACATTTAGCTTGAGGGGCTGGAAAGTTAAACAGTAGTGATTCCAACAGTATATTATTGGTTGGTCAACAGAAATAGGGGACTGGTGCAGAGAGAGACCAGTACAGGCTGTCAAAGCTAGACCAAGATATTTAACATATAGGGAAATAATATAAAATAAATATAAATAAATAATAAATTTATTTGTCAATAAAGCTGTAAAATAGATGAGATCAACAAGGGCACAATTAGAGAAAGACTAGGAGAGCCTGAAGACTTAGCCCAGGTATGCTTATTTGGGGGGTTTAGGAGGGAGAGAAGAATCATTGAAAGAGTCAAAGATTATGTGGTTAGGAGAACAGGAGGAGGATCCAAGACAGTGGAGGTTCCCTGCCCATTCAAAATGATTGGTGGGAAAACACTGTTTTGAACAACTGAGCTAGTAGGAGCTGTTCTCCAGAAAGTTTTCTCTTAGCCTGTGGCATGGCCATTAACATGGCATCACCACTTTGATCATATTAGATTACCAACAGTGCTTGCTGGCAACACTCCCCAGGGATCTAGCACAAACACAATTTTCAGTGGAAAGCAAAGCTCCTTAACGTTTCAAAGAGCAAAATAAATTTTATATTAAGAAAAAAATCCAGGCAACAGCCAGAGATTCTAAGAAGCTTCAGAAATGGGCCCTCTGTCTAGTAAAGCAGTTTATTCTCAGAAGAGAGTGTACACTTTCAAACATTTTAACTTGTGGAATGAATTTGCTTGTGTTGATGTAATAGGGCATAAATGAAGTCTAATTCAGCTCATACAAAAAGAGGCAAACTAAGATTCAATGTATTTTTCTGTCTGGAAATGGGTCTATAAATGTAACTAGAAAAAAGACTAGGCTATATACCAAGAAAGGCTGTATATCAAAGTATTAATTGGGATTCTCTTTAGGGGATGGGCTTATATGTGATTAAAATGTTGTTATTCATGCTTTTCAGTATTTTACAAAATTATTACTATAAAATTACATCACATCAACATTAAAATATTAAAAATGCTATTTAAAATAAAACAAAGCACTGGACATGGTGGCTTACACCTGTAATCCCAGCTACTCTGGAGGCTGAGGCAGGAGGATCGCCTGAGCCCAGGTGCCTCTGGCTTCAGAGAGCTATGATAGTGCCACTGCACTCCAGCCTGGGCTACAGAATGAGACCCTGTCACTAAAAACACAAACAAACAAACAAATAGAAATAAAGCAATTTATACTTCTTTTTTTATTTTTATTTTCTTTTATTTTAATTTTTCTTTTTTTTTTAATTTCAGCATATTATGGGGGTACAAATATTATGGTTAT
>VBSM01000949.1:9076974-9113190 GCA_008086735.1 Cheirogaleus medius
CAGGAGTTTGAGGTTGCTGTGAGCTAGGCTGACACCATGGCACTCTATCCTGGGTTGTCACCCAGCAAGACTCTGTCTCAAAAAAAAATTTCTTTTCAGGACAATTTAAAAACATATACATTTATGTGCGATCATATACTTTTGTTTTGAAACAGGTCTCGCTCTGTTGCCCAGGTTAGCATGCAGTGGCATCATCATAGCTCACTACAGCCTCCAACTCCTGGGTTTGAGCAATTCTTCTGCCTCAGCCTCCTGAGTAACTGGAACTACAGATGCGCACCACCACACCTAGCTAATTTTTTTATGTTTTGTAGAGACAGGGTCTCACTATGTTGCCTAGGCTGGTCTCGAACTCCTGGCCTCAAGTGATCCTCTCACTTGGGCCTCCCAAAGTGGTGGGATTACAGGTGTTAGCACTGCACCTGGCCGAAGTCTGTATTGTTAATGGGTCAGTGGTTAGGAATAGTTATCTGTGCCTTTGGCCCCATTCTTAGGGCAGTACACCATTAGCACATTCTTTAATGTATCTAATGCCCAGTTCAAGTAATCTTTCAACGTTTCTCAGTGTAAAAGTCAAGGAAACAGTTTCTATCCTCTCTCACTTTTCCCAGTTGGCATGAACTCATGTATTCCCCAAATTCACACTAGAAATAATCACAAAACATTTTCCTCCAAGGAAGAATTAAGCAAAGTGATTCAGAGCTCATAGAGATGAATATATGCAGATAAACCGTACATACAAAATATATATAGAAAACTAACATCTACTGTGTGCTTCCTATATGCCAAACACTGTAACAGGAGCCATATGTTATTTTTATTACATATGTTAATTTGATTAATCTTTATCACAATAATTTTTTGCCCAATTTATAGAATTGGAAAGAAAGGAAGTATAAAAACAAATTACAACAATGTTCACTTAATTTTTTAGCCTGAAAAAGAACAAACAAATATACATATGAAAAGAGGAGGCCTAAGTAACTCTGAACTACCTGTAGTACTTTCTGAAACTGATGGGCCAAATATAAATGACTGCTAAAAAGTAGTCTAAAGACCTAGTTCAACCTGGAGTTGCTGGTTTTAGAGTCCTAGTTGGAAATTTGATCTTGCATGGGCTTCCTCTTTTAGGGCCCTTAGCTAAACCTCAAGATTGGGTCTGGATGGTGTTGTTGAACAAGTATCTCCTAAGAAGTACAAAATTGGCAGAATAATCCAGGAGCTTTTTAACTAATCCTGGATGGCATCTGTAAGTCTTTGTCACCTTCAGTCTTGCATACAAGGGCTTTGCCAAGACAGGTGCATAGCTGGGGCAAAATGGGAACGTGTGGAAGAAACACCATTTGGGGGTCTACCACAAAGAAAACAAAACTTCCATCTCTGTGTGTGCCCACTTATGTTTGAAGACCTCTTTGTGTGCATTTGCTAATCCACGTGTACTCAGCTCATGCCTGCTCCATCCTGCTTTCCTGTTCTGACCTCTGCTCTACCACTCCCTGACCTGGAAATTGTTCTTTTATATCAAGACCTCCCTTTCCTCCTCCTCCTAGAAAAAAATCTGCTGTAATAACACAGGCCAGTGTTTCTCCATGTGTGTTCCAAGTACCATCATCATGAGAATCCTCAGGGTATGTCATGAACCCACCCCAGACCTACTAAATAGGATCTACTCTGAAGGTAGGGACTAAGAATCTGTGCTTTTACAAGTGTTCCTCATAATTTTTTACACACATTAAAATGTATATTATTGCTTTAGGCAGTGATAGCTTAATATGATTTTCTGTGATTGTAAAAGGAATTTCCCCCCAATATTTTGTAATAAATAATTTTAAACATAGAGCAGAGTTGAAAGAATTTTATAGTGAATAATAAAATTTAGTTAGGAAGCATTTTAAAGGAAAATTCTATATTCCCTAGTCTGATATTATCTATCTCTTATTTCTTCCCATGAAAAAAAACATTGGGCTGACCTGGCTGATCATGGAATATAGAACTTACCTTTAGGCTAGTGATCAAATTCCTTGATAAATCTAAGGATCGGAGATTTTTAAAATTTCTGAAGGCATCACCAATGGAATGTATTTTTCCAGCATATGATCCCTGCAATGAAAGAGACTCCACCAGTTCTGAAAAGAGATCATCAGTAGTTATATTATGATCTCTGCTTAGATAAACAGCAGAGTTAGTGAAAGTAGGCCTTCCTTCCTCCCATATCCCAACTGTGAAAGGCCTTACATCCAAGGTTCATAAGATGAGATTCCCTTTTTTAAAGCAGCATTATGTCCTAAGACAGTAACACCAAACCTTAGTTTTATAGAATTCTTGGGTTTTTCTAATTACCCTGAAGGATGTAGTAAAAGCCTCCAGAAGTTCTCAAAACAAAATTTAAAAAGAAATTTAGGCTGGGTATGGTGGCTCATGCCTGTAATCCCAAAACTTTGGGAGGCTGAGGAGGGAAGATCACTTGAGGTCAGGAGTTCAAGACCAGCCTGGGCAACATAGCAAGATCCTATCTTAAAAAAAAAAGAAAGAAAAGAAAAAAAAATCAGCAACCCTGCTTCTAGAATGTAGCCCTATAGATAATACTCACAAAATTTTGCCAGGATATATAGCACAAGGATGTCAATTTGAGAAAAGCTTTAAAATATTAAAAAAATACATCTTTTGAGCTGAAGCTGCAAGGTAAAATACGAAAAATATATATTTTAAATAAAGAAAGAAAAACAAAACTGTTAAAGGCTCATTAGTAGAAAAGTAGAACTAGACAGCCTAAATAATAGTACATTGATACAAAGAACAATGTACTAGATCTGTTCCCTTGGATAAGTCACTTAACCTCTCTGTGCATTAAGTTTCCTCATCTATAAAATGGGGATAACAACAGTACTTAACTCATAAGATGTTGTAAGAATGTAATTAACATATATACAAAACTTAGAACAGTGCCTGGCACATGGTAAGTGCTATATAAGTGTTAATTATTATTATATAGTCATTAAAAGGAATAAAGTAGAATTGTAGAGGCTCACATGGAAAGATCTCCAAGGCATTAAGTGAGGGAAAAATATGATTTTTTTGTATGTGTAACTACATTTTAAGGAATGTGTGTGTGTGTGCGCATATAAGGAAAGAAATAGAGGAAAGTCAACAGCACTGAAAAGATTTGAATAGATATTTCCCCAAAGAAGATATACAAATGGCCAAAAAGCCTAGGACAAGATGTTTAACATTATTAGTTGTTAAGGAAATGCAAATCAAAACCACAATAGCATACCACTTCACACCCACTAGGATGGCTATAATAATAATAATAATAATTTTAAAACAATGGAAAATTGTTAGTATTGGTGAGGATGTAGAGAAATTAGAATACTCATACATCACTAGAGGGAATGTAAAGTGGTATAGCCATTATGGAAAACAGTTTGGCAGTTTCTCAATAAGTTAAATATAGAATTACCCTATGACACAGCAATCTACTCCTAGGCATATAGCCAAAAGAAATGGAAAACAAGTGCTCAAACAAAAACTCATACACAGTTGTTCACAGCAGTATTATTCACAATATCCCAAAGATGGAAAAAACCCAAATGTCCATCAACAGATTAACATATCATATTATACAGAATATATAAACAAAATATGGTATATCCATAAGATAGAATATTACTTAGCCATAAAAAGAAATGATGATGTTTCAGCAAATTATTTCATAGATATCAACAAATTGATTCTAAACTGTATATGGAAAGGCAAAAGACCCAGAATAGCTAACACAACATTGAAGAAGAAAAGCAAAGTCAGAGAACTGATACTACCCAACTTCAAATTATACTACAAAGCTATAGTAATCAAGACAGTGTGGTATTGGGAGGAAAAAAGACAAAAAGATGAATGGAACAGTATTGAGAGCCCAGAAATAGACCCACAAATATAGTCAAAGGAACAAAGGTAATTCAATGGAAAAAAATAATCTTTCAACAACTTGACAGCCACATGCAAACAAAAATAAAAACAAAAACAACACCAACCAACCAACCAAACAAACAAAAAACCCACGGGCTTAGAGACAGACCTTAAAGCTTTCACAAAAATTACCTCAAAATAGATCACAGACCTAAATGTAAAATACAAAATTATAAAACTTCTGGAAGATAACACAGGAGAAAATCTAGGTGACCTTGGCTTTAGCAATGAATTTTTAATACAACACCAAAAGCATGATCCGTGAAAGAAAAAATTGACAAGTAGGACTTCATTAAAGTTTAAAGGTTCTGTTCTGCAAAAGACACAGTAAGGAAAATGAAACGACAAACCACAGACTAGAGAAAATATTTGCAAAACACATTATCTGATAAAGGACTGGTATCTAAGACATACAAAGAACTCTTAAAACTAAACAGTAAGAAAAGTAACAACCCAATTAAATAATGGGCAAAGACCTGAACAGACAACTTCACCAAAGAAGATATACAGATGGCAAACAAATATATGAAAAAAATGCTCAACATAATCAGGAAATTAAAAATTAAATCAAGGAAATACCACTACACATTTATTAGAATGACCAAATCCTAAACTTTGACAATGCTAAATGTTGGTGAGGATGTGGGACAACATGAACTTTCATTCATGGCTGGTGGGAATGCAAAATGGTGCAGCCATGCTAGAAGACAACTTGGCAGTTTTTTACAAAGCTAAACACAATCTTACCATATGATATAGTAAATCCCTTGGTATTTACTCAAGTGAGTTGAAACTTTTTATCCACACAAAAACCTGCACATGGATGTTCACAGAGACTTTATTCATTACTGCCAAACCTTGGAAGTAACCATAATGTTCTTCAATAGGTAAATGGATAAACAGACTATGGCATACCCATAGAGTAGAATATTATTCAGCAATAAAAAGAAATGAGCTAGGCCAGGTGTGGTGGTTCCCATCTGTAATTCTAGCACTCTGGGAGGCCAAGGTGGGAAGATTGCTTGAGGCCAGGAATTTGAGACCATCCTGAGCAAGAGTGAGACGCCATCTCTACAAAAAATAGAAAAATTAGCCAAGCATAGTGGTGCACACCTGTAGTCCTAGCTACTCGGGAGGCTGAGACAGGAGAATTGCTTGAGCCTAGGAGTTTGAGGTTGCAGTGAGCTGTGATGATGCCACTGCACTCTAGCCCAGGGAACAGAGTGAGACTCTGTCTCAAAAAAAAAACAAAAACAAAAAAAACACATATTGCTAAGTGAAAGCAGTCAGTCTGAAAAAGTTATATACTATATAATTCCAACTATATGACATTCTGAAAAATGCAATAGTAAAAAGATCAGTGGCTGTCAGATATCAACAAATGGATATCTGATTTGGGGGTGAGGGAGAGTTAAATAGATTGGGCACAGGGAATTTTGGGGGCAGTGAAACTATTCTGTTTGCTATTATAACGGTGGACACATGATATTATATATTTGTCAAAACCCATAGAACTGTACAACATGAAGAGTGAGCCCTGGCCCAGTGTGGTGGCTCAAGCCTGTAATCCCAGCACTTTGGGAGGACAAGGTGGGAGGATCACTTGAGGCCATGAGACCTGTCTCTACAAAAAATTTTAAAAATTAAAAAATGTAAAAAAGAATGAGCCCTAGTATAAACATCAGACTTTAGTTAATAATAATGTATCAATATTGGTTCATCAATTGTAACAAATGTACCACAATAATGCAAGATATCAATAATAAGGGAAGCTGGTGGTGTATGGGAGAGGTACAAGGAGGAGAAGAGTATAGCGTAACACTCTGTACTTTATGCTCAATTTCTTTGTAAACCTAAAACTGCTCTAAAAGATAAAGTCTATTAATATTAAAAAAGGAATGAAGTATTGATACATGCTAAAACATGGATGAAACTTGAAAATAACATGCTAAGTCAAAGGGGCCAGAGAGAAAAGCCCACATGTTATGTGATTCCATTTATATGAAATATCCAGAAGAGGCAAATCCATAGAGACAGAAGCAGATTAGTGGTTGCCTTGGGCTGAGGGGAGTGGGAAATGAGTTTCCAAGAGGAAGGAAAGATTAGTACCCTCTTTATTCACTCATATAATGTTTACTGTTGTTAGCATGAACTAATTTGGATAATTATTTTGATAAATAATTTTTAAATAAAATAAAAGCAAGTTATTTCACAAATGAAAAGTAAACGAAGCAAGAAAGGCAGCTTTTTGCTATGGTTACAGCATAGGCTCTGGAATCAGAGTCCTGTATTAATAAACCCAGGCGCATCACTTCATTAACTGCGTAACCTTAGGCAAGAGTCTAAACCTAAATTTACTAATCTGTAAAACGGGAACAATAACACCATGTGCCGGATAGGCTTGTTATGGGGATTAAATAATGCGGGTAAAGCACTTATTACAGGGCCTGGCAATAATGATATATAGTAAATTTAGGGAGGGTGAAAGTTGAATTAGGAATGCTGGTAACTTTTCCAACTTTTTTACTCCTCAGACACTCAGCAAGCAAGATACGATGGTCAGACCCCGGGTCCAAGGAGGGGTCAGCAGTCACCTGGCCTGTTTTACTAACGATGAAGTCAGGGCTAGGGCACTGACTAAGCGGCTTGAGAGATCTGCAGCTATTCCTTTCATGTCAGGCACTTTCTAAGTCTCTCTTTAAAGGAAGCTACACGACCAGATGAATCAAAGAAATGGTCAAGTTCTTGAAGTGGAGACGGGATGATGGATGAGGCTGATAAAGGAGCTTCCTTTCTCATTTCACCTCAACTAGGAAAAGCCTTCCTGGGTAGGAAGTTTCAGAAACTGCCAAAAGTAACGCCCTTCGTGCCTCCTCAACAGCACCTCTTATCACCGCCCTTCGCAGCGCTTCCTTCTCCCCCTTGACGCTGTTTGTTTCCTTCCACTAGTTCAGACTTCTGTACTCCGTCCAGTCCTGTCACCTACCTCAGGGTCCCCTGTTCATCCTGTTTCTCCTTCTCTACTTCACACTCCCCTCCTCTCCCTCAGTTCCTCGCCCTCTGCCCGAGACTCCCCTGTTACTTCAGTTCTTCCACCTCCACCTCAGCGTAACCCTTCTGGCCCAAAGTACCGCTCCTCAGCCTCAGGCACCGCTCCTCCGCAGTTCCCCTGCCTCCATCTCAGTTTTCTCCCCTCAGCCTCTGACTGTCCCTACGTTCCCCGCCCGGGCCCTCCCGCCTGGCCCTACCCGGCTGCTCGAGGCTCAGCGCCCCCAGGCGGCGGATGCCCTCCTCGTCCAGATCCCACTGCTCCGCCATCCCCGCCCGCCGCTCACCTGCCGGCGCCCGCGAGGCTGCCCGGCCCACCAGGCCCCGCCCCGGCCACCAGGCCCCGCCCCCGGCCCACGCGCCGCCGCGCCCTCGGGGGCCGTTATTGGTCCGGTCACGCGCCTCCTGCCAGCCGCCGGAGCCGCGACCATGGTATGAATCCCGCCCTGACAGGAACGCCAAAAACACTGAAGAGGCGAAGGGGCCCAGGATTAGGGCTACAGGGTTGGGGACCTGGCTCTGGAGCATAGGGGGTGCAGAGGGAGCCAAGCTTTGAAGGATTTGGGAGGCTAGCTCTGAGGAGTTGGAAGAATGCAATGCCTTAAGGGATGAAGGGTTCCAGCCCTGAGGATCTGGGGGACTCCAGGTCTGAGGAGTGGGGGTGTGCCCGTTTGATGGGCGAAAGTCTTCATATCTCAGCGCTGGGGCTGCTGACTCGGGCAAGGCGAGGATGTGTGTGAAGGGGGGCTCCAGGATTGCGGGCCGGGGGCAGATTTCTGAGGCGTGATGGGAAGCTCCAGACCTGAAAGGTTGAAATCTTGGCTCTGAGAAGTTGAGGTCCTGTCTTTAGAGCTTGAGGTAGTTCTAGCTCTAGAAATGGAGGAAGGAGCCCCTTTGAGGGAGAGGGATCAGTGTGGAAAAGAGAGATGCTCTTTGGGATGAAGTGGGCACGACTATTTTAGGGCTACCCCACTTCCTGAAGTCAGCCTGACATGAAGCCTTTTGTCTTTCAAGTACCACAGGCCCCCCACGCTTGCCTGAGGGCTGTCCCCAGGCTGGGATAGTTCTGCACTAACCAGCCCCTGAGCAGTCTTTGGGAAGAAAAGACTCTGGGAAAGAACAGCCGCATCCTCAGCCCCTACCCTCACCCCAGCAAGCACGTCTTGAGAGCCTACTCTTGAGCCAAGACTCTCTTGTCAGACCCTCCCCTTAATAAGAAAACAGGAACTGAGACCAGAGCTGGAGCTCACCTTCAAGAAGCAGGTTTTCTTTGGCATCCATCCAAAATCTGCACACTCTGAGCACCTCCACTGAGCTCTCAACCACCAAGTCACTTTTAAGGAGGACAGAAAGCAAAATCAAGAGTCCTTGTATGTATTTATGCTTTCTGGTCTAGGTGGGGCCCTTAGTTACTTATAGCTTGTGATGTTCAGCCTTAGCCACATTTAGAAGGGCCAGGACTCAAAACCCTAGGTTAGCTCATTAGATGGCTTTTCCAGCTCTGCTTCAGTCAGTCATGAAACTATTTAATAATTTGTAATCTTTCTCCTCATGCCCCCTTTAACTCTTCTAGTCTCCAACGTGGCATATGTAATTGCTCTTCTTCATATCTGAATTATTTAGACAGGCTTACTGTAGGAGATGCGTTTATTTTCCTTCCTTAGCTGTCAAAATAGGAAATGTGGGTTTTTGTTGGAGAAGGGGGCTTTTCCTGTCTTGAGCAACCACCTTTTACTTTAACACTCTTCCCCAGTCCCAACATTTTATGGAAATTTTTAAACATTTAGAAGTAAGGTTAAGAGAATGAGGTACATTGAGCACCATATACCCACCACCTACATTCTATCATTAACATTTAGCTGTATTTGTTATATCACATGTCCATCTAGCCATCCCTCTATCTATCCATGAATCCATCTTATTTTTGGATACATTTCAAAATAAGTTACAGATATAAGTATCTGTACCCCAATCACTTCAGCATGCATAATTTTTTATCTAGAATTCAATATTGTTTTATGGTTCTTTTTCAGGCAAAATTTTATATACAATTTACCATTCTTTTAAACAATTTTTTACAAGAGTAGTATTCTTTATTTTTAAAATCTGATACAGATAGTGCATATGTTTGATGACTTTCTACTTTTCCATGGTGTTGATAAGCTAGGTCATCTTGAAGCAAAGTGGACCATTCACTTAGGAATAGATGACCTTAAACTTTTAACGATGAGCTGAGGAAGGTTAATGATCCTTGCTGCCTTTGTATATATGAAAAGACACCCACAGCACTTAACTCCCAATAATGTAATGTCTCTGCAGCTAAGATCCCAAGAGAGCTGTGTATGTGCTCGATGGGATGGAGAGTATCTCATCATGACTCTCTCTCTCTTTTTTAACAGCTTTATTGAGACACAATTCACATACCATACAATTTATACATTTTAATGTGTACAATTTAATGGTTTTTAATATGTTCACAGAATTGTACGACCATCCCGACAATCAATTTTCTACTTTCCCCATCCCGAAAAGAAACCCCATACACATTAACAGTCATACCCCATACCCTTGAGTATATGCCTAGGAGTGGAATTGTTGGATCACAGAGTAACTCCATATTTAACATTTTCAGGAGCCACCAAAATGTTTTCCAAAGTGGCTGCACCATTTTACACCTCCACCAACAGTGTGTGAGGGTTCTAATTTCTTTGTCAACAGTTGTTATAATCTATCGTCTTGATTCTAGCCATAATAGTGGGTATGAAGTGGTATTTCATTGTAGCTTTTGGTTTGCATTTCCTTAACAGCTAATGATGTTGGGCATCTTTTTATGTGTTGTTGGTCATTTGTATATATTCCTTGGAGAAATGCCTATTTATATGCTTTGTCTATTTTAAAATTTGTGCCAGGTGCAGTGGTGGGCCCCTGTAGTCCAGCTACTTGAGAGGGTGTGGCAGGAGTATTGCTTGAGCCCAGGAGTTTGAGGCCAGTCAGGGCAACATAGGAAAGAAAACCTTGTCTCCAAAAAGCAAAAGGAAAAGAGAAGGGAAGGGAGGGGAGGGGAGGGGAGGGGAGGGGAGGGGAGGGGAGGGAAAAAAAAGAAAATTTGGTTGTCTTTTAATTATTGAGTTGCAAGAGTTTTTATATATTCTTGAAATGACTTTATCAGACAAATGATTTGCAAATATTCTGTTTCATTCTGTGAGTTCTTTTCATTTTATTGATGGTGCCCTTTGAAGCACAAAAGTTTTAAGTTTTGTGCTTTTTTTGTTTTGTTTTTTGGGTTTTTTTGAGACAGGGTCTTTCTTTGTTGCCCAGGCTAGAGTGTAGTAGCATCCTTATAGCTCACTGCAACCTCCAACTCTCAAACTCAAGCAATTCTCCCACCTCAGCTCCTGAGTAGCTGGAACTACAGGCATGCCCAGCATGCCCAGCTAATTTTTCTATTTTTTGTAGAGATAAGGTCTCTCTATGTTGCTCAGGCTGGTCTTGAACTCCTGGCTTCATGTGATCTTCCCACTTCGGCCTCCCAAAATGCTAGGATTATAGGCATGAGCCAGGGCACCAGGCCTAAAAGTTTTAAATTTTGATGAAGTTCTCTTTATGTATTTGTTTTGGGGGATTGCTTATGCTTTTAGTGTCATATCTAAGAAAGTTTTGCCTACTCCAAAGTCATGAAGATTTTCTATTTTCTTCTAAAGATTTTATGGTTTTATCTCTTATTTTTAGGTCTGTGATTCATGTGTAATGGTGTGAGGTAGGGAGTCCAACTTTATTATTAATATGAGTAGTAGTAGTAGTATATGGATGTGCAGTTGTCCCAGCACCATTTTTTGTAAAGGCTATTCTTTATCCATTGAATTGTCTTGGATCCCTTGTCAAAATTCAGTTGTCCATAAATGTAAGGGTTTTTTTCTGGACTCTTAATTCGATTCCACTTGTCTTTATGTCTACCCTTATGCCACTATCTCAATTACTCTAGCTTTGTAGTAAGTTTTAAAAGTGGGAAATGTGAATCCTCAAACTTTGTTCTCCTTTTTCAAGACTATTCTTGGTCCGTTGCATTTCCATATGAATTTTAGCATCAGCTTGTCAATTTTTTTTAAAAAGTCAGGTGCGTTCCTACTGCATAACAAACCTAGAAATTAAAAAAAAAAAAAGTCAGGTGCAATTTTCATAGGTATTGTTTTGAATCTGTAGATCAATTGGGGGAAGATTATCATAATCCATGAGCATGAGATATCTTTCCATTTAATTAGGTCTTTTTAAATTTCTTTCAACAATGTTTTAAAGTTTTCAGGGTACAAGTATTACACTTCTTTTGTTAAGTTTATTCCTAAGTATTTTGTCTTTTTGATGCTACTGTAAATGGAATTTTTTTCTTTTTCTTTTTTCTTTTTTTTTTAGGTTTTATATCTTTATTCAGAAGGTGATTTAACCATAGAACGAAGCTCTTTTAGCATTATAAAATTCAATGTTTTGAAATCTTTTTGTGCTTGGTAATTCTGTTTTTACATCTTTTGTAATCCTGAAGAGATTCTCTTATCTGAAGTTTTTCATGCATTCAGGTATTTTGCATGATGTCTGATGTGATCAGTAATAAAGGTTGCAATGAAGTAGTAGCTATGATCATAACCCTCTTGTAATCTAAAAACGACGAGGATTTTCTTTTCTGTGCAGGCAGCTATGAAGTTATCGGGGAGTAACTGTCTCTGAAAGAAACTGGTCATCTTTTCCTTGATCAATTAGTATGTCTAGCTGAGACCCTTGATAGGACTTCACAAGATGGGTAGCATCATAAGCCTTCCATTTACTTTGATCTGTTCCCAAATATCCACCAAAGGCTTTTTTGCCCTAAGGACAGAGGGCTGGGTTGCAAATTGGAGCAAATGCTGACACAGATTTGTATTTTCCAGGATTTTTCAAAGCACAAATCAGAGCTCCATGGCCTCCCATGGAGTGGCCAAAAATAGACATCCTTTGGGGGTCCACTGGAAAATTGGCATTTATGAGTTGGGGGAGCTCCTCTGTTACATAAGAGTACATTCTGTAGTTAGTTTTCCAAGGATCTTCAGTAGCATTCACATAAAACCCAGCCCCGGTACCAAAGTCCCAGCTGTCATCTTCTCCTTTAATATTGTAGCCACGAGGACTGGTATCTGGAGCAATGACGACAAGGCCGTGTTCTGAGGCAGCTTGTTGATAACCAGATTTTGATATAAAATTTTGCTCTGTGCACGTTAAACCAGACAGCCAATATAGCGCAGGGCACTTTCCAGTTTCTGCCTTTGGCGGTAAATAGACAGCAAATTTCATTTTGCAGTTTAGTTCAACACTGTCATGTTCAAAAACTTTCTGCAATCCCCCAAAGCACTTGTTGCTGGAAATCTGTTTCAATGCCATTCTTCCCCTGGCTGCTGCAGGTGCAGAGAGCTAATCCTCCTTGATGTTAGGCCAGCAGCTGAGCACTACTAGGTCACTCTGACTGCGGCAAAGCCGGAAGAAGCGGTCCGAATTTTTTTCTTTTTCTTTTTTTTTTTTTTTTAGGGGCAGGTAGGAGGGGACGTTTCACTAAAATCACCCAGGCTTGTTTCAAACTCCTGGTCTCAAGCAGTCCTCCCACCTCAGCCTCCCAAGTAGCTGGAAATACAGGCGGGAGCCACCACACCTGGCTAATTTTTTTTTTTGTATTTTATAGGGATGGGGTCTTGTTTGGAATTATTTTCTTAATTTTATTTTTGGATCATTCATTGCTAATATATAAAAATACAGCTGATCAATTGCTTTTTAAATATTGCTCTGCATCCTTCAATCTTCTTGGACTCATTTCTATTAATCTTTTCGTGAATTCCTTAGGATTTTCTATATATAAGATCATGTTATCAGCAAATATAGTTTTATTTCTTCCTTTCCAATCTGGATCTTTTTATATATTTTTCTTGCATAGCTCTTTTTTCATTTTCCCTTTAGGAGGAGTCCGGCATGCCTCATGAATCAGCAGAGGATTTGTTTCATTTCAATGTTGGAGGCTGGCATTTCTCGGTTCCCAGAAGCAAACTTGCTCAGTTCCCAGACTCTCTGCTTTGGAAAGAGGCTTCAGCATTAACCACTTCAGAAAGCCAAAGGCTATTCATTGACAGAGATGGTTCTACATTTAGGCACGTGCACTATTATCTCTACACCTCCAAACTCTCCTTCTCCAGTTGCGCAGAATTGAACTTGCTCTATGAACAAGCACTGGGTTTGCAGCTGATGCCTTTGCTGCAGGTAAGATACTCTTTTTTCCCAGGAGTGGTGATGAATAACATAGGCTTTACATCACTAAGTCTTGTGTCCTTTTATATATTGGTTGCTGAGATGACCCTCTTAATAAGTAAGTGTGATGAATGAGTTAAAGTAATAAGTAATACACTATAATTGCATGCTCTTAATAAAGAATTTTATCCCAACTCTGCCTTATCTATACTAGCAGCCACCTAGGACCCAAGATGGGATTTACTATCCACTGAGAGGGTGCCCTTGCCTCTTGAAATCCTGTTTAAGCTGCTTCTTGGTTTTGGTGTTGAATTTTAAAAGGAAAAAACTTTAGAAAATTTAGGATTTCATATGTACATCATGTCTGAGATTTAAAATCTAAAAGATCCATCAAAATATCACTTCTCATTCTACCTGTTGGGTATATGACATTAATTAACAACAAATCAAAAAGTCTCCAAACTGCAGAATCTTTCCTTTGCCTTCACATCTCTGTTTTCCAAGAGACTTCCTATTTTCTTATTTTAAGGGGTTTAAATACCTTTTCTTATAAACCATTAAAGTACCACCAAAAACCATTACCTTTCTTTCCTAACTTTTCTCCAAACCGTAGAAATCCTTTCTGTGGCTGGTCTTGGGTAGTTTATTCTGTAGTTTTTAAATAATTTTTATTAACCTGGAAGATCTAAGTATTATGACTGGGAAGGACCATTGAGCATGTTCCATATTAATCCCACTGTCTGGACAAGGTGTTGTTTATTCCATCTCCACCAGCACTAACCCAACAAGCTACAGTGCAGCTCAGTGAACTGTGCCTCCCCAGCACCTCTTAGAGGAAAATTGAGATAGACCCTGCATATCTGGGTCATAAAGGAATGAGAACACATCACAGTGCATGTTTTTATGGATGCTCCTTACTAAATAATTCAGTGTTTTCTCTTAAAAGTTATCATATATCTGGAAATCAAAAACACTTAAATACTCTTGTGCAAGTAGTTATATTATGCTTTTCTTCCTTTTTTTTTCCAAGCTATCTATTTGAATTTAAACTTTTTTCAACTGACCCAGGAATTGCTTACAAGTGGCTTCAAAACCACTGAAATGGGCCAGGTGCGGTGGCTCACGTCTGTAATCCTAGCACTCTGGGAGGCTGAGGCGGGTGGATGGCTCAAGGTCAGTAGTTCGAAATCAGCCTGAGCAAGAGCAAGACCCTGTCTCTACTAAAAATAGAAATAAATTAATTGGCCAGCTAAAAATATATATAAAAAATTAGCTGGGCATGGTGGCACATGCCTGTAGTCCCAGCTACTTGGGAGGCTGAGGCACAAGGATCACTTGAGCCCAGGGGTTTGAGGTTGCTGTGAGCTAGGCTGACACCACGGCATTCTAGCCCGGGCAACAGAGTGAGACTCTGTCTCAAAAAAAACAAAAAACAAAAAAAAAACCACTGAAATGGCCTGGCATGTCAGAATTGCTAATGACTTTATGCCAGGTACAATTTTGTGGGGAAAGGGAGGGAGTAACTTGCTTGCTACAGAAAATCAGAGAACAAGGCAATTTTCTGAAGAACCATTTTAAAGAACGCGAACCTATTATACAAACAGTTTATTAAGCCTTTTAACTCTTTTGCCATCCTCACTTCCTAAATTGAAACAAAATATACCTGGGAAGCAGCTTCTAAAAAGGAGGCAACAACTCAGAAGCTAATGAATTGGTCCAATTCCAAAGTTCCAAGTTGTGTGAGCAGTAGTAGTATTATATTTGAAGAATCATGTGGATCTGCCTCCCTAAAACAGACTGTGAAACAAGTACTTACACTTTGGAAATGGTGTTTTCAAAGAAATAAACATTTGGGCTGGCCCAAATGAAGTGGTGTTTATTCACTGAAGCAAAGTGTAAATACAGCTGGGAACCAACAGTGGCCTCAAACAAATCAACTGCTTCACACATTTTCACCACTTTCCCCAGTGCTAAGGCCTATGTAGATATTCAGGTTTTTGATTAAATGAACAAACACTTTGCTTAGAGAAATGGAGTTTGCCAATTCTTGCTCTAAATACCCTTGTCAGGCACCCCAACTTAATGCATTTAGCCAGTATTTATTGAGAGCACTGTGGGTTCCAGGCATTATTCTTATGGGCTTTAGGGAAAATATGGGACTAATAAAAATACAATGTGAGCCACATGTATAATTTAAAATTCTTTAGTGGTCACATTTTTTTTTTTTTTTTTTTGAGACAGAGTTTCACTCTGTTGCCCAGGCTAGAGTGTTGTGGCGTCAGCCTAGCTTACAGCAACCTCAAACTCCCGGGCTCAAGCGATCTTCCTGCCTCAGCCTCCCGAGTAGCTGGGACTACAGGTATGAACCGCCATGCCCAGATAATTTTTTTCTATATATTTTCAGTTGGCCAATTAATTTTCTATTTTTAGTAGAGACAGGGTCTTACTCTTGCTCAGGCTGCTCTCGAACTTCTGAGCTCAAAGGATCCTACTGCCTCGGCCTCCCAGAGTGCTAAGATTATAGGCGTGAGCCACTGCACCCAGCCTGTATCAGTCTTTTTAAATAGATATTTATTGCTACATTTTTTCCAGTGTATTATTGTTTCACCACCCTTGTAGTAATGGAATTTACTAGAAAAAATAAAATATTTACATCTAATCTTCTTGTTTTTAAATGTACAGATGGGTAGTAGTATGTGGCAAAGAGGGTAAGAGGATAGCAGGTGACTGAGGCCAGGGAAATGACTCCTTTAGAGAGAAAGGCCTCACTGACAGGCACCATCTGAACAGAAACCTGAATGAAAAAAGAGCAAGTCACACAGTTGTCTGGGGAAAGAACTTCCAGGTATAAGGAATAGTAAACGCAAATGCCCTGGGGTTAGAGTGGCTCTTTGGAGGCCCACTCAAAGGCCACTGTAAAGTGTAATGAAATGTATGGAGATGCCAAAGATGGAAGAGGTCAGAGGAAGCCAGATCTTGCAGAACCTTGTAGGCCACGGTGAGGACACAGGATTTATTCTAAATGTTATAGATACTTTTGGAGGTGTTTAAAATAGAATGAAAACTGTCAACTTTAAGTTTTAAAAAGATCATTGATCTTTGGGTTAGGCAATGGTTTCTCAGATGTGACACCAAAAGCAGAAGCAACCAAAGGAAAAATAGGACTTCATTAAAATTAAAAACTTTTTGTGACAGAGACCATATGGCTAGCAAAGCCTAAAATATTTACTATCTGGCCTTTTACAGAAAAAAGTTGCTGAGTCCTGGCCTAGATTCTAGCAGGGCAAGGGAGGAAGCAGGAAGACCAGTTAGAAAGCTTCTGTAGCATCAGATGAAAGATAATGGTGCTATGGTGGTAATAGTGGAGTTAGAGGTGTGCAAATTCTGAATATGCCTTGATGGTAGAACTGATGGGGTTTGCTGATGAATTGGATGTAGGGTGAAAGAGAATGCACAACTCCTTTGTTTCTATCCTGATGGACAAAGTCAATGGTGGATTTTGAGGGATGTACAAGTTTAGAGGGGAAAATCAGGAGTTAGGATTTGAACATGTCAAGTTTAAGAGGCAAAGAAAAGGCAATAAACATCCAAGAGGAGATGGTGAGCAGGTGCTGGATGTACAGGTCTAGAATTCATGGGGGAAGTCAGGTCTAGAGATACAAATTTCATCATCAAAGCTGATATGTAAATCCATGAGCCTAGATTTTTTGAAATGTTTATATTGTTCATAGGGGAAATACATAGTAGTCATTATGTGTCCATACATTAACATCACAGGGCTTTCTAGAACTTTCTGTGTCATTTGGGAAGGCCACTTTACCTAAATATAAATTGCCCTGAGCCTTTCACATGCCATCAGTTTGAGTGGGAGTCACAGCTGCTACTGCAGAGTGTGGAATTTCCCTTCAGGGTCACTCAAAAGGGTTAAAGGCTCATGGCAGATTATTGGTTCCCTTTTACTTGCCCCTTTAAGTCCACTGAGGACATAGTATGGTGACAGTACATGCTACTTGTATTTCCTTTTTCACTCCTTCTGCAGACTTCTAAGTTTGGAACTTTAAATTGTTCCACTTGTAAGCATTCTGCTACCAGCAAGCAACCCAAATACGCCTTCACTCCTTGTGCTCAAGGGAGTCAGGGAGTTCTTATGTTGATCACACAAATGATGCTTTTAAGAAAATAGACCGGTGGTAGTCATTTCCTATGACTCATGATGTGAGTATGGATTACTGCTGTGATCTTAGAAAGGACACTAATTATATAAACAGGAGATATTCATCCCAACAGTGTAGCTTGTTTGTAGTATGGATAAGGAGACAACTCAAGGGCAACCCCCTTGACATGGCATCATGCTCCTCACAGGCTGGACCATGTGCTTGTCCTTGCATGTGCTCATATCCCAACACATACACACACCTAAGTGCATGCATGGCCATGTATACATGTGCGTATGCACACATGCTCTAAAGTTCAGCCACATCCCAAGTACCCCACATGCTTTGTCTCTGTACCTTTTTTACTTGCTGTTTCTTCTTCCTAGATTTCTCCCCTTTTAAAATTTGGCCTAAATATAGCTTACTAGAAGACTAGCCTGGCATTGCCAGACAGAATTTTTGTCTCTCTACTCTCATAACAGAGTTAATTCCTCCATTTTATCAGTGCCATTCTGTTGGGATCATGTATCATATGTCTTTCTTACTGGACTGTATTCTTTTCATGAAACAACATCCTAGACACTTCACACTACCTGGCTTCATAGGTATTTAACAACATATCTGCCGAGAGAAAGAATGCTGAATGCTGTGCCCAAGATGACCTCCGTAGGCGGGGAGGATGGGGACAGAAAACAGCAATGGAGGGTCAGGTTTGAGATGCTGAGAGCTGTGGCTTCTTTGATAGCAGCTGTTCTGCACATCATTTTGTTCTACTAGCCTTGCTACCCTTGACTCTCAGAGCAGTGCTGGCCCTCCTTGTCTTTACAAAGCAGTTGGGGATTTGCAAGCTCCCCAAGCTCCCCAAACTCCCTTACCATCACATTCCTTCCAACAGCACACAATAGAGCATAAGGCATCTCTGAGAACTGCTGCTGCTTTGGAAAACCTCCATTAAGTTCCAAAGCTCTGCCAACAGAGTGCATTTGTCAGCCATCTTTTGGCAACCATACACACACTCATACACACACGCCTCCATACCATCAGTTTTGTGTTGCTTCTGATTGACGTATTTTTTTCACTACTATGTAGGCCAAAAGCAACATCAATTATCTTCGTGCTAGCAATTAGCCATCTGAATTTATTTCAGTTCTGTATTTCCCTAAAGAAATCCTCTCTCCAATAACTTTCCAGCTCGTAACACATGAAGAGTAAAATTCCTAGAAGTAATATTCAGGCAGATGAAAGTGGACTTGAAGTCAGACCATAGAAAACCAGCCATGCACTCTGTGGCAACTTCAGTCAGGAAAGCCACAGGGCAGCTGGAAGCCAAGCTCTCTAGAGTGCTCTTTGTTCATTTATTCATTCATTCAACAAAAATATATTGAGATCCTATAGGCACTGTTCTGAGTGCTCCAAATACAGTAGAGGGCAAAACAGGCAAGGTCCTTGAGGTCTTGCAGAGGTTATATCTATTAGGGAACACTGGCAGACCAAAAATAAATAAGTAGGTGATGGGGCTGGGGACCACTATCAGTGATATCTTACAGCACCCAAATGGCTTCCTGTGAGTAGAGGACTTGCATTTCTAGAAGTCAGAGCAAAGATTGGCTGAGAGAGTTCAGAAAATAGCCTTGTTGAGGCTCCTGAGCCTGGTGCAAGGTTTATGCCTGGGACTGGCACACAGTATGACCTGACTGGCAGAGGTGGCATTCTTAGTGGATTTATTTGTCTTGTTTTATTTTTTCTCTTTTTAAAGATTTGTTGGCCAGGCTCACGCCTGTAATCCTAGCACTCTGGGAGGCCGAGGCGGGCGGATCGTTTGAGCTCAGGAGTTCGAGACCAGCCTGAGCAAGAGCGAGACACCATCTCTACCAAAAATAGAAAAAACTAGCCAGGCATGGTGGCACATACCTGTAGTCCCAGCTACTCGGGAGGCTGAGGCAGAAGGATTGCTTGAGCCCAGGAGTTTGAGGTTGCTGTGAGCTAGGCTGACGCCCTGGCACTCTAGCCGAGGCAACAGAGTGAGACTCTGTCTCAAAAAAAAAAAAAAAAAAAAAAAAGATTTGTCAAACATACCTTTCTTAGGGAAAATGGTGCTGCTTACTTTTTATGTGAGTGAAAACAGCAGGAAATGGAGATTTTACTTCTGCAAAATAGATCATTCTCCCCTCAACTAGCATATCTCCTCTCAAGCTAGGTGGATTGTCCTTACTGACCCACCCCAGAGGACATACCCAGTACCAAACCACACCTCCAAATAGGGGTCCTGTCCTGGGCAGGGATTTCTCTCCACCCCACAGGCCCCCTCCCATGTGGCCAATTTAGAGTTGTCCAAGGGCACCACTGTTTTCTCAGCTGAGCTAGAATCTCAAGCTTTGAATCTGTAGGTGAGGTAAGTGGCAGGTTCAAGTTCCTGTGATGTGGTCAGCTTAGCATGGGCTTGAAATGCTATGCTGTCCCTTCCAGACTCTCCCTAGTTTTACTCTCTTTTCTTGCTACCTCACCCATCGTCTTTCTGTTCATCACCAATCAGACCCAAGCTGAGCCCTTTCTTCTATCCTCTCTCCCTCTCCTCCTTCATCCCTGTCCCTCTCCCCCTTACATCTTTTCTCTGGCCTCCAAGTCCCAAGTTGGAATTGTGTCTTTACTGCCTCCTGAACTCTAAGGGCTCTGCCCATTGCAATCCTGTACTGACTTTTTTATGGTTTTGGATACTCAGCATCTTTCTCAGTCTTATGAGTGCAGTCCACTTCTCTCTCAGCTCCTTTTGGGATCTCCCATGTCTCTCTTTGCTTTGCTTTGCTTGTCAGAGAACTCAGCCCTTTAGCCTTCTATTTTTACTTACTGCATGCTAGGTTCTAGACTACAAGGTGGAAATGCAGCAACCCAGCCCTTCCTCCAGGAGCCCTGGTATAGGGGGAAGGACTGGCCTGAAACCAAGCCAGAGGCCTACAGAGGGAAGTGTCAAGTGTCTGTGGGAACATGACCCATTCTGGCTGGGGGAGGCTCCAGGCTCTGCAGGCAGAAAATAGGGAAAGGAGTATTTTGGGCAGAGGGAACAGCATACATAAAGTTGAGAAGGCGTCAGAGAACATGGTGTGAATGGGCATGATGGCTCACATCTATAATCCCAGCACTTTGGGAGGCCAAGGCAAGAAAATGGCTTGAGGCCAAGAGTTTAAGACCAGCCTGAGCTAGAGCGATACCCCATGTCTACAAAGAATAGAAAAATTAGCTGGGTGTGATGCCCCGTGCCTATAGTACTAGCTACTAAGGAGGTTAAAGCAGGAGGACTGCAATCCACTGATTGTGAAGGAACTTACATCTAACGCTGCTAAGGAGAGCTTGGACTTGATCTCATAGGTTACAGGGAGTTTTTAAGATGGGGAGTGATTTGGACTCACTCATGTGTTTGAAAGATCCCTGTGTGGAGAGGGCCTGGAGACCAGGGGAGCAGGACTGGGTAAGGGAAAGGAGAGAAAATGGCGAGGCAGGAGACAAAGTCACAGGATTTGCTGGCTGTCTGGGTGGAGATGGTCTGAATAACAGTCAAGTAACAGTCCCTGCTTTAGACCCTTCAGTGGTTTCTCTTACCCAGGGATAAATCATAACTCCTCAGCTAGCTTACGAAGCTCTCTGCCTCTCGTTTATTGCTCTAAATTCATCTCCCTTACTCTCTCAACTTCCACATACCTTAAACGAGGCCACACTTAAGGCACAGAGGCAGGTGGTTCAGTATACATCTCTACCCACCCCTGTCCTGGCCTGTCCTTCCTGGGCACAGTCACCATTTTCCTCTCTCTGTCCCACTTCTCAGCACAAATACTGCCAGGTTATTGTCACTCATCTTAACTCAATATGCCTACCCATCCACGAATGCAGAATCTGTTCCAGCCTCTCAGTCACCTTCCTGGCCCCTCATTTCTATTCCTCTTTGCCCACGGCCAGCTACTCTCTCATACAGAAACCCATCTCTCCCCAATTTCAGAATAGCTTACAGGTTGGCATGGAAGCTAAAGCTTTGTGCAGCCCCAAACAAAGAAGGAGAAGAAAGCTGGGATTCCCTTCTAATGCTGTGGAAAGAAATTCCAAGGTTCTTTGAGGTCCAGTAACTTCATAACCAATGTTGGCTCTTAGTACATGTAAATTGTTGGCTTTCATGACTTTCATTACCCTCAAGCTCAGAGCTCCAGGCATGGTGTCTGACTGTGGTCCTGGCAATGCACAATGAGTATTTCTCAAATGAATGAATGTCAGAGTCTCTTCCAGTGTTCCACACATGCTCTGTCTCCCCCATTGCTCAGTACCCCAGGAAAGCACTCCCTGTGACCCCATTATTGCCCAGGCCTCCCACAAGCCCTCCAGCAGCCCAAAGTGGGGAAGATTCTCCCACTCTGGTTCACCCCATTTTTGCAGAACTTGGGTTATGTGGGTGCAGTTTATAGCTATGGCCACCAGAGGGCTGTTCTCAACCCTCAGGATCCCAAAGCAACTTCACAAGGGCTTCATCTGTAGCTAGGGATTCCAAGCAGGTTCTTTTGTTAGTTTCATACTGAACCTGGGACACGCTGTCCATTAGGATAATCTGTCACATGGTGCCTTTAAAGTACCACTTACTCTGCTGCCTCCAAAAATTTATTGGGAAAATACTACGTGTTTTCTTCTAGAGTAGAGACAGAGAAAAATGGGCTTGATGCTATGATAATCTGCCCCCCGCAGGACTTTTGAGGGAGAATAGGTCTCTTGGTGAGGGCAGTGTGAAGACCCCAGCCCACTCTCTGCCCAGGGCTCTGAGACCTCTACTAAAAATAGAAAAAATAAGCCGGGCATGGTGGTGCACTCCTGTAATCCCAGCTACTTGGGAGGCTGAGGCAGGAGGATCACTTGAGCCCAGAAGTTTGAGGTTGCTATGAGCTAGGCTGATGCCACGGCACTCTAGCCTGGGCAACAGAGTGAGACTCTGTCTCAAAAAAGAAAAGAAAAGAAATGAGCAAATTACAACAATTATAACAAATCGAAAAGTGCTTTTGAGCTCTTGCAGGAAAATGACAGCAGAAAATATCAAGTTATTAATTATTAAGTACAAATTACTCTTTAGATTGTGCAAGATAAATTACTATTACTCAACATAAAAGTATAACACAAAAATTGTTTCAAAAATCAGAAGAGAAATAGCCATTGGGATTTTGAATATTAGCATGTTATCCTATTACTGCCCTAAATTTTACATTTTTGTATGATTGCCTTGATATATTTTGAAAAACATTATCAAAGTAAGTCACATACTATTTTTTCTTGGCATTCACTCTAGAATTGGTAGGTAGTTATTTGGTTTAGATTTCCAAGGCAGTAATCTTCTCTATCTAACAGACTCTAGATAATCTGAAGGAAGGGAAACACCATCTACGTGTGCGGCCTGCGGACATCCCTGTTGCTGAGAGAGCATCTTTGAACTACTGGCGAACATGGAAGTGTATCAGCAAACCCTCAGAATTTCCGATAAAAAGCCCAGCCTTTACAGGTATAACCAGGATAGGCTGGCCCTCCGTGAAGCCCACACCAGCTTCCCCTCTCCTCACCCTAACAGAATTGCTTCCCCAGAGAGTGCCCTAATTTCTAAGCAAGTTCTGATGACTTCTCAGCCTCTCTGTCATCTCCTTTGATCTACCCTTCCATGTGCCCTCTCTGTGGCTGCTTGCCCACTAGAACTATAATATCATCCTCCCCGGCATTCATTCCTCTGCATACTGGTTTCATTTGGGCAAAGCTAGGCTAAATTCTACTCCCTCCTAAAAGTCAGAGAACTCCACCATCTGTTCAAGTTACCTCCAACCACCACACAAAGAATGTCCCCAAATGATCACTGTCTGATGGATACCTTGCAGCATAGGTTGGCCTATCTCTAGATGAGAGAACAAGGCATTCATGATTATTGATGGGTTTTGAGCTTCCAGAAGTGACAAAAGCATCTATTTCTTTTCTTTTTTTTTTTTTTTGAGACAGAGTCTCACTCTCTTGCCCGGGCTAGAGTGCCATGGCATTAACTTAGCTCACAGCAACCTCAAACTCCTGGGCTCATGTGATCCTACTGCCTCAGCCTCCCAAGTAGCTGGGACTACAGGCATGTGCCACCATGCCTGGCTAATTTTTTATATATATTTTTAGTTGGCCAATTAATTTCTTTCTATTTTTAGTAGAGATGGGGTCTCACTCTTGCTCAGGCTGGTTTTGAACTCCTGACCTTGAGCAATCCACCCGCCTTGGCCTCCCAGAGTGCTACAAAAGCATCTATTTCATCTGTGGGTCATAGTGATTGATTTGATTAATTAGAAAGAACTAAATGGGTAAATGAATTTATTGATTTTGGGTACATAAGCCAAAATGTCACAACATTTCCCACTGCCCTTCACTATCTGTAAAAAAAAGATAGATTTCCATGCCTCAGTCCCCACCATACTCTTTCCAAACATTAGGGCTCTGTCTCTGAAAAGAGAGAGAAAGGAAGGAGATGCCTAGCAGGCACTGTCTCCTGGATTGTCTCTCCAGCTTCCTCTGGGGCCCCTGAGTCAGAGAGAGCCCTGCTGGACTCAGAGCCCTGGCCTCTGGGAGGTGGTGACACCCTCTGCATTTCTCCTTCAGGCCTACATGATAAGGCGCCATTGGGGCTCATGGACACGCCCCTGTTAGACACAGAAGAGGAAGTGCACTACTGCTTCCTGCCTCTAGACCTGGTGGCCAGGTATCCAAGCCTAGTGACTGAAGACAACCTGCTGTGGCTGGCTGAGACTGTGGCCCTGATTGAGTGCGAGTGCAGCGAGTTCCGCTTCATTGGTGATTGCTCTGCCCACGGGGTGGGAGGTTTGGGGGAGGATAGGGCCCATCCACCTCTCCCACCCAACTCCCCACAAAGGGCCAACTTGATGCTCAGGGCCTCAGGAGCTTCCCTGGGTAGAGGTGATGGAAGAATGATAGAGCCTTCTAGGAGGCAAGCAGATTCCAGCATTAGATGCCCACTAGGCTGAGAGCTATTTTATTCCCTATTTATTTGGGGATGGCCTGGCTGTAAAGGGGCACTGGAAACTACTGAGGTGGTGTCAGAGGCCACAAGAGTTGGTGTGAAGGGCACAGTGCTGAGCTGGACTCCAAAATCAGCTTATCTTCTTACTCTGCTCTTATTTATCCAACTGGGCTTCAGGCCTCAGTTCTTCTCACCATAAAATGAGGAAATAGGATTGTTTCAAAGAATGATCCGACCTGCTATTACTTCCACTAAACTCAGAGTAAAAGGGAAGGAGGGTGATGGTGATAGATTCCCCAGAATCACTGTAGAGTTGTCTGCTTGAGCTAGTGACCTAAGGACGGATGAGATTGAGATCTTCCACCCTATATGGAAGAGAGCCTCCTTCTCCCCACTGCTCCAGGAGGAGCTCTGCTGGGGATGTGAACCAAATGACCTCTTTGGCCCCAAGATGCTGGGGCTGCCTACATGCACAGGGCAGTAAACACCCAAGCATACCAAAGTGCATGAGGGGCCCAAATGCCTGGAACCCAGCCATTCATATTCATAGCCAATTAGAAAGTTGTCTGTGATGTGCTTCTGAATCTCCAAGTTGATTCACACAGGACATTAGCGTTGGCTCCATCTCTGCCTCCCATACTGCAACCCAGGCAGGGACAAACTGCAAGTGCCACCTGCCAGTCCAGGCTCAGCCGGGCCCCTCCTCTCTAAGCAGCAAGACAACTCCCTCTCTTGGAATGACCTGCTCTTGGGTCAAGACGCACAGGGTAAGTCTCAGGGCCAGTGTGCTCACCAGGAGGGCCTGGCTTGGAAGCCCCAGGCCAGGCCACGGGAGGCCATATCCATGGACTCAGACACAGGAAAATGAAGTTTGGGGTCTTTCACCTTGAAAACCACAGACTCAAAGCTAATCTAACTAGGTATGTTTAGAAATTGTTTTAGAACAAGGAGAGCCTAGGATAAATTACAGCACCAAGAACCTGCCAAAACCTGGACCTACAGTTAAATCAGAAATAGCCTCATTAACTCAGTTTGTTTCCCTTTGCTTTTCAAGTGAATTTTCTCCGCTCACAGAAGATTTTACTACCAGATAATTTCTCCAATATTGATGTATTAGAAGCAGAAGTGGAAATTCTGGAAATCCCTGAGCTTACTGAAGCTGTAAGGTTGTACCGGATGAATATGGGTAGGTCACCAGGGAAACGTGGCTTCCTCTGAAGGGCCAGGCTTGACCTGGAAAAGCCAAGAACAAACATCTCCCCTCCTACAACCACTGTGAGCTTTGAGTGGTCGTGCAAGAAGCAGGTGTTCTGGCTGACTTAGACTCTGAGAAGAGGAATTTCAGCCTGAAACTCTGTGTGCCCTCTCTGTCTGCTCAGCCTCCCCACTGGGGATGGGTGGCTGGCAGCCAGCCAGGGCTGTAGGGAGCCCAGTCCAGCCTGGAGCAGGAGGAGCCCAGCCAGGGTGGGGAACCAGGCCGGAATGTCCTGGGGAGGGAGGCTGGGCCTGATGACAGGTTTCTCAAGGGCAGGGGTGGTCTGCCCTGATTGTGGAAGTGGTGAGCAACTGGGGACTTGCAGCCCCACCTGCCACTCCCAGCCATTCTCTTCCAGGCACAGCTGGAGGGTGTGGGAAATGCTCAGTGCTTTAGTTATCTCACTCATCCCCAAATTCCCTTGTCCCCCCACCTTGCAACCCCTGGCTGCTGTGTCTATGTCTGCCTGTTCCTGACACTGCTGACCCCTGTCCAGTCCAGGCTGTGTGCTCCCAGCCCTGCCCCATTCTAGCTTGCTCCTCCCCTCACGGCTTTCTTCACAGCCTTTTGTCATCCCATTTTCCAATGCCTGCACATCTATGGAAGCTACTACATGTGGCAGGGAGCTAGCTACCTACGAGTGGCCTCAGCTGGCATCCCAAAGATGTGTAGATCTGTCCTGCTCATGTTTGGCCCGGGCATTACCAGACACTTATCCCACAGGAATGAGGCCTTTCCTTGTCTTCAAGGCCCTGCTTTCCCAGCCTCCTTCCAGGCAAATGGAGCCCTGTCCTAACTTGGGGAAGTGACATCCTATAGCAGGTCTCAGGAGCCTGTCCCAGGACCTTGCAATCCACTTGAGGGGATGTGAGTTCAGTCCCCTCCCCCAAGAGCTTCTGTTTCTCTGAGAATATGGATCAATGTGAAGATGGAGGAAGCGTGTTTGTAGTCAGGCTCTGGAAGCCAGGCAGCACTTCTCAAACACAGAGCATGGCTTTAGCCTTTTATAAAGCATCCTAACTAAGGGAAGCTGTCTGGTAGCCTTGGAGATGGACAGAGCAGACTTCAAATCCCAGCCCTGCCCCCGCCTAGTTTTGAAGTTTGGGCAAGGTACTTAATTAGCCTCTCAGGGCACAGTTTCTTCAGTGTGAAACGATGATAGCACTACTCCTCTCGTAGGGTTGCTCTGAGATCCATGAAAATTCCCCAGCAGTATGCCCGCTGGCCCATTGCTGCCCCTGGAGCAGGGTCCTGTAGGCTGTGCCAACTGCATTATGTGGACTGCACCCTGTGTCCACTGCAGGGGAACAAAGTCCCCCCACCCCCATGAGCCAGAAACCCAAATACCCAACCTAAAAGTAATGCCCCATAGTATGTCTTTGGGGGAAATTCTGCCCAGGAGGGCCAGCAATGGGTCTGGGAACCTGGGAAGCCTGTAACGCTCACTGGGTTCTGTGCTATGGTTGTGGATCTTTACCCTTGGATAGTTAGAGCAGAGTTTGGAACTAACAGAGATTCCTGCAGAGGCTGGGTCCAGATAGCTGCTATACTGAAATTTATGAAATTCAGATGTTAGTGATGTAGCAAATGAATACTCCCCTCCCACCTCACCTCTCAACAAATAGTTTAACCTCCAAATCTCTCTAGGTATACACAAAAATTATACTGATTTTGAGAAGATCCATATTTGGACTGTGCAAGGGAATAACCTTCCCCTAAGCCTCTTAAGTACTAGTGGAAGCAGCAGTAGGAATTGAGACCCAAAGCTTCTGATACAGCTATGACCATGGGCGGGGCTAGGAGTCACTCCTTTCTCCCTGGTACAGGTGGCTGTTCCCGGACCTCCTGTCCTCCCCTGAGTCCTGGGAAGGGGAACCGCACAGCCGGCCTGGAGTCTGTGAAGCCACTCTACATGATGGCCCTGGGTCTGCTGGTCAAATACCCAGACTCTGCGCTGGGACAGCTCCACATCGAGAGCACATTGGATGGAAGTCGACTGTATATCACAGGGAATGGGGTCCTCTTTCAGCACGTCAAGTAAGGCCCTGCTTAGGGAATTGTTCAATCCCATCAGGGTAAGATTTGCCCTTCTCTTGGAACAATCTGGGGCCTTTCCCACTAGCAAAAGGGGAAGAGTGTCATTGAGGCCAACTCGTCATTTTAGCCACTCCTACCACCACAAGCATCCCACCAGGGCAGGGCCTCAGGGGAGAGGACTAGTGCCAAGGTATAAAGGTCACCAAGGTTAAAAGGCTTCAGACTGTTTCATATTTCTGTTCTCTGCAATCCATTTCCCTGGTTCTAGCCTTGTGCTAGGTCTGAGGTGACCAGGCCAAAGTCACACGCTCAGGGTGCTGGGCACCCTCCCCCATGCAGACCCCTTTAAAAAGTTCCCCACCCACCCTTGGGAGGCTTACTGGACACACAGAGAGGCCAGAGCCAGAGGTGAGCCCGCTTAGAAGCAAGGCAGGGCAGGCTTCCCAGGAGAGGTGATACCTGGCCATCACCTTGAGGGATGAGCTCAGAATGTCCTCACTAGTGTAGGGGCATGAATTCCCATCCTGTTTTATAGAATATTAAACTGAGGTGCAGAACAGTGGAGCAATCTCTTAGAGTTACAAAATACATTGGTACCAAAGCTAAAGGTAGACGTGGGTTTTCCTGAGCCCCTGGGGAGAGGGTCAGCTGACCCTGAACACTATCTTACCCCACTATTATTTTGGGTCCTTTTGGCCCCTAAAATCCTTTCTCTCAGAGATTTTCATCCTGATACCACAGAGGGCAAAGACAAGTGCCTTTGGAGGGAGGAATTGGGAGGGGGTTGTGATGTCTAGACCTCAGCACACAGGGTATTAGTAATCTCTCAAGACCATGGCAGGCTGCCACACAGTGACTTAGATGTCTTAAGCAGATGCTTCTCAGGGTAGAAAGGGAGTGGCTGGGCCCTAGCCTGACTTCTGGAACCTGAAACAGGGCCTGGAGACTTGGAATTAGTCAATTTAGAAGGCTTTGCTGACATAGGTCAAGCTGAGCTCCAAAAGGGTGAGCCTGTGTCCAGGCTTACTTTTCTTCAAGATAACACCAGCTTTCTGGTTAAATCAAAGAAATTATGTTAGTGGTGCCAGGTTTGAGCCAGTGGTGTGTGGCAAGACATGATAGGTGTGGAAAGTTTACTGGCTGGACCATCCTGGGGTACAGTGCTGAGGTTCTTCATGACAGGCCTTTCCTCTGGGCAGGAACTGGCTGGGCACTTGCCGACTGCCCCTGACTGAGACCATTTCTGAGGTGTACGAACTCTGTGCCTTCCTGGACAAGAGGGACATCACCTATGAGCCAATGAAAGTGGCTCTGAAGACTCATCTGGAGCCAAGGATGTTGGCACCCATGGATGTGCTCAGTAAATGAGGAAGCTTTTGGGTTTGAATTTAGCATCAGGGGAGGGGAGGGGGGATTGGAGAGAAAAGATGAGGTGGGCCGGGACTAGGAACTGTAGATAGAAGAGGAGAAAGCCAGACCAACAGTTGTGGGGTTTGTGTTAAGTGCTCCCTCCTCACCTCCAAGCCCATGATTCACCTCGAGCAGTACAGATAGGGCTGCTACCCAGTGGGGACTGCACAGGTCCCCAAGGGCAGGCCTGCTCTGGCCCTGGGAGCTGACATGTGGTACTCATATGGTTCTCACAGCCATCCAGGCAGGAATGGTCCTGGGTCCATTTAACAGATGAAGCAGAAACTCAGGGGAGAAACTTGCTCAAGTCACACAGTAGTCAGGCTGAGGTTTGAATCTGAATCCAGAGCCAATGTTGTTTTCACCAGTTATCTATAACCTCTTATTAACAAAAACTTTTGGGTTAAAGTATAAGCTGTATTATCATCATTCGGCAATATTCAACACTTATTGAGTACCTGCCATACACCAGGACAGGGGTAGACACTGGAGGTCCAGAAGTGAGCAACACAGACTCAGTCCCTGCCTTCCTGGAGTTCACTGTCTAATTCTATACTTCTTCTTCTTTTTTTTTTTTTTGTGAGACAGAGTCTCACTTCTGTTGCCTGGGCTAGAGTGCCGTGGCGTCAGCTTAGCTCACAGCAACCTCAAACTCCTGGGTTCAAGCAATCCTTCTGCCTCAGCCTTCCGAGTAGCTGGGACTACAGGCACGCGCCACCATGCCCGGCTAATTTTTTTCTATATATTTTTAGTTGGCCAATTAATTTTTTTCTATTTTTAGTAGAGACGGGGTCTCACTCTTGCTCAGGCTGGTTTCGAACTCCTGACCTTGAGCAATCCTCCCGCCTCGGCCTCCCAGAGTGCTAGGATTACAGGCGTGAGCCACCGCGCCCGGCCTAATTCTATACTTCTTATCTCTTGGTTTTATATATAATCTAGTTATATACCCTTCACTCATTACAAAGCTCATTTGAAACTAATTCCAAACATCAGAACAAGGCCTAAATGTAGTCACCCCTCAGAAAAGGGTCATGAATTCATCTTCCCAGCATACAGCTCCCATTCTCCAGACATGCCTAGAGGTTTAATCTTTATAAAAGTGACAGGGGTTTGATGAGAGCTGGCTCTATGACATTTGCCAAACCATAAGCACAAACACACAGAGGGACTCCTAGCTTCAGTCTGAGTGGCCATATGAAAAGCTATACACCAGGGACACACCTAGGCAGAAACCAGAGACAGCTGGCAATGTAAGCAGACAGGATCATCTGCCCAGCTTTCTTGATGGAGGGGGTCAGGTGAAGAGGAGCAGTGCCCTTGGGGTTGGAATTCCAGAGGGCTTACCCTCCCCAGCCCCAGAGTCACTGACTGACCCTCAAAACTGCTATTCCAAGCCTGCCCGCCTCACCGCCAGGAAACCACACGATGCGGTGCACAGCAGGGAAAGTTGATGTCAGGGATTTTTGCTGTTTCTCAGAGCAGGCAACACAAATGACTGAGGAAGATATTGAGTGTTAACATGCAATATACTATTGACCAAAATGCCCTACCTACTTTCTCTTCTGGCCATTTAATGTATTCTGTCTCATTGGTTTCCATAGATGAGGAGTGGACAGCAGAGATCACTGTGTATTCCCCTCAACAGATCATCAAAGTTTATGTTGGAAGCCACTGGTATGCAACCACCCTGCAGACCCTGCTGAAGGTATGGCTGGCTGTGGCTTCCCCACTCCGCCTTTGGCTTCCTCACCTGAGCTGCTTTGGGACCTGTCACCTGACCCTCACACAGCCTCCAGCACCTGCTTAGAACAAGGACTTTCTCCCCAACTCCACTGCCTAAAGTGCTCTATTTAGGAGCAGAAGTGGAATGCGCAGTCTGCTGGGAAGGCCCTCAAGTGTGTGGGTAGGGAGGAGGCCAGTTCTGAGGGGCCTGAACTGAGAAGGAGGTAGAGTGGGATTCCAAATGCCCCTTGCTGGTCTAGGGGCCAGCAGAAGTTGAAGCAGAGATGGTGTGCTTCTCTCTGGATGCTCTGCTCCCCGTTGTGGTTCTCTGTGGCTGACAAGACAGGAAGATGGAAATCCCAAAGCCTTTGCTCTAGCATGGCTGGGAAAATGGAGCAAGAGAAGACTGACCTGCTCCTTACTAAAGGCCTCTACCCTTTGGGACTGACTTAGTCTGGTGTCCAACCCCCTCTAGTATCCAGAACTACTGTCCAACCCTCAGAGAGTGTACTGGATCACGTATGGACAGACTCTGCTCATCCACGGGGATGGCCAAATGTTCCGACACGTTCTAAACTTCCTGAGACTTGGAAAACTGTTTTTACCATCTGAATTTAAGTAAGTGAAGCAAGGAAATGGTATGATGAAATCACAGAGTCTGACCCCTCCCTCTGCAACAAAGGAAACCTGAGTTTGCAGCCTTCAGGGAGGAGGTCATATTATTTCCAACATGGGGACAGTTGTTTGAGGCCGCAGCTCTAGGAGCTTATGCCCCTTCCCACACTCCTACCCCAGCTGCCCAGCCTGACGTCTCCTTGTCATTTGCAGGGAATGGCCCCTCTTCTGCCAGGAGGTAGAGGAATACCACATTCCGTCCCTCTCAGAAGCCCTTGCACAATGTGAGGCATACAAGTAAGGAAACTTCACTCTGGATTCCATGTTTGGAGTTTGGGCCTTTAAATTCCCTTGGAAATCCTGTCCTAAGTCTCACCTCCTAGTAGTACCTGTTCTCCTTGGGGTTGAGGGAGTGAAGCAGGCCCAGGATTGGCCAGTGACCTAAGCAAAACCCTTTAAGAACCCCTTCTCCCCTGCTGTCTAGCATTAACTCCCAGCCAAAGGGCAGACCTGACCAACTGGCCGATGGGCTGAGGGAAGTGTGTACTCACCCTCTTGGTTTCTACAGGTCATGGACCCAGGAGAAAGAATCCGAAAATGAAGAAGCTTTTCCTATCAGGAGGCTGCATGTGGTGACAGAAGGGCCAGGGTCATTGATGGAGTACAGTAGAGATGCCAAAGAAGTAAGCCCCAGCCTTCTTTGGTTGGTATTGGCTTTAAAGAACAGTACCACAGGGCTCAAGGGCAGGCCCAGCTACCAAGGGATAGGACAAAATAACAGAGCAGGGCCTACACAGGTTCCTAGTACAGGAACTGGTTTCTGAACCTTGAAAGAGGCACAAGTACATGCTAGTCACTTGTAGCCTGTGATGCCGATAATATCTCCTGTTGGAGTGTCAGAGGCCCCTGGGCTGGGACCACCCCCACTCAGACTGAGCAAAGCTCAAATGGGTAGCCCATGTCAGGGGTGGGATTGTTCTGGATGAGCAAGTGAAGTCTTGGGAGGCCCAACTTATTAGATCTTGGGCAAGGCCTCCACATCAATGTACAACATGCCAACGCTACGTGCCCCTTCCTCTCCAGACCACAGCCTACATGCCTGTGGACTTCCAAGACTGCAACGACAGGACTCCATGGAACAAGGCCAAGGGGCACCTGGCAAGGTCCAGCCAGATGGAGGAGGCTGAGCAGTATGCCCGATCCATCCAGGTGTCCTTGTGCCGAAATACCAAGAGGGCGGGTAATCCCAGCACGTACTCACACTGCCCTGGCTTATGTACCAACCCCAGACACTGGAGGGGTCACCCTGAGAGTCCCCCCAAGAAGAAGTGCACCACAGTCAACCTCACACAGAAATCTGAAACCAAAGAGCCTCCTGTCACCCCCATGCAGAAACTCATCTCCCTGGTGAGGGAATGGGACATGGCCAATTGCAAACAATGGGGATTCCAGTCACCAACAGCCCCCCGGGGCAACCCCTTGGAGGAGGCCACCCTGCAGCTCCCCCTGGGAAGTGAGGCTGCTTCCCAGCCCAGCACCTCAGCTGCCTGGAAAGCCCATTCCACAGCCTCAGAGAAGGATCCAGGTTCACAGGCAGGGGCTGGGGCTGGAGCAAAAGACAAGGGGCTAGAGCCAAACTTCAAGCCCTACTTCCCCATGAAAAGAGCCGTCACCCTGAAGGACTGGGGCAAGCAGAGGCCAAAGGAGAGAGGTGAGTCCTATTCCATCCCTAGGTCTCATTTACAACAGAAAAGGCAAACTCCTTGGCCAAGACCTCAGTTCGAGTTTATGACAAAGGGGGACTAGAGGCCCCCACTGATGCCAGCTCTATGCCAGGCCAGCAGATACAGAAGTGACTGACACACTGATGTGGGAACCAAATGATCACACAGGTGAAGTGATGAGTGCTGTGCAAAGGGGAAGCCTGTGAAGTAAGAACACAAAGAAGGCTAGGGAGTCAGCAGGGGAAGAAAAGAAAAGCCTAGGGAGTTAGAAGCACAGGGCATTGGTCTAGCAGGAGGCCAGGCTTCACATGTGGGCGTGAAGGGAGATAAGGCAAAAGAGATGTCATCAGGACAGGCCTTGGGACCCAGCATCATGATGTGCTACTCTGTTCCGACCCTGACAGGAATGGGCAGCCCCAAAGGGATTTTCAACAAGGGAGCACTGGCCAGGTGTGGATTTCAGAAAGCCTGCTCCAGGCACAGAGGAAATGCAGCAGCAGGAGGGGGGGTGTTAGAGCCTCCACGTTCATTCTAGGCTAGGGAGCTGGGCTAGACAACCATGGAAGGCGGAGGGGGATAGGCCAAGGAGAGGCCCGGTTTCCAGCTTGGATGGCTGCAATGGGGGTAGGTCCATAGTGAGGTGAGTGGACAAAAGTAGAACTTGGGGAAGAGTACATATTATGTGTGAGATGCTGAGGGACATCCAAGTGGAAAAGTCCAGGAGACAGGAGGGTCTACGAAGACCAGGCTGATGCTGAGTGCATGTGTGGCCAGGCAGAAAGGAGGTGGCCCCAGGAAGCACGTGAGAATTGCCATGCCAGGCTGTTTCTTCTGCTCCCTCCAAGTCCTTCGTATTCCGTACTCTGTTACCTTCCCTTTTAGTGGCTCAGGCCCTGCTTGGAAGGGCCTTCTTGAACTGGGCCTGTAAGCCCTAAGTTGGTCTGTCAAGCTTTGGAGTAACAAATGTCCACTCTTCCAGAATGGGCATGCATCAAAAGCTTGCCCCAAAAGCTCCTCTCATTTGACAATTTTATAAAGCTTTCTGGTCCCCAACTGGGTTATGATTGGCCTTGTTTGATACCAGTCTTAGTTCAACAAAGGAATTTGGAGAGTTCTTTGGAGTTTCAAAATCCAGGACTTGGCTTGCAATGATGCCAGAGCAATGAAAAGACAATAGGCTAGGACAGGCCCCTGCTAGCCCAGCATGTCACTTCCAAGAACCTAGAGGCAGCAGCTGCTGGAAGGTTGGGGTAACAAGACTGTACTGGTCTATCACCAGAGCACCCCCCTTCTCTCCCTGCCTGGGCTCTGAGGTGGCTTCAGGAGAACCCCTTTCCCATGTTGTTTTCACAGAAAGCCCTGCCCCTGAGCAGCCTCTGCCTGAGGCCAGTGAGGTGGACAGTCCAGGGGTCATCCTCAAAGTGACTCACCCCCCGGTGGTGGGCAGCGATGGCTCCTGCATGTTCTTTGAAGACAGCATCATCTACACCACACATATGGAGCACCTGGGGCTTACACCACCCAAAACCAGCCCCCAGGCCCGAGGTGAGACTCTGGAGCCATATGTACCTTGTGGAGATGCCTGAGTCCCCACCCAGGGTACTTCAGGCAGACAGTGTCCCTTGGGAGCCCTACACCTCTACCCTTCCTCCAGGCTGCCTCTAAGGCCCTAGCTGTGGGCAGATGTGGCCATATCCACTCTCCCTCCCCCACAGAGGTGACTTTCCTGAGTTTCTCTCTGTCCTGGGAAGAGATGTTTTATGCACAGAAATGTCACCGCTTCCTGACAGACATCATCCTGGATTCCATCAGGCAAAAGGACCCCAAAGCTATTACAGCTAAGGTGGTCTCCCTGGCCAACAGGCTGTGGGTATGTATGATAGGCCCCAAGCCCTGGGGCACCCTGTACCTTCTTCACCTGTCCCCTGCCCCTGCAGTAAGTGGTGCAAGACAAGAGGAAGCAAGCCAAGATAGGGGTGGGAGGTGTGAGGGGAAGAGGTCAGGGGCAGAAGCCTGGCAGGAAGGGCAGGAACAGGAAGGCAGGGCAGTTTCACCTGGATCAAGCTTTGGCCAAGGGGCAGATTTGGAATGACAGTGCCTGCCCCCAACTCCTGTGGCTCTGCAGGGTCAGGGAAGTCCCCGCTCTGCATCTCACTGAGAGCCTAGGAGCTTCCCTGCCCTGCCTGACCATGGGCTCTCCTGGCAGATGCTGCACATCAGCCCCAAGCAGTTTGTGGTGGATTTGCTGGCCATCAGCGGCTTCAAGGATGACCGGCACACCCAGGAGCGCCTGTACAGCTGGGTGGAGGTGAGGGTCACCTGTACCCCCTGGGAATGGAGACCCTGTGGATGCCTCAGACGGACACTGTCTTGCTGCACCAGGGCCAGGCCAGTGCTACCCAAAAGACTGGGCAGGCAGCTAGGCCACTGGTCCCTGGACCCAGGGAGGGAGAAATGATGGCTGAAATTAACCAATTCAGAGTAGTCAAAAATCAGTACTTGAGCCACTGGTTATCATTCCAATGATCCCAACTTTGCTGTCATCACTAATAACCCTGGCCACATTTGGGGAAGCATATCATATGAGCCCTACTTTGGCTTATATGGGAGTTAGACCTTTTCAACCAGTAATACCAACTCCACCTACTTAGCCATGACAGAACCATTTCTGTACATTTTTTTCATATTTAAACTGTTTTAAAGCATTCTTTAAAAAGAAAATGTTCAGTAATGGCAAGGGAATGATCATCCTTAAAATAATCTTAGCATTGTAGGTGGGATAGATTTAGCTAATTTCTCATAATCTGATATTTCCATAATCAAGTATATTATTATAATACCATTTACCATAAGCACACTAGTACCCAATTACGATTAGGCCTATCTGTCATTTAAATGGCTTATCTGTCATTTGTAAAGTTGAAGTCAGCATCTATGGCTAGAAAGTAGAAAACCAGGGCCAGGTGCAGTGGCTCACGCCTGTAATCCTAACACTTTGGGAGGCTGAGGTGG
>VBSM01000949.1:9113290-9142931 GCA_008086735.1 Cheirogaleus medius
AAAGAAAAGAAAGAAAGAAAGAAAGAAAGAAAGAAAGAAAGAAAGAAAGAAAAGTAGAAAACCAGCATCAGGAAACATATTTTTGATCCTCTAGTCATTCTACTCAGTTTCCTATAGCCACTCCTGAACTTAGCCCTAGATCATCAAATGTCTCTAATAGGGCTTGTCCTGTCCCTGCCCCTGCCCAGATGGGAGATCCCCACTCTGACCCCCATGAAGCTGGTGTAGGCAACTGGCCAGGAAATCAAGAGTAAGACCAGCATTTCCTTCCAGCTCACACTACCTTTCGCCAGGAAATACGGCCGCTGCGTGGACCTGCTCATCCAGAGAGGCCTATCTAGGTCTGTCTCTTACTCTATCCTGAGCAAGTACTTACAAGAAGGCTAGGGTGCCCAGAGACACGACCCCGCATGCCCCTACCCACCATGGCTCATTTTAACTGGGGATATACCCAGAATGTGTGTGTCCGCCTAAAGATACATACAAGTCTATTTTTTTATTATAAACAAATAAAAGAATAAATCACAAGTCAAAAGCCTAGACTCCTTCTCTGAGACACCAAAGGCCTAACAACCAGTGAGATAATTTTAGACAATTCTCTTGAAAGCTATTCAAAAGGCATCAAGTCATAATAACCAAACTGCTCCAGGAAAAAAAGGGGCTGGGCCTTGGGAGGCCAGGGCAGGTAAGGGTAAGGGCACAAAAGGAGTGGGTCAGCTCCTATGGTTGAGGACCTCAGCTTTAAGTCCAGGGACTGAGGAGCAGCTGCTGAGAGCCCACCTGGGTTCCTCCTGAGGGGTGGGAGCAGCCTAGTCATTACTCAGAACCATATGGTGTCCCACCAGCCTAGAGCATGGAAATGCCCACTCTCTACCTAGTCTATTCTTAACCCACAACTGGGGTGGAAGCCGGAGAGGGAACAGAAGGGGACATGGGGCCAGGAGCCTGGGATCAGGGTGCTCATTCAGGCTCTGCAGCCAGACTCCCCTGTGGGGGCCCCATTCCATTTTGTCCAATGGTTACAGATACCAGAAAGGTTACTCAACAGGGCTGTCCAAGTACGCTGGAGATGGCCCAGGTGCCAGCCATGCCCTGGTTACAGCAGATCCAGAGAGGTGTTATTCCTTGGAGCTACAGGCTGCAGGATCCACTGCTTGTCTTCGAGCCTGGGCTCAGACCTGTGGTGTCAGGCTAGGCATGAATGCCTATTTCCCTAGCTCTGGGTCTAGGGAGGTCTCTGGGGAATAGCTCTGGCCCACCCACCCCCAGCTCTGCCTAAAGGAAAGGCAGGCTGGGGAGGGGCTTGTGGGTATAGGGCAAGATGGCACTCACATAAGACAAGTCCTCGAGTCCCCTGCCCAAGGCCTGCCCTGACACACAGCTACTGTCAGAGCCACTGGAGCCACTGGCTGATGGGCACTGGGACGAGACCTCTGAGTCCTCAGGAGCTAAGGAGGAAGAATGGATAAGCTGTCAGCAGCAGAGGCCCAGATCCCAAGCCATGCCCTCCTGCCTCTGGCTAAGCCCAGACATACTCAGAGAGGGCTGGCTGCCCAGCTCCGCCTCAGCGTCCAGCGCCGCTTCCTCTGGGAAGTTGGGAGGATATAGGGGCCAGCGGAGATCCAGAAGAGCTGGGTCTCTATACAGGTGCAGGTTGAGGGACCCCAGAACAGAGCAAGAAGCAGGGTCTCCAGGAAGGGAGCTTGAGGCCCCCAGGTAGGGGCTGTCATAGTCAAGCGGGGCCACAGCAATGGAGGCCCGAGAGCGAACTTCTGCATAAGAGAGAGGGTCAAGTTGGAACAGGCCAGAGTCCAGCCTGACCCAAGACCCCGAGGAGAGCACAGGCCAGGGATGACACAGGTCCACAGTGCCTCCCATACAGCTGTCCTCACCCCCACCCCCTGTAGCCTGTTACCTCGGCACTTTAGGACGTAGTTGATGGTGCGGTCGTTGATAGCTTCCTCACTGGGGGCAATGTCCTGGAAGGCTTTGTTCCCAACACCCATGGACACCATCTCAGCCATACGCACCTCTGAATGGAGAATGGGGATGAGCAGGGCCTATTTGGACATTAGCATTGTCCTTGGTCCTCTATATAACCCCCCCAATAATAAGTCTTTCCTGTATATCCACATCCAGCAGATTAACCGTCCTGGGCACTGAGCACTTCTGGTGACCGGCTTTCTCCTCCCAATAATCCTGTGGGGCAGCTGTCCTAATTCCCCTTTTAGAGATGAGGCCCCTGACACTCACAGAGGTTACTGTTGTGGCCAAAGTCAGAGACAGTGACAACAGGACTGCCTGACTCTGAAGTTCCTTCCTCTGCACTGGCTGCTGCTGAGCCTCCTCCCCTCTTGCCAAGCTTTTCCAGGTCCCTAGCCCCTTCCTGGGCTCCTGTGTGACAACATAAGCTATCCGGGTAGGGGAGTGTGGGGTGAAGTAGGCGGCAGAGACCCACCCTTGTTGTGGACAGCCTGCCTCCAGAGCAGGCGGGAGATGTCAGCTGTCCAGGACTGCTTGGTGGCCAAGCTGGAGGCCTGCAGCACAAAGGTGTCCCTGGCCTTGCGACGGCGGAACCAGATCTCGAAGCGCAGATTGCTGTCCCCGCAGCACTCGGTGAGGCCAAGGTCTGCCATCTGTGTGGCCAGGGGAGAGGAGCTTGCTGAAGTGTGGGGGGTGGAAGGAAGGGGCAGGGGCCAGGGTCAGGGTGGGCCTACCTTGAAGGAGCGCTTATAGGCAAATGTATCAACACCTGCAGGCCCACGGCGAGGCTTGCTGAAGAGCAGCAGCTCCTCAAAGAGGAAAACACGGCGTAGGGACTTGTGGCGCCCAGTGCGCACCATGAACTCATCCTGTCGCACCAGCTGCCCCTGTTCCTTGAGGTTGACCTGCAAAAGTTGGGGCCCGGTGGGTGCCCAGCCTCTTCTGCCCTCTTCTTCCACACCTACTGTCCCCACCCACTGCAGCCTGGGATGACTCACATCACAGCCCTGGATGGCGTCCATGGCTAACAGGTCATTGCCATGTCGCAGCTGGAAGTGTACGAGGCTCTGGGCTGCCTGCAGAGCATTCAGCTCCTGTGTGGAACCCCCGCAGGCCCGTGCCAGCTCCTGCAGCAGCAGCGCATACTTGCTCATGCGCTGGATGGGCTTCAGCAGGTAGGAGGCCAGGTCCAGGTGGTCCCCCAGTGCTTGCTGCTTGTCCTGCTCAGTGGGTGGGAGACCACTGAGTGATTTCAGGGTACTTCCCCCATGCCTCTACTCCTCCTACAGTCTCAGGCTTACCTACCTTGAAGAAGGCATGACCATAGCTGGACATCAGGGCGTCAGAGCGAGGTTTGTTCTTGCTGTAGAGCGCATACATCCCAAACTGCACCCTCTACAAGGACACGTGGCTCAGCCCAGGTGCAAGGGGGCCAGCTCCCAAAGGCTGGCCCCCCTGGGCCAGACCACTCTCAGCTTGAAAGGACCAAAATTCCAACAGATGGCTCCACAGGGAGGCCTTGAGCCACAAATCCAACCTGCCCTGCTTTGAAGGAGGGGTGACATGGCAAGAACAGGCCCTGTGCTGAGGGGGTGTGCCCAACAGGCCCTCTGGGGAATAAGTTCGCTACCCTCCCGTTGAGCCTCTGCCTTCAGCTCTGCTCCTCCCACAGCTCTGAGAACATCTCTCTGGTCTCACCTCTGTCGTCCTCTTACTCACTACACTCAGCCATGTCCTTGCTCTGGGACTTCCTTAACCACTGGGCCTCTTTCCTGCCACATGGCTTTGCACTTGCTCTTTCCTCTGGGTGGAACACTGTTACTTCAGCTCCTCCCCGTCTCAGTGCAAATGTCAGCTCCTCAGGGGCCTTCTCTAACTGCTCCCTCAAAGGTGGGAACCCCTGCCCTGCCAGGAACTCACAAGCATCCATCCTGCCTATTTTTCTCCTAGTTCCAACTGTAATCTAAAAGTATCTTTTTGGCCGGGCGTGGTGGCTCACGCCTATAATCCTAGCACTCTGGGAGGCTGAGGCGGGAGGATCGCTCAAGGTCAGGAGTTCAAGACCATCCTGAGCAAGAGCGAGACCCCATCTCTACTAAAAATAGAAAGAAATTAATTGGCCAACTAAAAATATATATAGAAAAAATTAGCCGGGCATGGTGGCGCGTGCCTGTAGTCCCAGCTACTCGGGAGGCTGAGGCAGAAGGATTGCCTGAGCCCAAGAGTCTGAGGTTGCTGTTAGCTAGGCTGACGCCACGGCACTCTACTCCGGGCAAAGAGTGAGACTCTGTCTCAAAAAAATAAAATAAAATAAAATAAAAGTATCTTTTTCACTTTTATGTCTCTTCCACTGAACTAAGAGCACCCTGAAATGCAGGGACCTTGTCAGTCTTGCTCATAGCTGTACCCAGCACACGGCCTGGCACCAAGCATGTGCCCAGTGCTCCTTGGGGAGTGTGGTAGAATCAGCTGGAAGCCATGTGGCCTGTGGAGCTTACGTGGCGCAGGAAGGCATAGGCCACTCGGGGTGGGTGCCGGGTGCAAGCCTCCAGCTCACGCAGGAAGAAATGGCAGTGGAAGTCACGCAGCTTCTCCAGGTTGCCAAAGAGGTGGGAGCGCTGGCCGCGGAGGCCCTGGGGCACATCAGGGCGATCCAGCTCAGGGAAGTAGTTGTCCATGGTGTAGTCAAGGGCCCGGACATACTCCCGCTCTGTAGCCACCATCTCTGCCAGCACCAGCTGTAGCCTACCAGGTAGCTGGAGTCAGGAGCCAAGACATCTACCCCCACTGCCCTCCCCTACCTGCCCACTGCCTATACCTGCTGGGACTCCTGGGGTCAGAGCTGCCTGGTGGAGGCACAGTAGGGGATAGCTGGGGCTGGGCACCTCCTCCAGCCTCTGGTCTGTGGCAGTCAGTGACAATGGCCGCATGGTGGCAGTGATGGGTAGGTTTGCTGAGACTCTTCCCCAGATTCCGATCAAAGCTGTAGGCCTTCCTCAGGGGAGGTGGAGCAGGTACATTGGGGACCCGGCTGACACACAGGCTAGCTGTGCTACCCACCGATGAGGGCTTCAGGGCAGCCTCTAGCTTCTGGTCCAGGGCCAGCCAGGTGTCCTGGCACTGCGCCCAGGCCCAGCGGCACTCCTGGCGGATGCCCTCTGAGCCTAGCCCCGTGGCCAGAGCCCACATCTTTCGGAAGTGTGCAGGAGGCAGGTCAGGGTGCTTGGTCCAGTGCAGCTGCAGCCGCTGCAGCACAGCCCCTGGGCGCTCCTGCTCCAGCTCTGCTAACACCCGCTGCCCCTCCTCAGCCCATGTTGAGGCCTGCAACACCAGGGCCAGACAGGCGTTAGAAGAGGACCCCACCACAACCACCCAGCCTTCTGCTCCTCTACCTCTCTCCATCCCACAGGATGCTGGCCCTGGGCCACAGCCCGTGGCTGGATTTTGAGGTCAGACTAAAGAGAAGGAAAGAGAACATGTGGCATGACCAGGAAGAGCTCAGGCTGTGGTGGAGCTGAGGCAGCCACCCCTCGGGTCCCACGGACCCCCTGGAGGCAGGGACAGGATCCTCACCCACCTGCTTGAAAAACTGAAACAGCTTCTCGGCATCTGCCAGCTGCTGGCGCCGCTGGGCCAAAGCCCTAGAGAATTCAGTCAGCTGGGCTCGCAGGGCCAGAAAGCGCGCTCCACAGGGGCCCAGGTCAGCTGCCTCCCAGCCAGCCAGCGGCTGCAGAAACTTCTCCCCCTGCTTGACCTGCTCCTGGACAGACAGAGATGGGGCTCAGCAAGCCCAGGCCTGATGGTCCAGCCCAAACCCAGATCTTTCCCACTGACATGTCATTACTAGGTCTCTCCGGTAGTGGAAGAGTTTCCCCACCTCCTAAGGGCCCTACGTGCATCCAGTCTCCTCTCTCAGCCAAACGTCCTGGAGGAATTGTCTGTCCTCACCACTACCAGTCTTCACTCCGCACCAGCCCCCTCCGGCCCCACCTTTGCCCCTGTCCCCAGCACATCCCAGGCCTCACTGACTCCACCTCTCAACAGCACTCAGCCCACTCTCTCCTGGGGATCCCTGACTCCTCCCCATCATTCTCCAGTAGGTCCCCCCCATCACCGCCCGCTCCCCTTCCCTTGGGCCATTAAACATGGGGGGCTCCTGAGACAGTGCACGCTCTCTCCCAGGCAAGCTTATGAAAGCGACTGCAAATGTCATCCACACATCCACGCCCACCAAGTGACCCTCCCCAGCCAGACCTCTCCTCTGAGCTCCAGGCCCAACACCCAAGGGCCTTTCTCTCCTCCCTCACAGTCATCCCAGAAGCACACCCAAGACTGGACACATGAATGCTCTTCCCCCCAGAATGTCCTCATCTCCTAGTCCCTCTCTCAGGGGACATTCATCCTTACAACCTCCCTCTCCCTCACCCTCCCACATAGATCCACCATCAGATCCATCAATCTCTCAAACCTGTCTCCCCTGCCATCATCCTGGCCAAAGAAAGCATTGTTCCCCACCCAGACTAGTGCAATTACCTCTTCACTGGACTCTCCATGTTCACCCTCCAAGTCACTGTCTACTCAGAAACTAATCTTTCTAGAATACAGATATTTGAAACTTTCCTGCTGAAACTTTACACTGCTACAGGGCCCAGTGATCTCGCCACTGACCACTCTTCCAGCCTCATGTCACTTCATCTCACCCTACTCTCCCTCTTCTGCTCTGCATTTCAACCTCACTAGATCTTCTGGCTCCTCAGGCACACCATGTTCCCTCCTGCCACAAGAACTTTGCACATGCTGCTTCCCCAGCCTGGAATAACCCCCATCCCCAACTTCTTCTGCCTAGTTGACCCCAACTTATCCTTCAGCTCAAATATCACCCCAAAAAAGCTTGCCCCACACCCTGCTGGGTCAAGTCTTCATTATACCCTCAGGTAGAATCACTTGTGTTGCTCCTCTTCAGAGTTCTTGCCTCAGTTTGCAATCACATATATGACTGTGCTTGATTACAGCTGATTTCCTCTGCTGGACTAATAGTTCCAGGAGAGCAATGAAGTGATTTGCTTTCACTCACTCCTGCATTTCCAGTCCCCAATACCTGAGCAAGTGACCAAACTTACTTGGGCAACCTGGTCCAGCTCCCGAAAAGGGCCTTGGGCCTGGAGCAGCATGTCCAGTGAGGGCTCCTCTGGCTCCTCCAGTGCTGGCCAGCCCACCTGCTGCAGCCACACTTCAATCTGGAGGGGCACAAGCAGGGAAAGGTGAGGAGGCTGCTGTGGGTGGAGGGTCACGCTTGAGATCAGGGGCAGGGCTCACTCTGGGCAAGTAGTTCCCACCTGGTGCAGCCTGCCCTCCTGGGCTTCCATCATCTGGACCAACTCTAGAGCCTGTACTCGCTGGTTGCTCTGAAGGGTCAGTTGATGCAGCAGTCCGTCCACACGGCCATACAGCTCACCAGCCTTGTCCACTGCTGGCCTGGTACAGGGTACGTGGTTTTAGGGCTCCTACCAGTCCCCTTGCTCCATTCCACCCTATCCTGGTTCTGAGCCTTCCAGTTGAGTCCTTGGCACAGGATCTGGTGGGTTGGGCTGGGGCAAGATCTGGGAGCTGGGCTCATACCTACCTGTAGTCCGGACTCAGGGTCACCTCCGGGACTTCCTGCTTCAGCTGCACCAGCTCCAAGCCCCCCTGGCATTGTAGCCATGCCAGCCGTGGAGAGTCTAGCACCTGCTGCATCAGGACCCGTGCCTGCCGTAGCAGCTGACCAACTTCCTGTGATTGACAGTAATAGGCAGTGGAGGTGGCCATGGGAGAGAAGGAGGGAGACACGGAGCACTCAGGGAGGTGTTGGGAGGGGACACTCACCCCAGACTCCACGGGCTGGGGCACAGCCTTCATACTCTCGATGGCCCCCTGGAGCAGGGCACAAACCTCCTGGCAGCTCTGCAGTAGGGCTTCCAGACGCTGTGAGCAGAGATAGGCACAACCAGAGCAGCATGCAGTGCTGGTCCCAGGGCTCCTGGATTCTAGGCCACTGCAGCCAGCTTTGCCCTGCTCAAGCCAGGGCTCAAGCCTCCTCTGTAGGCCCAGGTTGCCTACATAACCCTCCCCCACCCGGTTGCACTAACCATCCGGAAATGCAGCCAGGCCTGGTGGCAGTAAGGCAGACATCCTCCCAGTGAAGTGGGCAACCCTGCGGTAGGGATGTGGGTCAGCAGGCTCTGATAAGAGGGCAGCTGCTCCAGCTGTAGAAGAAGACAGTCTTGTGACCCAGGCCTGGGTGGGGAAGCACCCCATCTCCAGCCCTAGCCAACTTGGCTCAGTACCTGTAGGCCAGAAGGCACCTCCTCTGGCATTTTTCCTACTAGCAGCACCTGGTGCACCGACCCTGGGGCTGCTTCCTGCAAGGAATCTGAACTCAGCCCTGCCCACAACTCTACACAAAAGGAATGAGGGGGAGCTACAGTCCTGTACTCACTTGTAGTTGGCTGAGCCCCAAGAAGAGGGACGAGCTTGGGGAACAAATTCGGGCATCAACTAGCACTGTCAGTCCCAGGGCCTGTACTTTGGGCCTAAAGGGGTGAGCTTCAGTTCAGTATCTGATTCCCAGATCCTGACATTTCCTGGCTTAGGCTCAGTCCCCCAACCTCCTCCCCCAAACCTGGGGATGCTTCGCAGGTAGAGCAGGAGGCGGACAAATTCACGGCTGCTGCACTTGGGATGAAGCCAGGCTGGGCTGTGGGCACACAGAAGCAGCACTGCTCGGCCTTCTACATCCCTAGTCCCTGTGGGGAGGAGGCAGTGAACACCCACCCAATCGGGTCACCCCACCTCCACCACCTCTAGACCCTCCTGGCTACCTGGCAAGGCAGCCATGCCACTGGCCAGCAGCTCCCAAGTAAGGTCCCGGGCCAGGAGACAGTCAGTAGGCTTAGGGAGGCTGGATCTGCTGGGAGCTTGGGAAGGGAAATGGCTTGGGTCTGTATTGGACCACCTACCCAGAAACCCCTCCTTGGACCTGGGCTTCAGCCTGAACAGAGTCAGAGATGTAATCCCCGCTTCTCACCCCCAGGTCTCAACATCCATCTCTAGGCATCCTCATTCCCTTACCAGACTTCCCTAGCCCAGCCTCTCGTACCTGCCTCCAACAGCTTTGACGATGTCTCTGATAAAGCATCTCCAAGGTCCACAGGGTCACTGTCCAACTCCCCAGGGCCAAAGCTGGCTGGAAGTGCCCTGCTTGGATCTGGGTCCCCTACCAAGCCCATCCCTGAGCTGTCATTCTCACCCTGTGCCAGGCTGAGGTGGGAGGACATGGGACATACGAGACTCTCCACTCCAGAGGGCGCCAGCTCCTCTGACTGGACTGAGGAGTCTCCTAATGTAATCTGCTGGGCATCCCCTGACCCATCTGAAGCCATCTGTTCTGGGGGTAATTGAAGCTCCCTGGACAAGGGGCTGCCATGTAGCCCTTCACCCTGGGCTGCCCCTGCTGGTGCTCTTGGAGCTTTGGAGTCCTTGACCTGCATCTGGGGAGCAGGTTCCTCCTCCTCCCAGGCATCCCTGAAACTGCATACAGCAAATCTCCAATCTGTAGCATGGCCCTGGGAGTCTGGGGACTCATCCCCATACTCTGGGGGCCCTTCCATCACTTCCTCCTAACGGTGGGCCTGCTCAGGGCAAGTGAGAGAAGGGCTGAGCCTCGGTATGAAGAGGCCTCACTCTTCCAGGAACTGGGTTGAAGATGGTTGGGTAGGACTCGGTGGGCAATGCAGGCGCAAGGCACTAGGCCGCAGGAAAGGGGTGCCGGTCTTGGTGCCAGGGCACAGGAAGCACTGCCGCCAACATAGTTCAGGCCTGGAGAGGGAGGAAGGTCAGGGGTCTCCCTTTTGCTCAGGTCCCCTGTCGCACCCCCGTGGGCTTTTGCCCAGTGGGCCCCCACCCTCGGACACGCCCTCACGTGGGGCTCTCGCGGCTGTGGCACGGGGCTGCCTCGTGTTCAAGCTCCCCGTCCCGGCCAAGCCTCGGCGCGGAGACTGGCACGGGCCCTCCCTCGCCCGGTGATCTGACTCACGACCCGGGGACGGGCGGCAGGGAACTGGGAAGCCCCAGAGGCCTCGCAGCCGGAGCCCTCGAATGGACCTCGACGGCAGAGACCGCGCGGCAGCCCGGCGTCCAGGGGCGCCGCCTCCTGGCCGTGGGGGAGGGAAGGACGGGCCGCCGAGGACGGAGCGCCGCGCCGCCCCCTGGAGGCCGGAGGACGCAGCCACAGCGCTCCCCGCAGGGGCCGACGGTAGACGGCAGGCCGGCTGGGAAGCCGAGACGCGGCCCCGCAGCGCCCCCGCCCGCCGCCCCACTGGCCCAGACGGCTCGCCTCGCTCCGCCCCCATCCCCCAAGGCCCCGGGGACTCTGCACCCAACCCTCGGCGCCTCAGTGCGCGGGTCGAGGCTGCGACCAACGGCCGGCGGTCCTACCGTGCCCATTCTGGCGAGCGGCGCCGGAAGCGGCGCCCCGGGGGCAGGCCGTGTAGGTGCGCGAGGGTGAGTGAACGCGCAGGCCCGCCGGGGCTGGCGGGGGCTTCAGCTGCGGAGGGGGGCGCTGCCTTGGCACAGGCACCAAGTGCCGGTTCGTAGGGTCCTGAGACGGGATGGGGCTGCTGTCTGGGCTGGAGGGTGGAGGCCGACCCAGGCCTGCCAGAATCCTCCAGACCCTCCACCCCTTGCACTCTCTGGCACCTCTGTACCCTCCTCCCCACAGAGTCCAGCGAGGGAGGCTGGTGCCGAGATCGGGTCCTGGGGCCAGAGACTAGCCCAGGCCTAACTCCTCCACTTACCTGCTGGGGGAGTTCCAGGGACTCTCTTCTCTTTGAACCTCTCCTTCCTTACCTATAAAAAAGGAAAGTCATTCCTTTCTCCTGGGATTGCTGTGAGGACTAGGGAAGACCCCATATGTCAAATGTCTGCTCACCGCTAGCACTTGGGCTGTGTTGGTGACCTGCCCCTCATTTCACCCTCAGTCAGGGGATCCTGAACTGATGAAAGCTACTTGGGTAGCTCTGAGGTTTGGGGTCCCTTTAGGACATGTGGTCCTGAACTGATACTCCCCAAAATTTATGTGAAGATTATGGGGAGGTTGGCTATGTGGCCAGGAGAAGGCACTGAGCCCCACATAATGTCCAGGCCCTTGGTCCCTGGGGGCACAGAGCAGTGGGGCAATAGCCTCCTTGGCTCTAAGGCAGGCGCCTCCTTCATGAACCTGGGCATCAGAGCAGGCACAGTGGGAACAACAGCAATCTTCCACCCATCGCAGCACCCAGAGTCTAATCTCCCAGGCAGCTACAGAGGAGCCGTCTCCATAAGCAGATCTGAGAAAGCAGCCTTGGAATTGTCCTGCTCCTTCGCTAAATCCCAGCTGGACCTCTCTTCCTACCCTCACAGCTTCAGTGAGCATCGTCCAACCTTGGCTCCTTCCCCAGCTCTGTCCCAGAGCCACCCCCACTGAGTCACTGCCTCCAGCTCCCTCCCTCCCCTTCTGCTGCCCACCCCCACTCACCATCCAGGAACCTTAAGAGCTGGGGGGACTTGCTGTCAGGCACACGTACCACTCTGAGTGCCAGAGACAAGAGCCTCAAGCCACAGGCCACAGCTGACCCTGGCACCCCTGGGCACAGCAGGCAGATTCAGGGGAGGTACAGCCACACTGAGATAGAGGCAGGGCTAGGCCTTGGTTTCCCACTCCACAGAGAAAGAAAGCGTGTTGTAAACTTTGTGGAAACTGAGACTGTGTATTGTCTACTATACTTTCAGCACCCAGCACGGGGCTTGGCATAGAATAAATGCTTAGGGATGCCTGAGACTGGTCACGCTATGCCTGCCCTCCTGAGGCTCCCGATCTATGAGTCAGATGGAAACCAGAGTCACAAATGGAGGCAGATTCAGACTGTCACCCTGAAAAGGAGACAGAGAAAAAGTAGAGAGCTACAGGATGCACAGCTGCAGGATGGCAAAGGTACAGATAAAAACGGGGACAGACTGAGGCCTGGGAGGGAATACTGGGGGGCTAGGCGTGGAGCCAGCCTGGGTTGGCTGACCACAGTGGGCTCTGTGGGCTGAGCTTGCAGGACTGAGCAGTGACTCATGGGGCCCATCTCTGTGGCTCTCCTGGCAGCAGAATCTATTCACAGCAGCCTTTTCCACTGAGATCATGAAATGAGAATGGGCCTCCCTTCTCTGCCCCTTCCCCAACCCTCCCTCAGCCGCCTATTCCTTGTCATCATGACTCAATCGAAAATGAAATGGGGCTCTGGGCCTCGGTGGGCCTAGAGATAAGAGACCCACGGTCATTCCCTTCACTCTACCCCAGACCATGCTCACCCTGCTTCAGTACTGCCCCAAACAGTGAGGGCAACAAAGTAAGTACTCCAAAACTTCCAGACCTCTCTTTCCTTGGGCCTAAATAAACTCTACACTCTTTAGTATGGCATTCAAGGCCACCCGGAGGCATCACAGCCTTCCTGTTGTCCTCCCAGACTATCTGGAAAATGAATCTGATGGTGTTGTCTCTTACTGTCTCCTCTACCTAAAGCCCCACACCCACCTGCCCTGATCAAAATCCTTTCTCTTTCAAGGCCTGGATGCTGCACCTCCTTCTTCACAAAGCCTTCCCCAGCCATCTCCTCTCTGCTCAGGCAGTCCTGCCCCTCACCGGCCCCCACCTGTGCTCCCCCCCCCCCTGCTGAATCAGAACGGGGAGTCGGCCTGGGAATATGCATGTTAGACAAGTTCCCGGTGATTCTGACACTAAAGTCTGAGAACTGACTGAGGCCTGCCCTCCACAGTCTCTTCATATCCCTGGACTGCTGAGGTTTCATACGTCTTCCACCAGGCACCCGCCACCCACACACTCTGACTCCTCCCAAAAGCCTGCCCAGATCTCCTCAAGGCCCTAAAGTATTTTCCAGGCACCCCTGCCTTGCAGTATAAGACCTATAATGGCAAACACTTGTGATTCCTTACCGTGGGCCAGGCCCCCTGCGAAGAGTCCTCCTCCCCATTTTGTCATTTAGTCCTGGCAGCAACCTTGTGAAGTGATTGTTATCTCATTTTAGAGATGAGGACACTGAGGCCCAGAGACATTATGTAACACGCCCAGGATGACATAGCTGGTGAATGACAGCTAGGACTGCCTGACTCCAAACTGTTGACTACTAGTTAACCGGTAGGCCTTATCAGTGCCTACTGTAAACACCGTGAGGGCAAAGCCTAAGTCACTCTTCTCTTCTTATCTTTGCCACAGATAACACAGAAAAAGTTATTGTTAGTTGGCCAAGTGTGCCAGAAAGTAGGTTAGTGATTGCCTAGGGCTGGGGAGGGCAGGGGATGAAGAGCGAGTACAGGGCTTCTTAGGGGAATGATAAAAATGTTCTAAACTTAGATCGTGGTGAAGGTTGCACAACTCTTGTGTCTGTATTAAAAACACTACACTGTACACTGTAGATGGGTAAATTTTTATAGTATATGAGTTACATGTCAAACTTTTTTTTAAAGTCCTTCAGACACAATGGGAATTGGGGCTTGGGGACTGCTGTTACCTAGGCCTTTCTAGCCATGTTTCCAGACCCCACACTACGATTTATATCATAAGCACTCAGGGTAACCAAGTGCCTTGAGATTGTCTTCCCACCTGTCACATGCAGAAGGACATTTCTGTTCACTTGTCCTATACCTGCCTCCAGGTTTTCAAGAAGTGTCTATCTGGTCCCAGGTGTGTGGTGGCTGCATCTTGGGGCAGCTTGGCACCTGACCTCTTGGGTCTCTTTCCATGATAGCCTCTCTCATTTTGTAGACTCCCAGTTCTGTGACCCCATGCCCATACAATAATCCCCTAGACTGCCACTGCAAGCCCCTGCTAAGGGGACAGTATTGGAAAAGTATGGCAGAGGTAGTGGGGGAGGGGAGGCAGAGGGACTAACAGTCCTGCCTGGGATCCCCCCACCCAACCCCGTTCTCTGTCCCAGGGGCAGGCAGCTGGAGTTTACACTTCTCACCAGATGTCCCTATTGTCCCTTACCCTGGAAATCCCCAGACACATGGACACAGGACACCCATCCATCTGAGAGATGTTTAATGTATATTAGGTTCAAGGTACAAAACACAAGGCAGGTGCTAACCCCTGGAAAGTCACCTGCCACCCAGTCAGCCCCCTCCTTACCACTGCAGCCAGGCTTCCCAGCCCCCAGAGCAATGGAGCAGTGGCCCTGCGATACCTGGTTCCTTCCCTGCTTGGGGAATGTTGAGGTGGTGACATAGGAGCCCAGAGGCCACTGTGTCCCCTCCTCAGAAAACCCAGACCCAAGGATCAGAAAGGTCCAGATTTGGACCCAGAGCAGCAGATCCCTAGAGTGACCCTGACTAAGAAGCAGTTCTGAACTGGAACCTGGCCCAGCCCCCTGGCCTTGGTCCTGGGAAAGGAGGAACTATTACCCCAATATCTGGCAGCAAAAGGAAGGGGCTAAGCAAGAAGTGGAGGCAGAGATTCCCACTGCCCTAAAAAAAATGGACTGTGGGTAACTAACCCAACAGGGCAGCAGAGCCCAAGGTTGGGGCCTGCCCTGCCTCCCACCCCAATCCCTCTAAGGACCAGCCCCTCACTGAGCCTCACTGTCAGGACACTGTCCCGGAGCCAGTGCTGAGGTGGGGGTAGAGGGTAGGGAAGGCCAGTGTCCACTAAGAAATGATGCCCTTGCTTTGGGGGCAGGGACAGCTGCCTATAGTAACCCCAGAAAGGCCCACTGGGGAAGGGGCATCAACTACCCAAATGTCTGAGCCTCGCCCCTAGAAGTCCTGGACTGAGTCCTGAGCCAGAGTAGGGGCCTTATTGACACGGAAGGTGGCAGGGGTTAGGAGCAGGGAGGGTGATGAGAAGGGTCCCTATGAGGACCAGCTCAGGAGACCCCTCTAACCAGTCCCGAGAAAGCCCAGTTGTTACTTCAGTCCAGGGCCCGCTGGCCCCAAGGCAAGCTGAACAGGCTCTTCTGCCCATTGCCCAGGGAGCACTTCCCACAGGGGCTCCACCTCTTGCTCCTCCCCAAGGCCCTGGGCTACAGCCGGCCACTTCTGTTGAACTGGATGCACCAGTGGGAGTTAGCAGTGCCCGGGCTAAGATGGGTGCGGTTCTTGTGGCCCATGAGGGGCTGCAGCTCCTGCTGCTGGGGGATGTCAGCACTGCTCTCACTGTGGGAGCGGCCAGCCTTGGCCAGGCTCGGGGGAAAGGCAAAGCTAGGGCGTGGATCAGAAGGCAGGTGGAGAGGGGCCTGGGGTTCTTCAGCACCCAGAGGGTGGGGAGGCAGGCGGGTCAGAGTTGGGGCCTGGGTGCAGGGAGGGGATGCCAGGCTCTCCAGGGATGAGATGCTCTGGTTCCAGCCTGTCTGCATGTCCACGGGCACAATCTTCGTGGTTTCCGAGGACACATACACTGCCAGGTCCCCATGCCCGCTCTTCCAAGGTAACTCCTTCTCTGCACAGGTTGGGGACGGGGGGATGATGCGTGGGCTTGGGCACACCTCAAGGCTTCCTGGGGACAGAGAGTACACAGGAGCTTGTTACCAATATAGTAGAACCCTTCTCAAGTATAAGCACATTCTCATAAATAAACTCATTCCACAGTTGCCATATTACATCCATTTGTGCAATTATTTGATGCATAGCTTGCTGAGGAGAAACACCACAACTGGTTTGCTCTCCTTTGTATCCCTAGCTCCTGGCACAGGACTGAGCACACAGTAGTTGTTCAAGAAGTATCTATTAAACACATGAAAATAACTAAACCAAGAGAAAGCAGGAGCCAGTCAGGAAGGAAGCCCCATCTTTGATGCCCCTCCCCTAACTCGCAGCACCAGTCTCAGAAACAGCATCCTGCCAAGCCCCATCCCAGCCAGCCAGCCAGGAACAGAAAAATCTGGAGGCTCCAGGCCAAAGGCTTTGCTGCTGGGCGCACTGCCTGAGCACCCACCGCAGCCCTCTGGTAGGACAGAGCCCAGGAGTGTGAGCTCATGCAAACCTAACAGCAGGCCAAAGTTGTGCCGCAAAGGGGATGATGCAGTATGGGGGACAGGAGCTGAGAATCCCAGAACTGCTGCGGCAGAATTACTGGAAGTCTGAGGTTCTGAAAGAGGAAACCTGGGAAAGAGAAGCCCTTTGGCCACCTACCACCCCAGCTCTCCAAAGTCAAGCACAATGATAAAGTCCTCAACAGTCCAATAAACTTCTTGATTGAGTATGTTATGAAATGTATCGATGCTATGATTAAAAGTAAAACTGTACCTCTTGAAAGACCTGGAATATTAGGATTTAGTAATAAAAAGCTTAAAACAACAAAAACCTTCCATGTTCACCTTTAGAGGATGCTCGGGAACTGGGGTCTGAAAACTGATAATTGAAAGAATCAGCCATTTATCCATTCTTTCCTGTATGAACTGTGTCTCAAAGTAACCAAATAATTGATGAGGGGAAGTTTTTTATAGAAGAATTCCTACTAATAAATGCAGGTGAAAAAATAGATATAGAATATCATCATTGTACAACCTCTAATGAAATTTTGAATCTGGCACTGATCATCAGTGGCTGTTGAGACTGTTTAAGGAAAAGCTGATGGGGCACTGGTAATGGTTGGCTCGGGGGAACATCTGAACCCAGTGAACAATGTTAACCTCATGAGAAGAGAGACAACCAGATGGTATGTGTTTCCTGCTGTGATGCAATAGGAAGTACACTATCACATATGAAGTGTTCTTAGTGAAAAATTAAAACTGAAATATGATTTAGATTTAATTGGTTGAAAGGAAATATAAGGCCAGGTGCGGCGGCTCACGCCTGTAATCCTAGCACTCTGGAGGCCAAGGCGGGAGGATCGCTCAAGGTCAGGAGTTCAAAACCAGCCTGAGCAAGAGCGAGACGCTGTCTCTACTATAAATAGAAAGAAATTAATTGGCCAACTAAAAATATATAGAAAAAATTAGCCAGGCATGGTGGCGCATGCCTGTAGTCCCAGCTACTTGGGAGGCTGAGGCAGCAGGATTGCTTGAGCCCAGGAGTTTGAGGTTGCTGTGAGCTAGGCTGAGGTTACGGCACTCTAGCCTGGGCAACAGAGTGAGACTCTGTCTCAAAAAACAAAACAAAACAAAAAACACACTTGAGGGTGCTTGAGCCAACCACCAGTGATATCTAATGTTATAAGTGAATTAGGTCTCTATACATGTGGAAACACGTATATACTGTTTGTGTTTTTCCTTTTTCTTTTTTTAAAATATAATTTATTTATTTGTTTTATTTTATTTTATTTTTCAAGACAGAGTCTCACTCTGTCACTCCAGGTAGACACACCCAGCCTATTTTTTGTTTTTTTGAGAGTGCAGCTTGCAACTCCTGGGCTCAAGCTATCCCCCTGCCTCAGCCTCCTGAGTAGCTGGAACTACAGGCCCACATCACCACACCCAGCTAATCTGTTTTTTGTAGAGATGGTATCTCACTCTTGTTCAGGCTGGTCTCAAACTCCTGGCCTCAAGCAATCCTCCCACCTTGGCCTCCCATGCTGGGATTACAGGCATGAGGCTCCATGCCCACCCAGCCCTATATTAGTTTTTTATCCACAGTAAGTCCATGTTGGTGAATTCAGACTCCTCCCCCAGGTCAGGCTGCCACCCTCACCTGGGGCTCTACCTGAGGGTAGGTGTGCTAAGCATGGGTTCCTCACCAGACTGTAAAGGGGGCAACATGGCAGTGAAAGGCTATGGGCTTTGGAGTCAGATGGGTCAGGTTCAAATTCTGGTTCTAGTTCTTGCTATGTGATGCTAGACAAATCAAAATCCCCTTAGGCTCTATGAGCTCCATTTCCTCATCTTGGTTGTTTTTGGGTTGAATCAGATCACATATGTCAGGTGTCTGGTATAAAGGAGGTGCTTAGTAAATGCTGGTTGGTGAACAAACTAGTGAGCAAACTAGTGAATAGGAATAGGGAGTTGTCTGGAGTAGAGGCCATGAGTGAAGAGGAAGTAAACCAGCTTGCTCCAGAGGGGAGGGAGACATAGAAGACGCCATTACCTGAGACCTTGCCCTCTTGGAGAACCTCGCTGGTTGCCCGAGCCACAAAGATGATCCCCTCGTCGTCCTCCTTCTCAGTCTCTGAACTGTCACTCTCTTCCTCCTTGTCAGACTCCACAGTCAGTATCACAGCAGCTGGACAGAGACAAGAATGGAGTCAAGCAACCAGCCCAGCAACTGCCTCCTGGTGCTTGCAGCCCCAAGGCAGCTCCCTGTCCCCTCAGGCAGAGCCCACTTGGTGAAGGCACCAGCTTTCTCCTCTGGCTGTTATGAGCACCGGCCTGGGGGCAGGGACTTGGGAGGATGGGAAATGACAATGCAGAGCCCAAGGAGGCAACCAGAGGAAGCTAAGTGCTCAGAGGGAGCCATGAGGGTCACACTTTCCAGCTTCCCCATCCTGTGTCAGCCCCAGATCACATGATCAACTGGAAACATGAGGATCCGTAGAGCTGGAAGGCCCATCAACATCCAGCTCATATAAAACATTTTGCAGGCAAGATATTGGGCCCCAGGGTCCACCTACCTTTTAAGGCCCAGACCAAGCTCCCCCTTCTCTATGACTCCTTTTCCAAGTCCTCAGGACCTGTAGCCCATAGTTAGCAATCGGACACCTCCTGTCACATATTGTCTAAATGCTTTGAACATTTCCAATTGGAAGTCAAGTGTGCCCATCTAGTCCCTGATGGTGCACCCCCCCCACCTCCAGCAGGTCCTCCGGGATGCTACGCTCTTCCCCACCTCCCTCAGTCCCACCCCTGCTCCCTACTTGCCTGTGTCCTGAAAGCCCAGGTTTCGAGGAGGTTTCCCATTTGGAGCCTCAGCATTAGCCACACTATCCTTCTAAGGACCAAGAAAGAAAACCTGAGCCCCTGGCCCTGGCTCCACACTCCCACCCTGTCATCTTCTGGTGGGGTTAACAGGAGGGCACGTTTTCCTACCCCAACAAGGGAGGGAATTTGTGTCACCCCCAATGATTCTACCACACCTGCGCCAGCCAGGCAAGTATTGTAGAGTCTGAGTAACCCATGCATGGCCCAACAAGGGATTTGAGTGCATCAGCCTGGGCTGATTAGGGATGTCCTTTTGTCTTGCCTGTTTCTTCTCTGGTAGGAGGCCCTGCTGTCTCACAGCAGGTGACCACTTGGCCAAGAGACTGCTCTCCCTCTGAAAGCCTCACCTTACCCTGCTGGGGCTCTAGGAAGATCTAAAAGGGAACCCAAACTGCTGCAGTCACCAAGTCTCTGACAACTATCCAACTAGGGGTCCCCCTAGACTGCATTCCAACACTTGGAGGCTCAACACTGTGGGCTGTCAGCCTCCAGCCCCAAAGAGGAGTCCCAAAGAAAGGACATGCCTTCCTGCGGCCAGTCTTGCGGAGTCGTGGCTTGCTCTTGGTGAAGCAGATGTTGTGCTTGGTGGACTTAAAGGACTCCAGCCGCCGCTTCATGTTCTGCTGGAAGATCTCCTTGTCCTGCCGCTCCTGTGCATCCTCTGAGATGAAGTGGCGGCTGCAGCTGGCTTTGTACTGGCAATGACAGCCCCGCCCCGCCATGAGGCCAGGTGCCTTGGCCTCCCACAGGAACCCCAGGCCACAGCCCCAACATGTTCACCACAGGCCCTGCCAGCCCAGCTTTTCCAGAATTAGCCATGGATTGAAAAACAAAAAACAAATAGGAACACAGCCAGAGGCTCTGTGTTCTCATTCCCTGGGGAAAAGCTCTCCTTTATCCCAGAACTTCTCCCAAACCTGGCCTTCCCCATCCCCTGCCGCCCTTTCCCAATTCTCTCTGATTTCAAGGTAACCCTCTGTCTTGTCCCCCAGGGCTACTATGAGACCATGGGGGACAATTCCTTCTTTGCACCTCCATTTATCTGAGCCTGGCTCACACACCTGGCCCGCCTGCCCCCTGCTAGCTACACAGCATCCTCTATCTAGGTTCTACATCTAGCTATTTCAACCACCACCACCATAACATCCTGAGCTGTGCTTTGGACTTTTAGAGTTATCGCCCCTGACATCCTGTACCTTCTCGGTCCCAACAATTCAGGACCACCCCCATCAACTGCTGTTTTTAACTCTTTCTCATAAAGACAAAGCCCACTACCCACTCACCTAGACTGCCTCCATCTCTGCCAGGGGCTGCTTAGCAACCCTTCCACTATCTAGCAGTAATCCCCAAAGTACTGCTCAGTGTGTTTCTTCTCTCTCTCTCTCTTTTTTTTTTTTTATTTCAAGCTATGTCTGATGCTCAGTGTGTTTCAGATCATGGTCTTGCCTCATCTCCCCAGTGTGGTCCCTTTACCTCACATGAGCTCCCTTCCAGTCTCCCATCTGCCCTCCTCCACCCACACACCAGGAGGTGCCTCTCTGCCCACCTCCTTCAAAGGACCCACAACTCCCAGCCCCTCCTTCCTGCCTCCATCAGCTCCTGCTCCGGCCTATTTCTCTACTCTTCAGAGTCTGCACTCCTTCCCTCACCACTGGTCCCTCCCCTCTGCTTTCAAGCAAGCCTCTGCCCTTGACTCCCTGAAGACAGACTTTCCACTGACACCACCATCTCCCTTTTTATAATTTGATTCTGACACTTTCTGTCATACCCAGTACTTCCTTAAATACCAGAAATGCAACTCCAGGGTCTGCAACTCCACAGCCCTCCTCCCTGGTCACCAGTGCTGTGGCCTCTGTCTAGGTGGCAGCCTGGCCTCTGTGCAGCATCCAGCCCTCCTTCCACCCCCAGCCTGAGGCACCATCTGCTACTGCTTCTGCAAAGGACTTCTCCTCCTCTTCTGGCTCCTTCCCTTTCTCCCACATGCATTCCTTAAAGCCTTGGCCCCCCTATCTCCCTCTAAACACTCTCCCCAGAGGCCTTATCCATTCTCTTGACTTCAGCTATTCCGATGATATAGATCTATGGTCCCCAAACACCAGCCATCAGACCAGCTGCATTTGAGTCACCTGGGGATCTTAGTAAGAACACAGATTCTCAGCCCCATTCCACAGTACAGAGTCAGAATCTCCAGGAGGTGAAGCCAGGAATATGGATTCTAGCAAGTTACCTGGGAGATTCTGAGGTAGCCAGGGGAGGAAACCTCTGATATAGATTGTTTCCAAATCTTCCTCTCCAGCCCCTACCTCTCTCTTAAACTATAATCTTATCTTTCTAACTGCATAGCAGATACATCTGTCTCTCTCTAATGATATTTCTGTGAAGAACATGAGGAATTATGAATTGTGTCATGGTACAACTAAGTGGATTCAGAACTGGTTGAGTAATCATACCCCAAAAATGCTTGATCCAAGTCAGTCTGGAGGAAAGTCTTTAGTAGCATGCCACAGGGCTCTGTCCTCAGCTCTATCCTGTTCAACATTTTTATGTTGATTTGGATGAATACAAAGTTAACAGGCTTAGCAAAATTTCAGATGATATGAATCTGGGGAGACATTTGGTGGCAAACATGGGATCCAAACAATGGAATGATAGGCTAAACCAAATAAGAGACATTTAATAGGATAAGCACAAACTTATTCCAGATTTTTAAAAAATTGACTACACATGAACTGATTGGACTAAACCCATTGACCAATCTTACAGACCCACACCCACATGCACACACACACAACCAACCATCCATTATGCACTTCCTGATGTGGCACAATAAGAAATACATAGCATACCTACTGAATGTCCCTGAATCTGATCAGGCCTCTAGATTTAATGATCAGGAAATACAAGGAATGGAGGAGTATGTTAAACACCACCACTGGAATACAATCAGCAAAATCTAGAAAATGGGAAATTTTCCAAGACAAAGTATCCAGTTTCTTCAACAAATAAATAACAAGGGGTAAAAAAGGGAGGGGAAGGAACTGTTATAGATTTTTATTAATGAAGAGACATATTTCCCAAATGCAAAGTGTCTTTATTCGAATCCTAATTTGAACATCCAGCTGGAAAAAGGTATTTATTGAACACTGACTGGATGTAAGAGTTCTTGCCACCTACAGATATATACTAAAATATTTAGAGATGATGTGATATGATATCTGGAGTTTGCTTTAAGATAAAGTGTGGGCATGGTATATATGTAATTATAAATGTAACAATCATGCATTGATAATTATCAGAGCTGGGTGATAGATAAATTTGAGTTCTTCTCTCTACTGGAATTTTGCCTAAGAAAAAAGTTTTTTAAAAACCACATAGGTTAGGATGTGACACGGTCTGGATAGCCATTAACTAAAGGAAGACATGGGGGTTTGGCAGATTTTAGGGACAGTATGGGGCCCGAGGGTGGTGAGCCAAAGCTGGAGGGATCCTGGGCTGCAGGAAGAGAATGGCAAGTTCTAGAACTAGAAAGGTGAGAAAGTCTCTCTGTCCTGCCCTGGCCAACCACAGCTAGAGTAGCACCTTACATTCTGGGCCCCATTTCTTATGGCCAGAGAAGACACACCAGAGGCAAGAGAAGAAGCTGGCTTGAGGACAAGGGGGACTATGTGGAAGGGAACTGTCTTGGAACCTTGGAAGATTTATTCTGCAGAGATGCAAAAAGTCAAATCAGGACCAGTGGGTGCAAATTAAAGGAAGTCCATTCTGTCTCCAGGGTAGAAAGAGCCTTGACTGCTAAAACTGCCAGGAATGCTAATGGCTGGCTTTCCATGTCAGAAAGGTTCAAGGTAATAGCTTGCTGCCCCCTTGTGGGATTAAAATAGCTTCTCTCTTGGATGGGCTGGGCCTTTCTAGCCGTAAAGCTTCAAGATATGCATTAGACTAACTCCCACTACTTAAACAGATGCCTGCCTTCCTCAGACTAAGCTGGTCCTGCATGCTTTCTTGGAGCTCCTCTTTCTCTCTGGCACCCTGCCATTCTCCAGTGACCCTCAAGGCCTCCTGTAATCTGTCTCCTCCTCTCCTCTTCAGGGCCAGTCCCCTGGGCCTATGTGCTCCTCTCCCTGCGCACCACCAAGCTCTAATCTGCAGTGTGTCACTCTAGCTTTCCAACTGGCTCCTGGCCTCTCAATTCACCCCCTCCAATTTGATCTGCACCCTGCTACCAGAGAAGGCATCCTTAAACATTACCCATACCAGGCCAACCCTTTCTCAAAAAAAAAAGCAAAGATTTCTTATTACTGACAAGGTGAAACCCACACTTCTGCCAGACATCCACAGCTCTCCATGAGCTGGCACCAACTGCCTCTGGAGCCCCTGATCATGGCCTCCCCAGACCACCCTCACCCCCTCAGAGCTTGTGCCTGCCTGCTCTCACCCTGCGGCGTGGCTTGTAGAGGCCTCCACAGAGCAGATGATGCATCACAGCATCCTCACGGTCCCGGCCACTGCGTACTGTGTCAATCACCTGCAGATCCAGACATGCTCCACTGCCACTCTCCCTCCTGCAGGAGGCAGGGGACAGTGTGCTAGGCAGGTAGCAAGAGGCACAGGCCAGGGGAAGGGCAGAAACAAAGGTGCTGACAAATCTTGCCCAATGATGGAGAGGGCCCAATGGAGAGGAGCTTGAGGAAGGGGAAGGGACTCATGGACTCACAGCAAGTTGGTGACAGAAGTCTCTGCCACAGAATTACGGCTGGGCATAGAGGGCAGTGTGAGACCTGCGGAAGACAAGACGTGGCCGCCCTGCGGGGGTCACGATCATGGTCAGACAGCAATCAGATGGAGGGTAGCCCAGGCAGAGGGTAATAAAGAGAATAACAATAATTAACGCTTATTTTGCTCTTTTGATGTGTCAGGTACTGTGCTAGGCACTTTGCATACCGAATCCACAAAACTCTGTCACATAGGTCCTCTTATTACTGCTTTCTTACAGCTGAGGGAACTGAGGCTCAGAGTATAAGTGACTTACCCAAGGTAAGGTCACAAGCTTGGAATTGATAACAACTGCACCACATCTGCTGACTCCAGAGTCTAGCTGTTTCCCACCTTTCTGTACTGCCTGCCAGACTCTGAATGTCAGCACCAGGCACAGCTGGTTCCTGCAGTTGCCACTTCACAAGCCCATGTAGCCAGCTGGGAATTCCCAACTCCCTGCTCAGGGCCTACATGCCAGTCACTCCTCTCTGTCCTGCTCTGCTGGCCATCTGCCCACCCACCACTGGCCCACCTGGTAGCTGCCGGCCTACCTGATCCACAAAGCTGATGGCATCCCGGATGTTGAGTCTGTAGTACACATCCCAGATCTCATCCCGGATGCGGTAGGCTGACCGCCGCATCAGCAGCTGACTCAGGTACTTCTTGTCAAACTGCTCCCACCTACAGAGGATGCCAGGCCCGGCCCTGAGTACTATCCTCAAGGCCCAGCTGGCTGGCCCTTCCTCAGATGGGGCAGGGACACTACCAGCCCTTTCTTGGTATGGGCCTCAGCCAGGGAGAATCTCAAGTCTAGTCCCTGCCTTTACAAATAACTGTAAACTTGCAACCATGAAAAGAATTACAAAGGATAACTATAGAGTAGGATAGGGACTTGTCCTCCTGGTCAGGGAGGCCAGAGAAGGCCTCCCTAAGGAATTGATGCCTACAGTGAGAGCTGAAGGATGACCAGAAGTTGAGTTAAGTGAGAAGGAGGCAAGGGAGCGTTCTAGTGGAGAGAACGACATGTGCAAAGGTCCCAGCAGCCAGGCTTGGGGAGCATGGTTGGTCCTGAGGCTCTAAAACAGGGTCCATGGAATTAGCAGGCAGACAGTCAAAGACAGAGCAGAGCACGATGAGGCTGGAATCTGACAGGTGCCAGACCATGCAGGGCCAGGCAGGCCACATTGGGGACCCTCGTCTTATCCAGAGAGCACTGGGATGCCACTGAAGGGCTTTAGGCAGAGGTTACTCAGCCTGAACCTGGCTCTGTCCCTTCTCAGAAGTGTGGCGCAGCTCTCATGCTGCCCTGGCTGGTGGGGCTGCTGCTGCTGAAGGAGCCTCGGGGCAGCTCCCTCACCTGTCCCTCCAGTAGTGGTAGCCATGGTGCCCCACAACGTCCTCCACTGCAGCCAGAATGTGGTCAAAAGTCTAGAAGGGGGGTGGGTAGGGGGACTGGATCAGGACTCTGCCCAAGATGGGAGAAGGGAGAGAGGGAGAGGTGGAGGGATGGGGTTCTGGTACCCACGTGCTCATGCAGCTCCTGGTTCAGGGTGGGTTTGTGATGCTCACTTCTCTTCACCTTCAGCCACTTGACCAGCGGCTTGATGGTCAAGCCCTATGGACAGGCAGGAGGTGAGCCCTGTCCTATTCAGTTCCCTGCTGCCTTTCTCACCCCATAATTAGGCTTTAGCTTCTGCACTGCCACCCGACTGCACTCAAGGTCTGGGAAGTCAGGTCCCTGCATCCCCCAATGGGAAGAGGAAGCCTGTCCCATAGGCTTCAAGACTCCCCTAGGGCCTGCCAGACCCTCTCCCCACCCAGCCTCATGGGCATTCCCACCTGCATGATGACTGTGAAGAAGACCACCACAATAGTGGTGGCCACAAAGTAGTCCTTGGCAGGGACCTTGGTCCTGTCCAGTAGGATGACGAGAGCAAAGGCCACAGCCCCCCGCAGGCCCCCATAGGACATCACCACCTGGTCAATCTTGTCCAGAGGGACCAGCCGGAACTGATTCAGCACCCACGTCTGCAGGACTACGCCTACAGCAAGAGGGAGGCCAGTGGGAGCAAGGCGTTGGGAGAGGAGGACATAGGAGTGGATGGCACCAAGTACCTGGGCTAAGGTCTAATGAGGGTAGGAGAGGTGAGCAACAGGAGAGGCTTAGGTATTGACAAGGATGTGGACTGAGATTGGGGAATGAGCTGCAGGGGCAAGGAAAGGGAAACAGGAGGGGAGTTGGAAAGCAGAGGGTGCCAGCAATACCGAGGGCTCGGAAGAACAGGATGAAGATGAGGGTGCCCAGCACCAGCCCAGAGTCCCAGGCCCACTTAGAAGAGTCCACAGCTGAGATGCCAAGCAGCATGAAGATGATGGTCTCAGCACAGCTGGCTAGAGTCTTCATTGTGTATTTGACAGCTGTGCGTGACTTATGGGAGATGTTGGCCTCCACGTACTTCTTACAGCCCAGGCCACACATGGTCACCCTGAGAGAGGGATGGAAACAGGGCAAGTAAGGAAGGATCCCAGGGGGCTCAGGCTCTGAGGTTTGAGCCTGCTACAGGAGGGGATATTGCCCATCACAGATGTCAAACTCTCAGAGTGAAGCCCAGGGGAGCATGAAATCTGCTATTAATAGTTAGTAGTGGTGCTGAGATAAGAGTCCAGATCTCTAGGCTTTCCCTCATACCTCCTGGAAGGGAAGGTGGGAGAAACATGCTCTTACCAGTACACTCTCTGAGGTATCTTTTGGAGGGCTGTGGCCACCAGATCTGGAAGTCTACTGCCAGCCCTGCCCATACCCCAGAGGGCACTTCAGGCAGAGGAAAATTGGGTTCTGGGGTACCCAGGAAAGTTCTGGAGGCAGCTCCTAAAATATTACCTGAAGTTTACTGTCTCCTCAGGGGAGTCTGAGGCTCCTACTACCACAAGGGCTCAGGGAAACCTATGGACACCCCAGGGTCCTGCTTCTGCCCATATGATGGACAACCATCTCCAGGGCCCCCTCCCAGCTGCGTGCCTGCAAGGCCCCCAGACTCACGCAAGAATGGCGGAGAGCGAGGCCATTTCAGCAGTGAGGTAGGCTGCATAGGCGAGGAGGAAGACCAGCAGCGGCTCGATGATGCGGACCCGCTTGGTGAAGCGTGTGGTCAGGGCCAGGAGGAAGGCAAAGACTAAGCCCACGGCTGCCCCGCCCAGACTGACCACAAACAGGGAGGCTGGGGGAGGAGTGGGTTATCAGCATGACCCCTGGCCCGGACCCTGCTGGGGCTGACAAGACTGCTGCCTGGCAGGGAGTGAAGGATGATGCCCACCGCACTCCCAGGGGCTCAAGACCCCAGAGCCAGGATCCCAGGGCAGGCCCCTCCCAGAGCCCACTTCTCCATAGAGGAGGGGAGGAAAAGAGGCAACCCAGACAGCTTCCTCTGTCCTAATGTGGGATGGAAGGGGTTCAGCAACCCAGCAGAGACAGACCTCCGATGCCAGCCGAAAGGGGGGAAATACTGACCGACTCCCTTCAAGTAGTCAGTGGCCTGCACGTTGGCAGAGCCCATCTCCACAAAGGAGTTGCAGACCTTGTACAGCACCTGAGTGAGAAGAGGACAGTCAGGAGTAAGGTGGGGAAGGCAGCAACTGGGACTGCTGGGAGACAGTGAGAGCTGAGACCATATTTCTTCACCCGGGGACCCATGGGAAGAGTCTAAGTTGGCTCTGACACCCAAATGACCAAAGCATGCAGCCTGGGGACAGGGAGTGGCAACCAGCTGAGCGCTCTCACCACAGTGACTGCATCGTTGAGCAGGGACTCGCCAAAGACGATGATAAAGAGAGTCTCATTGACGTGCACCTCCTCAAACACAGCCAACACAGCCACAGGGTCCACAGCTGAGATGAGGCTCCCGAACAGCAGGAAGTCCAGGAAGCCAGCCTGCACCCTAGGGGCTATGGAAGGAGAGATGGCGGACAGGCCGGTAATTGGTGAAGATGGATGACATCGTCTCCTACAGCGCTCCCTGGGATCAGCCCCAGCTCCACCCCCAGTGATAAAACAAGGACACCCAAGGAGGACTTGGGACAGTGAAGAGAGCACTGGCTATGAGCCAAGCTGCCTACGCCTAAGGCCTGGCCTGGCCACTTACCACTTGTGTGATGTTGGCTCTGTCATTGTCACATGACTTCTCTTAGCCATGCCTCCTCATCTGCCTACCTTATAAGATTGCTGCAAAAATCAACTCAGCAATTTAGAAAAGAAAAGATAAAACAACCCAGGAGATGGCTAACAAAGCTTTATGTGACCTGAAAGACTAAGGTGGCACAAGTATTAATAATAAAAACTGTAGCAACAGTAATCACAACTACCAGCAGGAGGAAAACTGGCTGCTAACTGGCTTTTATTAGGGAAAATAACAAAGGAATGTGCTTTCTCCCACACTTGTGGTTCCCAGCCAAAGGTCTGTGACACAATTCTCTGAATAGAATACGAAAAGCACCACAGGTGGGACTTGAACATGTCATATAATACATATAATGACACATTTGATACATATATATAATGGCATGTTCAAGTCTGTGAGCCTCAGTTTCCCCATGTATACATTGAGAATAATATCTATCTCAAAAATGTCTTTATTTAGCCAGTGCCTGATACATAGTAAGCACCCAAAAGATACTACCTATTATTAGAATTACTACTATTATTATGATCTGATGTCCTCCCTTCCCTTTCTGCCCCAAATAGTTCACTATCTCAATAGGGAAACCAGGATGGAGTCCCCCAGTGAGAATTGCAAACCTCTCCTTGTATCTTGGAAAAAGTCTGAATTATCAACATTCAGGGTTAAATGGATTTCTTGGGTCAGGAAATTAAGAAGGTAGCAAGAGGCTGGGCGTGGTGGCTCATGCCTGTAATCCTAGCACTTTGGGAGGCCAAGGTGGGTGGATCGTTTGAGCTCAGGAGTTCGAGACCAGCCTGAGCAAAAGCGAGACCCCGTCTCTACTAAAAAAAATAGAAAGAAGGATTCGTAGCTTTGCAGGAGGCTGCAGCCAGGCCCGCACTCAGGAACCATGTTTCGCTCAGGAACCATGTTTCGCAACCAGTATGACAATGATGTTACTGTTTGGAGCCCTCAGGGCAGGATTCATCAAATTGAATATGCAATGGAAGCTGTTAAACAAGGTTCAGCCACAGTTGGTCTGAAGTCAAAAACCCATGCAGTGTTGGTAGCTTTGAAAAGAGCACAGTCAGAGCTTGCAGCTTATTAGAAAAAAATTCTCCATGTTGACAACCATATTGGTATCTCAATTGCGGGGCTTACTGCTGATGCTAGACTGTTGTGTAATTTTATGCACCAGGAGTGTTTGGATTCCAGATTTGTATTTGACAGACCACTTCCTGTCTTTCATCTTGTTTCTCTAATTGGAAGCAAGACCCAGATACCAACACAATGATATGGCCGGAGACCGTATGGTGTTGGGTTGCTTATTGCTGGTTATGATGATATGGGTCCTCACATTTTCCAAACCTGTCCATCCGCTAACTACTTCGACTGCCGAGCTATGTCCATTGGAGCCCGTTCCCAATCAGCTTGTACTTACTTGGAGAGACATATGTCTGAATTTATGGAGTGCAATTTAAATGAACTGGTTAAACATGGTCTGCGTGCCCTAAGAGAGACACTTCCTGCAGAGCAGGACTTAACTACAAAGAATGTTTCTATTGGAATTGTTGGTAAAGACTTGGAGTTTACAATCTATAATGATGAGGATGTGTCTCCATTCCTGGAAGGTCTAGAAGAAAGACCACAGAGAAAGGCACAGCCTGCTCAACCTGCTGATGAACCTGCAGAAAAGGCTGATGAACCAATGGAACATTAAGTAATAAACCATTCTATATGTGCATTATCAAATATGTAAGAATGCAAGAACACATACTGATGACAGTAATCTATACTTTGAACCAAAAGTTGCAGAGTAGT
>VBSM01000949.1:9143031-9158895 GCA_008086735.1 Cheirogaleus medius
TTGCTGTGAGCTAGGCTGATGCCACGGCACTCTAGCCTGGGCAACAGGGTGAGATTCTGTCTCAAAAAAATAAAAAAATAAATAAATAAAAAAGAAGGTAGCAAGAGAGGGCAGCCTAATAGCAAAGAGCCTCAGTAAAATGGACCTCTCCTGCTAACCTTGGACCCGATAGCAAACAAATGTAAGGAGTTCTATTTCCTCAACCACTTAATGGGATGAATTATACCCTCAATATGGTTGCTCTGAAGAGTCAGTGGGATAAATAAGGAGAGAACACCCAGTGTAGAGTCAGTATTTTGTAGATGTGTAATATGTATTTATTAAAAATAATAATAAAAACAGGAAATCACCCTGGCATGGCCTGGGCAGAGCCAGGATAGTAGGCCCTTGTAGGAATAGGGAGCTGTGCCTCAGGGGAGCAGGGCTGGCAAGTGGCAGTGTGGTAACAGAGGGCAGGATGCAACAGAGTGGTAACACAGGCTCCCCAGCCTTGGCAGCCCACACACAGCTGGGAGCCAGGCTCCTGCTCAGCTGTCATATTGCAGACGCCCAGACTCGACTGGCAGCCACCTAAATGAGGGCTAAAGCCCATCCGGCGTGTTGCCTTGCACTCCAGGTGGGAGAGACCTAAGATGGAGCTCACAGTGCATGGCTCTCGCCAGCATGAGACCTCCAGAGTTGGAGGAGAAGGGAGTGGGGTGATGGGTTTGGGAAAGCCTCCCTCTGCCAACCCAGGTCTTAGGGTCACTCACCCACAAGTCCAGCCTGCTGCAGGCCCCAGAGGGCAGCGCCTGTTGTGAAGGCATTCCAGAGTGTGCCCACCACAGCATAGGTGAGGATGGCACCCAAGTTGTCAAAGAACAGCCGGCTGGGCATGAAATACCCTGAGTCCAGCACGATAGGAGGCAGCAGGAAGAGGAAGAAGGTGCCTGGCTCCAGCTGGTACTCAGCTTTCTTGGCCACAGCCAACACAATGCCCCCCAGCACCAGGCCCAGCAAAATCAGCAGGCAGCTCTCAGGGACCAGAGACGTTACTTTCCGAGACAGATGAAACACTACAATGCAAAAAGAGGGCAGGAGACATCAGCTTACAGAATGCCTTCCCACACACTGGCCTATAACCCCTAGTCTTAAAAGGTTACCTAAGGTCAGGATCCCTGACCCTGGGAACAAGGGAGGAGACTTCTAGAATCTCTAACCTTCAGGGCTGCAAACCCTCTTCTGCAGCCAAAGCTCTCATTTTCTTGGTGTTCTTGTCATCACGCCAGGGCAACCTAGGCCTTTCCTTGCTTTTCCCCTTTCTAGAAATGCCCCATCCTTGCTACTCTCAGCCTCAGGGACCTCACCTTTCTCCATAGCCATTATTTAAACCTCAGCAAATGCTACCCAGTATCCTTTTATGCACAATATAGCTGTAAAAATCAGGTCATCTGGATTCAGGCTGCTTAGCTTCAAAGCCTAAGGCCTCCATTTACCAGTCCTGTGATCTTTGGGCAAATAACTTCATGTCTCTGACCCTCAGTTTTCTTATCAGCAAAATGGGAGTAAAAACAATAATGACCTCATAGGAATGTTGTAAGTATTAAAAAAGACAATCTACTCAAAGGCACTTAGCGTACTGCTTTATAGTAAGCACCCAAGAAATGTTACCTATTATTATATTAATATTATGATGTCTTGCCTCCCTAACTAGAACATAATGCATATTATAGCTCCTAGGAGCATTGTAGACCTCCTAGCCCAATGTGCTTTTCATTATATGGGCTCACTCAGGACTCCGTAGTTTAAAAAACTTTGGGGACTGGGCATGGTGGTTCACACCTATGGTCCCAGCACTTTGGGAGGCCAAGGCAGGAGTATCATTTGAGGCCACACTGTTTGAGGCCAAGAGGCCTGAGCAACACAGCAACACCCTGATGCTACAAAAATTTTTTTAAAACTTAGCTGTGTATAGTGGCACATGCCTATAGTCCCAGCTACTCAGGAGGCTGAGGTGGGAGGATCACTTGAGCCCAGAAGCTTGAGGTTACAGTAAGCTATGATTGTACCACTGTACTCTAGTCTGAATGACAGAGTGAGACCCTGACTCTAAAATAAATGAATAAATAAATAATAAAAAAATTTAAAACTCTGGGTTCAGCAGTCAGAAGATCTCCAAGTCTTCTTCCAGCCTTAGCATGTCTAACTATGTGATATTAGGCAACTTATCTAACTTACCTTGAAGTAAGTAATTGAACCTCAATTTCTTCTCCTGTAATATAAAAAAAATGCCCATTGCAAAGGGTGAGAATAAAATGATATAAAGTGTGTAAATGTGTCCAGCATGATGTCACTCACATAGTAGGTTCTTTTCCTAGAGACAGAACAGCTTAGTCTGTCTCTAGGAAAAGAAGGGGTAAGAAAAGAGTTTCCAGTACTATTGCCTCTCCTGCTTTTGTCCCCTAAAATAAATTCTCTTGGCTCTCCTTTGGGCCCTCAGACCAGAATTGAACACCTCTCTTCCTCCACAATCCTTAGGGTACTGGTGGAGGAGACCTCCATGTTAGCCTGGTAAGACACTATGCAAAGATAGTGCTCTTTGGAAGCTGGCCCCAGAGGACCTAGGACCATAGTTTTAGCACATAGTGGGCTCTATGTAAGTATTTGCGGAATAAAAGAGAGAAAACTTCCTAGCAATGAAGTTAGGGGAAAGTATTCCTGAACGTTCTGCCTATCTTTTTCCCCCTTGCTGAGAATATTTTTTGGCTGGTAAGGAGGCTCTCTTTTCCTACCTCCATAGGAGGTGCCATCCAAACTAGGAAAAGTACCAGGATTTACTGGAGAGAACTATGGTTGTTGCTATAAACCCTAAGTGAGACAGGAACCCTTCTGTAATTCACAGACTTTTCAGCAAACTCAAGTCTTGGCTCCAAATCTGAGGCTCCCCCACCCCCATCTTACTCTCATGCCACTGAGCCTCTAGGGTAAGCTCAGTCATAGATCTCTCTATACTCATCCCTACCTTTGGTCCCCCTCCTATTTCATCTCCCTCTCCTCATGCACCGACCCAGCCCTGCAATCCAAGACCCATCACAAAGGCCATTGTCTAGCAGAACCAGGCTCCCTGAAGGCATTTGAGTCCTGCTTTCCATTATTAATACGCAGCTGTCACAGCAGAGTGGAGAGTTCTTCAGCTCCTGCCCAGCCCCTCACCCCCCAGAGCATCCCTGGGGGAGAAAAGGACAAAGTCTAGGCTGTGTGATTCCTACATGAAGGCTGTATTGGTGAGACTGGAGTACAGACTGTGCCAACATAGATGGGGAGTGAGTAGCAACGCTCAGCTATAATTAGTCACCCCCACAGCAGAGCCTGCACAACAGGGAAAAGGAGGAGGAGGGTCTTGGGTGGAGGATGGACCACTGGCTGCTCTGCAGGGAGGAGGAAGGAACAGAAGCAAGGAAAAGCAGCTCTATTCAGGGAAAAAGGAGTCTGAAGCACAACCTTCAATGCTGTGAGGACTGAAGGAGGTCGGATATATGAAAGCACCTCTGGTAGGCAACACACAGTCAGTACCCCTCTCCCCCAACCCCCCCCATAAATGGAAGTTTCTTATACACTGAAATGAGAAGAATATGAACTTGAATGTGGAGGGGGGGGTCCCCACACCTAGGAGCAAGAAGGCAGCATCTTTAAGTGGGGAACAGAGGAGAGCTAGAGGGAAAGTGGTAGTTTAGTATCCCACCCAAGAGAATGGACACTTGGACGTGGTCTCCAGGGAAAGCTGCTTCCTCAGGACCAGGATGCCTGAGTTCTCCAGAGAATACCATCCCCTCAATATCGCCCCCCCCCCTCACCGCTAACAGAGGTTTCTGAGAGGCTGGGGCCTGGTGGGGGAGAGACCAGACGAGGAGGGCTTACTGCAAGGGGAAGAGGGGAGCAGAGAGGGCAAAGGAGCCTAAAGATGGAGGTGGGAAGAGCGCGGGCAGCCCTCCAGCAAGGCAAATCCTCAGGGCTCCCACGGGAGGAGACCCGGAGGAGGGACAGCCACAAGAGGCAGCGGCGCAGGAACTGAGTGAGAGCCTGGATTTGTCGAATGGGAACCTAAGTCCCGGCACTGTGCAAGAAGCCAACCTGGATCTGGGGACCCGGTTGTTGGGGGCGGGTCCGCTACTGGTCGCCAGCATGGCACACACATACACACACACTCACACACACACGCACTCACCGATTTTGGCCAGGCTGGCCACCAGGATCCAAAGGGCTACCAGGTAGGGCGCCTCGACCTCGTGCCACTGCCAGCGGAAAAGCACTAAGCCTGGGGGAGGCTCGCCCGGGGACCCCGGCTTCTGTGGGGGCTCTTCGGCCGCCCCCGCCAGGGGCAGCGCGAACAAGGGCAGTGCGGCGCTCAGCATCCTGCCGCCTGCCCAGCCGCCCTCCCGGCTCGGCATCGCCGCCGGCCCAGCGTCGCCGTCGCCGCCGCCGCCTACCGGGCGCCCCCGCGTCACAGGCACGTGGGGCTCGCTCCCCCCAATCCCGGCTCCGATACCTACAAGCCAGGTTCGGGCTCCGTGATTCTGTCCCGGACGCCCGTAGTCTGGACCCCTCTTTCTTCCCCCCAAACCTGTCCCAGCTCCGGAAATTTCCCGGTGCAGCCCTGCCCCAAGTCCCGCAACCTACTCCTTCCAGTCAGCTCCCGCAAAACCGCCCCCACCGGATTCAGAGAGGTGAGCGGCCTCGGCTCTCCCTCGGCAGCCCACCGCGGGAGGGGCCGGGAACCGCTGCGGGGCGCGGCTCCTTCACGGTCAGTGCCGCCTGGCGGTTTGCCGCTCGCCCCGGGTGCCAAGGCTGCGGGCCCGTCGCGGCCGGGTGCAGACGCCAGGGGGCAGTGTTCGGCCGCCTTCCACGCCGCCCTCTCGAACCTAGGACCCCCTATCGGCCCCCTCCGGGGCCAGAGCTGCGCACGCGCATGGCGCTCCCATAAAGCCGTGGACAACGCTGCTCCCAACGTCGCCAGAAACCCCAAGACCCAAACTAAGCCCACTCATGCCAGGCGGAAAACGAGGCTGTTCCTCTTCATCTCCCAAACTGAGGGGCATCCAGCCCTCCCTTTCCCTCACATACAGAGAACGATTCTTACCTTTTCCGTAAAGCTGAAGGGAACCTATGGAAAACTCAGCCTATTAATTCTCTTCAAATTAGGCGGGTTCCACCCAACTTTTTCTCCAAATCTGAGAGGCATTCAGTTTATCTCGCCCCAAACAGAGGAGGATAATCTCCACTTTTCATTCAAGCTGAGGGGCACCCATCCCACTTTTTCCCCAAAGCTGAGGGGAGTTCTACCTGCCCCCTCAAGCTGACTCATGCCATTCTTTTCACAGAAAACTGAAGGGCATCCGTCGCTCTTCTTTCCACAACTAAAGGGAACTGCTCCCACCTCTTCCTTCAAACTGAGTGAAAGCTATTCTCACTTTTTGCCCCAACTGAAAGGAACCCTTTTCACTGCTTTCCCCAAATGAGGGAAACATCCACTCATCCTTCAAACCGTAGGAATTAGGGATATCTTGTCTCTAAACTGAGGGAGACCTGGCCGACCACTAACTGAAGAAACTTCGGCCCTCCCTGCCCTAACACTCCCTCAAAGAGAACGCAGCCTCCCCTACCCAAGCTCAAAAGAAAGCCTCCCCGCGGGGGAGGCGGGGCGCGAGCTCGGGTTTTCCCGCCCTCCTAGCCAGTGAACTAACGGGATTCCCATTGGGCTCTCTGAATGGCTGGCGCAAGCCCCGCCTCCGACAGTGGTTTACCCACACACGAGCATTCGGGGACTAATCTTGGCTCCACCCCCTTCCTCGGCCCCGCCTCCGTCTAGCTCCGCCCCTCCACTGCGTCCGGCCCGGCCCGGCCCAAACAGCAGAGCTTCAGTGTAGTTGAGTAGAAGCTGCAGCCGGGCCGGGACCCGGAGACGCGAGGCACAAGCCGGTGGCAGAGCCATGGCGGGCGAGGAAGACCGCGGGGACGGGGAGCCTCTATCAGTGGTGACCGTGAGAGTGCAGTACCTGGAAGACACAGACCCATTCGCATGTGCCAACTTCCCGGAACCGCGTCGGGCCCCCACCTGCAGCCTGGACGGGGCGCTGCCCCTGGGTGCACAGATTCCCGCGCTGCACCGCCTGCTGGGGGCGCCGCTCAAGGTGAGAGGGGCTGGAGAAAGGTTGGGGCGATCGGGGGTTCAGGGTCGGCACCATGAAAGCCGATGGGGGGTACCCCTTGGGGAGAGGCTGGAGCGGAAAAGTCTCGCTCTGGGGTCTCAGGGTCCACGCGGCCTCGCCAGCAGGGGGCCCCCTCCCAAGTTGAAGGGAAACTGAAAAAGGGTGATAGGAGCTTGTGGTCTGCGCCACCCTGGCTGCCCCTCGAAGTGAGGCCCAGCTAGGGAGGTGCTCGGGGTCCACTCGCTGCCCGTCTGCCAGGGTGACTGCCTTGGGCAGGATGACCGGAGCTATTCGGGCTGTAGCGGACCCTGGAGGCGGAGCTGAGGAGGGACCAGCTTCCACCTGCTTCAGGTGAGCTGAGGGCGGGACCACGAGGAGGGGCGGGTCCGGGGCGGGCCGCTAGAGATGGCAAAGGTTTCCAGCGGTGTCTGGAAGGTAGATTGGGTCCTGCCTGATACTCTTGCCCCTGCAGGTAGGGGCTCGGCCGGGGAGTGCCGGCTGAGGAGACTTCACCCGGTGAGGGGAGTCCCGGGAAGCGGCCTGGCCCGGGATACGCAGAGCGCGGGAGGCTGCACAAGTGGAAAAGCCCTTTGAGTCACCGCCCCCACCACCCCGTACACCCGCCCGTCGGCCCGCGCCTGGATGTGAGAGGGAGGGCCCGGCTAATTTTAAACCGCCGGACTGCCCTAGTTTGCCGCCGCCCCGAAGCAGACTTGTGCACAGTGCGGGAAAAGGCCCTTTTCCAGATGGCCGGCCCTACCTCCTCTTCCCTCCCGCTCGCCGCCCTCAGCCCCCTGCAAACAGCCCTTTCCGGCGCTCTGTTTCCGGGCCAGGACTCTGGGAGGCGCACTGCCACCCACCACCCACCCCCGGGGCTCCCCGCCAGCCAGTCGGCTCCTAGTGGTGGGGATAAGGAAAGAGAGTTGGTGAGGGTGCCTGCCCCTGTTCCCAACCTCAGCTGGGCGCCGAGTTGCGCAAACTTGCCCCCTGGGCCCGGGGTCTCCCCTTGGAATGTGCCCCGGGCGCCAGGCCCCCAGCCTGCATTCCTCTCGCTGCAGCCAGCCCCGCCTCCGAGCCCTGGCCGGAGGGCTGGTGAGACTATTGGCCTGGGGAGTGGCGCGTGTCCGGGCAGAACCCTGGCTTCAAGGCCATGGCTGGAAGCCTGCAGCACAACTGCTCACCTCCAGAGTTTTGCTGCAGCCCCCGCTTATCCTACCCTATTCAGAGGGGCACACAGATGTGGGCCTGGAAGAAGCGGGTGCAACTGGAGGCCACCTCCCATTCAGGATGAGGGACAGGGAGAAACGAATGCTGAGCTGAGGCGGATTCCCCGCTTCCAGCCTCCTGGAACTCCTGTTCCTGAAGTAAGGCTGGAGCACTAGAGAGAAGATAGCATTCCTCCCATCCTGCCACTCTAGGACTGTACCTAGACCTTATAACCCTCTTCACAGCTGGGGGCAGGCCTGGGAGATCAGCTGCAGGAAAGAGGCTCAGAACCATCCCCTCTCCCCCTCATTTAAGGACCCATCTCCCTACCCCACCCCACCAGGTACACTGCCCTCTGTTCTCTGCTCTCTAGTTGAGCATGCTACTGAGCTAGGTGGAGAATGTAACTTCCCCACCCCCAACTCAGTCCTTCCTGGTCTCCCGCTTGTCATGTTCTCCCACCTGGAGTACCACAGGACTGCCTCCCCTCCCCCACGGGGATATGGGAGCAGGGCACACTAGGTTACCACAGCCCTTAGAGCCAGGACTCCCTGGGGCTGGCAGCTCTGCCAGGAATGGTCAGATGCACTATGATGTGCTCTTCCCAAATATAAACTGTGACCACAGCCCCAGAATAGAAGGCTGGAGGAAGAGGGGCTGAGAATAGGGCAGGGGCAGGACATCAGAGAGCAGAGGGAGGGGGAACAGGGCCCCTCCTTGCAGGAAATGTCAACAGCTGGTTCCTCCCCTAGTCCTATAAGTGGGTGCCCCAGAGACAGAAATGACTCAGGCCTGCCTCGCTAGCCCTCTAGAGGGGAGAGGTGGCCCAGAAATCCAGGCATCCCTGTCCCAAGCTGTAGGGCAGAAAAGGAAGGGGTTCTCTACTCACTGTTTCATCTTATGCACATCTGTCCAGCATGGGACAGGACACAGCCAAGTGGCCTCTGCCTTCCTTCTCTGGGCACTGACCCCCATCATCCCTACAGACCCTGCCCTCTCCTTGGGAATATACAGAGGCCAGCCTACTTTCCTGCTGGGGCTCCACCCACACAACCCTTTGGGCTGGGCCAAGCCCCTAGAGTTCCCCTGGGGGCTTCCTTTTTAAAGAGCTTTCAGGTCTGAGAAAGCCTTGCTCATTTCCTCCATGTCTAGGAGGAAGCTCCTGGCCACAGCATGTGACTCATCTCCTGGCCCTGCTTGGTTGGGGGAGCCTGGCAGTGCCATGGGCCAAGCCTAGTGTCCCCAGAGGAACTCAGGAGTATCTTCCCCCCTCTATGCAAGAGGCTTTCCCAGCCCAGGGACCTGCCCTTGCTCCAGAGGAGAATGTGTCCCTGTCTCCCCCATCTCATCTCCTAATCTAGAGCTACCCAGTTCCACCCTCCCTTCTGGAAAGTGCCTCGGGAGCTTCTCCCTGAGATCCAAAGGCCCTGCCAGGTCTGAGATATCAGTGACTTCTCCCTGTGCTCTGGGCAGAGGGACCTGGGGTGCTTCACTGACACTACTGCACAGACCAGAGGAGCCCCTTCCTCCTGGGAGCAGGCATAGCCCTAGAAACCTGGTTATTACTGGCAACCTTGTTTTCCTAGCTGTGGCTAAAGATCAGAGTAGGGCAGGGGTGGCACTGTCCCAGAATGTTTCCTGGCCCTACCCCAACACTCTCTAGCCTCTGTTTACCCCTTAGAAGCCCTTGTGGCAAGGGGGCTCAAGGGCAAACCTGACCTGTTAGGATAGGAGCCAATTGAAGGGGTCCCCAAGGATTCTTAAAGGGACAGTGGAGTTCTCTGATGATGAACTAAGCTCATTAGCTCCTCGCTATGGGAGTCTCTTTGGGAGACTGTAGAAGATTGGGAATTGGGCATAAATTGCAACCTCCTCCCAGCCTTCCCTGGGGCTAGCTGTCTGCTGGTCATTCTGGGTTAGAATGGCTGAGCTGCAGCCTAGCAAGGGACCCTAGGACCTAGGTCCTGGCAGAGGTAGGCATTGTTACCTTAGCATGTGCGGGAAGGGGGTGGGGAGTGATGTTCTTTCTCATTCCCTTGCTGGAACTGGGAGGACCAGTTTGGGGTATTTGCTGAGTCCAGAAAGCTGAGGGTTGGTCTCCAGCCCTTGGCAGTCCTGCAGGCCCCAGGCCTCAATCCACCTCCCCTCTAGGGTGCCCTGGAGCACTTCCAAGGCCTGTCTACCCAAAGTCTGGGTCAGTTAGCTCTGGTTCTGTTCTTGGCTTTATAGCCTGGGGCAATTCACTGAATTTCTGATTCTTGGTTTCCTCACCTATAAAAGGATTATCAAATGAAATAGGCAGCTCTGAGCCTGGCTGAGAGGAGGCATAACAAATGTGGATTTCCCTCCCCAAGGCCCATCCATGTCATCTCATCCAGGAAGTCGAAGTCTAGTTGGAGACCTATGATAACAGACAAGGAAGGTCTTCAGAACACAGGGTCCTGTGTTTATAGGAAAGGAGACAAAAGAGGCAGTTAAACAATTATTATATAAAACAAAAATCCTTCAGCATGTAATTCTGCCTCTTTTCCATCTTCCTTGTATCCTGCCCCTGGCATGTTCATTCTCACCTGATTACACTGCTATAAAAAATATTGGGGAGTAGACACCATGGTCCCCGAAAGCCTGACTCTACATATAAAACCATAAGTAACCGGTTGGTTTGAGGCTGCCAGGAAAGCCTGAGCCTGGAGATTTAAAAAAAATGTGGGCCAGAGGCCGAAGCAAGGGACAGCCTGGGAAGAATGGGGGAGGGATAGACCAGAGAAGTGAGGAAGACAAGAGCTGGGAAGCAGTCAAGGATGTGGGCCCATACTATGTGCTGGCCCTAGGCACTGTCAGCAGGCACCAGGGTTTGGGCTTACTCAGGCCTGGCCCAGCCCCAGGGTGTGAGAAACAAGGCCCAGAGGTTTGGCTTTCAGAATGGTGACCTCAGGAAGGGGCCAGGAGTGTGAGGGACAAGCACCATCCTGCAGGCAGGAAGTCTCCCTCCCCACCCGCCCACCCCCACCCCATGCTGCTGGCATGACCCTAGCCTATCCCCTGCCCCCAACCTGGACCTCCACCCAGGACAGACAACTGTGAGTGGGGGGACACTGTCCTGAAGGGATTGAATTGGCTGTTATCCCTGGACCTCCTGCCCAGAAATGGGGTCCTGACAGGATTAGACAGGTGAAGTGGCTAGAGGGCCGACTGCCACCACCACAGAGGGAGAGGGTTAAACTTGCTCAGCTGAGGAGGCAAGGAAAGTGGACCATTTAGCCTTCAGGACCCTGCCCCAAATGGATGTAGGCACCTGGGTATCCTGGAAGGAGAGAGCTGTTCTCTGGGACTGAGCATGCAAGTGCTCAGGCAGGAAGGGAGGACAGTGTTGGGGTCCTGGCCCTTCTGTGGCTGTGCTTCTTTGGCCTGTGTCAGCCAGTGAGCACAGACCTAGCCATGTCCCTAGGAGTATAAGCAGTTACCAGGTGCTATACAATCACCCCTCCCCTGTTTACCTTTATGGCACTCCGCCACTTCCCTTTCTTAGGACCCATGGAAGTTGTGATTCGATATTTATTTGTAAGCTTTTTCTGAGCCAAGCCTGTCTGTCTCTCCCACTGGGCTGGAAGGAAGGGAAGGCAGAGACAGTGTCTGGTTTCTGCTCTGCACCTAAAACCAGCCTGGTTTGTGAATGTTTGAATGAATAAGCTGTTCTTTATGTGTGTGATGTGGGGGGATCCCTGAGGGGGATTGTGGCTCTGGAGGGCGTTTGTTCCTCTAGTTTCCCAGAATCCTCCAGTCTAAAGTGGAAGGAGATGTGGCTGTGCCTGGATGGGGGTGGGGTGGATAGGCTGCTGAGTCACTGTGTGGGAAGAGGGACCAGGAGGAACGTGGGGCTGCCCCCAGCTGAGCTGACCCTGGATGAGATACCCCGGCCCTAAGGCCTTTCCACCCCATCTCAGGCCTGTTCCCAGTAGGCCCTGGAGAAGATGACTCTGCTCCTAGGGAGGGGTGAGAGGCCAGGCTCACCAAGGCACCCAAGAGAGGGCAGGCAGCCAGACAGGAAGTGGGACAGAACAGGCTGGAGTGTTTGTCCTGTGTCCTATGTCCCAGGCGGGGGGGCCACCAAAGGGCCCACAGGCTGAACTGCCAGGAAGGAACCAGGTCAGGCTCTGAGGCATGAGCAGGGGTGCTAAACAGAGGCAAGGGCAGAAGCTAGACTCCCCATCCCCCAGGGGACCCAAGACAGCTGGAAGCCCCTGGGCTGGGTCCAGAGCAGGGCAGGGCTAACCAAAGAGCAGGACAAATGTTGGGGTTGACTTGCCCAGGAAGATGGAGACTGGAAGACCCCTAGCCTCTCCAGAGGTGGGTTCTCCCTTGGCCCAGGAACTACCTCAAGGGCCAAAGCCACTCAAGTCGAGGGGACTTTGCTGAGCCCACATGCCTGCATGGTGCTATGGGGGAGGTATCCCGAAGAGGCAGACAGAGTACCGCCCTCAGACTCACTGGAGTCACCTCACTCAGGCCCTCTCTAGAGGTACTTCTTAAGGGGCCAAGTACCCTGCCTGGTATGGGGAGGTGGGGAGGACAGACAGGCTCAGGCGGGAGGGAAACATGGAGAGTGGACACATGGATGGAACACATACCTCCCTGTTACAAATGCAGGTTTTGGGGTCCTACTGTAGATGACTGGAACCCTAAAATCTGGGGTTTTGTATTTGTTTTTTGAGACAGGATCTCGCTCTGTTGCCCTGGGTAGAGTGCAGTGGCATCATCCTAGCTCACTGCAACCTCAAACTCCTGAGCTCAAGCAATCCTCCTGCCTCAGCCTCCTGAGTAGCTGGGACTACAGGCATGTGCCACAATGCCTGGCTAATTTTTCTATTTTTAGTATAGACAAGGTCTCTGGGTCTCGCTCTTGCTGAGGTTGGTCTCAAACTCCTGAGCTCAAGTGATCCTCCCGCCTTGGCCTACCAGAGTGCTAGGATTATAGGCGTGAGCCAACATGCCTGGCCTAAAATATGGTTTTTAATAGGCCCCTTTGGGGACCTCTGAGCTCCAATTAGGACCATTATAACTGTAGTCCCCTTGGGGCAGGAGGGCAAAGACCCAGAGGCCTGGAGGGACTGGGAGTCTTCAGAATAGTCCCCACTCTTCACTGTCTTAGGAGTATTTCCTTTCTGGGCTTTAATGCTCTGTGGCTGTAGCTTATCACTCCATGGGGGTATGAGCTTCCTCGAAGGCAGGAACTTCCTCCCACCTTCTGTCTATTCCCCTTCCTCATTTGTGTTCCTTAGCTCAACAATCATTTAGTGAGCACTCACTGTGTGCCAGGTGCTGTGCTAGGCTGTGCAGATATATCAGGGAGTAAGACAGATGGGGTGCCTGGAGCCAGAGCACACAGTGGGGAAGGAGACTGTTAGTGTCTAGGATATTCTAATGTTGTGCGGAAGGTCTCAGAGCTGTTCCCTTTGCTCCCAGCTGGAGGACTGTGCCCTGCAAGTGTCTCCCTCTGGATACTACCTGGACCCTGAGCTATCCCTGGAAGAGCAGCGGGAGATGCTGGAAGGCTTCTATGAAGAAATAAGGTCAGAGCTGATGGGGTCAAGGAGGCAAGGATGGCTCCTACTCTTGCCCCCACCACAGGGACTGGCTTAGATGTCAGCAGCTGAGACACTTGATGTCTAGCCTGGGCCATGGGTTACCTCCTGGTCCAGCGAACTATGCTAGGGGAATCTCAAAGCCTGGCCAGTGTTACCTGCTGCCCAGGATGGGAGTGAAGGGTTTTCCCACATACCTGAGATACCTGTGTTTGCACCAACCCTCCTGTCTGGTCAACCCTTGGGCCCTTAGAGGAGCAGTTGGAGAGGAAAGAGCTAGGCTAAGGTTGGCATGTGGAAGTGTTTGGCCTTGGCTTTGGGGGAGGGATACTGAGGAATGAGCTGCTGATTAGGCTCCTCGATTCCAGCAAAGGGCGGAAGCCCACGCTGATCCTGCGGACCCAGCTCTCCGTGAGGGTCAACGCCATCTTGGGTGAGTGTGTGAAGGCATCAGTGTCCAGCAGCCCCCATCTCCCTACCCTCTAGCCCAGTTGGCCCAGGTTCTTCCAGGCCTGTGCCAGACAGTGGGCAGAGCAGATCAGAGATTGGATGTGCCCCTTCCCCTCCCTGTCCTGACCTCTCCTTCCAGGGCAAGGGCTGATGCCACAGCTAGACCACAATAGGGGGTGCCCAAAGTCAGTGATTGAGAATACTAGAATATTCTTTGGTGGAGGACTGTGGCTCTGTCCTACTGGAGGAAGACAGTGTGTCTGTGTCTCCTTGAGAGTTTCATACCCATTTACTGCTTACAGAAAAGTTGTATGGCTCCAGTGGCCCTGAGCTCCGCCGCTCCCTCTTCTCATTGAAGCAGATCTTCCAGGTGAGACCCAGAGGTGGGCTGGGGGTGGGTATCCAGCCCACACCTCCCTAAACTCCCCCATGGTACCCCCAGGAGGACAAGGACCTGGTGCCTGAATTTGTACACTCAGAGGGACTGAGTTGCCTGATCCGTGTGGGTGCTGCTGCCGACCACAACTACCAGAGCTACATCCTTCGAGGTCAGGCCCGGCCCTCCCCCATGACCTCTGTCCCAGTGATCCTCACTGACTTCTTCTCATCCCTGTCTTCCCAGCACTGGGCCAGCTGATGCTTTTTGTGGATGGGATGCTGGGGGTGGTGGCCCACAGTGAGACCGTGCAGTGGCTGTACACACTATGTGCCAGCCTGGTAAGTGGCCTTCCACCTAGCCATGCATGCTTTTCCTATTGCTTTTCTCTGGGCCTCAATCTCCTTTTCTGCAAAGTGGGCTGGAATGGAGTGAGTCTGAGGCCCCTCTAAGCATGGAAGGCACTTGAGTGCCTCAACCTGGAGCCAGGGTCTTTCTGCCTAGACCCTATTCTCTGGGTGGAGCCCCAGGAGCCCTTCTCTGCCCCAGCAGGAGCTGGCACAGATCTGGCTCAAGCCCCTCTCATATATGGTAACCTCTCCCTCCAGTCCCGCTTGGTGGTGAAGACGGCCCTGAAGCTGCTGCTGGTGTTCGTGGAATACTCTGAGAATAATGCACCGCTGTTCATCCGTGCAGTCAACTCTGTGGCCAGCACCACTGGTCAGAGACTGTCCCTCCCTCTCCTACCCATGCAAGCTCTCTCTCCTACCTGTCCCCCCATGACTGCTCCACTTTCTGTGTGACAGGTGCTCTTCCCTGGGCCAATCTGGTGTCCATCCTGGAGGAGAAGAATGGTGCTGACCCAGAGCTGTTGGTGTATGCTGTCACCCTCATAAACAAGGTGTGGGAGAGGACCAGGTGCCAACTCAGGCCCTTGGACTCCTGACCTCTGGTCCCCATCAGCCTCAGACTTGCTTCCTATCCCCACCCTCCAGACGCTGGCAGCACTCCCGGACCAGGACTCCTTCTACGACGTGACTGATGCGCTGGAGCAGCAGGGCATGGAGGCACTCGTCCAGCGCCACTTGGGCACCGCAGGCACTGATGTAGACCTGCGCACACAGCTTGTCCTCTACGAGGTGGGCCTGTCACCAGGCTCTGAGTGGGACTGGGGTGAGGGGAGAGAGAGGTGCAGTTCTCCAGCGATGTGGGCCTTGACTACTTGCTCACGTCCTGGGCCACCTCTTTTAGAACGCCTTGAAGTTGGAGGATGGAGACATCGAGGAGACTGCAGCCATGGGTGGGCGGCGGGAGCGGCGAAAGCCTTCTTCGGAGGAGGGCAAAAGGAGCCGCAGATCTCTGGAAGGCGGGGGCTGTCCAGTGCGCACCCCGGAACCTGGGTTAGTAAGAGCCTCAGTGGATGGCGTGGGGTGGATCTGCCAGGCCTGACCCTGTCTGCACGCCGGCCCCGCCCCACCGATTGGCCCCACCTCCTCCATTGGCCCTGCCTGTTGACAGATCCCACCTCCAGCCCCACCCCACTGATGGGCCCCACCTCCTTCTCCATTGGCCCTGCCCCCTACTGACAGACCCCGCCTTTAGCCCCTCAGGCCCCACCTCTTCCACCAGCCCGACCCAGCTGACAGGCCCCACCTCCAGCCCTGTGTGCCCTCCGTCTGGCCTCAGCACTTCGGTGAACCTCTTTCCTACCATCTCTGTGGCATCCTCAGCTGACAGCTCCAGTGAGAGGAGCATCTACAAGTAAGTAGGGAGATAGAAGCCACTCTGGGAGTCCTTTCTCCAACTGTCCCTCCACTTTGCACCCCTCCACGGGCTCTTAGCCTCCTCTGCCCAAACGCGTGCTTTCTCTCTCTCTCTTTCCAGACTTCACCAAACTGCTCCCGTTTGGTAAGTGACCGCTGGGACGTGGTGTCGGCTCTCACTGGACCTCCTCCTCCTGCGGCTTCTCTTTATCTCCTGACATTCTGCTCGTCTTTGCCCCTTGTCATCTGTCTCTCTACCACCTGTTTTTCTGTTTCTGTCACTCTTGTTCTGCTCTTTGTCT
>VBSM01000949.1:9158995-9185360 GCA_008086735.1 Cheirogaleus medius
CAAGGGCCCCTTCCCACCACCTCCACCCCCGGCTGCCCCTCTTCCCCCCTCAGCAACTGATGGCCCAGCCCTCCCCACCAAGAGGAAGACAGTAAAACTCTTCTGGCGTGAACTAAAGCTGGCTGGGGGCTGTGGAGGCTCTGGAAGCCGCTTTGGGCCATGCTCCACCCTGTGGGCCTCACTGGAGCCTGTCTCGGTGGACACGGCCCGGCTGGAACACCTGTTTGAGTCCCGTGCCAAGGATGTGCTGCCCTCCAAGGTAAATGCACTGATCTGCCAAGTAGCCCCAGTGGAGGTGGGAGGGAATCATAGCTCAAGGGTCTGAGCTGTTGGAGCTAGTCATTCATTTTCCACCTGGGGAAACTGAGGCAAAGAAAGGAATAGGGACTTGTCTGAGGTCTCCTAACAAGGAATCAGCAGGGCCTTAACTAGAATCTAATTTCATCCCAATGCCTTACACATCCCAGATTTGTAGGATCATTTAGCCATTTAGAGGACCTTGGAGTGCCCTCATAGATTGTTGCCCAGTTAATCACACTGCCCTTCCCCCAACCTTGCAGAAAGCTGGTGAGGGCCGCCGGACAATGACCACAGTGCTGGACCCCAAGCGCAGCAATGCTATCAACATTGGCTTGACAACATTACCACCTGTGCATGTCATTAAGGCTGCCCTGCTCAACTTTGATGAGTTTGCTGTCAGCAAGGATGGCATTGAGGTAGGGATACCCATCTATGCGTGTAGGAGGGAGGCGGGAGGTCTGGCCCTCTCCTTTGGTCAGTGGCATTTCCTGTCCCTCCAGTGTTTGGCATGGGCTTGGCATTTCTGCAGGGCAATCCCTAGACCCTGGGGCTCCCTTAGACCTGGGGAGGAGGGGGTCAAGACCAATGCCTAAAGCCTCAGGCCTGCACTGAGGGTCCCACGTGGGGTGGTGGCTGCATCCTCAGAAGTTACTGACCATGATGCCCACGGAGGAAGAGCGGCAGAAGATCGAGGAAGCCCAGCTGGCCAATCCTGACATACCCCTGGGCCCAGCCGAGAACTTCCTGATGACTCTTGCCTCCATTGGGGGCCTGGCCGCCCGCCTACAACTCTGGGCCTTCAAGCTGGACTATGACAGCATGGAGCGGGTACCTGGGTCATGGAGTGGAACAGGCAGTGGGTACAGGTGAGCATGATGATCATGTCGTCTGACAGTCCCTTGTCCTCCACACCAGGAAATTGCTGAGCCACTGTTTGACCTGAAAGTGGGCATGGAACAGCTGGTACAGAATGCCACCTTCCACTGCATCCTAGCTACCCTGCTAGCTGTGGGCAACTTCCTCAATGGCTCCCAGGTGAGTGAGATCTCATGAGGACTGGGGGTCAGGGCTCTGGAGCCAGCCAGGGCAAGGCTCAGATGAGGTCCTTTCAGAGCAGTGGCTTTGAGCTGAGCTACCTGGAGAAGGTGTCAGAAGTGAAGGACACGGTGCGTCGGCAGTCACTGTTGCACCATCTCTGCTCACTGGTGCTCCAGACTCAGCCTGATTCCTCCGACCTCTACTCAGAAATCCCTGCCCTGACCCGCTGTGCCAAGGTAAGCGCCTGCCAGAGATTCAACTAAGACTGGCTGGGGCACAAAGGAGCACTGCTTCCTGGGCCTTGCTCCTCCCACTTCTCCCAGTTTTGGTGGCTCCACCAGCTCAGGCTACAGGTGTGTGAGCAATGTCCTCTGCCAGAAACACTCTTTCCTCTATTGGCCTGGCCACACCTATCCAGTCTTTGGGTTTCAGTTTAGCTGCCACTTCCGCCAAGAAACCTTCTTTGTCCCCCATTGGATCAAATGGACTTGTCTGTCTCTTGCATTAGACTGTGAGCTTTTGGAGAGCAGGAGCTAGGTCTCGGCTGTGTCTCTAGAACCCAGGCTGGCCAACCTGGCACAGAGGCAGCTTCAGTCAGTATCTTCATCTATGGCGGGGACAACATGTGCATCCCCTTGCTTTTCTAGGTGGACTTTGAGCAGCTGACTGAGAACCTGGGGCAGCTGGAGCGCCGGAGCCGGGCAGCTGAGGAGAGTCTTCGGGGCCTGGCCAAACATGAGCTGTCCCCAGCCCTGCGTGCCCGCCTCACCCACTTCCTGGCCCAGTGTGCCCGCCGTGTTGCCATGCTGAGGGTAGTGCACCGCCGTGTCTACAACAGGTAGGGGCACGGGCCGGAGAGGCAGGACTGCCACCACCCTCCCTCAAACATCAAGCAGAATTCACCATCCCTTCCCACTCCGGCCTGCCTAGGTTCCATGCCTTCCTGCTCTACCTGGGCTACACCCCGCAGGCAGCCCGTGAGGTGCGCGTCATGCAGTTCTGCCACACACTTCGAGAATTTGCACTTGAGTATCGGACTTGCCGGGAACGGGTGCTGCAGCAGCAGCAGAAGCGGGCCACGTACCGTGAGCGAAACAAGACCCGGGGACGCATGATCACCGAGGTGGATGCCCTTCCAGGTCTTGGTCTTGACTGCCACCCCCATGGTTTCCTGTGCTACTCCCAGCTCACCCTTCTTCTCTCTCCAGACAGAGAAGTTCTCGGGTGTGGCTGGAGAGGTCCCCAGCAACCCTTCCATCCCAGTGGCTGTAGGCAGTGGGCCAGGCCGGGGTGATGCTGACAGTCATGCCAGTATGAAGAGTCTGCTGACCAGCAAGCCTGAGGACACCATACACAGCCGCCGCAGCAGAGGTAAGACCCACAGCTACTGTGGGGAAATGGGTTCTAGGGCCACCCTGGCCTGACCTCCCCATGTGGCCTTCTCCAGGCATGGCCCAGAGCAGCTCCCCAGTGATGCCCACAGCAGTGGGGCCCTCCACTGCATCCCCAGAAGAACCTCAAGGCTCCAGTTTACCCAGTGACACATCAGATGAGATCATGGACCTGCTGGTACAGTCAGTGACCAAGAGCAGTCCTCGTGCCTTAGCTGCTCGGGAACGCAAACGTTCACGTGGCAACCGCAAGTCTTGTGAGTAACCTCCACAAGCCCACTACCCACCTTAACTCCATCAACCCCCTCTAACCCTTCTCTGTCCCTACAGTGAGACGGACATTGAAGAGCGGGCTTGGAGATGACCTGGTGCAGGCACTGGGACTGAGCAAGGGTCCTGGCCTGGAAGTGTGAAGGTGCTGCTTCCTAGAAACCTATTGGGACCCCAGCCTGCAGTACAAGAGACTATGGAGCAAGGAGGGCGCAAAGTAGAATTCTGGCCCCAAAACTCTGTGTCCAGGGGCTAGGCCTTGAGCAGTATTATGTGTGTGTGTGTGTGTGTGTGTGTGCATGCGCATATGTGTGAGCTCCCTGAACTCATGGAGCAAAATAAAGTTTTCCTAGCTAATCCAACAGCCTTTTTCTTCTTTCAAGGTCCCCAGCAGGCTGGGTCTATAGCAAGAGGGAAACCCAGGCTGGGTGCAGTGGCTCATGCCTGTAATCCTAGCACTCTAGGAGGCCGAGGCAGGCGGATCGCTCAAGGTCAGGAGTTTGAAACCGGCCTGAGCAAGAGTGAGACCCCATCTCTACTATAAATAGAAAGAAAGTAATTGGCCAACTAAAAATATATATAGAAAAAAAAAATAAGCCTGGCATGGTGGCACATGCCTATAGTCCCAGCTACTCGGGGGGGCTGAGGCAGAAGGATTGCTTGAGCCTAGGAGTTTGAGGTTGCTGTGAGCTAGGCTGACGCCACGGCACTCTGGCCCGGGCAACAGAGTGTGACTCTGTCTCAAACAAACAAAAAGAAATGAGGGAAACCCCATAGGACTAGCTCTTCCTGCCTCATCCCTCATCACCCACACAGCCATTACCCACATTCTAAGCCATTTATTCAAAAACTGTATAGGATATATCCTGAAGTATATCCTATATACCTTAGACTACTTTTGGCCCCTGAACTAGGCCCTCATTGCTCCAGGCATGGGGGCTGTGCAGCCTGATAGAGCTACCCAGGGCCCAGCAGCCTGTGACCACAATGTCAATGACTATAACCGCTTCATCTGTCGCCGCTCCTGTCGGCGCTGACGTTTCTCATTGTGCTCTGGTGCTGGGGCGCTACTGTCTGCTGTGAACCAGGGGCCCAGCACATTCACCCACAGGAGGTAAAGGGCCCGGCCTGGAGCCTAGGAGAAAAAAGGTAAGTTGAAGCCAGATGGAGGGAGTGAAAGACAAGGGAGAGTTACATGCTCCTGCTTGGCAGCCCCCCAACCCACATACCAGAAGCCAGAAGGACCAGATGTAGAGGGAGAAGCAGCTGAGCACCTGCACGATGGCTGTCAGTAGGATCACATCCTTAAGGTGCCTATGGATAAAAGGAAGGTTGCCAAAGACAGCAGATGGGCCCCAGTTCAACTCCCTTCTACCCTTTTCAAGTTGCAGGTCACTGTGGGTCTTGGGCTATCTGGGCCCCAGCCCTGGGACCGCTCACCTGGGCTGGCGGTGGGGGACACTCACTCTGCCATGCCCTGCTCCATGTTGAGGTCCATGCCACCATCCATCAAGGCCCCATCCTCAGAGAAGGCTGCCCGTGCCATCGAGCTCATAGAGTGGTAGCTGGCCCCATATACTGCCAGACTAAAGCCCAGGGCTATCTGCAAAGCAAGAATGGGGGGTATTCAAAGGCCATCCACTGACCCTATACACTCATCCACTTCCCAGGATGGAGACACTTACCCAGGCCCAAAATGAGGCAGATGAGTAAAAGAAGACCAAGGTCACAAGGCAGTAAATGGCCTGCAAGCAAACACAGGATCAAATTGGAGTCAAAAGCTACCCCTAAATCATGGGCCTCCTTCAACTCTCAGAATCAGGCCAGGCTGTGGAAGAAGCCATGTTGTTCTTACACGGTTGGGAGAAGGACCCTGCTCCCTGAATCTCAAATATCCAGATTCTCCTCTGACACCCAAATCAGCCCAGGAAAGAAGCTCTTGTGTATTTGGGGTGGGTAGGGCTCTCAAATCCAGCTGGGACTCATGCCCTCATTTTTTTGTTTGTTTGTTTCTGTTTTGCTTACACTAGTCAGCACTTTCTCTGTGCCTGGATCTTTTCTCATTTCTTTTCGATGGAAGTTCTCTTCCGGAGCCTTGGCTGTCACATACCACTACTCCTCACCAAAGAGGGTGAGTGCTGTGGGATTGTGAGTGGGCACAGAAACAAGGAGGCAGGCACTTACATTGGCTCCCAGTATGATCCGCAGGTAGAACTTCAGGGTCTCTCTGTTCTCTTCAAATATCTGCTTCTTCCCTCTTGTGCCCACTTTGCCCTTGGGCTGCAGAGGGATGATGAGATGCTGTCAGAGCCTTTCTCTCCCACAGTGCTCCTCACCCTCCCCACCTGGCTGGTTAGCTAGAGAGTTCGATCTGCACCTTACCCAGGTCTCCGTGGTGCTCAAACCTAGCACAATCCCTCGGATATCCACCCATCCTCCAGTCCATCTTGTCTAAAGCCGATACCATTTTTCCAGCACCCCCAGCTACGATCGCCTCCTTCTAGCCCTGAAACAATCCAATCCTAGGCGAATATCTCTTCTGGCTCCCCTGGTAAAGAGCAGCTTTGGGCTGATAACCCCTTTTGGGGTACTCCTGAGTGGAGTTGGATGGTGCCCCTCTCTGGTCTATGCTGGAATAATCTAGATCTGGGCTAACGTCCATCCCCCTCAGGCCCCTCAAATCTCTGGCCTGCTCTAGTACTACTGTCCGGTACTGACGCCCACACCCCTCTGGCACTAGTTCTGATATAATCCAGTGCCGCCATCCCTTCCTCCAACCTCCCGGCTCGCTCTACTTCAGTCCGGCATTTGGATGGCGCCCCCCTTTGGCCCACCCCGCATCTCTTGATGTCCTTCCCTGTTTTCACTCTCCAGGCCACAGAAGCACTCGGCCGATGCGGACCCCGCCCTACCCATCCTCCTTACCGCCATGGCGCGTCGCAAATACTCAGCTGGGGAAACAAGAGAGAGACCGAAACCGCAGTCAGTATGTACCACATCGGCAAAGCATGTGCTTCCGGTGCAGACCAAAGTCGTCAGGACTGGGACGGAAGTGGGGCCCATTTCCTTCCCAAGCCCCGCCCCCAGAGCGGGCGGGACTACGCTTCCCAGAAAGCCTCGCGCGGGGGCGGAGGCGGCAGGGATGCGATGGCGGAGTCGCTGCCCCTGGAGGTGAGAGGAAGCGGTCCTCAGGCCTAGCTCCGGACAGGCCCCGCCCTCGGGGTCCTGGGCCTTGGGGAGGGGCTGTCAGCTAGTCCGGCCCCTCCTGCCTGGCGGAAACAACCCGCCCGGCGGATCTTGGGACCTGTAAGCTCTGGGTAACGGCCCTGCCTTTGGGCCACTCCGTCCCCTTAGCTTGAGGGACTGTCCTCTCTTTCCCCCTCGGCCTCAGAAGATGGCTGTTCTGTCACCTCAGCGAGGACAGCAAGGACAGGCCCTCTGCCCATCCCCTTTCCTTGAGATGGCCGTCCCTTCCCCCCTAGTTCTGGAAGATGTCCGCTCCATCTCATCGTCCCCGAAGGGTAACCGCTCTTATCCCCATTGGTCCCTTGCGATGGTTGTTCCATTTCCAACCCCCTGAGAGAGACGGCTGCCCTCTCTCCCTGGCAGTGGGAAACAGAATGCTCCCTCCCCATCAACTCCGCGGATGGTCTCTGAGGTCCTTTAGCGAGGACAGGCCTGTTTCCCACTTCCTAGGCCCCTAGCGATGGCCGCCTCTACCTCCTTTACCTCATGGGATGTTTGCTCCTTCTCAGCCAGGGAAAAGACCCCCATTGGCCTGGAAGATAACAGATATTGCCCCTCGTGGCCACTTAGAATGGCCTCTCCTTTTGCCCTGAGGGTTGGCAGCCCTCTCCCACTGCCCACAGGAGACAGGCCACCCTTTCCAATTAGTCTTGTAATGATGCACCCTCTCCTTAGCAAAAATATACCCGCTCCCACCCCATTGAGCCCCCTGCAATAGCATCCCTTTCCCCTTTGGCACCAGAGGCTATCCACTCCATCCCTATAGATCCCATGGATGACCAGTCATATCTCCAGTAGCCCCTTAGGATGGAGTTCATGGGATGGCCACTCCATCCTTATCGCTGCTTCCTCTGGTCTTTCTAGAAAGGCCACCCTCTTCTCAGCTTATTGAATTGTGCCCTCCTCCCACCCCAGTGATGACAGGTTTGTTCCCCTCTCCCTTCTTGGGCTGGCTGCTCAGCCCCAGAAGACAAGATAGCTGCTACCTTAGCTCAGACAGGCTTCCCTGTCTCTCCCCAGGAAGGGGGGCTTGGTCACATCTGGTCCCCATCAGTCCTCTCTTCCTCATGCCTAGCCTTACTGGCCCAGAAGGCTTTTCTCCCAGTAATTCTCCTCTCAATAAGATCTACTTAATCCCCCTACCCTTTTCCTGAGCAAGTCTGTGGTGAAAATAGAGGTAGAGGACTGGACTGTCCATCCCTAATTTAATCCAGTAAGTATCTTCTGTGCTCAGCATCTGAGAAGGAGAGAGATCAGAATAGCTGGTGAAGTCAAGCATAAGGAAGGGCATCCCAGGGAGGAGGCCCACACAGGCAAAAGGAAGTAGACATGTTATGTTTGTAGGACAGTGGGGAGACTGGGTTGGGAAGCTCTGGGACCAGTGGGTCCAGTCAGGCATGGAGGCCTGGTAGTACTGATTCACGAGTAAAGAGCTCGTCCTAAGAGTACTGGGGAGCCCTAAAGGTTTACGGCAAGGGTGTGCTGAAACTGAAAACTGCTTTTGTGACAGTGTGCAGAATAGATTAGCAAGGACAAACTTGGAGGCAAGGAGGACCAGTGAAAGGAGTCCAGGTCTAGGATGATAGAAATCTGAGCTACTAACGTGGTGAAGTTGCAAAGTTAGAAATATTAGTACTAACAATCCAGAAAGCACTTATGGAACATCTCCTAGCTGTGACACACACTATATATATGTGTATGTGTGTGTGTGTGTGTGTATGTACACACATATATGTAAAATTCAATCTCCCTAAGACTATGATCTAGATTTTTAAAAATATCCCTATTTTACTGTTATGGAGCTGAAGCTCAGAGAGGTCAAGTACCTTGCCTGAGGTCACACAGCTAGGAAGCAGTGGAGCTGGGGTTTGAATAAGTGTAGGTTAGCCTGGCTTGAAGTCTGTGCTTTATATGTGTATCTGGGAACAAGGGATAGAAGAGGATGAATATAGTCCAAAGCGTTATCAGGCGGGGTGCACTGTTGGCATTGAAGGGGAAAGTTGGGAGGAGGGGCTGTTTTGGATGAGTTTTGGTTGAGATTAAGGTGGTGGTTAAACATTTGGGTGCAGGATCCAGTGGACAATTGATAATACTGGTCTAGAACTTAGATAATAGGACAATATAGGGATATCGAATTGTTGGTTATTCCTATATTGGTAAACAGAAAATCAAAAGACCCCAGGTTTGAGCCCTGAGACTCACAGAAGAATCCAGAAACCAGAAAATTGGGGTGCTGGGCGAAGCCCAAGAAAACATTGTCCCAGGACTCAGAAGGGAAGATTTCAGAGGAAAAGAATAGTTAATATCAAATCTTGCTAGGCCTCACAGGCAACTCCTTTCCCAGGCCCCTTTAGGGCCTCCAACCTCACTACCCCAGAATCACAGAGCGTAGGTGGAGGGCGGACCTGAGCCTGCCAGGCTGGGTCTTGCTGGAATCATATCTTAACAGCCAGCTGAGAAAGTGAGTTGGCAGTGAAGATGGGAAAAGACCAGGGTCCTAGAGCTTGACCTGTGAGGGCAGGAGGAAGAGATGTGACTTCCTGAGGATCTGAAGAGAAGCTGGCTTGCTGTTTACTAGATCCTATGCAAGACACTTTGTTGTGTTATTTAATTCTTACAACAATCTATTTAAATCTCACTACAAATGCCATTTACAGATAAGGAAAACAAGGTTCCCAGAGATCAGTTGACAGAGTAGGGATTTAAACTAGATTTATCTGGCCCTAGTGTTTAGGCTCTTTCTGCCAAACTTGGCAGGGAGTTTGATTCTTATCGGTTGGTACAAGCTTGTACCCAGACAGGGTTGAGGAAAGATTTGTTCACAGTAAAGATTCCTGAAGGCTGGAGAGGGGAAAGGAATGCTTCGTGAAGCTTCGGATCCAAGATGAACTAGAAGCCAGGGCTCTGGTGCCCTCAGGCCCACAGTGCTATCAGCTGGAGTCAGTTCCAAAAGTGTCCCACTTCTAATAGCCCCAATACCCTGTCTTTTTCCTGCAGATGCTCACATATATTCTGAGCTTCCTGCCTCTGTCAGATCAGAAAGAGGCCTCCCTTGTGAGTCGGGCTTGGTACTGTGCAGCCCAGAATGCCCTTCGAGAGGTAAGGTGCCTACCCTCACCTGGCCCATCCTCAGTTGTTTCCTACCAGCTTGCTCATGGCTCTGCTCGTATATCATCCATGCATGCATGCATCCATTCATTCATATATACTCCTATTTGCATTTGTACATACTCGGCTCTGGGTACAGTGCTGGGGCTATACAGATGAATAAGACATAGCCTTCTTAGGAACTCCCAGTCCAGTGAAGGAGAAAGACAAATGATATCAATGATCATGATATTGTATGCTCAGTTTTGTGACACTGGAATGAAAGGGTGCAACGGGAACATGAAGAAGGATGTCCAAAGGAGACCGGCAGCATCAGGGAAAGCTTCCTGAAGGAATAGGATGAGGATGAGAGTTGGGCTTCCAGGACTGGTAACAGCACAAGTGAAGGCACCATGGTTGTGGAATAGTTCTGGAAATAACCGCACAAGTTCCATAGGACTGGAATGGAGAAGTGTGCGGGAGAAATGGTGGGCTGTGAGGTTAGAATGGGGTCAGACTGCAAACCAGCAGTTGTGCTAGGCGGCAGAGCTTGGGCTTTTCTCCTGATGATCATGATGGAGCCTGTTAAGGCAAGTGGGTGACACGCTGTGATTTGTGTCTTAGAATGCCGCAGTGCAGAGTGGGCTGGAAGAGGGCGAGACTGAGCAAAGGGAGGCAGCCCAGCTGGGAGGTGAATGCAGACATCTGTACTAGTTCGAAAGGCAAGCAATGACAGCTCATTGTTTTAATTTTGGATTTCTTTGATTATTAGTGAAGTTGAACAGTTTTTCTCATTAGCTGACCATTTGTTTTTTACCACTTTTGTTTATTCATGGTCTTTATCTGTTTAACTATTAAGGTCTTAATATTTTTCATATCCATTTGTATGAACTTTTTATACATTAAAGAGATTAATCCTTTTTATATTTATTGAAATATATTCCTAGGATGTCTGCCTTTTATTTTTTTATTTATTTATTTTTTTTTCTGAGACAGAGTCTTACTTTGTTGCCCAGGCTAGGGTGAGTGCCGTGGCGTCAGCCTAGCTCACAGCAACCTCAAGCTCCTGGGCTCAAGCAATCCTTCTGCCTCAGCCTCCCGAGTAGCTGGGACTACAGGCATGCGCCACCATGCCCAGCTAATTTTTTCTATATATTTTTAGTTGGCCAATTAATGTATTTCTATTTTTAGTAGAGACGGGGTCTCGCTCTTGGTCAGGCTGGTTTCGAACTCCTGACCTTGAGCTATCCACCCGCCTCGGCCTCCCAGAGTGCTAGGATTACAGGCGTGAGCCACCGCGCCCGGCCAGATGTCTGCCTTTTAATTTGATTTGTAGATATGTGTTTTTATTTGTGAGATACAAAAGTTAAATCTCTGTGTTGTTGATTCTAACTTCCTTTTTTATTTCCTCTATAGCTTTTTAAACTTAAAGATCCCTTGCCCCTTCAGAGATTTGACAGACATACCCTCATATTTTTCTTTTGTTTTTTAAAAATAGACTTTATTATTTAGAGCAGTTTTAGGTACACAGCAGACTTGTTTCTTCTGTTTAATGGTTTGAATGTTTGTATTCATGTTTTTATTGGTGAAATTTATTTTGATGTATGTTATAAGATAAGAAGCTAAACTGATTAGTTTTCAAGTAGTCCAAATGCCATTTACATCTAATCTTCTCCCTTACCTGTTGGGTTGGAATCCTCCTCTGTCACATATTAAATGTGTGGATAGGCCAGGCACGGTGGCTCATGCCTGTAATCCTAGCACTCTGGGAGGCTGAGGCCAGAGGATCATTTGAGGTCAGGAGTTCAAGAACAGCCTGAGCAAGATCAAGACCCTGTCTCTACTAAAAATAGAGAAATTAGCCAGGTGTCATATTGCCTGTAGTCCCAGCTAGTTGGGAGGCTGAGGCAGGAGGATCACTTGAGCCTGGGAGTTTGAAGATGCAGTGAGCTATGATGATGCTACTACACTCTAGCCCAGGCAACCAAGTGAGACTCTGTCTCAGGAAAAAAAAGAAAGAAGAAGGAAAAGAAAGGAAATGTAGAGAGTGACCTCACTGGCAAGAAATTTCCCTGTGGAAGGAAGGAAATGGGGCAAGAATGAGAATGAGAGGTTCAGGTGGGCTTGACAAAAGGATTTTGATTAGGAGAAATCGTGTTTAAATGTTTGAGGGAGAGTCACTAGATGTAACTCCTCTCTAGGGACCAGTGCCCTGGTGCCAGGGCATACATCTTCACGATGGCCTACTGGAGAACAGGTGTGTGAGCTATGGAATCCTGCACCGGGCAGAAAGGAGGACCATTTTCTCTTTCAGGTGGCTTTCCAAGTCTGTACACAGGCCTGTAGTCTCAGTTCAGGGTTTCACAAGAACAACGAAATCCTGGCTTCCCACAGTCAAGGTACATATGTCACTTTTAGCAGGTTCAGGGCATTTCACAAATGACTTACTCTTACGATGCCAGCATTGGGAAAGGAGGCTATCATGGGCTACTTGGTCCCTCTGTGGATGGAGCAGCTGAAGCTGGAGCACGTGTCCTTGCAGTCCTCCTTCATGTGGGTCTAGAAGCATCTTCCTAGGGCCCAGGAAGGGAGTATCCTACACCAGGGCCAAAGTCCAGAACCCAGTAGGCCTGCTTCTGCCTGCTGCTGTGCCCCTACAGACAGAAACAGCCCTAGAAGGTTGCTCCTGGGCTCCTGCAGTTAAAGTCCAGGTGGCCCCAGGAAAGGGTTAGACCACCTGCAGGAGGGCTTAGAGGCTGCCTACACCCCACCAAGAAAAATGGTGGCAGGCTGGAGATGGTCTCAAGCCTCCTCCATCCCCCCCCCATAACTGGAAGTCCTTTAGGCCAGGCCCTGCCCCTCTATCGAGTGGCTTTTGGTGCTAGCAGCCAGCCCTGGACTTGGCCCTGGGGAGATTGCCAGTGCCTTCCCTTGGCATTTGTCTACCTGGTTCATAGGGAGGCAGTGGGAAAGGGGAGAACATTCCTGGCCATCCAGGCTCCAGCAAGAAGGGAAGGAAAGAAGGAAGCCTGGGTACTGGACTGCTGTACTGCTAGAGCTGGGGCCCACAGGCTCTCAGGGACTCCTCAGTGACATGTGAGTGGTGGGAGTGGGTGCTGCCTCAGCAACCAGTGCCACCCCACCTCTTCCAGCCACAGTTCACTCCCCTTGGCATCAGACTGAGTCATGTGTCTTGCAGGGCTTGGCAATGGTGGAGGCAGGTTTTCCCATTCCCTTCTAAAACCTTCCCTCTCATCTGGCATCACCCTCTCCACCCACACACACTGGGATCCGCCCCAGCTCTCCTTAAATCTGAGATCCCTGATCCACTGCCCACACATGGATCTGTGCTGTGTGCTCCTCTCACCCCAAATGATCCTGCTGTGGAAGTGGGGTCTGGAAAGGGAACCTGGTCAAACCCTGATTCCTGTGAAAAAGGCCAGGAGCTGGTCCTGGTCCCTTACACATGCTTCTTTCTGTCACGACAGCCATGGTGGCGGCTTATCTCTGTGGCAGAAGCCAAGTTGGTTTCTCCACACCTAGGAATGAGTTCTGTGCTTCCTGGGGGAATCCTTTTGACATATATCTTGCAGGAGTGCATCCTGTGTGTCATTTCTACCTTTCCAATTCCCCTTTTTAAATCATTTATTTATTACTCTTTAGATACTTTTCTTGCTCTGTTGCCCAGCCTGTAGTACAGTGGCATGATCACAGCTCATTGCAGCCTTGAACACCTGGGCTCAAGTAATCCTCCTGCCTCAGCCACCCAAGTAGCAAGGACTACAGGTGTGCACCACCCTGCCTGGCTAATTTTTAAATTTTTTGCAGAGATGGGGGTCTCACTATGTTGCTCAGGCTGGTCTTGAACTCCTGACCTCAACTGATCCTCCCCCCTCAGCCTCCTGAAGTGCTGGGATTACAGATGTGAGCCACTGCACCCAGCCTCTGATTCCCTTCTGATGGTGTTCTGTGGGGTGCAAGCGGGAACAGCAGCTTGTTTTTGCAGTTACTGACAAGATAGGTGTTCGGGGAGCTTGCTTTCCTGCATCAAGACCATGGTGATACATTAAAACAAGAGCCTTCTTTGAGTATACTTGCCTGCAACCTGGGCAAGAGGTAGGGAGGTGGGGCTAGGATTTTAGAAGCCAAGGCCCCTTCTTCCTCTACCCACAGACCTGTTCCACACAAACTGTACTGACTTCTCTTTAGCTCCCTCTGGCACAAGATCAGGGAAGGTTCTGGCATTATCTCCTTAGCTGGAGGCTCCCAAACTCCTGCACAAGCCAGCTTATTCCCATGGGGTAGCACTGAGCTTGCCTCCCGATCTTACCCGACCCCAGCTGTGTGCTCCCCGTTTTTGCTCCCCTGTTCTCTATAGCAGGGCACCTTGTTCTGTTAGCTCCTACCCACAGAAAAGGGAGGCTGCTCCCTCCTTACATGAATGGATAATTGTCCCCTCTAGAGATGTGCTGCAGGGATCACAGCACACCTTGAACTCTGGAGCATCCAGGGCCCAATACCAGGTGGCCCCACCTGTTTACACACACACACACACACGCATTTTTGCTTACACAAAAATCTCATTTTTGCAAATATCCATGTGACTGAGACACTCTGAGGCCACTGGGGGACCTAGGCCTCACTGCCTGCCCCACACCTGGGCCACAGAAGGTTGTGGTGAGTAACGTCTGCCTCATTTCTCCCCACTTTCAACTGTTCTGAGGGCTATTTATATGCTCTCTAGAAAGCAAGGGAGGCTGGCTGCTTAGCTAATGCCAAGTCCCTTGAGTGGAAGGCTGAGGCCATGGATTTCAGGGCCTCCTTCTGAAAGTCTCAAAGGTTGGGGTCTAACATACTTTGTCCTCCCACTCCCTGGGGGCTTCACTGGGCTTCCTCCAGGTCACATCTCAGCCCTCCTGTGCTCAGCCTGCCACCTCCCCATCCTGTCCCTGCCCCTCTCTAGGCTTCAGGCCTGTCTATCACTAGTCTTCCTGCCCTCCCCTGAGTCACTTCCCTTTGAACCCCAGTGTGACTTGTCTTCCCCTCTCCCACTTCCTACCTGAACCCCCCTGTTAACCACACATGACATCACACACCACGGTGGGTCCCCATTGTGAAAAGGCCCTTCCCTGACCTACCCTCACCCTCTGGCTGGTGACTTGGCACCAAACCAAAGCCCAGCACGTCTGAAGCCAGAGGGCTAACCGCAGGCTGCTGCTGCTCCTTAGACAAACGTGCGGTACAACATCCCTGTGTCTTCTGCCTCCCTTTCGGCCATCAAGAGCCTGGGCCTCCGGGGCATCTCCTGCATCAGCCTGACTGACCTGGATGGCTCACCCACTTCACACCAGGTGCTACAGTCTGTTGCCTACCACCTGGGCCCACACCTGCAGAGCTTGTGCCTGGGTGGGGGCAGCCCCACAGAGGCCTCTTTTGTGGCCCTGATCCTGGGCTGCCCGGCCCTGCGTGTCCTTGACCTCAGTGGCTGCAACAGCCTTTTCACATCAGGCACGCTGCTGTCTCAGCCTGAGACGGCCCAGGGCGTCCGGCGGGCACTGAGTGGCCTCCGTGAGCTCAACCTGGCTGGCCTGCGGGACCTAGCCGACCTCAGCTTCAACCAGCTCAGCAGCTGCGCCCCCAGCCTGGAGCGCCTCTCCTTGGCCTACTGCCACCTCACCTTCGAGCTGGGCCCAGCCCGGGGCTCCATCGGCCTCCAGGACTCCTCCCCATCCCAATTGTCCTTCCGCAACCTACTGCGATTCGTGAAGGAGAGGGCTGGCAGACTGCACGCCCTGGACTTGAGTGGCACCGGCTTGCCACCCGAGGCCCTGCAGGCCCTGGGCCAGGTGGCTGGCCTGAAGCTGCAGGAGCTGAGCCTGCACAGCTGCCGGGACCTCTCCACGGAATCCGTGGCCACCCTGTGCCGCCAGCAACCAGGCCTTACCTCCCTGGACCTCAGCGGCTGTTCAGAACTGACTGATGGGGCACTCTTGGCTGTGAGCCGGGGCCTGCGGCGGCTTCGGCACCTGAGCCTGGGGAAGCTGCAGCGGCTGACAGATGCAGGATGCAAGGCCCTGGGGGGCCTGCGGGAGTTGCAGAGCCTCAACATGGCTGAGTGCTGCATGGTGAGCGGGCGGGAACTGGCCCAGGCCCTGGGCTCGGTGCGCGGAGCTCCACTTCGCCTGGAGTCCCTCAGCCTGGCCTTCTGCTCTTCACTGAAGGTGAGTACACACCATCCCCTTCTTCCTCTCCAGGGCTGGGGATGGGAGTGGGGAGCAGGGGGACTCGGCCTGGGGCACCAGGGAGGGCCACTGTTTGCATCTAAGGATTACTAGTTAGAACTGAAGCTGGGCCACAGTCTGGAAGAGGACAGGCGCCTAGAGACGATGCTGCTGCCAACACTCCCCAAAGCTCCGGCTCTGGGACGGGGAGGTCCAAGAGACCAGGGTGGCCCAGACCATGAGGTGGCCCAACACCTCACATGCCAAGTGCTGGGTGACTGCTGCAGTCTGGGGAGGGGCACTGAGGACCAGTGTTCTGGAGGTGGGGAGGCTGGAGAAAGTGGGTGATGGAAGAGGAAGGCAGGGACGGGGCAGTGAAGTGGGGTGGGCCAGCGGGAGGTTATGTGACATGGGAGCAGCAGGGCCATTTCTTGGCTGAGGCCAGGCCCTTCAATAGGGCTCAATCCTGCCCCTCCGGGTGGCGTCCCTGTCTTGACAGTGTCAGTCTGTCCCTCTTTAGGGGATTATTCCTTCAGCCCATCTATGTGACCAGGGCATTGCCAGCCTAAACACCCCCTCTCCCCCTTGTTCCCCTGCAAGTGCCCCTCTCCCCTACCCCAGTCCAAGTGTCCCTTAGCTGCTCTCTCCCAGGCCGCACGCCTCTGCAGCTCCCCTCTCCGCCTCTCTCTACAAACCAGCTTCCCCTCAGCTCCTATTCCCCAGCCCTGCCTTCTCCTGACCGGGGGGGGGGGGGGGGGGGGGGGGGCAACCCTACCCCCAACCGCAGCCTCAGTTCTGGTTCAGATTCTAGAGGGAGCACATCTGATTGGCTCAGCCACGGTTGGTGTCAGCTGTCGCCACCTGGTCCAGAGAGCTTAAGTCAGAGGCTGCCTTGATCCACCCTTCAGCGGGGGCTAGGAGCATAGGCAGGGTGGCTACCTTAGAAATTTCCAAGGGGAGGTATGGGCAATATATGTAACCTTAATATTTGTACCCCCATAATATGCTGAAATAAAAATGTCCACTGCCCCAGCCAGTCTAGGCCTTTGTCCTCCAGCAACTTCCTCCGGCTCTCCTACCCCAACGGCCCACGCTGTCCACTCCGACCTCTCACTGCCAGCACAGAGACCATGATGCTTCCCTCCTTGGACTCTCTGGTAGCTCCTGTGCCTCCCTCCTGCCCATGGGGGAACCTTAGACAGACCCTTCCTAGGAACCCCTGCCAAGCCTGGTAGCACAAGCATAAGCTGTCACTCCATTCTCTCTCCTCCTGCCTCCCCCCTAGGATGCCTCAGTGCTCTCCGTGATCCTGACGCTGGGCCCGAGCCTCAGGGTGCTAGACCTTTCCTCCTGTGTGACCCTCACCAGTGGCACCGTGCAGGCCATCTGCACCTACCTCACCCACCTCTCAGTCCTGCGCCTGGCTTGGTGCAAGGAGCTCCGTGACTGGGGCCTTCTGGGGCTGGGGGAACCAAGTGAGGAACATGCACAGAGGCCTCAGGTGTGGGACCCTCAAGGTCATGGCGGGGGGCGGCCCCTGGGCTTAGCTGCCCTTCTGCCCATCCAAAGTCTCTCTAGAAGCATTTAAGGGCAAACTCAGGAAGAACCTGAGATGCAGGAGCTTCTTTCCACAGCCATGTCCTGAGCTGGAGCATCAGGCCTCAGGCCCCAAGGACCCCTCTCCCGAGCCACAAGGCCCCTCCCTGCTCACACTGCGGGCCCTGCAGGAGCTGGACCTCACAGCCTGCAGCAAGCTGACTGATGCCAGTTTGGCCAAGGTGTGGGGAGGGGTGTGGATAGGCTGAGGATCGTGGGGCTGGAGCTAGGGACCTGGGCCACCCCACTTTTCATGGTTCCTTTCTCATTGGCTTCTGCTGTCCATGGGAACGCCCCTGGCCGGGGCTAGGGGAACCTGGAAGGGCCCCAGCACCATACTACACCCACCTCACCCTACCCCATCCTTGCAGGTGCTCCAGTTCCCCCAGCTGAGGCAGTTGTCACTGAGCCTGTTGCCAGCACTCACAGACACAGGCTTGGTGGCTGTGGCCAAGGGCTGTCCCAGCCTGGAGCGCTTGGCACTGAGTCATTGCAGCTGCCTCAGTGACAAGGGCTGGGCCCAGGCAGCCAGCTCCTGGCCAAGGCTGCAGCACCTCAACCTGTCCAGCTGCAGTCAGCTCACAGAACAGTGAGTGTGTCCGATGACACTGAGCACATGGAGCCACAGGGCAGAGATGGGCTGGGGCCCCACGCTGGGCCAGGCACTCATCCAGCGGCCTCCCCACAGAACGTTGGACACCATTGGGCAGGCGTGCAAGCAGCTCCGGGTGTTGGATGTGGCCATGTGTTCTGGTATCAACGTGGCTGCTGTCAGGCGCCTCCAAGCCCAGCTGCCCCAGGTGACCTGCGTCCAGTCCCGCTTCGTGGGAGGAGCGGACCTGACCCTAACGCTCTGAGGCCAGGTCAGTAACCAGCCCTGTGGTTCAGCCTCCTCTGCCCCTGGGGCCCCAGCCCTCTGTGCCTCTTGCCTTCCTCTGCTACAGACCGCTTGTCTAGGACTGGGGGTGGGACCAATCCAGGGCAGCCCAGGGGACCATCGGCCTGTCTGCCCTACAGCCCAGCTGCAGCCTCTTTCCAGCTACATGTCGCTGCCACAGGCTTCTGCTCTCCTGGCCAGGGCCTGGTGCTGAGAAGCAGACCTTGTGCCTCTTGCCTGCCCACCTCTCAGACCTCAGGCCTGTGCTCGCCTGTTCCCTGTGGGAGCCATCCCAGCCTCCCGTGAGCACTGGGCTTTGGCAGCCAAGCCCAGGTCTTTGCTGTAAACCCAAACAAGATTAAAAATTCCAGATAGCACCTCCTTGTCTTAAGTTCTCAGACTAAAGTGTCCCTCTCCTCCCTTCAGTTGAAGTGGCCTAGGGACAGGTGGAGAAAACACTAGAGGCCCACAGAGAACTTCTTCCTCAGCTGGGCCCAGAGCTCCACAGGTGCCCCCACCCTGGCCTCAGGGCCAGTCCCCACTAGCCTCTCCACCTGGGCCTGGCTCCTTCTCGCATGGTAGGAGACTCCAGAGGCTCGGAGGCCTCTCCCAGCACAACCCCTGAGTGTGCCCTGCTGCAAAGGCACATCATGTGCAGCTGCTGTCAACTGGTTAACACTGTTGAACGTGGTATTGGAGGAGGCACTGGGGAGAAGAGGTCAGCAGCATGGAGGAAGGAAGTCAGGGTGGTGGCAGCTTTCAGGCTGCCCTGTGGGCTCCACAGACTGCTGGGCTCTTCTTTCCTCAGGGGCTTGTGGTCTGTGGCCATAGCTGGGCCCAATATTACTTCTGCCCCCAGGGGCTCTGGCTTGTCTATGGCCCCACCTCACCCATGCTCCTGAGTTAGGTTTCAATCAGAAGGCAGGGCTTCCTGCACAGACCGGCCTGGGGATGCCCTTTGGAATTTTTTTTTTTTTTTTTTTTAAGACAGGGTCTCACTCTGTTACCCACCCAGGCTGGAGTGCAGTGGCTGATCATAGCTCACTGCAACATCCAACTCCTAGCCTCAAGTGAGCCTCCCAAAGTGCTGGGATTATATGCAGGAGCCACCGCACCCAGCTACCCTTTGGCATCTTGAGTTTACCCTTCAGTAGAAAGCAGGCCCAGCTTCACATCTCTCCCTTCATGTCTCTCACCAGAGCCTCCAAGTCCCACAGAGGACACCAGGCAGAGCCATCAGGGTTGAGGACTGAGGTCAGGCTGTCAGGAGCCTTCTGGAAGCATGGTCCCCAGACTAGCCCCTGTTAGTGCTGCCCAGGAAGGCATCCATTTGGGGCAATGCCTCCCACCCTGCCACCTCTCCCTTAGCTGGTACCCCCAGACCACAGGCCATCCCTCTCTGCAGACCCGGCACTGAGGGAGTTGAAGACTCATTGGAGACAGGCAATAGCCCCAGCCTGTCCCCAAACATGCCCCACACCCCAGAATCCCAGCCCCCCAACTGCAGCTGCCCATGCCCAAGTTTGTGGTCCTGGCCCCAATGCCCCATCTCATCCACCAGCTACGTTTGAAGGCAGAAGGGAAAGACTGTCACTGTCACAGGCTTGGCCCACAGGTTCAGAGCTGGCTCAGCACATACCCAAGAGCCAAGCAGAATTTATTTCTGCTGTAATCTCTGATGGCCAGGGTGCTTGTGCTTCTCTATCCTCCACCTTTCAGGGCTGTGGCAGTGGCAGCAGCTGTGGCCCTTGGCAGGTCTGCCTGTCAAGGTTCAGCGATGCTGCAGTCATAGCAGAAGTTGAAGTTGGTGGGGGGCGGAGGTATGGGGGGTGGCTGCTCAGGGATGGGCACGTTCTCCAACTCCAGCAACCGCAGCTTGGTCTCCATGGTCAGCAGCTGCTCCAGGTCCAGCCGTGTCTGCTCACTCCCCATGGGACTGCCCAGCAGGGCACTCAGCCCATCTGTCCACAAGTGGAACTGGGGACAACGGGGCCAGCTCTGTGAGGGCCTGTCCATCTGTTCCCCCTGCCCATCCACCCAACTAAGCCTGGCCCAGACACTCACCTCCCGCTTGGAGGGGGCAATAAAGTTGAGGTGCGCCTCCTCCTCCCCTCGGTCGTAGCTGACTGAGAAGGCCAACTCACACAGGTCCTGGGGGAGCAAGGCAGCAGGGCACTGAGCAGGGAGCGGGGCAGGTGGGGGCAAGTGCGAAGGAGCCCCCAGCCACACTGCATTCACCTTATTCTGCTTCCCGGAGCCCTTCTCCCGGACGTGGGGACAGTCCTTGCCTGTCAGGAGTGCTCTGATGTCGGCCACAGGAACTGTAGGAAGAAGGCTGGGCTGACGACCACTGGGGGCCCAGGCGGCCTCGGGGCATGGGGCAGTCTAGGGGGAGCAGGTGTCTGGCCTTGGCTCTTGCCCTCCTTACGCTGCTCAGGCAGGGCTTCGGGGGTGGGCGGGTCAGCACCCTCCTCCACGTCCCCATACTGTAGCACCTTGTGGTTGGGAGACAGGCAGCAGAACCACAGCTTGTCTGTGCAGAGAAAGGGGAAGAGGGCAGGCGTGCCGCCAGGGGCCCTGACCCCAAGCCAGCCACCCTCTGCCCCACCCTCTGCCCACTCAGAGACCCTGGCGACGCCGGCTGCTAATCTTGCGGAAGAGGGTCCCCTCGCAGAGGCGGAGCAAACGCTGCTGGCGGATCAGGCCCATGAGCTCTGGCTTCAGTTTCTCTCGAAGTTCCCTGGATTGTTGGTGGGGGGAGTCACTGACCAGGACTGACCTGGGGCATGGCCTATGGGTGCCAAGGAGGGTGGGGCTAGGACTGGGGACCCATGCCTACCGACTCACAGTATGGGAGGAGCTAGCGTGCCCTCCTGATGCAACCGCTCGGTCTGCCGCAGCCGCAGCACCTCCCCGTAGGTGAGCGCATTCACCTTGGTGCGGAAGAGCTCCAGGGAGGTGGGCTTCAGGGCCAGCGTGCGGGCCAGCTGCTCCCGGACCACCTGCATGACCTGGGGCACCCCAAGCTTGGCTCAGGGCCTGAGCTCTGTGCCCCTGCCCAGAACGGCCCCCTGCCCTGGCCCAGGTTTCCCAGCTCCCTGCCTTGTCAAAGTCCTCCTGTGTGGCTCGCATCTCCTTCCAGGTCTTGTTCAGCAGCTGGATGCCCACACAGAAGAGCTCATGGAAGCTCTGGTCTTGGCCGAAGAACATGGGCGAAAAGTCCTGGGCCGTCTCGGAGCCTGGAGCAGGGGGGCAGGAGGGGCTCAGGGAGAAAGTGTGTGCAGCCCCTGGCCCTCTCTGCCCTTCCGCCCCCTGTTCCCAGACACGCTGCACCAGCTGAGCCCCACTCACAGGGCTCCCCGACGCGGAGCAGCTCACACAGCAGCACCGTCAGCTGGATGCTGCTGCGGGCAAAAGGGCACTCGTGCTTGTCCTCGCGGCTGCTGTTCTCCAACACAAACTGGGGTGGGAGGAGCAGAAGATGGGATGGACAGTCACAGCTAAGCCCACAGAGACCCTGCCAAGGTGGGGGTTCTGCTGACCCCTGCACTGACCCGGCTGTAGGCACTGGGTGCGTGTCTGGAGAAGTACAACATGTTGTCCAGGGCCAGCAGGCCGGGGGGCACGCGCTCTAGGTCCTGGCCTGGGTTGCTATTCTGAGGGAAGGAGGCACAGGCAGTTCAACAAGGGCCCCACCCTCTGGAACAACAGCAGTCCTAGGCTGAGCCAGGGGTGGGAGCCCGGTCGGGGCCACTCACGGAGAAGCCCAGTTTGCGGAACTCTCGGGCACAGAGGGAACGGCGACGGTCAGCACTCAGCCCGGTGCCCATGGACTCCCCCTCTGACTCAAAGGCGGCCTGGCGCAGGGCCTGCAGCTGCTCCCGCTGCTCCTAGGGTCATTGTTGAGGGGAGTGTCAAGACTATACATTCAAGGCCAAGACCCCCAGCCTTGTGCCCCCCCCAAATACACGCACCTGGCTATAGGGGTCCAGTGGCGTCCGCATGCGCGGCTCCAGCAGCCCCAGTGTGAGGGACTGCAACACGTACAAGTGATGAGCCATCTCGTCACCCAGGGGTGCTGCACTGTGGATGATGTTCTGGAGGACAGCCCGTCATGGGGGTGAGCGTGGGCTCACTGGGAGAGGAACAGGGAGGGGGTTCCCTGACCCCCTCCCTCTTACCTTATAGATGAACTGGCGAAGGTTTCTCTGCCAGAGGTAGTCAAGCATGTGCTGAGGGAGCGGGAAGGGGGCTTAGGTGACTTAGCCTCAGAGTGGAGCACAGTACCCGCCAGCTGCTGCCCCTGTCCAGCCCCCAATGGACGCTCACCTTACGTTCTGCAGGGCTGGCCCCCTGCAGCAAGGCTGTGAGCAGCGCCATGGCCTTGGTCTGCAGCTGCTGGTTCATCCTGTGGCAAGAAGAGGACTCAGCCGAACACCCAGGGTCTGGCCCTGCTCCCCCCATGTATACTCCACCCCAGGGGCTTACACCTGCAGGTGCACCAGCAGCCTATCCAGCGGCACCTCACTCTTGACCAGCTGGCCCAGGGCAGGGCTGCTCAAGGTCACACTCTCCAGCAGCCGAAGGGCCAGGGGCTGCACTGAGGCATCCATCAGGTTCATGTTCACATAGCACACGACCTGTAAAAGGGGTAGGGAGTGTCACTGACTCACCATCATGGAAGGCTGTGTCTAGCATGGCCCCTCCCCGCTACCCCTAGAAAAGGCCACCCACCTTCCTGACGAAGGGGATGCTAAGCGTCTCCCAGGACACCACACCGTGTTCCATGAGCTCCAGGAAGGCCCTCAGGGCAAGCGCCAGCACCTCCCCTAGGCTGAGGGGGACATCTGGGGCTAAGCAGGACCAGACCTGTACCCCCAAGCCCCACCATGTCCCCTAGCCACCACAGCCCTGTGCTCACTCGTCCCCATCCTCAATGATGGTGCCTAGTCTCTGAAGCCCATCACGGCTGATGACCTCCCGGGCAAATGTCATGTCTGAGGACAGCAGGACGAGGCGTCTGAGGGCTTCCCGGCGCCCTTCACGACTCCCACTCTGCAGCCCACCCAACAGCTGCTCAGCCTCAAGGTCCTGGCAGGGGCGGAGCACGAGCAGAGGTAAGGAGGCTGGGCGCTGTAAGGGTGGAAGCTGGAGTGCGGGGACCCTGGTGTCCACTAGGTGGCGCACTGCTGGGCTGGGGCCTGGCCTCCAGACGTGGGGCAAAGGCTCTGGGCGGAGGAGAGGCCAGCACAGGGGCAGGGAATGAGGGGCGGGCAGGGAATGAGGGGCGGGCAGGGAGGGGCATTACTGGGGCAGTACTGAGGCACAGGATGCTGCCGTTCTTGATCTCCGCGCGGTTCTGGGGAAGACAGCAGAGGGGGCAGCAAAGTCAAGGCGGGCTCCGAGGATTGTCAATTGGGGTGTCAGGGAGAGAGCGTGTGGGGGTCAGTATAAGATCACATTCCGGACAGTGGGAACATGAGTCTGAGGACCCAGGGCCAGGTGGGTTAGAGGGGCCAGAGGGTGGAGTGTGGGGCTCTGGGGGGAGCGGGGACTCACATTCTCGGTGATGTATCTCCTGTGCCCATCAGCAAACTGCAGGGCATAGCGCTCAGAGTGAGTCAGGCTCCACCTGTGGGTGCGGAGGCTCTGTGAGCCAGGTAGGGGCGCCCCTCCCTCCCGCCCTTCCCTCACCCCGTGGCCCGGCTGGCCCCACTCACGCGTCGCACACCTCCTTCAGCACAGCGGCCAGGGGCTTTGCCTGCAAGTGGAGCGGTCACTTACGGGGCGGAGTAGGGAGGGGCTGGGGAGGAGCCTGGGGGGAGGGTTGGGGTAGGCTGCTCCGAGGGGAAGGGGGCGACCCAGAGGTGGGCAGTGGGGCAGATGGAGGCGGGACACGCCGGGTGACCTGGTCCAGCTGGATGAGCTGCGGGATGGCGTCACGCATCTGGACGGCAATCTTCACCACGTTACGCGGGGGCGCCATGGTCCAGCCGGGGCGTGGGTGCCTGCACTTTCTACAGACCGTGCAACCTCTGGCCGAGGGCACACCTGGCCCGGAGCCCCTGGGGACAAGGAGGGCGTCCTCTCTGTCCGCGACCAAGCCCAGTGTAGTGACCCGCGCTCACGGTCCAGGCTCCAGCTCCTGGCCAGGGGCCGCGGCCTTCCCAATGGAGGCTAGTTCCGGGTTGGAGTCCGGGGGGGTAGGAAGGTAGGACGGCGCCTGCCCTGTCCCGCCCCGCCGAGGCGGCCCCGCCCCGCCCCAAGGTGCGGCAGGTGGGGGCAGGGAGGGCAGACTGCCCCACCTCCTGTTCCAGTAAGGTGACCCACCCACTCCCACCACGAATCCAGCAAAGTCCCAAGGAGAGGAGAAAAGAACCAGGTCAGAGATAGCCTTAGGCATGGTCTTTATTCACTTGGACACTGTACAAATATTACAATTTCCTTTTGCTGCAAAAAGTATAAAAATAATCTTTTATATAGGAATCCATTCGTTACTGTAAATCTTTCTAAATCTCTGCAAATGGCTCTAAATGAGGGTAAATGAATAAATGGAAATAAGGGGGGCTATGGGGCAGCGGGAGCTGGGCCAATCCTCAGGGCCAGATCGCCCAGATTCCTAGCTAGGGACCTCTGTTCCTTCTTGTTAGGGCCTCCCCACCGCCACCTGCAGGTTTCCAGAGCTAAGGACCCTGAAGAGGGGCACATGAGAGGTCCACGAGGAGCTGAAGGGCTGAGAGGGATGGGGTGCAGCGAAGGAAGCTAGGGGTGGTGCTGGCACGTGCCCAGCTCTACCCCACCCTTCTCTCCCTGGGGGGAAACGGGCTGGCAGCAGGGCAGTGAGGTTGGACAAGCTGCCCTACGGGGACAATGGCGGGTCCTTGGTTCTGTGCCACTGGGTAGCAGCCGAGCCTAGGTTGGGGAAGGCCCCAGAAAAGGAGACAAACGCTTTGGCTCCACGGTGGTGGGGGCTGAGCCCCTTTCCCCTGAACTGTGAGCACAGTGCAAGTGCCAGTGCAGGAATGGGAGCTGTGGCCAGAACTGTGCAGAGGGGAGGCTGGGGAAGCCAGGAGTCTGTGGCTCTCCGCTGTGTAGGGGTGCCTAGGGGGAAGTCCCCAGGCAGCCCCCAGGTCTGGGTCTCAGCCACACAGGGCATGTCCCTGTCAGTCAGAGGTTGAGAACAGGCACATCAAAGAGGTCACAGACACCTTCACTCTCGTCCAGGTTGTAGATGTAATCGTGGTCTCCCGGGGGTGGAGAAAGACGGAGGAGGGGGGCAAACACTGCAGAGAGCACTAGGCTGAGACCCCTGGCCAAGGCCCCACCAGGCAGCTGCCCAACCCCCTGCCCACACCCACCCCCCACCTTCCCAGGCCACCCACCTTCTGAGGACATCAACTCCTCCAGTAGCTCCGAGCTCATGCATTCTGGGAGGGGAGAGAGAGCTGTTATGTTCTGGCTCCCTTCCCTCTACCCACCAAAGCCCAGGAAAGGGAACCCCCACCCGCCCATCAGGAGCTTTACACTTTGCCCCAGGTACCAAGCACAACTGTAAGGTCCTCGGAAGGGCAAGAAAAAAGCCATACGACCCAATGAACTGTGTCCCTTACTCCCGGCCCCAGGGAGGACTGCAGCCTACCTCGTGTGGGATCAAAGATTTCTGACAGCTCTTTGGGGAGTTCCAGAACTGCAAAACAAGGCACAGAGGTCCAGCCTGGTCCCACTGCAGCCCCTGCCCTCCTCAGATCCTATACCACCCACCCTTGGGCTCCACACATCTGAGCAAAGGTAGGCCCTGCACTCAGTTAAGCTGGCATCACCTGTTGGTCTCACCTGTTAGACCTGAACTCCTCAGTGCTGAGCCCAGGGTACCAAAGACCCACTGCAGGTAACTGACAGCCTTTCTAACTCAGAGGTGCTGCAGAAGGGCAACAGACTCCCCTCCCTTTCTGGGCTCCACGTGCACACCCTGTCTGATGGAGGATGCCCCATCCATCCCCACCCTAGCTAAGCACTGCTCCGTGCAAGGCACAGAGACCCTGGGTCAGGTCACCGGGCAGAGGTAGAGATAGATACTTCAAGAGGGACTAGTGCTGCAAAGCTCTGACCAGGAGGACACATGGGAAGAAGAAAATGAAACCAGAGAAGACCTCAAGGAACTTCACATGCCAGGCTTAGCAGCTCAGATTTTATCCAGTGGGCCTTAGGGAGCTGTTAAAAAGATACTTTTGGGCCAGGCATAGTGGCTCATGCCTGTAATCCCACCACTATGGGAAGCTGAGGCTGGAGGATCACTTGAAGCCAGGAGTTCGAGACCAGCCTGGGCAACATAGTGAGAC
>VBSM01000949.1:9185460-9201214 GCA_008086735.1 Cheirogaleus medius
GCCTCCCAGAGTGCTAGGATTACAGGCGTGAGCCACCGCGCCCAGCCAAAAAAATACTTTTGTAACAGTCAGGATTGTGTTTCAGGAAGATCGTTCTCTCAGGGTAAAGAGGAGGATGCTGAAGAATCTAGAATAGAGGTGTCCAGGAGTCAACCTGAGTGTTAAGGATACAAGAGAGATGAGATGAGGTGTCTGGGACACAATGCTTAGCTAATAAGAGGTGGGCAGCAAAGAAGGAGATGAACTGGAGTGATATCCAAGGATCAGGCCTGGGTGACCAGGGACGACAGTAGGGTGCGCACTGAGGTGGAAAAGCGAGTTTTGGGAGGAAGATGAGTTCAGCTGAGGACACGTGGGAATGAAGTGTCCATTGGATGTGCAGAGGATGGCAGGTGGACAACGCAGGGTGGGGATCGGGCAAGAGACCTAGGTGAGGCGGCAGCCGGGGGTTCACCCACCCAGGTGTAGAATGGGACAGAGCCCTGGAAAGTGCCAATGTTTAAGGCGGTGCCAGGGAGAGTTCAGGGAGAAGCCAGTGAGGTAGAAGAGCCAAGAGCTGGCATCATTAAAACGAGAGGAAAGAACATTAACATGGAACAAGAGAGCACTGAAGCAAAAATACTCTAGAAATGTGCTGGATTTGGCAGCTCGGTCTTCAGCAATTTCTCAAGAGGGACACTGCTGTAGTGCCGGAGGTGGGGGTGGGGGGTGACTGCTGCAACCTGAAGGGTAACCAGGAGATCAAGATGTGCAGGGGAGTAGAGATTACTTTTTCCAGGAGTCCAGACAGAGAGGAGACAGGGAAGGCAAGAGGGAGGCTACAGAGGAGAATTATCAATTAGGGAGGCGAGAGAGGCTTAGTGTTACTCTAAGGGGTGGCAGGCCAGGGCTTGACAGAGGGCCAGAGAGTTCTGTGCTAGCCCAGGAAGGGGGGGAAAAAAAGGCCACCTCGCCCTGGCTGGCAGAGAGCTCTGTGTCAGGCAGAGGTTCACAGGAGAGCTGGGTTCCAGCCCCAGTGCTGCTTCTGACCTAGGACTGGGCAGAAGCTGGATTCTCCCTGCCCCTGCATTAACAGGTACTCACCGCCTGTGGGGTCTGCCTTGATGGGCTCAAAAGAGGTAGAAGGGTTCGGTCCAGATGAACTGCTGCTGTTGCTGCTGCTGCTGCTGCTGTCCAGCAGGGCAGAAGACTGCAGTGGCCGGGTGTCCAGTGCTGTCGGGCCCAGCGGGAGTGAGCTGAGCTCACCACTGTCCTTGCTATCAGTTCCAGGGCCGCCACTCACTGCAACCACATCTCCTGAACCCAGTCACAAGAGGGCAGGAAGTGGGTCATTGAACCTAGCTGTGCTAGAACCCGTGGCCAGGGTGACCAGTCCTAATTCCCAGGCCCAAGGAGAACCAGGTATTGCCAGTTACCCCCAAAGAGGTAACCTGGAAACGAGTCACTAAAGGAGACAGGGACACAAGGCCTATAGGAGGGAGACTCGTGAATATGTCTGCTGTGGCCACACGTCAAGAGGGGCTGCCAGGGCCGGTGAGACACCAGTGGATCTGAGGGAAACTGTCACCATTAATGGCCCTTTACACAGTCAGAGCTTCCCTGTTATAAAGGGATTGATCATTCACTGTCATTGCAAGGGGAGGCTGGGTGGAGGCCAGGAAAAGGACAACCCCCTCAAAGTCTCTTCCAACTCTGCGTATGGCATTCCACAAAACAGAGGTGTTGGCTCATGGACCCCAAAAGATAATCACCAGCTCCTATCACCAGCTCCCATCGTGCCTCACCTGTGATCTCAGCTGTTGGGCTGGCCACCCCTAAGACTTCCGTGGTGCCAGGCACATGGGTGGAAGTGGTCAGCTGGGGACTGCTTGGACGTGAGGCTTCCTGGGACTGGACTGGTGCAGGCTTGGGCAGAGGTGGAGGGGTAGACACAGCAGTTGGGCTCTGGAGCAGATCTTCAGGTGGTGGCACAGGCACAGCCACAGGTGGTGAGCTCCATGCCTCCTTGTTCACCAGCAACACTTCGATGGGGCCACTCACACTCTTTAGGTGAATCTGGTATTTCTTCTGCCCATTGAGACCCTGAAGGTAAGTGGTAGGGGACAGGCGACAGGTGGAATTGGAAGCAGGCTTGGCTCCTGCCTGACCTTGGGTCACGGCCAGTGTCCTCTCCCACCCAGGCTGCCCATCCTCCTAGATAACCCCAAACCCCAGACGTCCCCCTACCTGCCCCACCCGGGACTTATCAGGCTCCACAGCCAGCACCCGCCCTCAATTGACCCCGCCTGCCTGGTTTTAGCACCCACCTCTGGGATGGGCACCTCCAGGCTGGTGCCCGATGGGGCCCGGATGGCCAGGAGGGTGTCTCCTAGAATGACAAGGAGAATGGGTCAGAGCCCATGGGTTCAATCTGAGCTGGGAAGGGAGATACTTTCCCCTTGAGGCAAAGCAGGAGACTGTGGTCTCAGGTACTAGACAGTAGGCCTCACTCATCCCCCACAGTGGACAAAGCTAAAGCCTTTCTCTCCCTGAGGCCAAGGTCAGTAATGAGGAAATCTGGGTTCAAATATGTAGAGTGAAAGATCGCTGGCCATGGGCACCTCACTCTTTGTTTGACAGGGCTGATTTCTAACTACAGGTGTTCTGGCTAAGGCTAATGTCCCTTTCCCAGGACTAGCCTGAGGGACACGAGATGGAAAATGAGCAGCTCCTGTATTCACAATGCTACCAAACTAACTACAGGTTAAAAGAGGGCACCACTGTCCCCTGCACACAAGCATGCAAGAGCCTGCCCGCAAAAGCACGCATGCGCACATACACACACACACACACACTCACATATACTCTCTATCCCTCCCTCTCGTGCCTCTATCATGACCAAGAAGCCAAATCCAGGGGGCAATGCAGAGGGGAGCCAACCCAGGGACCCGCTCCAGAATTACTGTACCCTCTTAGTATAGTTGGCCTTCACAGGGTCCCAGTGACCCTCAAAAAGACTTACCCTGCCTGGTTCCTCTTTGAACAGGCCCCATGATCTTAAGAGATGGAACTCTCCTTGGGTACTTAGCCCAATACTCAGGGCTGTGGCTTAGCCCAGCCCCACCCCCATGTCCCCCTACCCAGGCTCTGCTCACCAGCAAAGCATCTGCAGATGTCCTCATGAGTCACGTAGGCCAAGGTGTGGGGGTTAAGGAGAATGGCTGATGCCCTGCCTATGGTGACAGATGGCAGGCTACAGAGAAGACCCAACTCTTTAGCAGAGGTCTGACACACAAGCCCTAAAAGTTCTGGGGGCTGGGGTCCACATGGGGCTAGATCACAAGCCAATACTGGAGGAGGAGGGGCTCTGGGGAAGGGGCGTGAGGCTGGGACCTGACCAGAGGCTACAGGACCATCCTCCCAAGAAGGACAGGGCTCATGGCACACAGAGAAAACCCAGCTGGACCAGAGGGCCCCTTGCCCACTCCCCCAGAGCAGGGACCGCCAGGAGGATATCAGCTGTTCTGCACGTCCTCTGTGACGTTCCGGATGCTCTGCTGCACCCACACCTTGTGCTGGTCCAGTTCTTGCTCCCGCTGCTGCAGCTCCTCGATCTCTGCCTTGAGCTCAATCAGCTTGTCAGCAATCTCTCGGGTATTGCAGCCAGGCCCCACACCCCTGAACCCAGGGAGTGGGGCTGAGAGGGACTGCTGGGAACTCTGGGTCCCCTGTCCTCTCCTGCACCCTCCACCCCACACCCCTGACAGACACTTCTGGACAGGATACCATATTGCCCTCTCAGACATCCCCACTCACTTCCACTGGATGCTGTTCTTGGATTTTTTCTCGATCAGCCCAATACCTTCTAACACGTTGGTAATGTCATAAATCCGCCGCTTCTGGCGCACAGCTAGGGTGTCAGCTGCCTGGCAGACAGAACAGAGCGGAGAATGCTCAGCTCCACTATCAGGTGTACCCCCAGCTACCTTGAAACGTGATCTGGGAGCGGGGTAGCTTGGGTCCCAACCCTGTAGTGCCTCCCGGGCACTACTGTAGCTCAGGATCGCAGGGTGGGAAGAGACCTGGCACAGTCCTGAACTGATGTTCTGATGCTCTATCCCCACGCCAGCCAGGAAGGGCCACGAGGACGAGCACCTGCAGCCCCGAGCCTAGCACATAGCTGACGCTCAGTGGCCTCGGCCGAATGAATGAAACAGCCCCGGCCTCTCTCCTGTGAGAAAGCACACGATGGCGGCTGGCTCTCGGAAGACCTAGCTGGGCCACCCCGGGAGTTCCCGCTACCGGGCCAGGCCTGGTCCACCATCCCCGCCTTGTCGCCCCTTAGCCTGGGCCGCACCAGCTTGAGGTCAAGCACGCCGTCCTTGGCCTCCTGCAGAAGCGACACGAACTTGGTAGTGAGAAGTCCCAGACTCTTCTCGTGACGGCTCGGGGTGCCCGGGGGCGGCGGCGCCTGTGGCCCGGCCTCCGCCATCGCGCCAGCCCGCCGCCTCCCCTCTGCCAGGCCAGGCCAGGCCGGCGCCGCCGCCACTTCCGCTTCCGTTCCTGGCCGCCCGGCAGCCCGAGCCAGCGGCGTTGCTTCCGCTTCCGCCTCGCGCATGTTCCAGGGAACCTGGCGCAATTCCTGTCTACGGAAACTGACGCAAAACTTCAGGGACTATCAGCAAATGTCCAACTGCCGAATAAGACGAAACTATCCGGGGATCCTGGGAGACCTGACAGGTTAGGGAGAAATGTGTTGGAGGTCAGTGGGTAGCCCGGGCAGTAGAGACGTGGGAGTCACCCGAACCTTCCTTGCCAGCCTGCCCCAGCACCACTAGCTCTGCCCACACTGCCTGATGAATCCAACCAGTTCCCTCTAACCTGCACCTAAAGGCTGTCCCACTGTCTTGGGGTCACCCACTCTATTCCTGTCCCTCATTTCCTGCCAAATAGTAAGCACTTGTCCACATCTCTCCATCCCTGGTCCCATCCTCATCTTTCTCTTGTCTCCACACTACAGTGCACCGATGCAAACGTGTTTACCTATGTGTAAAGGTAAGTAAAGCACTTAGAGCAATTCCTGGCATATAGGAAGGATTATGTGTTCGCTAGGACCATTTTGCTATTTTTAACATTGTTATTATTTATTATTATTCCTTTTTAATTAATCAATTAATTTTTTTTAGAGACAGGGTCTATTGCTCTGTCACCCAGGCTGGAGTGCAGTGGCCCGATCATAGCTCATTGTGTAACCTTGAACTCCTGGGCTCAAGTGATCCTTCTGCCTCAACCTCCAGAGTAGCACAGGCCAGGCCACAGGTGCCGCCTACAGGCACAGGACACCACACCAGGCTAAGTTTTTAAATTTTTTTAGAGAGACAGAGTCTCATTATGTTGTCCAGGCTGGTCTTGAACTCCTGCCCTCAAGTAATCCTCCACCTTGGCCTCCCAAGGTTCTGAGATTACAGGTGAGAGGCCAATAAGTTATTATATTATTCCTTTTAGGTCAGGTTCTTTAGGACGCGGACTCTGAGACAGAGATTTGCAGCAGGTTTTGGGGATCCACACTTGTAAGAGTAAGCCAAAAAGAATTGGGCAGATGCAATTATAATAGAGGCCTCAGCCCATCCCACCTTAGCTCTGAAATTAGGGTAGCCCTTCTGAGACATTCACATCCAGGTGAGGGTACGAAGCCTTTGTACCCCAATATTGACTGAGAGACTCACCTAAGAGACCTCAGCAGCCTACACTCTTGGCAGCTGAGGGAATCAGTGCCTCTGCACTGGAGTCCCTTCCCTAGGTCCCTATAACTGTCAAGGTAAACACAGCTTTCATGACCTCTCTCCTGCCACAGCCCACCGTGCCCCCTCTCCCCAACAGCCTGCATCAGTTTCTCCTCTGCAGAGGTACACAGCCTCCTCTGCAGAGGTACGCAGCCTCCTCTGAGGAGCCCATCAACACAGTTTTCATACTGTGATGTCCTCTGCGTCCATATCTGCACATTCAGCCTTCCCCCACCAGGTTGAGGCCAAGTCTAGTTCACATCTGTGTCCTGAGTGCCAAGAGGTCCTGGGTGGGCTGGTCAAGACTCGATGACCGTGGGAGTACACCCCTCCCCCCACTCCTCCTGGAAGTGGCGCCCAGCCCTCCCCACCCTCCATGCAGATGCTCTTTCCTGTTGGGAATAACGTGCCAGAGACTCAGCTTCCTTCCTTTCTGTCGTTGGCCTTGGGGAGGGCGGGGCTTTGGCTGGAAGAAGGGGCTTCTGGACTGGGAAGTGGGAGACAGGCTTCCGTGGAGAGAGGAGTCCTCCTGCTGTGTGCTGGAGTCAGCTAGAGTCACCCAGGCCCTGTGAGCGAGTGGTGGGCGTGCCCAGCTCTGCCGGGGGAGAGGGCCATTCTCAAGGCCAAAGCCGTTTGCGGAGGAGGGAGAACTGGACGCCTGGTCAAGCCTGGTAAGTTCTACAGCGAACTGTCCTGTACAGCTGAGGGCAGGAATGGAGTTCAATGGAGCCTGTGCCCACCCTGCGCCACTTGGCACCTGCAGTGGCACAACTGAAAAAGCCAGCAGGCAAGGCCTCCCAGGTGCCTCCGCATCACACCACCTCCCTCTCATTTCCTGAGGGGGCTGGGCAAGAACCTCCCTCCTCCTTCTCAGAGGAGCCTAGACTACAGCAGCTCAAAGGAGCATCCTCCCTTCCCACTCTATCCGAGACCTCCGTCCCTGGCCCACCTCAGCTCCGGCTTCTCCAGGCCCGCCATGGACTCAACAGCCAAGGATGAAATGCAGCACGCACTTCCTCCTGGTATGAGACCTAGTTCAGGGGGGTTGGGGGAAAAACGATGACAAGAAAGGTGGGAATGGTGGAGTTGGGGCCTCTCTGCCAGGGCTGGCTGGAGCTCTATAGGGCAGTGAGAGGAGTGGACTGCCCTGGGGATGGGCTGTGGAGTAGGAAGGGGAGGGGGTTCGGAGGCCACTTCCTGCAGGTCCTCCCCAACTGACATGGCTGCCCAGGCTCTTCCTGCCCAGGGCCTGAGTGGCCAGAGCAGGAGAGGGCAGAGCGGCTGGCCCGAGGTGCTGCGCTCAAGTGGGCCTCAGGCATCTTCTACCGGCCGGAGCAGCTAGCCAGGCTGGGCCAGTACCGCAGCCGCGAGGTGCAGCGTACCTGCTCCCTGGAAGCACGCATCAAGGTGGGCAGGGGCAGGGAGCAGCAGTGCTGGGGCCGGGGCGCTGGGCTGGCTGGGCCTCACTGGCTGCCTCTCTCCACAGTCGGTGGTGCAGTCATACCTGGAAGGCGTGCAGATTGGTGTGTGGCAGCTGGCCCAGGCCCTCGAGACTGTGCAGGGGACCCGTGAAGCCCTGAGTCAGGCCCATGGGTTGCTCCAGGACATATCCAAGTCCTCACAGACCCTGGAGACCCTGCGGGAGCAGGTTTCCCAGCACAAGCAGCTGCAGGCCCTGTCTCAGTTGCTGCCCCGGCTGCAGGCAGGTGAGTGTGCAGGAACCCTGGGCCTCAGCATCCAACAGTCAGTCCACAAATGCCCATCACTGATCAAGGGGCTGGGGCACTAGGTTGGGGACTGCATGGAGGGGCATACCAGGGACCTCCCAGGGAGTAACTCAGGCTTCAAATGGCATCTGAAGCAGGGTACAAACCAGCTCGACCTGGAGTTCCCAAGCATGGGATGCTTAAGTCAGGATGGACACCCATCAAGTGGCTCTGGCCACCCTGGTTGTTAACATAGTGAAATATTTCCCTAACAGAGTGGGTGAATAGCCACTAGCATCACCCCTCAATTCCCCCTGCCTTCCCTCCAGGATCTTCGACTTCCTCATATTCCATTAGCTCATGGGTTGACTCCAGGCCCACCAGGCCTCTAGGACTTTTTTTGCCTGGATCCTTTCAGATTAGCCAATGCTTTACTGTACCAGTTATTAAATATTTTATACATCTCCTCAGACCCAGGGCCTCAGTATCCCCTGCTGTACCCATTGCGCTGGTGGGAATGCTGAGACCCAAGGCTGTCTCCTTTCCTCCCTCATTAGTGCCAGCTGCAGTGGCCCACATACAGACCCTGATTGATGCCCAGCGGCTCTTGGAGGCATATGTGAGCCTTCGAGAGCTGGAGCAACTGCAAGAGGAGACATGGGCCCCCCTGGGGAACCTGGAGTTGCCAGTCTTCCAGGAGCTGGGCCTTCTGGCTGAGGCACTGGGCCAGGCTGTGGAGGCAGCTGCAGGGGCAGCAGGGCAGCTGGCACGGAAGGACCCAGCCCTGCTGGTGGCTGCTGTGCGTGTGGCAGAGATGGAGGCTGGACGAACAACCCACCTGGGGCAGGCTCCTCGGGACTGGAGGCAGCGCTGTCTTCGGGCACTACAGGAGGGCCTGGAGCGGGTCCACTTTGGGACATCTCTGCTGCCTGGTCCAGGAGCTCTAGCAGAGTGGCTGGAAGCTCTGCGAGTGGCCCTGCCAGCCGAGATGGCCACAGCTGAGGCACTAGTAGCACCCTGCTGCCCGCCACACTACAAAGTGGTTCAGCTATGGGCCCACACCCTGCACAGTGGCCTGCGCCGCAGACTGCAGCAACTCCTCGAAGGGCCTGAGCTGGGGGCTGCTGATGCCTTTGCCTTGCTGCATTGGGCACTGCATGTATACCTGGGGTCAGTGTCTCGGGGGCATCGGGAAGTGGGTGAATCAGAGGCTGGGAGCTCAGTGTAACACCAGGACACCCACCTCCAGGCAGGAAATGATGGGGAGCCTGGAGTTGGGGCCTGAGGCTGATGTATCCCAGCTGGAGCCCCTCCTAACCTTGGAGAATGTCGAGCAACTAGAAGCAACATTTGTGGCCAAAGTCCAGGTGAGTAGTTGGGGCACAGGTCCAGAAAGGCTCTGCCCATCAGCTGTGGGCCTATATCTGTAGAGTCAAATGTCTACCCACATCTGGCAAGCTCAGTGCCCTGCTACATTCTTTTGCCCCTCACCCCTTCCCCCAGGCAAGTGTGGCCCAGTGGCTGCAGAAGGCGCTGGATGGGGAGGTAGCTGAGTGGAGCCGGGAGCAGGAGCCCAACACAGACCCATCTGGCTTTTACTACTCACCAATGCCAGCCATCGTGCTGCAGGTGGGTGGGAAGTGGCCAGGAGGCAGGGAGGCCTATGGGGAAAGGAGAGGAGGGTAGGGGTAGGGGCTTTGCTGATGACTGTCCACCCCTGCCTGTAGATCCTGGATGAGAACATTCGCGTGACCAGCCTGGTCAGTGAGTCACTGCAACGACGGGTGCATGGCATGGCACTGGCAGAGCTGGGTGCCTTCCTGAGGAGGTCTGCCAAGGCACTGACCCACTCCCAATCCCTAGCCCTGCTCCCAGGGCAGCCCAAACAGTCACTGAGTGAATAAGACACACCAGTGTGAAAGGGCTCCTTCAAAGAAGGACTTGGGTATCTTGGGGGTGGGGCAGGAGTATCAGGGACTGGGGTTGTGGGGGCACCAGAGAAGCAGCAAGTCTAGCCGCCTCTGCCCATTGCAGCTTCAATGATGCTCTGATCCGATTCTCCCGAGACCACCTCAGGGGGGAAGCAATGGCCCCTCATTACGTGTCCTACCTACTGGCGGCCCTCAACCATCAATCAGCACTCAGGTACCAGAAGGGCCCCACAGAACCCCACATTTACCAACCCCCTACTGAGTGCCTATTATGTGTGGACCCAGCCCAAGGTAGGTCCCTAGGGACTTTGGACTCACATAGGTCAGGGGTTTCCAATCCTACTTCTGCTAATTACTGGTTAGGTGAATTACATAATCTCTCTGAATGTCACTTTTCTCATTAGTATTACATGGGCAATAATGGAATGTTCTGAGAATTACATGAGATAAATGGACATGAAGTACGTACCACAGCGCCTGTCGCATAGTGTCAATTATTCATTCATTCAACAAATATTTATCAAGACCCTGCTCTGTGCCAGGAAATGTCTGGGGTTCCAGCTGTGAACAAAACAGAAAAAGTTCTCTTCCTCTTAGGGGTTATGTTCATTGTAGTGGGGACGGGGAGGACACACATGTTGATTTTTACTCTCTCTTCTCTGGGATTAGCTCCCTCCCCTTACGGATGAGGAAACAGAAACTGAAAGAATGATTTGCTCTAGGTCACACCGTGAATTAGAGGCAGGTCCCGCTGGGATGTGTCCTTTCTAGCTCTCCCAGCCTCAGACCTTCAAACGTGCAGGAAGCCGCCCTTCTCCCTCCCTTCGGCCACACACTTGCGCCACAAGGTGGCGTCCGAGTGGAGGGACCACAGCGGGCCACACGGGCCTTGGCCTTGGTCCTGAACCGTGGTTTTGGTCGATCCAGCTCCTCAGTGTCCGTCTTGCAACACGACTGGGTGGCTTCAGGGGCCTTGGCTTCGGTGGAAGCTGGGCTGGACGAGTTGCAGAGGAGGATCTGCCGTCTGGTGTTGGAGGCGCTGCTCGCGGAGCTCCAGGTGAGGCTTCCCTCGGGTCGGGATGGAGGTGGGAGGTGGAGACACAGTCTATGTATGGGGGGTGCTCCTCGGGCAATGCTAGGTTTGGATCATTTCTCCAACTCCGGCTCCGCCCCCTTCCACAGCCTCTGTTCGCCGCTCTGCCCTCGCGCCAGTGGCTGTCGAGCCCTGAGCTGCTGGACGGTGTGTGTGAGCGGACCGAGCGCTTCTGCCAGGACTTCTGGCGCGTGCGGAACCCCGCGGTTCAGGTGCGTCCTCGAGGTGTGGGAAAGGCTGGGCGCCGGCAGCGCGGATGGGAAAGGCGACCTTCGCCATCGCCTTCCCCGCAGCTGCTGCTGGCGGAGGCAGAGCGGGCCGTGGTGCTGCAGTACCTGCACGCGCTGATGCAGGGCCGCCTAGTGTGCCGCGGGCCGGATGAGAGGACCCAGGCGGCCGAGCGCCTGCGGCAGGATGCTGCTCAGCTTCGCGAGCTTTTCCTCGGTTTGGTGAGAGCTCGTTGGACGGGCAGACGGGCACAGTCTCCGCGGTTGGGTGGGGCCCAGGGGCCGGCGCGATACCCGACCTTGACGTGCTCAGGGCCTGGAGGAGAGCGCTCACTGCGCGCCGGTGCTGCTTGCCCTGCGGGAGCTGCTGAACCTCCGCGACCCCATGCTGCTTGGTCTCGAGGTGGCGAGCCTGCGGCAGCAATTTCCCGACGTGAGGTGAGGGGACCGTGGCGGGGAGGGAGAAGAAGCCCGAGGGGGGCGGGGCGGGGCGGGCCTGACGTGTCTCGACGGTGCCCCTGCAGCGAGGACCACGTCTCCGCCCTCTTGGACCTGCGTGGGGACGTGTCCCGAGAGCAGCGCCAGGCCGCCCTCAGCTCCCTGCAGGAAGGCCCGCCGCCCTCGCCCCCCGCGGGCCACCGCGCACTCTTCAGCCTGGTGCTGGCGCCGGCGCCCGCGCTGTCCTCCTGCCTCACGTCGGGGTCCTGCGCCTGACGCCTGGCTTGCTGCAGAATAAAGCCACGGTCCCCTACGCCTGAATCTGTGTGTGTCGGGGAAGGGGTAATGGAAGTTTAGAAGGTCCACGCACAGTGGCAGGCCGAAGGGACCCTGGCTCGGTCCTGGTACACGGGCTGTAACCTACCTATCCAGACACCGGCCTTCTCCGTGACTGCGTTTCAGAGGCCCGGGGCTCCTGTCCCGGGACTCAGACTACGCCCCACGTTCGCGCTGAGGCCGGCGCTCCGGCCTGGGGTCGTGGCGTGGTGACGTACACGCCCCTCAGTCCTGCCTGGCCCCGCCCCCAGTGGTCTCGGGGGCGCGCCGCCGCGGAGACTGGCGTGGGTCTCCACGCCTTCGTGTGAGCGTGCGCGCGCCCGAGTGCGTGCGTCATCGGCGTCCGCACCCGCGGGCTGGGCGGCCGGCGACCGGCGTTGCGGAGCGGGACGGCGGGCGGCAAGAAAAGGAGCGAACAGGTGGGGGCGCGGCACGCGGACGGAATTCCCCCAAAGGCCGAGAGAAGGCACGCGACGCGGGCCCTCCTGATCTACCATAGAACCCCACTCCATTGTCTTCTGACCCCACCCTCCATTGGGCACGCCCTTCGCCCTATACCCCGCCGCTTATTGGCTGCAGGTCACGCCCCTCCTCGATCTCTCGATCCCCATTGGCTCTTCTTCCACGTTATCCTCTCCGGGCGTTTCTTATTGGCACAGGCCACACCCTCTCATTTGTCACCAGACCCCGCCTTTGGTAGTTGGGGGCTCCTCCCCCATCCAGGCTTCATTCATTCGGCATCTAGTGCTGGGTGCCTGGGACATGGGAGTGAATCATCCGTGCTTGCCTTCGGGTTCAAGGGCTGGTGGGGGGACATGGACCTAGGCTCCGACAGTGACAGCCTAGAGCGGTAAAGAAGCTGCCAAAGCAGTGGGACCCTCTAGACGCCGGGAAGGTTTCCCGGAGGAGGTGAGGCCAAAACCGAACCCTGAAGAATGGTTAAGAGTTTGCTCCAGGGAGACATTGCCAGGGCATTCTTGGCGGAAGGACCTGGGACATGAAAGAAACAGGCGTATTCTGGTAATTGCGAGGAGGTAGGTCGAATGAAAGAAAGGGAGCTGGAGGGGACTAGCCCAGGTAGAGGCCTGGAAATCAGCGAGGAGTCCAGAAAAGCGTACAGTTAGTTGAGGTGAGTGAAGCCTGAGGCTGAAACCTTTTCAAGGAGCTGATCATTAGGCAGGGTAGAGGAGGGTGGCGAAGATCAGGTCTAGATGGGGAAGCAAAGCTCAGGAAAGGAATGATTCTAGTTCTGATAAGGAGAAGGGCTTTGGGGTTCATTCATTTACTGAGCAACCGCTCTGAGTCAGGCACTGTTATGGGTTCTGGGAACACAGCTGTGAACACTGGGAAGGATAAAACAGATACTAAGCATCAAATTTACTGTACAGGTATAAAGTGTACTGATGTGATGGTGATCACTGCTACAGGGGAGGGAAGATTGTGGTGGAGAGGGGAGAGAAGGTTTACTATGTTTTAGAGAGCGTGTTAGGGAGACTTTTCTAATAACATGGTATTTATGCAGAGATTTGAGGAAAGTGAGCAAGCAATCCATGCCATTATATGGGAGGAAAGACATTCCAGACAGAGAAGGACACATTCAGTTTGATATGCCTGTTAAAAAATGTTGCATTGAAATTGGCAAGACTGGTCCAAACTGTATGGAAGAAGTCTTGGCTCACATATTTAAAACCATGACAGTGGATGAGATCACCTAGGGAGTGAGCATAAATGGAGAAGAGGAGAGAAGTTCTCACAAACAAGTCCTGGGAGATTACTGTGTTAAGAGGTTGGGAGACAGGGATGACCAGCAAGGGAAACAAAGAAGGAACAGCCAGTGAGGTAGGAGAACTAAGTTTGAGTGTTTGGAAAGTCAAGTGGAGAGTATGTTTCCAAGTAAAGTGATTAACTGTGTCATGTGCTGCTGCTGATCAATATTAAGGTCATTGGTGACCTTGATTAGATCAGTTTTGATGGAGAGCAGGGGACAAAAAAGCTAATTAGAGTGAATTTAAGAGAGAACAGGCAAGAGGGAATTGGAGATGGGTATAGATGACTCTCGAGTTATTGTGCTGCAACAAGGAGCAGATGGAGGGAGATGCAGTGCAGCTGTAGCGTGGCTATAGCTGAAGGAGTATGGGTTCAAGTTTGTTTTGTTTTTTTAAGATGGAGAAATAACAGCATGTGTTTATGCTGATGGAAAGAATCCAGTAGAGAGGAAGAGACTGATGGTGCAGCAGAGAGGGGAAATGCTGGAATTGTGTCCCTGAGCAGGCAAGGGAGCTTGCAGGCTGGAGCCTCCAGTCAGTCTCTGAGGAGAGACTGGATTGGCCTGAGACCTGGCGCAGAGTCAGGGCTGAGCACCCTGACATTGGCCTCAGGTGACCACTTGGAATATGCCTCACATAGGGGACAGGCTTGGATTTGTTGAAGTTTCTCTCTGCTTCCCAAAAGCAGGTTGTAATTTGGATTTGAACAGATGGCTCAGAGGAGAGAGGGCATGGGAGGGAGGGGCTAGCAAGTGTTCAAATAGACTGAGGCCAAATGGTCAGGAGGATGTGGGTGGAGCCAGGTGGGAGGGGAGGGGTGGGACTGAGAGGATGCCATGGGTAGAAGGCAGCCTCAAAGACCCCCACCTATCATCCATCCTGGCAGCTGAGGCTGCACTGTACCAGCTCCCAGACTAGGTCAGTGCTGGGCACAGAGACTAGAATCATAAGTAGAGACTCAGTCCTTGCTTTCTGGAACTGAGGGGATTCCAGTAACTAGGAATCATCTTCATCTAGGTGGGTATATAAAACTCTTGCTTTCCCCCAGCCCAGCCTGCTTTGGTGAGCCTGCTGGAGGGAACAGACACTGCAGCCACCCAGACCCCTGGCAGCAGACCCTGGGTCTACCAAGGGCCCAGCAAGGGCAGTGTGGAGCGCAGGGCCTACTGGTCCTCTGGCCACACCCACTCATGCTGGTCTCCATATGCTCTTCTGTGTCCCCAGAGGTCGACAGAGTGGGGAGTTGGAGTGACCCGGCTGGATGTGACCCCCAAGACAGAATGGTGCTGGACTCGGGGGATCAGGTGTATGAGCGGGCACCCCCCAGCCCGTCTGCCAGTCCCCCATCTCTGCACCATAGGCTGAAGCCCTCAGACCGAGATGGGCCACCGCGGTACCCCTGGTCTCAGTCCCTTGCCTTGCCCCTGGCTTTGGCAGTTCCCTCAGTGCTGCAGCCCCAGCCTGAGCGGCAACCCTCGTCAAAGCTGCACTTGGGCCCCCGCAGCCACATGCGTCGCAGTGAGAGCACCTACACTGTAAATATTACTAGCCAGCGAGGGTGTGGCACCCAGGGACGGGCCACTCCTGGACGAGGACGGAACCCAAGTGGGGGCAACCTGCGGTCTGCATCCTCCCTGCCTCACATTGCTAAGACTCGAAGGGATGCAGGCCATGGTGCCAGCAAGAGCCCCTGCATGTTGGTAGCCCTGCGACCAACCAACATGGACCGTGAACGGGACAAGTTCTTCCAGTCCCATTACACCTACAACCCACAGTTCGAGTACCAGGAGCCCAGGCCCACAGCTGTGCTGGAGAAGTACTGTGAGGCCTCTGGACAGTTCATCCATCAGGTTAGTCCAGCCTTCCCACCTCACCCTGGTCCTCACCACCCAAGGGGCCTGTCCTAACCAGCCACTGTGGCCCTGTGTACAGGCAGTTGGCATCATTGAAGCTGTCCTGGAGAAGTTTGGCACCTATGAACACTTTGAGGCTACCACTGGGGGCCAGCTGCTGACCAAGTGCCAGATTTGGTCCATTGTGCGCAAATACATGCAGAAGGAGGGCTGTGCTGGGGAGGTGAGCTTGCCCTACCTGCAAAGCCCCTGTTCTTCATGCCCCAAATCCGGCTGCCTAGTGGGCCATCCCAGGCCCAGTGCCATGTCTGGCCAGCTGGTGACCCCAGACAAATCCCTGCCCCTGCCCAAGTAAGGTGGGAGCTGGCTCTGAGCAAGGGTCATGAAGGATGGGTATCCTGGCCTAGTGTCCAGCCTGGCTGACCTGTGGCATCAGTAGGTCCATCTGCACACTGGCCCCAGGGCTGGTTCAGAGCATTGGCTCAGGGCATTGCCATCTGCAGGTTGTGGTGCAGCTGAGTGAGGACCTGCTGTCCCAGGCAGTGATGATGGTGGAGAACAGCCGCCCCACACTGGCCATCAACCTGACGGGAGCCCGCCAGTATTGGTTGGAGGGCATGCTTCGGCACGAGATAGGTCAGG
>VBSM01000949.1:9210145-9247984 GCA_008086735.1 Cheirogaleus medius
ATTGGGTAGGGGGGACGCGCGTGCATCTTCAGGGCACGCGCACCGCAGGGCCAGGAGCACTAAAGGCGCACGGTCTGGCGCGGCCAGCACCTCCAGGGCGGCGCGCGACAGACTGGCTAGGTGCAGGCCGAGGGCGCGCAGGCGCGGGCAGGCCTCCAGTAGCTTGAGCACCGAGCCGGGTCCCACGCTGCCAACCAGCGTACCGTTGTCCAGAAAAAGGCTGTGGAGCTCGGGGCAGCTGTGAGCTGCCTGCAGCACCAGCGCGTCGTCCAGTGTGAAGGGCAAGCGCCGCAGGTCGAGGTGGCGTAGCTGGCGGGCGGCCCCGCAGACAGCGTGCACAGCATCGAGGACGTCGCGGCCAGCGTCGAAGAGCGGCTTTTCTCCGCGGCACTCCAGGCGCAGGCCTCGAAGTCCCGGGGCACGTCCCGCCAGCGCCCTCAGCAGCTCAGTGGCCGTCCGGCGACTCGTCTTCCTGGATGGTTCAAATTCCAGCCGTAAGTTGTGAACATGGTCCAGGCAGTCGGACATATGTGGCGGCAGCATATCTTCCCTCTCACAGTCGCAACTTGGGTTACAGCGGGGTAAAAAAGGCATTGGCGGCGTCCCCGCAACCAGGAGAGAATCTTCTACCCACCCACCCCTCAGCTGGGGTTCCAGTTGCCATCCCAGTTCCTGCCCAGCCACCGGACCATGCCTGTTGCCCCAAGGCAGCTGCTGGCAGTAGGAGGGACCTCCCATCCTATCCCTTTAGAAGACTTTAGTTGGAACCTTGGCATGGAAAGCCAATGATACTTTAGGAACTGGGCTTTCTCAGCGGCCTCTAACTAAGGACTCAAGGCATGGCCTCCCAACTGCTAAGTTCAAATTCTGCCTCTGCCACTCCCTAGCTTAGTGACCTGTGGGAGGCGATTAATCTCTCTGCCTCAGTTTCTTATCTGTGCAATAGAGATAATAATACTACCAACCACACACGGTTTTTGTGAGGATTAGATGAGTTAGTAGAGGTAAGGCACTTAAAAACAATGGTTGGTACATAGTAGGTGGTCAATAAATGTTACTAATTATGTTTTTTAATGTAGGAGAATCACTGAATCTCCCGAACCCCCAGCTCCACAGAGAGAGCAAGGAGGCGAGTGGAGGCAGGAGGCAAGGGAGAGGAGCAGGCTCACCTGATGTTGGTGTCCTGCCATACAGCACTGCAGGTGGCAGCCTCGGCCCAGGCCCTGCAGACCCTGGCAGCAGCAGCACGGTCCCTCAGGGGCAAGTATCGAAAGATGAACACTAGCATCTCCTCTGGCAGTTGCCCTCTAGGCTCGACCATGGCCCAGCTTGGGTGGGGGCTCTGAGGCTCCCAAGTGCTCTGGCCTGGAGAGAGAAGGTTGTGCCTGGGCTCAGGAAGGCCCAAAGTGTTGAGGGAACACTGGAGCCTGGGTGTACAAATGCTTGTGTCCTAGGAGCTGCTACATTCGTTTATAGAGCCCAGTGCAAAATGAAAATGTGGGGGACCCCTGTTCACAACATTATTAAGAATTTCAAGACAGTGACAGCAGAGCTTTTAATCAAGTGTGAAGCCATGTATGGGGCCCTAGCCGACTGCACAGGTCTCAGGCCCATGAAGTTGGCCCTGGATGCCAAAGGGTTTCTGTTTCTCCTCTGAACTACTTTCTCATCTGTTGAATTAATCCACATTTTATGCTCTGATGTAAGGAATGGCAACCACCGCCTATGTGGCAGGTTGCAAAAGTCTTCCCCGAGGTGGCTGGCAGGTGGCTGCGGAGGCCCTGGCTTGGGACAACTCCTCCACACCCCCAGCTCAAAAAGCCCATCTCCCCCTACCTCTGCACATACACACTCAGAGCTGCCCAGCCGGGATCACTGAGCTGCTTCCTGCCCAACTTCGACCCTAAAGACTGGGCCCAAGTCCGGAACTCAGAGCCTCTCAGATGGCGTGGGCCATCAGAAAACCCGGACATTTTTCACAATACAGATTTCACGGCCCCACGTGCTAAATCAGGCTCTCTGGAAAGGTAAAGGCCGAGGAATCTGCATTTCAGCAAGCTCCGGGTGACTCCTCAGGCTCTAAGTTGAAAAACTCCATTCTAACCCCGCCAGTCACTAGAGAGTGACTACAGGGTTAAAAAGGCGGGCGCGTGACTGAAGACTTAATTGTCAGGGACCACGAGCCAATCAGAAAGGGGGTGCAGGCGGGGCAAAGCTGGATCCGCCCAGAGAGGGGAGGTTCCTTCCCTGCCTCCGCCTGGCCGTGGGGATGTCCCAGGTGCTTCCTAAGACCGCCCCACAGGATGCGGAAAAGCTTGGGGTTCTGGGGCCTGACGGCTCTGACACCTGAGGAGCTCAAGGTTCAAGTTCTGACCCTGACCCTTGGGCAGCTCTGGCTCCCGCTGGGCAATTTATATCCGGCTGGAACTCTGCAGATCCACCCTGGAGCGCAGCTTTTAGGGAGGGATGGGGTTGTGAGAGACCACGCGTCCTCTTTGAAGCTGCCAATTTTGTTTTAAGATGCCCAAAGGTTTGCGTACACATTTCACGCCACTAGCCAGTTAATCTTCCCAATCTTCCAGGCTAATGGTCTCTCCTGGAATTTGTTCCACGTGTTTCCTGGGACTTCCGATACCCTCGGCCCAGCTCGTACCTCGGATCCACTGGCACCCGGTTTTGAGTACCCAGGAGTAGCAGAGATCAGAGATCATCAAGCGGATCTCCAGGGAGCACCAGAAAATTCTGGTCTCCAGAGGGCGCCCCCTTGTTGACCCGTCCGTTCCCCGCTGGAGGAAGCCGGGCAGCTCTCACTCTGAGGCCCTCCGGCCTCTTAAGAACCGCAAGTCCGCACAGACCCTTCCCGAGGGCAGTTCTTCCTGCCGTCCAACCTCGGGCGCCAGTGTCTTACCTGCTTTAGGGGACCAGGTGGGGTTTGCCCGGGGCTGGGACTGGCTGGCCGCAGAGGGCAGGGGGGCGGGAAGGACTCGCCCCGAGCCCGAGGGGCGGAACGCGCGGGCGGACGGGGCGGCTCGGGCTGGGGCACCGCCCCGCGCCTCCGCGCACACCCGGAAGCGGCGCGAGTGGAGCAGCGCCGGGCAGGCGTGGGAACCCAGGCCTGGGCCGAGGTGGCCAGGTTAGTGCAGAAGGTGGGTGGGGTCCCCGGTGCAGTCAGGAGCGAAGGCGGATCCTGTCTCCTGAGAGTGGGCGAGACGCAGTTGTCACCCGTGGCTGCCCCAGCCAGCTGGCGGCAGCGGCCTGTTGGGCTATTTCTGTGGGAGGCGGGGGGTGGGTAGGGGACTTGGCCCCCACAGGCTCCTTGTCCCAGCGAACGGCTTTTGAGGCTGCGGGTAGGGTCCTGCAGGTGAGAGGGCAGAGGGAGGGGGCGGCTGGGCTTGTTCTGAACTGTTTTGTGATTGGAGACCCCCTGCCTGCCTTAGCCGATCGCATGTTCGAAACCCCAGCCTGAGGGTGAACTAGTAGGAGCCAGGGGAACCCGAGAGCTCGGGAGCAGCGCGGCAGAATAGGCGGGCGCGCCGGGCTGGTCGCAGGGAGTGCCCAGCTTTCAGCCCTTGGGCCACGCCCGCAGGCCCAGCCAGAGGTGGGGCTGCCACGGGACTGTTATGTGTTAGTGGGGCGCCGTGCCTGGTTCGCCGGGCGGTAGGGGCAGATATTCTGAGGTCGGTACCCAAGTATCGCACATAGTCTCCGCCCACTAAGCGTTCTCTGGACCTAGTCTAGAAGCCTCAGCCCCTCCCAAAGAGGGGCGGACTCTGGGTGGGTGGGGCTCGGGGCTTCCCGAGGAGGGGCCCCCGTGGAAGGACACGTAGGATGAGTTGCCAAGGGAATGACGGGAGACTAGGGCCCCCTAAACTGAGCTCTCGACCTCCAGCCCCGCAGACTTCCCCATTTGTCGCATACTAGTGTGATGGAGCAACCCCCATCTCCAGGGTGCCAGTACTTCCTGGCCAGCCTGATAATGGGCAGACTCTGGTCCCATTTGGTCCCCACTTCTGTACCTTGGGGTGAGACCACATCCATTGGGTCATTACTCCTAAGTTGGGAGGCCAGGGGAGGTTCCCACTCTCTCCCCCAGGCCACTGTCCAAGGGCCCCTGGCTTTTCTCACTTCCTTGGCTGGCTCACTGCCGCTCTTGTTCCCACTTGTCACCTGCAGAGTTTCACCCCATTTTTTTAAAAGAAAGACAAATTTATTTGCTTTTTAAAATTTTGTGTTTTTGGAGACAGAGTCTCCAAAAAAAAAAAAAAAAAGAAAAAAAGAGTGGAGTGGCATCATCATAGTTCACTGCAACTTCAAACTCCTGGGCTCAAGTGATTCTCCTGCCATAGCCTCCCGAGTGGCTGGGAACTACAGGTGCACACCAGCATGCCTGGCTAATTTTTCTATTTTTTGTAGAGACAGGGTCTTGCTTGTGCTGGTCTTGAACTCCTGACCTCAAGGGATCCTTCTGCATCCTTCCACCTCCACCTCCCAGAGTTCTGGGATTATAGGCCTGAGGCACTGCACCTGGCCTAGGGCTAGGATTTTGTCAGAAGATGGAGGGAAGGGTTACTACCGCCAAGGGACCCTGGCTCTATCTGGACAGGGAAGGAATCTGTAGCAGAACAATTTGAGTTGGATAAGACAAGAGCCCAACTCCAAGAGCTTTATAACAAAAAGGAATGATTTAGTTCATATAACTGAAAAGTCCAGGGTACAATGGCTTTAGGGACAGCCGGATCCAGGGTCATAACGTGGTTAGGAGTGCACCTCTATCTCTTGGCTCTATTTCTTTCTGTGTCTGACTCATTCTCAATCGGATTCTTCCTAAGCACTGGCAAAGGAGACTTAGGCCTTCCCTCCATTTCCACTCCAAGGGAAGAGAAATTAGTGCCTCTTTCCTATTGGTCCAGTCAGAGTTGCCAGGTTGATTCTCATTGGCCCAACTTGAACTAGTCATTGCAGATGGATGAATAGAATATGCAGATTGGCCAAACCTGGTGCATATGCCCAGACCTGGAGCTAGGGAGTAGGGCACAGGCACATGGATTGAGAAGAGAGAGGAGGGAAGTCCCCAAAGGTAAGTCAAGGTTTGGGGGGAATCTGGATAGATGCAAACTACAGGTGTCCTTTGAATGAAGCCAGTAGGTTCAGTGGGAATGCAGGTGAGAGAACCTAATGGTGGGGTGGGGGGCCCCAGTGATACTGGGGGCTCAAGTTCAGGACATGGGTCTCGTTGGCTTTGGGGCATGGGCACCATCCAGAATGAAAATGTCTACTGTCAGCTTTGGTAAGAGTGACACAATGGCCTGAGGAGGAGGCAGAGAGACCCCACTGCAGGATCTACCTCTGCTTTCCCTCCACTGTGACCCTGGGCTCTTTCTCTGAGAAGGCAGTGGAATGACAGTCCTCACTGCAAGTTTGGGGTGGGTAGGGCTCTGTGCAGAACTAGAGGCATGAGGGGCTGCCTGTGAGATGGTGAACTCTTGTTCCACGTGTGCCAGGTAGTTGAGCCTACTGTAGAGGCGACAGCTGAGCCACATGGGACTAGACAGTTGTCTCCAGGTCTGGGGGATGATCTGGATACCTGTCTGCATCTCTAGGAGGTGAGATGGCGGCTGGGCAAAATGGGCATGAAGAGTGGGTGGGCAGCGCGTACCTGTTTGTGGAGTCCTTGCTGGACAAGGTGGTTCTGTCGGATGCCTACGCACACCCCCAGCAGAAGGTGGCAGTGTACAGGGCTCTTCGGACTGCATTGGCAGGTGCGTGGGTGGGTGGGCATGTGGAGAGGAAGAGGTGACCTGGGGCCTTTTGTAGGCAGGGCTGGGACTGAGGGTCCAGGTCCTTGGTGAGCCTGGGCTTAGGGAAAAGATTTGGCGGGCAGTGTGGGGAGGATGGCTGGGGGGGGGCAGAAGACCCCAGCTGTGTAGGCTCTTTTCTCTGCTTATGGCATGTGTGACCTTGAGTGTAGACATGTGTCCCCATTTCTGTGTATGCTCTACTTACTTGTGCACTAACATCCCCCTGCTTGATGACTCCCAACCCCAGACCAACCGGCTCACTCCTTTCCATTAATTGTGTATCTTTCTCTCCTCTTTTCCTCTCTCACTGCAGCACTTCTTGCCCAAGACCCCTCCCCACTACCTACTTTTCCAGGTCCCCCTTTCCCATCTCAGGGCAGAGGCCACAGGAGGCTGAAGCGGGTTGGGGGATCTGTTCCTGGCCCCAGAGCAGCGAGAGCCCCTCTCCTTCCTGGGCAGCGGGAGCCACACTTGGTGGAGGCAGAAGACTTGAGACCTCCCGCCCCTCCTCTGCCCTGCCGGCTGCCTGCCCAGGCGGCTAGGCTGCCCAGGGCACACGCCCCTTTCTGTGCTACTAAGCCCCTGCCCTTTGCCTTCCCTCATGTGGGGCGTCAGAGATGGGGTTAAGTGGCACCCACTCTGTCTTGGGTGCACCCTGTGATAGGTCCTGGCTTTCTTTCTGGGTTGTTGCTGTTTGCATCCCAATTTTATTTCCCAGCTGGGTTCTCTAGGGTAATCCTGCACCCCAGGTCAGAGGATGGGGATGGGGTCTCGCTCCTCCTCTGGCCGCTTGGGAAGGGCCGCGCTTGGGGACCGTCCGGCGCCTGACTGCCCGCCTCTGCAGAGAGCGGTGGAAGCCCGGACGTGCTGCAGATACTCAAGATCCACCGCAGCGATCCGCAGCTGATTGTGCAGTTGCGATTCTGCGGGCGGCAGCCCTGCGGCCGCTTTCTCCGCGACTACCGCGAGGGGGCGCTGCGGGCCGCGCTGCAGAGGGGCTTGGCGGCCGCCCTGGCCCAGCACCGGGTGCCGCTGCAACTGGAGCTGCGCGCCGGCGCCGAGCAGCTGGACGCTGTGCTGACGGATGAAGAGCGCTGTTTGAGTTACATCTTAGCCCAGAAGGTGCGGCCGGCTTGGGGTCAGGACCGGGTAGGGCGGGGATTCGCTGGGAAGGCCCCACTGACGGCACACCCCCTTCCCCTAGCCCGACCGCCTCCGGGACGAGGAGCTTGCTGAACTGGAGGATGCGCTCCGGAACCTGACGTGCGGCTCAGGCGGCCAGGGTGGGGACGTGGAGGCTGCTGAGGGCCCCTCGCAGTTCCCGGTCCCTTCTCTCTCGGAGAAGCCGCTGCCACCGGCTGGCCAGACTTTTCTGTTCCAGGGTCAGCCCGTAGGTGAGGTGCCCGGGCCGCGGAGAGGCAGGCGCACCGGGAGGTTGGAGCCCGGAGGAGCGAGGGCTGGGCGGGAAGGGGAGGGTGCTGGCTCTGGGGTGCCTCGCGCTCACCTGCTTCCCCACTCCCTCCGCAGTGAACCGGCCGCTGAGCCTGCAAGACCAGCAGACGTTCGCACGGTCTGTGGGCCTCAAATGGCGCAAGGTGGGACGCTCACTGCAACGGGGCTGTCGCGCGCTGCGGGACCCGGCGCTGGACTCGCTGGCCTATGAGTATGAGCGCGACGGGCTGTACGAGCAGGCCTTCCAGCTGCTGCGACGCTTCGTGCAGGCCGAGGGCCGCCGTGCCACGCTGCAGCGCCTGGTGGAGGCGCTCGAGGAGAATGAGCTCACCAGTCTGGCAGAGGACTTGCTGGGCCTGGCTGGTCCGGACGGCAGCCTGGCCTAAGCCAGGTGCCCAGCCAGGATTTGGAGCACCCGGATGACACTAGGGTCCCTTCTGCTGCTATTGCTGGCCCCCTGTCCATGCATGGGACTCCGAGACCACATTTACAACCCCACTCGTCAATCTGCTGGAGCTGTTGGGGCAGAGTTGATTGCCTTCCCCGGGAGCCAGAAAGCACCCACCAAGCCCGCTGGGGGTGCACTATTGGGGATTCTGCCCCAGATACTTTGCTGGAGACAGCGTGTGGATGACCTGCTGGGGAGGTTAGCCTCACCTTCTCTCACCCTAGGAGAGGGAATTGGGGCTGGGGCTGCACTTACCTTTTCACTCATTAAGCGCCTGGCCCTTGAGTGTCCTAGGTATCATCCTGGGTGCTGCAAATGTTGTCATGAGCAAGATAAACAAATCCTGCCTGCCCCCAGCTCACACACAGTGTGAGACCCCAAATATTAAGTAATGGAAATAAAGCATAACCCCTTTTTTGATGTGAGGAATACCAGGAGTCGTGGGAGCACAGTGGAAGTGCCTAACCCAAACTAGGGGTTGGGCTTTCCAGAGAGATGAGTGTGTGTTTGGGGGGGTGGAGGGGTGCTGAGAGAAAGGCTGTGTTCTGGGCACAGCCAGCCGCAGGAGAGGTCTTGAGGCAGGTGAGAAAGAGGGATGTTAGAGCAAAAGTTTAGAGCAGCTGAATCTGGGGTGGGTGGACTGCCAAGAGGTCAGTTGCTGAGGCAGATACATGAGGGTTGGTAAGCCATTTTACAGAATGTGGATTTTATTTTTATTTTATTCATTTATTTTTAGAGATGGTCTCACTCTGTCACCCAGGCTGGAGTGCAGTGGTGAAATCATAGCTCATTGAAGTCTCCAACTACTCACCTCAAGCAATCCTCCTGCCTCAGCCCCCTGAGTAGCTAGGATCATAGGTGCATGCCACCACACCTGGCTAATTATTATTATTATTATTTTATTTTTTGGAGGGATGAGGTCTCCCCATGTTGCCCAGTTTCAGACTCCTGGGCTCAAGTGATCGTCTTACCTCAGCCTCCCAAAGTGCTGGGATTACAGGTGTGAGCCACTATGCCCAGCCAGAGTGTGTGGATTTCATAACAAGGCCAGTGAGAGAAGCCTTTGAAGGGTTTCAGGGGTTAAGACTGGGAGGTTGGTGAGGAGGGAGGGAGGGATAGAGAAAGAGAGAGAGAGAAAAGAGGAGAGGAGAGATGGTGGCCCAGGCTGGGACAGTGGCAGCAGAAATGAAGGTGGCTGAACACCAAGAACTGTGGGGAGGAAGAATAACAGATCTGGTGACACTGATGAGCAATGGGGTGAGAGGACCCCAAGTTTCTGTCTTTGCTGGTTGGATGGAGGGTGGGATTGCCTGCTGGGATGAGTGCCCTGGGGAAAGCTAAGTGCTTGCTCTGTTTGGGACAAGTGGGCATGATGTTCCTGTGGTACGTCCAGGGAGAGAGCGTGAGGGCAGCTGGATCTGTAGTTCAGGAGAAGGGTCAAAGAAACAGATTCATGAATGGACAGGTGGGAGTGGGTGAGGTTGCCCCTGGGAGAGGTCCTGAGGACACCAAGCAGAAAAGGAACAGCCCACAGAGTAAGGAGGAAAATCAGGAGATTTGGAAGCCAGGGGAATACTCACCTGCTATAATGGAGGCTGCAGATCAGTCAAGACTGAGGAGTGTGCACTGGATTCTGTTAAAAGGAGGTTGCCAGGCAGGGGCTTTTCCTGGGGCATGATAGAGACAGCCCAAAGCTGTACCCCAGGAGGGAGTAGGAGGTGAGGCAGTGGAGGAGGCCAGAGTAGAGGACTCCTGACTAGTCTGTGGCCAGGAAAGAGTGAGGCTCAGGATGGAGGATTAGTCTTTTAACAGAGAATGTTGGTGGGAAGAGGCCATCGAAAGGTGCAGACACAGCCCTTGGAAAGTGGAAGGTCTTGGGTAGGATTGGCACTGTTTCCAGCAGCCTGTTCTCAGAGACTCTGGTTGGGATCTGTCTACCCTGCAAGCTCCATTCATGTCACAGGCCAGGACCCAGAGACCCTGAGTTTGCAGAAAAGAGCGTTAGCAGCAGAGCTGGGCAAGGACTCAGCCCTCAATCTCAGAGCACCTCTCTGCCCACCTAGATCCCAAATCAAGCCCTTAGCGAAGGCCTACTCTAGGAGCCTCCCCAAGCTGTGTCCATCTCTGCCAGCCCACTCTGGCCTGCAGTGGTACAGGCATGGTCATTTCCACTTGTGGGAAGCTCTGCTCAGAGCCTCAGCTTAGAACTACACGTAGGCTCAGGCCCATCAGCCTCTGGGCAGACAGGCTGAAGGGCTTGCCTGTGAAAAGAAAGCAGGGTGGGTCAGCCCCCTGTCCTGTATCCCAGGGGATGGATGAGGGGGAAGGAAAGACAGAGAAAAGAATCCTGGACTGAATTCTGGAAGACCTGGGGGCAGTCTTTTCTGCCTGAGATCCTGGGCAAGTTACTTATCTTGCTGAGGAGCAGTGTCCCCATCTGGACATAAGCAATCAGAGCTGCTGGCAGGGCTGTGAGGACTGGACGTGCTGCTTTGTCCGTGTGCGGTGAGTGCTTACTGGGGGATGGGGTGGGGGGCGGGGACGGCAGAGCAAGCAAGGAGTAAGGAGGCAGCCATGTGTCCCGGGGCAGTTTATAGGTCCTGACTGGTGGAACCAGGGCTGCTGAGGAGAGGCGCTTGGAAAGACAGGAGGGGATAGTGGCCAGGTCACTGCTGAAAACGCTGGACCCCAGGAATTTGGGACTGGTCGGCTCGCAGGCTCCTGGCAGCCCAGCCCCGCCCCACTCGGAGAGGAGGCAGGGTAGGGAGCAACCAGAAGAGTTGCCGCTGCTTCCAATCCCCGGAAAGGCGGATTTGGGAGTCTGAGCCAGCACCGAAACCAGGCCTTCCCAGCGAGAGTTGTCCATGAGGAGAATCCACTTGGAGACCGCGCTCCCGGCGCCGGCGCGGGGGCGGAGCTGAGCTCCAGATGTCCGGGCGCGCACAGCTGGAGGGTCACGTGGCACCGCCCCGTCCCCCTTCCTGCCAACGCTGCATTTGGCCCAGGCCCCGTCCATGGCCGCCCTTGGGACCCTGTGCTGAGCCCCGGAGGCTCCGGCATCCGGGGCTGAGCCGCTCCCGAGGGCTGAGTGTGAGTCGGGAGTCCCGGGGATCAACATTAAGGGGGTGGCAGGGGACAAGTAAAATAGATTCAGCCTCAGAGCTGGGGAGGCGGGCGGGGCTGAGGCCTAGGCTCCGCGGCTGCTGACCGGTCGTGGGGCACCGTCCTGGGCCGGAGCTGAGGATGGGGGGAGTTGGCTACAAGGGGGAAATTCTTTTCCCTTCAGGCTGCTCGTCCTGGAGGGTGCGTCAGGGCCCCGAGCAGGACGACCGGAGAGGGATAAACGGCCCGTAGCTGGAGACCCCGGGGGCGTGGCCGCCCGCCGCTTCTCTCAGGGGCCGCCTCGGGAGCCCCTGACTGCGACTGCTTCGAAGGGAGGGCGGGCGCCGGCCACGCGGACATGAGGAGGCGGCTGCGCCTACGGCGGGACGCGTCGCTCACGCTGCTCCTTGGCACCGCCCTTGGCCTCCTACTCTACACGCAGCGCGACAGCAGGGCCCCGACGACGAGCGCGCCGCAAGCACGAGGGAGGGCAGCACCAAGGCCCACCTTGGGGCCCCGCACGTTCCAGGTACCGGACGCGGGCGCGGCATCCCCGGCCTACGAAGGGGACACGCCGGCGCCGCCCACGCCCACGGGACCCTTTGACTTCGGCAGCTACTTGCGCGCCAAGGACCAGCGGCGCTTTCCGCTGCTAATTAACCAGCCGCACAAGTGCCGCGGCGACGGCGGACCGGGCGGCCGGCCAGACCTGCTCATCGCTGTCAAGTCAGTGGCAGCCGACTTCGAGCGGCGCCAAGCCGTGCGCCAGACTTGGGGCGCTGAGGGTCGCGTGCAGGGGGCGCTGGTGCGCCGTGTGTTCTTGCTTGGCGTGCCCAGGGGTGCGGGCACAGATGGGACAGACACAGTGGGGGTGGGCACTCGAACACACTGGCGTGACCTGCTGCATGCTGAGAGTCGTGCATACGCAGACATCCTGCTCTGGGCCTTCGACGACACTTTTTTCAACCTAACGCTCAAGGAGATCCACTTTCTGGCCTGGGCCTCTGCCTTCTGCCCCGACGTTCGCTTCGTTTTCAAGGGCGACGCCGATGTGTTTGTGCACGTGGGGAACCTGCTGGAGTTCTTGGCACTGAGGGATCCGGGACAGGACTTGCTTGCTGGTGATGTGATTGTGCAGGCGCGGCCAATCCGTGCGCGGGCCAGCAAGTACTACATCCCTGAGGGTGTGTACGGCCTGCCAGCCTATCCAGCCTATGCTGGAGGCGGTGGTTTTGTGCTTTCAGGCGCCACGCTGCGCCGCCTGGTCAGCGCCTGCGCGCAGGTTGAACTCTTCCCCATCGATGACGTCTTTCTGGGCATGTGTCTGCAGCGCCTGCGACTCACGCCTGAGCCTCACCCTGCTTTCCGCACCTTTGGCATCCCCCAGCCTTCAGCTGCCCCGCATCTGCGCACCTTCGACCCCTGCTTTTACCGCGAGCTGGTTGTAGTGCACGGGCTCTCTGCCGCTGACATCTGGCTTATGTGGCGTCTGCTGCACGGGCCGCGTAGGCCAGCCTGTGCGCATCCACAGCCTGTTGCTGCAGGCCCCTTCCAGTGGGACTCCTAGCTACTCATCACAGCCCAAGCTCCTCTCACTCAGACTCAGGATGGAGTGGGAAGAAACTTGAAGGGGGTTCCCAGATGGATTATTGCAGTGTATGTGGTTCTTCTCCAGACCACCTGGTGTCTGCCTCCACAAGGTCCCAGGGAGTGGAAATTGAGCTTGGTTCCTGTTGGCCCACCCTGCTGGGAGCCAGTCAGGAACCAGTGTTATGGTGACCTTTTGAAATAGCCAGGACTGAGGTGGTGGAGGACCATCTCTTGCCCAGTTGGCCCCAGGGTGGTGGACATGTTTGGTCCTCCTAGTAGCAAACAGGTGTGTGTCTGGTTGGGTGGGTGGCAGAGGCTCATGGAATCCTACCACACGTCTTGGTTTGGAACCCCTAAAATGATGCAGACACATGTATGACTCCTCAAAGGCAGGCCCCACAGAGAGCTATGTAGGGGGTCCTGGCTTCAGCCTTCATGGACCTGGCAGGCTTTCTGCCACAGCTCAATCTGAAAGTAGACATTATGCTTCCCACCTGTCCCTCCAAATTAGATTCCCAGTCCTGTCCATGTCTTTAGACCTTGCCCCTCTGAGGTCCGCTTTCCTGGAGCCAACCTCTCCTAGGCCCAGGAGGATGGAACCACAAACAGGGACACCCTCACAACTATGCCAATCTCCTACCGGAGGCTGGACCATCCTCTTCAGAGGAGCCAATGAACGCCTTCTATGAAGACCTCCCCCACTATAATTTCCTTATATTCTTCAACAACCCCCTTTCTCAAAAAAAACCAACACTTATTTTAGTACAAACATCCCAGCAACAGCACATGGGGGGCCATTGCTGAGAGCACAGGTACTTTATTGGAGAGGGGATGTGGGCAATAAGGACAGTACCCCCGTTGCAGGAGGATGGGAACAGTCCTGGCTGCCCCCGACAGTGGGATGTGCAGGGGTCTCTGGCCAGGCCACAGTCCACATGGGAAGACATCAGACAGTCAGAAAGTCATGGGAGCGCCACACAAACCTGGCTGTAGGCCCAGGAACCACAAAGGAGCCTGGGGCAGGTCCCCTGCACATTCATCATTAAACTATACAGGATGAGGCTGTACATGAGTTAATTACAAAAGAGTCATATTTACAAAAGTCTGTACACACATTTGAAAAACTCACAAAATTGTCATCTATATATCACAAGTTGCTAGACCAAAATATTAAAAATGGGATAAAATTATACATTTTTCTTCTCAATTCTTTTCAAAAGGATTAATATTTTTTAAAGCATATATATGCCACTTTCCATTAGCATGACCCATGAAGAGACTGAGCAGCCCAGCCTTCCTTGAGCCCCCAGAGGCTTTGAGCCATGAATGGGCCCAGCCAGGGGACAGTGCCCAGGGTTGGGGCAGGGAGCAGCCACAGTGCAGAACAGAATGCTGAAACACAACAAAAAAAGGAAGATGTCTTTGGCTAAAACTTTGGCATTAAATAAAAGAGGCAAACAGGATGGAAACATGCAGCCAGGTTGAGGCAGAACAGGGGCACAGGTGACCTTGAAAGCTGGCTTTAAGAGGGGTGGAAAACAGGCCTGGGCAAGTACCTGGATGGTAGAAAGCTGTGTTTCAACCAGTTGGCAGTGCCTACTGGGCCTGGCAGGGAGCACATGCAAGAAAGGAATAGGGAAGGGCCACCTTGGCCACAGCCAGCTCATCAAGTAACTAAAGTGGATGTAGTGCAAATGTCACAACCAAGTACTACAGACACACTACCTGCTTGCCTTAAGGGTCACATGGCAATGTGGGGCCAAAGGCAGGACCTTGTCCTCATCCTGGGTGCCTGTGTCCTTAGCCACAGAGAGAGCCCCAAGTTTTCCCAATGTATGTGGGACAGAGGTTGACATGTCCTGCCTCTTTACACGTTAGTCAAGAGCTCCTGGGTCCAGGTATCAAGGCTCAAAGTTTGTGCTTCTCTTTGCAGTCTGTGTCCCCTGCTGGCACCAGCAGGCTGAGGATGGACAGAGGAATATCTGGGCCCCTCATACCATGGCAGAGCACCCAGCCTGAGCTCCACCTTAGAACATCGCAACAGCCTTCAACACTGGCAAGGTCTCCAAGAAAACCCACAGGCTGGCACACAGAGGCCTGCTGAGCAAGATGCAATGCACAGTTCCACGGGGTAGAGGGGCATGGGTGGTGATGTCCCTAGGGGAGCTCCGCTGTTCGCAGGTGGGCACCAGGCCTGGGGGGGCCATACAGGGTCACTGAGGCAATGTGGTTGTTCTGCATGACCTGGTGTGAGAAGAGGACAGTGGGGAAGGATGGAAGGGATGTAGGCAGATCCTGTGCACGGGGTCTGGAGGTCGTGTGTGCAACAAACCTGCACACAAGGGCTAGGCTTCCTGACCCCTTGACCTCCCCAATTCATACTAGGAGCCACCTCTGCTTGAGGACCTGCCTATTTCTCATGGGATATGCAGCCTTTACCACACCCTTCTTTCCAGTCCTCCTGCAACTGCTAAGTGCCTGCTGAAGGTATGGCATCCAGAGGGAAAATGGGGGCAAGCCTGTTTCCCTCCCAAATCAGGGGGGCCCTCCAGACCTACTTGCCCACAGTGTACCCATCCACATGGCACTCAAAGGCTCCCAACACCATGGGCTGGGCCTGACTGTCCCTGTGGCTCTCTTCCCTGATTAACCCATATTTCTAGATATAAACTTGAGATCCTTCTTAGCTCTCATCTTGCTGGATATAGAACATTGCTTCGGCCTCCATGACCTGAGATTTCCCCAGCATCATTCCTAAACTCTCACTGGTAAGTATAGGCGGGCCAGGTACTCAGCAGACAGGGTTGTTGGGGAAGAATTAATCTGCCCAGCATGGCAGTCAGGCACTTCCCAATTTCCCTCAATCACTTGCCTGTCCCTGCCATGTCTACCACTCCCTCAGCAGCTTACTTCTAGAACCTCCAGGGCTTACCTCAAAGATCATCCGCTGAAGACCAAAGCAGAATGTGGAGCCAAATGGGTTGGTGTTGTTTGGGGAAGAGGACCTGGGGCCAGAGAAGTGAGAATTAGAGGATCAGACAGAGGCCGAGGCCAAGTAAGACATCTGGTTCCTTTTAGAATGTGGGCTATATGGCTGCGTGTGTCTGTCTCCCACATAGGCCCTCAAGGTCCCAGGGGTAGGGATGGCCTCACTTAACTCAGAATCCTACACAGCCCAAAAAGACACAGAAAGTTATGGTGGAGCTAGACTGGGATGGTGAGTAGTCAGGAGGGCCCTTTTAAGTAAGAGAGAGCCTCAGGCAGGATGGCAACCAGGAATGGGGCTATGGACTATAGCAGGTAGTGGTTTGTTTGTTTTTTAATTGATTGATTGATTGATTGAGACAGAGTCTCACTCTGTTGTCCAGGCTAGAGTGCCGTGGCCATGGCGTCAGCCTAGCTCACAGCAACCTCAAACTCCTGGGCTCAAGCGATCCTTCTGTCTCAGCCTCCCGAGTAGCTGGGACTACAGGCGTGTGCCGCCATGCCTGGCTACTTTTTTTTCTCTATATATTTTTAGTTGGCCAATTAATTTCTTTCTATTTTTAGTAAAGACAGGGTCTTGCTCTTGCTAAGGCTGGTCTTGAACTCCTAACCTTGAGCAATCCTCCCGCCTCGGCCTCCCAGAGTGTTAAGATTACAGGCGTGAGCCACCATGCCCAGCCTATAGCAGGTAGTGGTTTTGATGGGAAAAAAGAACCCAAAACAGCCAGCTGAGACAACCTCCCTTTCTGAATAACTATGGGTGAGAAGGCCCCCATACCTAGAGATAGGGTGCGGAGAAGGGAGCTATCCCCAGGGGCAACCTCTCTATCACAGGTAACATGCCAAACAGTTGGCCCAGTCCTAACGTGCAGGAAGTATGTTTGTGGCAACAGCAGAAACATCTGTAATTTGTAAGCAATGCCCACTGCACCAGGCTTCCCTGGCCCTTTGGGCTGTGAGGAGCAGGGTCGGGTGGCCAGAGATCACAACCTCCCACTTACCTGTGCAGAACAACAGGCTTCTCTACAGGGTGGCCCAGGAGCTCTTGAATGTTGTCCCACTGCAAGAGGGATAGGGAGCAACAGGGGTTAGCAGGGACCTGAACATGCGTGTGACCAATGGCTGGCCCAGAGGACATGGCCCCAGATTGCTGGCAGGCTCACATCCACCTCATTCTCAGGCTGCGTCAGGTAGGAAAATAGGAGCTCACCTTGCTGTAAGTTGTGCATGTTTCTGTCTGACCATCTGTGTTTTCTGAAAAGAGAACACAGGGGGCAGGTTGGTAGCTGGTCCAGCCCACCTGTGGCTCCAGCCCTCAGCAGGATCCAGAGCTGGCCACCCTTTGCACTGGGGTTGGAGTATGTAGGGAGAATAGACAGGCTGTTTTGGAGTTCCAGGGTGGAGAGGATGGGGGCAGGGAGGTGAGAGGCGGCCAGTCCGGTGTGAGCTACACCAACTAGCAGCGGGCAGCAAGCACCAAGGATGGGCTGGGGACACATGGATGATCATCTGTAGATAGGAAACACTCCCCTACAGAGGCCAATAATCCCATGGTCATAGGAAAAGGTCTGAGGGCCTCCAGAACAAGGAGCCCACCCCAGAGGAGCTGAGGCTGTAGGCAGAGGCTCCAGATACCTAACCAATACTCCCCCGCTCTCTGCTCGGATCTTTCTCCCTTCTCATAATGGGGAATTGACTCCAAAACTCCTCTCTTACCGTGAGGGCATTTACTACTCACCTTTCTTTATAGCTAGTGGGATCTTGAACTCACAGCGATGGTAACTAGAGAGAAGGCAGAAGGGTAAATGCTGGGCCTCCTGGAAGGCCTGACCACTCCCACATCCCAACCCTGCTCCCCAGGAAAAACAGAACCAAACACACCTATCCAAACTCTTGGCTCTGAGCCCCTGACAGCATTTGCTGGGAGAGGCCAGATTTAGGCAATGAAGTTGAACAGAAAAGTGCATGGCCATGGCCTCTTAAGAGCCTACCACCTTGGATAAAGACATTAAGCTTTCTGAAGTGATTTTCCTATTTGTAAAATGGGTTCAAATGGAGAGACGTAAAGCATTGGACATTGTGCAAGGAACTCAGCAAGCACTCAGTAAATGTTCACTTTCCATGAAACAGCAAGAATTCAATTGTAGATAAATTAGTGAACACCCAAAGCCGCAAGCTTTCTTTTGTTCTTTAGCCCAAAGTTCACTTCACAGAGAGACAGATACAGGTGTACTCACATGTTGAAATTATAATGACCAGGGTAATTGGTGTGTAGGACAAACTTCTTCACTTTGTGTGTATTTGCGTCAAAGAGGATGTCCTGGGATAGAAAACAAGAGTATCCAAGTAGGGAATGTTACTGAGGAAGAACAGGGGTCTTTCCAAGGCCATGTCCAACTTGGAGACACCCACTCCACAATGGGGATACCTGAAGGCTGCATCAGCTTTCTCCCAAACAACAGTCAAGGAGACAGCTAAGGCCAAGTAGCTTTAACTGGACATTTTCAGTGAGGGGAGGGGGACCCACTAACCATCTGTAGACCTGGTAGGCACAGGAGCTACAGCTACCACTGCTTGGGAACTAAAACACATAAGGGAGATCTTTCCTGCCAATGGAACCTGATTAAAAAATGTAACTGAGAGCAGATTTTGACTGAAAGGCTACTAAGAACATTCAGGGGCCACCTCACTCTTGAGGGGCTCAAGGCATTCCTAATGCCATGAGCCTCCAGACCCTCCTGGCTTACATTACAACCTTTGCATGAGTCAGCAACCCCTGGAACTGAAGTTCCAGCCTGATCTCTCTCCAGGACTTGGATGTAGATTTGATGCCACCCATGGAATACTTCCTCCTATCCCCCACATCCTTTCCAGTTTCATATCATACCAGCTATTCAAGTCTGTGACCCCAGGGTTACCTCTGACTCTACCTCTGTACCAAGAACCAACAAAATCCTATTAGGCTGGTCCATTTTCTCCATCTTCCCTGCCACCTATGATCACTGGCTCTTGAATTCAGAGGTCCAGCTGCAATGGCACTCTTTCCTCTTTCTGCCATCCTACCCTCAGGAATTTATGGTCCTATAGCAGATCCCCCACTGACCCTGGCTCATGTTTGGTTTTTCCCACATAGGCAGACTCAGTCTCTCCTTTCTCTTTCTCTTGAATCTACCCTTTGCTGCCTCAGGACCTCAGATCCTAGAAGGTTCAAAGGTTAGAAGACCCATGGTGCAGGCCAGCACTGCCTCTGAGATGTCTCCTGCTGGCACATTGTTTACACGATCGTTTCTCCTACATGCATCCTACCCACCAGCTGGATTGTTGGCACTGATGGTGGCTACCAGCTCCACCCAGCACCCTAGGTCCTAAGCATGCGGCTGCAGCAGCCTCTGGGGTGGTCTTCTAAAAATACACAAGCATACTTCCACTATCTCTGAGCCTTTTCAGTCTCCCTGTTTTGACTCCAGAAGAGGGGCCTATGCTGTACAAAAGGGAAATTCCCTAAACAGCTTAACCTGCAGATTTCCACAGCCTCCATCTATGGAACATGTTTACCTCAGAAAAATCAGGGAACCTAGTATTTTCTCAGCAATCATGGTAGCAGGACAGGTCTACTTTGGGGTACCAGAGCCTATGCAAAACAACATGGGCTTCCCTGATGCCCAGGCATGGTTACAGCTGCACACACAGGTGTGCAGAGGTACACTGCCCACCCCAAAGGAGATGAAATGCTTCTCTAAGGAATCATAACTTACCACCCCAAGAGTGAAGTAGTTAAAAAAGTAGTCATTGCACTTGGAGGGAACTTGCTTATGAGGGGAAGGAGAATGAATTTTCATCTGTAGGGAAAAAATAACCATAAATTAAGATCTAATCCTCTACTTAAAAAAAAAAATTTTATTTTTTTTTTTGAGACATGGTCTTGCTCTGTCACCCAGGCTAGAACATGGAGGCATCAGTCTAGCTCACTACAACCTCAAACTCCCTGGCTCAAGCAATCCTCCTGCCTCAGCCTTCTAAGCAGCTGGGACTAGGCATGTACCACCGTGCCTGGCTCTGTTTTCCACTTTTGTAGAGATGGGGTCTCATTGGTTGCCCAGGCTACTTGAATTCCTGGCCTCAAATGATCCTCCCATCTCAGCCTCCCAAAGTGCTAGTTAAAATCCAACCCCTTAATACAGTTCTTGATTAAATGAAGATGTTCAAATTGTGTGTATAACATTAAGCAGTTGGGTAAGCAAGAGTGTGAGGAGTCCCAGCTGTTGGTACTGATCAATCCAGGAGGAGAGAGAGTGGCTGACTATGGACTAGGCTCTGGTCTCCAAGGAAAGGCATGCACTATGAACAAGGAAAGAGTCAGGGTAATTTGACCAACAGGGTTAAGAGAAAAGTTTTCAATTTACTTCATCATCAGTTTTAAGTAGAACAAGTTCTATGGGAAAGTAGCATTTTCTATTTACTCAATATTAAATTAGTGTTGGTTGAAAAAAAAAGAGGGAGTGAGACTGCCTATTTACTCTGTAAAACATACTTCCCCTACCTTGTCTTCTGACTTATAGAAGACCTTGTGTGGAGAGCCAAGCATGCTAAGAACATCTTGGCAGGAATCACCAAAATACACTGAACGTTCAAATACCCGCATCTTGGCATCTGCCAATAGGCCAGGTCCACAACCTGTAGAGAACAAGGGAGAAGTTGTCAGTTTGTGGTTAAGGCCAGAGACCACGAACCTCTGAAGACCCTAGACAGGCAATGGCTACATGCTACATTATTAGATCTGGCTGAGGGGCAAGACTATATGCAAATGGAAATACCAGGTCATCAGGGCTTAAGACTCAACAAGAAATCACTATCCACTCAAAATACCATGTTTCCCCGAAAATAAGACAGGGTCTTATATTTATTTTTCCTCAAGAAGATACCCTAGGGACCGGGCGTGGTGGCTCACACCTGTAATCCTAGCACCCTGGAAGGCCAAGGCGGGAAGATTGCTCAAGGTCAGGAGTTTGAGACCAGCCTGAGCAAGAGCAAGACTCTGTCTCTACTAAAAATAGAAAGAAATTAATTGGCCAACTAAAAATATATAGAATAAATTAGCCAGGCATGGTGGTGCATGCCTGTAGACCCAGCTACTTGGGAGGCTGAGGCAGGAGGATCACGCTTGAGCCCAGGAGTTTGAGGTTGCTGTGAGCTAGGCTGATGCCACGGCACTCTAGCCCAGGTAACAGAGTCAGACTCTGTCTCAAAAAAAAAAAAAAAGAAGACACCTAGGGCTTATTTTTAGGGGATGTGTTATATTTTTTAAGTACGGTACAACAATCTACATTTATTCAAATACAGTTAAGTCGTCTTCTTCTGGAACATCATCATAACTCTCCAAACCCCAAATTCCATCCTGAATTTCTTGCGACTCTATTTCCTTTAGTACCATTGGCCCCCATCTCTCATGTCGAGCAATAGAGCCCTCATGGGGCAGATGAGAAGGGCTGCTCGTCTTCTTTACCGCTCCGAGACGAAATGCATGGGTTGTGCAGACATGCTGCGTAGCCACGCCCATCACTAGGTCTTATTTTCAGGGTAGGGCTTATATTGCACAAATGCTTAGAAATCCTGCTAGGCTTATTTTATGGGTAGGTCTTATTTTCGGGGAAACATGGTAATGTCAGAGATTCATTCAATCCCCCCAAAGTGACATGGCACTCTAGAGACGTCTTTCACTTACTCAATATTTCACTTACCAAATATTTCCTTACTGCCTACCATGGGCTACAACATTGTGCTACTAAAGGTTGAGGAAACAAAGATGAGCAAAACAGTACAGTTTCTGCCCATAAACTCCACCAATGGAACTTAAGATGTGATGGAGAAAACCCTAATCAGATCATCACAAACTGTGGTAAGACCAGTAGCAGGAATAGGTGTTATGAAAGTACATAATGACAAGATAAAAGGATTTGTATTAAGAATACTTCTCAATGGTAATCCCCAACCAGAGAGTGAACCTACAAGACTGCACTATGAAAGTCAAGAGTCAAGCACCCGGCCAGGCGCAGTGGCTCACGCCTATAATCCTAGCACTCTGGGAGGCCGAGGCAGGCGGATCATTTGAGTTCAGGAGTTTGAGACCAGCCTGAGCAAGAGCGAGACCCCGTTTCTACCAAAAATAGAAAAAATTAGCTGGGCATGGTGGCGCATGCCCGTAGTTCCAGTTACTCAGGAGGCTGAGGCAGAAGGATCGCTTGAGCCCAGGAGTTTGAGGTTGCTGTGACCTAGGCTGATGTCATGGCACTCTAGCCAGGGCAACAGAGTGAGACTGTCAATCAATCAATTAATCAATAAATGAGTGAAGCACCCATTAACTCACTTCCTAATTCTACACAAACACCTGACAGAACCTTCAAACCCAGGTAAGAGCCACTATCACTCAAGAGACAACTCATGTAAACGGAGGAATAAAAATACCTCTGATTTGCCAAAAGTTTATTCTTGGGAAGAATCTTTAAACCCTGACTTTCTCTAATACATTTCAGAAATGGTTCCAGTTAAGGACATACACACACAAATGTAGAAGTGGCTGTGGAACAGTGAGACACACCAACAGTAAAATTTTCTTATTCTGTGGATCGGGAGACAAGGTGCTATGCCCAAAATAAAAGAGGAAGCCAAGAATAAGAGAAGGACCGCAATTTCTGGTGCCATGATAACCACTGACATCACCTTACTAGGCACAAGTATCTATACTTGTCAAAAGTCTTTCATGTGGAACAATCTATCTGTTATACGCTAAAGGGTCAGAGAACCAAAATCTGAAGTAACTAGGTCGAGTTCTTTAACCCAAGAATCTCTATTTTCAGTATATATACACTGAGTGGCAAATAAAGGTTGTGTTTAAATTACCTAGATCCTGGGAAAAGCATGATCCTTATTAACTTCTCTGTGCATAAATCTTCCAGCTTAGGCAAGCCTGGGTGACCTATTGAACCCACCAAAAGTCCTGTCAAGCTGGACTGAGGATCCAAAGTATCCAATGACCTAATATATTTCTCCAGGTACCACATACCTGTAAATGTTCAGATGGGGCTGCAAGGAAGGGACCCTTTACAGGTCAGTCTTCTCATTTGTCTCACTCTGCTTAAAGACTACCCAGGTAGAATTACCCACTTTTAGGAGACTAGTTTGTGATTTCCCTGGAATGTGTCTTCCTTTAAATTACTGTGAGGACCAAGACAGCTGACCTGACTTCCTGTGTTAGAAGCATCATTGTAGACACACTCCACAAGGAAACAGATGTAAGAAACAGGTCAGTTGAGACTCTTGTGTTTGTCAAAGGAAACTCTCAATGAGGACTCGATTGGATGATAATTCTGTGAAGCCCTGAATTAACAGAAAGTGTCTTCCCAGCTGTCAGTGTAAGCAGTGAGAGGTGTGACTGCTGGGAATGTGCTGTACAGGGTGGCAACCACAATTAGCTGAGAGCCCCACCATCAACAGGCTCCTGTTGTCACCTGTGATGACTAATGGCCCTGATCCTTTTTTAAATTTGAGACAGGGTCGTGCTCTGTTGCCCAGGCTACAGTGCAGTGGTGTTATCATAGCTCACTGCAACCTCAAACTTCTGGGCTCAAGCAATCCTTCTGCCTCAGCCTCCCAAGTAGATGGGACCACAAGTGTGTGCCACCATGCCTGGCTAATGGCTTTGATCCTTGACTACTCTGCTGTTTCAAGCAGCGATCAACCCAAGAAGACAGACACTAAATCACTTGGCCTTGCTGCCATATCTCAATTCTCTCAAAAACCAGCTCAAGTGCAACAATTCTTTAAGTAGTTGTTGTTCTGCCTTGGCTTGAAAACCCCATTTTAAGAAATTTCTAACCTGGAGGTTGTAAACTATCTAATTGTTCAGGGGAGTAAGCTCAGAGTTTATATACCAGATTCTCAACAGTTAAGAATCAATGCCTCAGAGACTGACGCGAGACCCTAAATTTATGAACAAGTGCTGGCTTGACTATGAACTCCAAGAAGGCGTGACCCTTCTATTGCGTCAAACTCCATATTGAAGACCCCAGTTCTATTAAGCACGATCCAAGGCCTGCCCAAAGCAGCTGGCACTGGCCAGGCAAGAGAAGGTCACAAGATCAGGCATGGATCCTGAAGAGATCAGCCATTGAAGGTTTAGGTAACTCTTTTTTGTTGTTGTTGTTCATGGTCAGCATATCTCTTGGCAAAGTGTGGCTAAACCACAATTCAACAAGCCCACTCTAACAACTTGGCACTGAGAGTAGAAAAGGGGATAGCAGATAACACTGTAGCCCACAGTATACATCTCTAGGAAACAACCTAGGAACTGCTGCAAAGCTACATAAGCACATAGGTGGCCTACGTGCATGCTGAGGCATGCAGTGTTACTGTCACTTATTAAGCTTTACTAATGATAAGACTATGTCCTGTCCCTTGACAAAATTAAACAAAAGCTTTAACCATAAATATCTGCATCATTTGTCCTTTACCAACTATCTGGCAATAGACTGAATGCTTATGTTCCCCTAAAATTCATGTTGGAATCCTAATCTTTGAGGTGATGGTGTTAGGAGGTGGGACCTTTGGGAGGCAATCAGGTTATGAGGGCAGAGACCTCAGGATTGGGATTAGTGCTCTTATAAAACAGACTCCAGAGAACTAGCTAGCCCCTTCTACCATAAAGGACACAAGGAGAAGTCTGTGAACCAGACAGCAGGCCCTTACAGGATACTGAATCTGCCAGTGCCTTGATCTTGGACTTCCCAGCCTCCAGAATTATGAGAAATAAATTTCTGTTGTTTAGAAGCCACTCAGTTTATGGTATTTTGTTATAGCAGCCTGAATGGACTAAGACATAGCTCTAAGCACATGGGATTTTATAATGTCTCAATATGGGTGTAATGGGGAATCCAACCATCTCAAAGCCAGTTACTAACCTGCAGCAAGCAGGCGAAGTCGTAAACCTGCAGGTCCAGTTCCATCTCGAAGAACATCTACACTCTCAGCATACACATTGCCCAGGAAACAGCTTAGGGGCATCAGGGGAGCCCTGGAGGCAGGTACAGAATGAGCAGAGGCTTGGTCCTCCCTCTCAGGGAGCCATGGCCTTAGTATAAAACTCATGCTCCTTATACTTACTTGGTATCCTGTAGGTTGTTTCCGCTATAGATGTACATTCGTTTTACAGTTGCTCCGTGGGGTATCTGGAGAGAAGCCAGGCCATGGGCAAAATTTGGCTGCAAATACAGGATGAGCGTTGTACTAAAAGCACACAGCAGGTCATGGGACTCAGGCTCTTGTCCTCCCTGGTACTTATGGTCTTCAAGAACTGGTCTGGTCAAAGCATACAATGAAACCTGGTTCTGGGTCAATAAGCTCCCCACAACCATGCATGCAAATTCACCTTTAATACTACTGGTTTTTCTTTTCTTCATAAGGGGAAAATGCAGGAATGCTTCCTTAATAAAATATAAACTTTACAAAAGCTATCATTTTCACACCCCTAAGGATGGTGTTGCCTAAGGATGTTTCCCAAAGGCAACAACTTACAATCCAGAGGATGAAATCCCCAAATTCTAGGCCACTGAGAAAACGGCAGTGATTAGGAGCTTGAAAGCCAGGCATGACTGGATTTATCCCTGAAAAGTGAGCCCAATCTCATTCTTCTTCCTAGGAATGCCAGCCTGGGATTCTCTGTTCTTCCTCTGTCAACCACACCTACTACTCTACCCCTTCTTGGCCCCTAAAGAGGCCCCACCCCCACCCCCACAGCACTATCTGCTGACCCATACCACATGGGCACTGGGCAACAAACACCAGGGGACAAGAAGGGCTAACCTCGTACTTGGGAGCCTCGGTCCATGAGTCTAACTGAAAAGAGAAAGACAGTCCTCTGAAGTTGAGGTGGAAGAGCTGCTCAGCAGAGTTGTACACTGTGGGGGTGGGGGAGAAGAAAATGACATGGTTGACTGGCATCTGAAGTCACTAACATAAACCAGTCTGGCACGGAGTAATGACTGCCAACACCTTCCTTGTGTCTTGTTTCTGAACTGACCTAATGGTTGAAAACAAGGGGGAGGAGCTTTCTTTCATACCTAAGTGCCAACCCCACAATCCTATGGGGTCCTGACTTCAGGGAGTAGGGTAGGATGGTGACACTAGCCAGGTTTATTGCTATCGGCTGCCACTGAACCAGAGGAATCAGATAGACTTGGCTTACCTCCAGGATGTGTTGCGCCAAAAGACTGGTCAATCTGCTCAATGGTAGGAGCTATGGCCTGAGAATTAAAATGCACGCCACTGAAAAACAAAAATATGTATATATATGCACTTTTTTTTCAAAAAAAAAATTTTTTTTTTTTTGAGACAGAGTCTCACTCTGTTGCCCAGGCTAGAGTGCCATGGCGTCAGCCTAGCTCACAACAACCTCAAACTCCTGGGCTCAAGCAATCCTTCTGCCTCAGCCTTACGAGTAGCTGGGACTACAGGCATGCGCCACCATACCCGGCTAATTTTTTTTTTTCCTATATATTTTTACTTGGCCAATTTCTTTCTATTTTTAGTAGAGACAGGGTCTCGCTCTTGCTCAGGCTGGTTTCAAATTCCTGACCTTGAGCAATCCTCCAGCCTTGGCCTCCCAGAGAGCTAGGATTACAGGTGTTGAGCCACCGTGCCAGGCCCAAAAATATTTTTTAACACTAGGCTTCACAAGATGGGTCCACAGATCATGAGATATGGTGGCTGGAAGAGTTATTCTTAAGATGCAGGCAGGTGAGTCTATAATTATATCAAAATAAAAAGTTTAATTAAAGAATTTTTAAATAGAGAATTAATGAGGTCAGAAGAAGGTCAACCCTTGTGAGGCTGATATACAGTACAAAGTTGATCCTCTGGGGCTTTCCAAGATACCACTGACTCTTAACAAGAGGATATAGAAGAGAAGCTACCAGACCCTGAGGTATGAAGGCCCTAGCAAGACTAAAAGACAACTAGAACCTGCAGGGGCCAGTGCTATCACACATTACTTGCCCACTCCTCTATCAGCAAAAGCTACCTGAGCCTGCCCCTGGAATCAGGTCCTCTTCACACCTTCACAAAGGGAAAGGGAAGCCTGTTAAGGAGGCTTACTGAAAGGAGTACTCTAGATGCTGGCCTAGTGTCTTGCCATAATGGGGGCTCAAGTGTCTATGGATTGTACAGGTCATCCCCACTGTCATTCTAAAAAGTATATTTTGGCTCTAAAATAACAGTCTCTTTGGCATTCTCTTTAGCATAGACTTTGGGGTCAGACCTATCTGGTTTGTCCTATCTCTGTTGCTCATGAAAATATGAAAAAAAGTGCCAAGAGAAGCTGTATGGGGGAGGCCAGCTATGACCCTGGAGACTGTCACATCACCTCTGAGCTGAAGTTCTGCTTTGTTGAGAGGATTAAATTAGATGACATATATGTGAAGTGTTTAACACACAGCCTGTTCTTAATGAGCTTTACTTCTCTTTCCCAGGAAAATGAGCAGGCTTGGAGGTTGCCTCAGGAAACCATGGCAGAAGGCTCTAATCCCTGGATTGCTACAGACGGGAATCTTTACTAACTCAGTCAAGGTAGTAGATAAGGCCTGTCTGTACCAAGCATGACATATAGCAGCAGGGGAGAAAACTTACCAATATTTTAACTTTACTTTAGTCAAATCATATACTTCAATCACCTAAAAAGAAAATCAAATGTTTAAGAGTTGTCACTGCTCTGAAATTGATGACAGACTGAAAAAGACTAAAAAGACATTTACAGAATATATAGTAAAGAAAAAACTCCATTACTAGATGAAATTCTCCTGAAGCACTGCATGTTATCTTTTGTTCTCATTTTAAAAACAGGGGCAAAAACATACACCGTAACCTCCCCTCTTCCCTCTTCTAGTGGACTGTTCAACAGATGTACATGGATGCTCTGGGTTAAGGTCCTTATATCTAATCCACTGCTGGGGAACATACCACCTCAGGGGACAATGATACCTTTCAGAGAATCAAATTCATGCAGCTTGTTAAGGCTATGCCTTAGATACTGAGCACCCTTCCTTCCATTTTATACTTTGCTACATTATAAAAACCAAATCAAGTCACTTTCAAAAATAGCTTATTTTGAAGCTTACTTTGTTTACAAAACAAAAAGATAGAAAGGGAGGTCTATTCTGCTAGAAAATAAGCCACAACACATTAGCTCAGGACAAGTGTGGCAGTATTCAGTTGTGTCTCTAACAAAGGGGATCTGGTTGAACCTGGAGAACCTCAGAACCCTTGTGAAGTTTGCTCTTTAATGGGTTTGTCCTCAGATGAAATGCCTCAGATATAATACCAAGAACTCAGGGCAAAAACAAAGGAAAAGGCATTGTCAAACACTCAGCCATTAGTGGTGTCAAGTAATAAGCACTTTGAAGTCCTCCATGCAATGGTGTCCAGGGCTTGGCAGCCAGCAGCATGGCTGGCTGGGGCCTGGAGCCGCATCTACCATCCTCCAGCTGGGAGTTTTGGTCCTCACGTGGAGACACTATAGAGCTGGCTCACTGTCTGTCTGTCTTGCCAATCTGAGCCTGACTGTGGAAGGGGCTGTGGGGCATTATGTGCAGAAGCATGTGGCACTGCCATAGAAACTGAGACATAATAGGTAGTTCACTTTTGGCCAGAGACCCTGTCCTTAACTTTATTTAGAGACCATAATACTGTACAAAGTCAGAAACCTCTTGACTATTATAGAGCTATTTTGATTCTATCTGCTGGAAAAAACTGTTTCCTTTGCTAGACTGTGTCAGTACTTAAATGAACCCTTTCCTCCAGTACTGGTGTACACTGTTCACTGGTCCCACTAAGTTAAGCTCCTTGAGGTCTGACTCAGTTTGCATAAGGAGGGTGCTCAATATGTGTCAGGCAATTTGGTCTGGTATGAAACTAGTTAAGTGCAATATGAAGCTTGAAAACACAAAAAGAAGTGCCGGGAGGGGCCATGGAAGGAAGGGCAGGAGAACAGCTGTGGTTCAGAAGATAGCCAGTGTCCCCTTCAGAATGCCTGGGCAGGGCAGCATACCATGCCAAACTGGTATGCCATTTCACTAAGGCCAGAGCCCTGTGCTGGCAGAGGGCCCCACCTTCAGCCAGAAGCTCTCTCTGCTTATAGTAGGTGCAGGTACTCGCTTCCCTGACTGCTACCCCTAGAGCTGGCCAATGATCCCCCAAATGCTTCCTACCACCTACCCTGTGGGAATAGACCTCTAGGATGTTCCTCTTGTGTCATTGTCACCCACCTATCCATAGCCATAGAGGTCCAACATATATAGGTGCTTCAACTTTGCCTGCCTAATGGGAGAACAGTGGACCAGGCCTAATCCCAGGGCACAGGGCAGCATTTGTGGCAAGGGACCCAGAGTACTGGCCATCATGGAGTCTTTCATGTCACTGTGAAAATCAATAAGCAGATTTCATCCCATAGAGCTTGCTGGGCCACAAGGATAAGCAGCTGGGAAGTCTAAAGCCCATGAATTTTTACCTCTGGGCTGGAGAAGCCCCTGATTCCTCCAGAGGGGAGGATATGTGGCAGCAGCCAAGACAAAAATGGAAAAGACAGGTGGCTGTAAAGGTTATGACTTATAAAGCTTCATTCCACAGGGTTCTCTCTTTCTCTCTCTCTTTCTTTCTCTCAGGCTTAAGGTGGGGGTAGAGAGCAACTGCAGGAGACTGCATCAAGAGAGGTGGAATGTGAAGCCTTTGGATGGAAGGGCAGGCAGATAGGTCAGGTCAGAGCTCAGTGCTCACTTCCTCATAGTTTCCAGAGACTCGGGCAGGGCCCCAGCTTCCTCCTTAATAGGGATCCCACAGAAGGCAGAAGAGGACTGTCAGGTTCTATTTTACCTCCTCTCCTACCCAAAGGTACTTCCCACTCCTCACATTTCTGCACAATATTTTCTTCATCTTTTCTCACTTATTTATTTCCCAGACCCATCAACATAGCCTAAGCCACTCCCATTCCCAATGGCCAGTCACCACATGCTGGTAATATAGGGTTAAGAGCCTAATATCAGGTAGACTACTTATCCTCTCTATCTAGTAGCCACTCACAGGCTTGTTAGGATTAAATTAGAAAATGAATGTAAAACAGTCATGTAGCTAGCATATACTAAGCGCTCACTAAACATATTATCCTCACCATGCTGTGATTCTATGGGCTGCCTAGCCATCCCTTATTTTTGCTCACTTAGGCTATTTCCAGCTTCTCATTACTATGAAATGCCTTGCTATAAACAAGTGGACTTTTACCAAATCAAAGGCAAATAACTATAAAGGCATTTCCATGTTACTAGATTAATTTTTCCCCAATTTGTGATGATGCCACATTGATGATCATCTTCTGCCCTTTCTCAGTGTGGAACTTCTGGTCATTGGAGATAGGATGGAATGAGGAATTCTTATGCCATGTACTGATTCTCTTTCCATGTTCTGTGTTCTCTCTTTAGCAGTTCACTTGTGATAGGGATGATAACTGGGAAGTACCCAAGTCTTATGAAAAAGCTACTCCATAACCTAACCAGGACAATGGCTCTGGCACGCCACTGCCCAGAGCCACATTCAACCTCGTGACTTTGAGGCATGAGTCTGCTGTTACATGACTAACCTGTGAGGCCCAGACATTTATAAACAGAGTATATTATAAACACCCTGGACTAAAACAGGTGTTAGCAAATTGCACTTGAATGACAACCCTACATACCAGCAAGTTGTTTGTTCACATTTCCTCAACAGACTTAAAGAATCACCTCATTGCTGGTGGTATTAACCTGAAGCCCCAGCATTCTAGGAAGAACAGTTTCTACTTCCTATCTTCCAAGTTGCACTATTTGACAAAAGAATGGAATAAAACAAAACAAGATATGTAAACCTGATGAAAGTCATCTGGTCATATTCTGTAGTTAGGTCCCATTTTTAGTACCTTTTTAAATATAGACTCTAGGCAAGCTATGCCAAATACTTAGCTCCTCACTTGTTTTCCTATTCAACATAAAAGCCCCTCCCTTCCTTACAGCATGTTCCCCAAAGCTTCAACACTCTTTCCCTCTCCCCCTCAGGTACTTGGGAGAGCAGCCCTTCCCAGCCTCTTTCCAACCACCCTAACCCACTCCCATCTTCCCTCTTTTTAGGGGAACAGGCACAGCTTCAGTTCCTTACATTGTGGTGGTCTCTGGACCAAAGAAGTTCATGCCTACTTATTAATTAGCTCCAGAAAGACCAGCTCAGCCAGACATGAAACATTAGTTGTCATTTATAGTTACCTTAAGTCTCTGATTGAAAGCATCAAACAGTAGTTTGATCCCGTCCTGAGTCAGGTTAAGGATGAGGTCATGGCTTAGAGGAGACTATAAAATAAAAATAAAACACACTCTGAACAACTGATTTGTTCACCAGCACCTACTAAAAACCTTACAATATAAATGCAATGCACAGGGAATACCTAAGTGCAGGCAGTCCCTCTCTCCCCCAGCTAATGAGGTTTGGAAGCCAGAAAAAAACTGTTGCATGAATGCATAGTGTCTTCTACTTCCAGCCTGCAGTTGCTGCTTCATAATATTGGCTGAAAAGAGCCTCTCCCTTCCAGGCTTGAGTAAAAATACCTGGGAGAAAGGGACAAAATTATGTGAGTAGATAGGTCATTTTTGTTTGAGGTTCCAGGGTCCACATCTGCAGTATAAGTACTGCCATCAAACCTACAGAGCAGTCAATGAGGAATACAGGTCATGTGAAAAGGCCTAGCCCAGGATCGAAACTCAGCAGATACTGCTTATGCATGTCAGCTGAACCCACATCCATTCACACTCAGGCTTTTTGTACCATCCACAGGGAACACATTTTATTTTTTGAATGTTTTAGGCCAAATTCTAGGACAAAGGAATATCTTATAATCTGATTATTTATGAGATGACCCCCTTACTCCTTTCTTCCCTCCCTTCACCTCTCCCTATCCCATATCACATGTGCTTCTTTCTGAAAAACTGAAGTCTAAGATCTGAAGAGTCACATTCCTATCTACATTTGCCCCTCTGAGTCCTGGTGGAGGGGAGTAGCAGCACAGGTGTCTTAAAACTTCTCTGAGCTCTGGTTTCTTTATGGAATACCTTCATCCCTTCTCTCTAGGGCTCTTCTGAGAACAGAAGTAGTTAAGTCTGCCCCATGTCTCTGCTTTTGGTCCAATGCAATCAAGGACTCAATGTCTGAAGACTCTCCAAAGCCTTGATCCAGGCTGTCTAGTAGTAGAAGGAAAAATCCCACCAACCAAAATCTCACCCTCTTTGAAACTAGCACAAAGCTGCTCAAATGCTTTAGAGAAGTTTTGTTACAGAGCTTCTCAAAGCAGACAAAGTGAATGATGGAGGTATGACAGTCAGAGAGAGAAACATGGGCTGGAAGGCCACGTGCCACTGCTGCTATGGGCCTCATTGGGAAAATTCTCTCCAAAGAGCTTTCTAGGATTAGCTCAGATTGCTTCCCTCCACCCCATTGATATTCACAAGGTAGCAGGCCCAGGTGGCACCATCATGCTTGGCAAACGCTAGAGGAAAGAATGTTGTCATTCTTTAGTAGCTCTTTATGTCTAAACCATTATGTCTCAAGCAAGACAATGGAACAATGAACCCTGACCTTGGGTTATCTATTCTCAACATAAAGTTTCATTTTGGAGAGGGCCATTCCATGGAAGTAAGCAGGATGAAGCAACATTTTAGTCTCTTTCAGGAATCTTGCTTGGAAGAGGAATGCTGGGAGGATCTGGATTTTCCTATCTTCTCCCAAGATCTGATTATTTTTTTTCCTGGCATTGTTACAATTCAGGATATAACTAAGCAATTTTCAAAAGCAAGCAAATCACTAACAATCAATGTTTAATATTTTATATCTCTAAAACCAAAATATACATGTACTATGTGGTATTTAAGCAGGCCCTTCCAGTAACCCAGCTGTCTTACTCCATATGAACAGTTCAGTAAAGTTGTCTGCTACCCGTTGTTAACATCTTTTCCCCTCAACTATTACAGACATCGGCCTAGGGAAAGAATTTATAAAGAAGACCCCAAAGGCAATCACAGCAACAACAAAAATAAATAAATGAGACCTGATCAAATTAAAAAGCTTCTGCACAGCCAAGGAAACTATCATGAGAATAGACAACCTACAGAATGGGAGAAAATATTCACATGCTACACATCCCAATAAAGGGCTGATAAGTAGAATTTATATAGAACTCAGGAAAATCAGCAAGAAAAAATCAAACAACCCTATTAAAAAGTGGGCAAAGGACATGAACAGAAACTTTCCAAAGACAGACTAATGGTCAAAAACATATATATAAAAAATGGTCAACATCTCTAATCATCAGGGAAATGCAAATCAAAACCACGATGAGGTATCATTTATCTCTAGTGAGAATGGCTTTTATCAAAAAAGTCCCAAAACAACAAATGTTGGCATGGATGTGGAGAGATACGAACACTCATACACTGCTGGTGGGACTGCAAACTAGTACAACTTCTGTGGAAAGTAATATGGAGATACTTCAAAGAGCTACAAGTAAAACTACCATTGGATCCAGCAATCCTATTATTGGGCATCTACCCAAAGGAAAAAAAGACATTCTATAAAAAAAGACATCTGCACTAGAATGTGTATAGCAGCACAATTCACAATTGCAAAGATGTGGAAACAACCCAAGTGCCCACCAATATGAGTGGATTAATAAAATGTGGTATATATATACCATGGAGTACTAATCAGCCACAAAAAACAATGGTGATCTAGCACCGCTTGTATTATCCTGGATAGAGCTGAAGCCCATTCTACTAAGTATCACAAGAATGGAAAAACAAGCACCACATGTACCACCATCAAATTGGTATTAACTGATCAACACTTATGTGCACATACAGTAGTAACACTCATTAGGTGTCCAGCAGGGGGAGGGGAGAAAAGGGGATGGGTATGTTCACACCTAATGGGTGCGGTGTGCACCATCTGGAGGATGGACATGCTTATAGCTCTGACTCGGGCAGGGCAAAGGCAATAAATATATGTAACCTAAACATTTGTATCCCTGTAATACTCTGAAATAAGAAATAAAAAATAAATATTTTGCCTTCTAAGAAAGATAGGATTTACTTGACATACACATTTAATTTCCAAGGTATGATCTGCGTAAAGACAAGAAAGTATTTCTGGAATTTTTAATGGGGACAAAATGTTTTCTGCACCTGGTAGGAAACAAAGTGACAAATGGGAAAGGAAGGGAAGAAAGCAGGCAGGAGAAAAGGACAGGACCCATATATTCAAGAAGCACTACATCAGAAAGCCCCTCTCCTTTTGATCCTCATCTTAAGATTATTCTATTACTAGGAAACTATACATATTTTACAGGAGACCAGACTGGTTATTAACTTGCCACAAGTCACACAACTAAAAAATGAGAAGAGCAGAGATCTGAATCAAGATCTGGACTCAAAAATCCATGTTTTATAACCTGTTACAGGTTGCTTACAGAAGATACTGGTAAAAATTAGCTTAATGCTAACACTACGGTTTGCACCCAAATATTGGGTGCAAATATAACGACGGTAGTGATATAAGAAATAAATTTCATTCATTTTTATAAATGGTTAAGTTTAAAGCTTATTTTCAAATTCATCCAATCTTGGGGGGGTCTAAATCTGATTAAACCAAATGTGTACATGGATGTAAGCTTAAGAAGCAAGCACATTTTCCCTGATTTGATGGCTACTACTTGTCATGCAGTAATTCCTTCATGGTCTACACACTGAAAGTCAGATTAGGTTAGGGATGATCTGAGAACAAAGAAGAAAAGTCATCACTCATCTTCAATTTATAAATGAGAAACCACTTTGGCACTGTGGTTCAAGGAACCCCGCCCACTCCTACAAGTCCCCTGTTCTGTGGTAGGCACCATAAGAATACTCATGCACTTGCTAAGAGTCTAAGCATTTCCTCTTTCAAAAAGATCCTTCAGGCCAGGCATGGTGGCTCACGCCTGTAATCCTAGCACTCTGGGAGCCCGAGGCAGGAGGATCGTTTGAACTCAGGAGTTTGCAACCAGTCTGAGCAAGAGCGAGACCCCGTCTCTACTAAAAAAAAATATATAGAAAGAAATTAGCTGGACAACTAAAAATATATACAGAAAAAATTAGCTGGGCATGGTGGCACATGCCTCTAGTCCCAGCTACTCAGGAGGCTGAGGCAGTAGGACTGCTTGAGCCCAGGAGTTTGAGGTTGCTGTGAGCTAGGCTGATGCCACGGCACTCTACTCTGGGCAACAGAGTGAGACTCTGTCTGAAAAAAAAAAAAAATCCCTCAGAGGGCAGGCACAGTGGTTCAAGCCTGTAATTATAGCACTTTGGGAGGCTGAGGCAGGAGGATTGCTTGAGGCCAGGAGTTTGAGACTAGCCTGAGCAAGAGTGAGATCCCATCACTACAAAAAGCAAAACAAAACAAAAAATTGGCCAGGCATGGTGGCACGTGTCTGTAGTTGCAGTAAGCTATAATGCTGCCACTGCACTCTAGCCCAGGTGACAGAGAGTAAGACCCAGTCACACACACACAAAAAGGAGATCCCTCACATGGGGCCTCACTATGCTGACAGAGGGGTACAGTGCAGCAGAATGTAATCTCTGGGTATAGGTAACAGCCCAATTCTCACTATGCTCTAAGCTAAACTGGGAAGCCTCACAGAAATCTTACCAAACTGTAATCTATATTATTCATGTCAAAAATTAGCTGTCGTTTGCTTTACGATTTGAAATTAATTAGAACCAACAACTGAAATCATTGAACCAGAACTCAAAGGGTCTCAGAAAAGCCACCAGGGACATCCTTTAGCCTCTATAGGTTCAAAACTATTCCCTGAGGCTTGTGACACACAGGGCACCACAATGGCTGTTCCACATGACAACACATGGTCTCTGTGATAGAAGAACTGCAGGTTTCAGAGAGTTCAGTGGAGGAGAGACTGCTCTTTGAAAGAGATAAAGGAGTAAGCTATTATCTGTTTCCTTTTAAGTCTGGTATGCTGTGCTAGCTAGAGAGCTGTACTGCAACAATCCTGAACACAAACCAACAACAAAGCAGAAAAGACTATTTTAAAAACGAAAGTGGAAGGCAGGCACCATGGAAGACTGGAGACAGCCCCTGAGGTGACCTCCCACTGAAAAGTCCTTGTCTAAGGGCCCGTAGGTGAGTCAAGCACAGGCAAAAAGAAAGGTTCATAGCTATTATTGCTCTTCTAAAACTGTCAGCACTAGATAACCAAGAGCAAAAGTTTCAGAATTAAAGAAAATGTACCTGATAACTGACTGGTGGTAGAGATTTTCCCATTCAAACACAGTGATCCCAGACAGTCTCTTCCAGAGTGTCACCTCTGGAGGTGATTCACTGCCCAGAGACACTATTCCAGCAAACAAACCAGCCACCACTCACCTGTTCACTGTAGAGAACCTGGACATTTTTGATGATGCGACAGTGCTTCTGCAGAATGGCTACTGCCTGAGCCAGAGGCATTCCTGAAATAAAAAGCGAGGACACCTGTGTGGTTACTTCAGCTATCCATTTACTGACATCTACCTGCAGTAAAGCCTGGGGACAGGTTGGGGCTAGTAAGGTCTACAGATATATGAATAAATGAAAGTTCAGTAAGCAGTAAGAGCTAGAATAAAGTTAAGCAGCAAGCACTAAGGGGAATACTTGGACTATCTACAAAAAGTCTTCCTGGAAATAGGAACTTCAACACTGATCCCAAGAAGACAAGGCTTGGAGAAGGCAAAGTCAGTAAGAACCAAAGAACAAAGTGAGATAAGCACTGATTGCATGACTCTGGAGACCAAGGTTTTAGTCCTCACCCTGCCATGGCTTAGGTATGACCTGCAGCAGGTCTCTTCTCTTCATCTCTGGCACCTCTCTCAAATGAGGGTATGTTAGGGCACATTACTTGTAAGGACCCACTTAAGAAGTTTAAAATCACACATCCACCAGAAACAACTTATTTTACCAAGAACTTCACTGGATTTTTACTCAAAAATCCACAAAAATCTAACTAACACTTGGTTTTTGAATTCATGGCCTATTATAAGCAGATTTACATATGCCTCCATTTAAGTAAATCCTAATGATATCTCAAAACATTCCAAGGGCTCACAAAGATCACCAAAAAGTTTGTTTTCAGAGCCCATTTTATTTTAAACTAGAAGAAACATACACAAAGACAGGTCTTGGACAATCCAAAAACAAAGACTCATAGTTTCATGAATACAAAGACAATGTGTCTATTATTCACCACTCTTTGGATCCCCTGCACACTGTTCAGAGCTGACCACATAGTGGCTGTTGAATATCGGGACTGTGGCATTGTGGGGTGGGTGACAAGAGAATGGGAAGAGGGACCATATCACCCCAGGGCACATTCAAGATCAGTTGACCTCCAGATTAAGGAGATAAGATGTGCAGAAAATAGCTTACAAATAATTAAGAATTAGAAGATTAAAAGCTTGTGGCTCATCTACAATTAAAAAAATAATCTGTTCCCACCCTCATTTGAGGGGCTATTCTTCAGTTTGAAGAAAGTTGAGGGAAATCAGAAGGCTGACTTAATGATCTTAAATAAAGTACTTTGCAGCCTTCTATAGTATGGGGCCTGGCACATACAGTAGAGGCTCAATAAATTTTTGTTGAGAATATGAACAAGCTGGATGCATCACTCAGCCTTGCCATTCCTGAGATGGAGGAGCATCTATGCTGTTTCTCCCACAAGGAATGGACAAACATCATGTGGAGAAAACAGTTAAGATCAGTTAGTTAGGTGCCAAGAAAGAGAAGGCCACGTGGCTTCTCTGATCCACGTGGCACATACAAGTTTCTTGAGGGAGGGTTCTTTTCCGCTTAACCACATTGAAGTGCTGGTCTTAGCATCTTTGGATCCTGAGTCACCCAAGGAGAAACCGACCCAGTGGAGACAAAGCAGCCATGGTGACTGCTTGTCACACAGCTACTGGTAAAGTAGTGCTACAAAAATCCTCTAAAGTGAGCCAACTATATGAATGTCTAAGAAACAGGAGCACTATCCTAGCTCTAACAGAATCATCAGCCTTCTAAACTATACAAATTTATGTCTTACATATCTTATCACTTGCCTGCTTATAAACCCTAATAGCTTCCCATTACAGGAGGATAAAACCTAAACACCATGCCATCACCTAAAGGCTCTGAATATTCTGGGCCTTGTCCATCTTTATCTTTTTCTTTCCACTGCCCACCATGCCTCCCCTTTGTTACTAGCACACGTCAAGCTCTTTCCCACCTGAGGCCTTTGCACTACCGTGTTTCCCCGAAAATAAGACCTACCCATAAAATAAGCCCTAGCAG
>VBSM01000949.1:9252006-9270310 GCA_008086735.1 Cheirogaleus medius
CTCCTGACCTTGAGTGATCTGCCCGCCTCGGCCTCCCAGAGCGCTAGGATTACAGGCGTGAGCCATTGCACCCGGCCTGCCTCAGCTTTTAAGTTAAAATTTAAAAAACAAAAAATTCAGTTCCTCACATTTAAAGTGCTCAGTGGCCATACTACCATATTGGACAGTATGAATATAGATTATCTTCCCTAATCAAAAACTTCCCTCTTATTTTTTATCTACTCATATTTCCCCAACATTTCTGAAACCTGAATAAGGTCCATTACCTCTAAGTTGCTTAAATTGTTCTAACAAAAAGCTCAGTGTGGACTAATGCAGTGACTTACCTGTTTTATAGTATCCTGTATTTAAATGAACTAAACTGCCATTTCCATCCATGATCCCACTCTGCAATTGTAAATTTTTAGCCTTGGAACATTTTTGAAATGCCATTTATGTATATATGGTGGTGATGCAAGAAAAGGAATTAATGCGGTCTAGGAATTGTGCCTTGAAATCTGCCTGTAAAAGACTGAAATTTTACCTTTTAAATACTGTTTGGGATATTAAAACACCAAAGTTGTCTTATAAATACTCAAGTTTTATATATATAGTAATAATGCTGTGGTGGTTTTAAAAATATGTCCACAAATTCTTTGACATCATTCTCTTCAAGAGATGAGGCTTACTACTACTCCCTTTGTGAGCCAGACCCAGTGACTTGATTCTATTAAATACCAGAGTATGGCAGCCCAAGATGAGTTTATTAAAAGGACTGTGGCTTTCATCTTAGGCATACACTCTCTTGGATCACTTGCTTTGGGGGAAGCCAGCTGCCCCACTGTGAGCTGTCCTACAGAGCAGCTCACATGGAAGACCCTGAAGGAGGTCTCTGTCCAACACCTAGTAAGGAATCAAGGCCTTTTGTCTCACACGCTACAAGGAACCGAGGAAGGACCACTTGGTGGGCTTGAAAGGGGATCTTTCATCCAATCAAGCCTTAAGATGACTGTAGCCCAGGCTGACACTAACCTCATGAGAGACTCTGAACCAGAACCACTGAGCTTAGCTATTATACTTCCAGATTTCTGACTCACAAAAACCTGTAAGATAATGTTTACTGTTTTAAGCTGCTAAGTTTTGGGGTAATGTGCTATGCAGCAATGGATAATACAATGGTTTAATAGATTGAAAAGCTCTCTATTGCCAAATGGGGCATAAATCAAATAAGATATTTTTCATTAAGCAGTCCAGAACTAGCATATTCAAATATCTGTTTCTAGAAGTGATATATACTTACTAAAACCATGTTGTTACTGCTCAATTTTTGAAATTAAACCTCAGAGTATGAATCCTACTCTTTAGAATTTTCCTTAATGGTGCCAATTCAGCATTTAAAGTAATTTTTGTCATGTGCTCTAAGTCTGGTGGTAAGTAAGTAAATTTGTTCATTATGGATCAGGCTTAAGGCATACTTTTTTTTTTTATCTCCTTCTGACAGTCTTAACACATATTTTTAAAGAAAAATGCTTAATTTTCTGGTGTAGGAAAATGCTAGAAGGAATCCTAAGAATGTTTGATATAATACCAGCACAACCAAAATAAGTATGTATTTCCAAAACAACTAGCTTGAAAGATGGTACTAATTTGGATGTATAATTTAAAAAAATTCTTCCTTCCCACCAAGATCACTGCCTTATGGTCATATCTCATAGGCTGGGTAAGTCAAGCCAGATTTTTTTGAAAAACCATTAATATACGTTGGGAAATTAATATATACCTTGTGATATCTATGTTTAAAGTAAAGGTCTTTTTTGAAATCAGCATAAATGACCACTAGATGCCACTGTTGTCATGCTGTCTTTTTTTTTTTAATCAGGTAAAAAGCAGGGATCAAGGAACTGTTCAGAAATAACAATCAATTTTCATGTCATAAATATACTAGAACAAAAACTGTTGGATTACGATAACAAAGAACCAAGACTCTGTTTTCACTACACAGAAGTTTATTGTGAAAGTAAATTAAACATACAAACATACAATATGGCTAATGGTGGCAAAAGCAATCTGGTAGCTTAAGGCAAGTTTTAATGGAGATGAATTTAGAAAAGATGATGCAATGATGTAATTTTGTTTAAATATAGATTATGAAAAATATCAAATTGCATCAATAACTTAATAAGTTTTCAAAGCCTGCAATATTGGAGAAAAAGGGCTCATGATCTTAATGCCAGCATTAAGACAGACAGAAGCAGCACAGTGCTAAATGACAGGAAAAATCCAGTATTTACAGAAGGATGGCAACAGCAACATTTAATAACATTGATCTCATTTACTGGTGGACTGAAAGCCCTTAGCTAGACGCAACAGAGAAAAATGTACCATCATCATGTTATTTAAAAAAAATTTTATAAGTGCAGAAGTCAAAAACCAAGGAGCTTTGTAATAAAGTAACCTTAAACCACCACTGTAAGGATCACTTAAAAAGTGATTCCCTCGGGGTAAATGAGGGCACTGAGTGTGTAAACATGTGAGCTGCACAACACCAAATACCAACCAAATTCATTCATAGTACTTATAGTTACACAAGATCAGCATGGTCTTTTATGATGAATTATTGTTTATAACAATTTAAACACACTCCTTACCATGCATGACTTCAAATATATAACAAATATTTTTATTCTGAGATACAGGATATTTACTTATGAATTATAAGACCTATATACAATGAAAATCACACCTCTCTCATCAGTCAAGTATAGTTAAAAGCTTTTTAAATGTAATGACCTTATTCAGACTTCAGTTCATTTTCTGAATTGACTGTGTCAGTTTTTCAAACTCTTTAAAATAATGCCATTGTATTATGATAAAATACATTTTTGAAAAAATTCAGAAACGTAGTAACATTTAATGAATGTGACCATAAAAAATATTTGTAAGGAGGTGCCAAATGACTTGGCACTTTTTCCAGTCTTGTATTAAAAAGAAAAAAAAAGTTGCACTCAATTTGACAGTAAGCCTATTTAAAAAATATTCTTACACTAATTCATCTCAAAAGGTTCTATTAATAGTCCTTTTGCAAAATACCATATATATAACTGTGACTGTTTTTCCAAGAATTCATGGAAGAAAATGTATCCTCTGCACAGATGAACATTTTCTCTCTAAGACTAATCTTTCATCACCCAGCATGTTTTTACAAAAGCATGCGATATAAAATACAATAAAAGCAGTGATCTTAAACATGATTTAATACAATATTACCTTTGTAGCTGATTCATCACTGTCTCCAGTTTAATATGCTGTTACATACATGAAGAAGCTCCAGTATCCCTTTTCTGATTGACTTTTTAAAAAAATCCCTGAATAAAACAGAAGCCAGCCTGTGACTTCTTTAGGCATTTCAGTAGAAGATTATAATCTACGGAGAATATCTCCACCCAAACTCATGATTACAGAACAGAATCTAAAACAGATCTGGGGCATATTACAGAGTTAATACCAATTTAAATTTTTTATGTTTAAAAAGGAAAGAAAGGGTGCTGATTATTAGCATTTAAAAGGATACTGCAACTTTAATAACTGTAAACTTTGTGTTAGAAGGCTGTGGCAGACAGCTCTATGCTACTAGGTTTTTAGCTTGTAAATAATGCAAACATCAGCAGTTTTAAAATGCTGTAGACTATAAAAACACAAAAGGAAATGGGGAAAACAAAACAAACAAAAACAAAAATGTTTCTCTAAAATGAAGCTGTATAACCAACACATCTAAAAGTACAAAAAAATTAGAGCAACTGGTTAGAGAAAACCCTCTGATATAAATTTTAATGTCTTGACCTGTATTAAAATGACATGAACTTTTAAATTAAAATGGAAGAAAAAGAGCTTTACACATCTCTAAAATAATGCCAACAACGTAAGCTTGCATAGGAAAAAATTTCAAATTACTGGCTACATGCTTAAAACTTAGAAATGCAGGTATTATAATCATAGTGCAAAACCATGGCAGTTTGTGATGTCTGTTACTGCCTAAGGTTGGGAAATAGACCGTAGTACCTCCAGTTATCACAGTTTCTGGTCTTTTAATCAATTATTACTGCCAACTAGAAGCAATGTGTATATAAAGATGGGCAGCACATCTGCTGTGCTACTAATTAACGAAGTTTGAGGTCATCACCACCACCTAAATTGGAACCAGGACTAGGGTCTTGTTGTCTTCTTGCCTGCAATGACAAAAATCATAATTTGGGGTCAAAAAGTGTTCTAAAATCAAAATGCTAGATAAATAAAATATAAGACAGCAGCACATAAGAAAAATTCACAACTAAAAACTTTTCAACCAATATATTCTCTTGTAAAAATATACAAAAAGAACAATTAAAATTATATGACATATTTTGCTAAAGTTTCCTTAAAAATCAAGGAAATAATTTTACATTTGAAAGATCATTATCATAAATACGTACCATGTACAAAAACCCACAAATCTATGTTTATAGTTTTGGAACTAGAGAGTTTAACACATCAGCCAATTGCCTTAGAAGCAAACTTTTCCTTTTAGTAATACTGACATTTTTTTTTTTATTTCAGCATATTATGGGGGTACAAATGTTAAGGTTATGTATATTGCCCATGCCCCCCCAATCCCTTGAGTCAGAGCTTCAAGCGTGACCATCCCCCGATAGCTGACATTTATTAAGCAGCAACTATCTGCTAGGACTGTTCTAAGTACTTTCCATGAATGAACTAATTTTTTTTTTTTTAAAGAGACAAGGTGTCCCTATGTTGCCGAGGCTAAAGTGTAGTGGCTATTCACAGGCATGATCACAGTGCACTATAGCCTTGAACTCCTGGCCTCAAGTGATCCTCCCACCTCAGCCTCCCAAAGTGCTGGGATTATAAGTGTGAGCTACTGTACCCAGCCTGGATATTCTTGTTTTTAGCTACCTCTGTTATAAACCAGCAGCTGGAACTAACTGCAATTACCTGTACAACATCTTTAGCTAAATGGAATTGTGTACTAATATCACTAACTGATTCTCCACAGTCTATGTCAGCTTTTGGAAACAAAGGTAACCAAAAATCATATTCTGATATCAATTCTTAAGATCTGAAACAGTTGTTAGAGGAAAAGCATCCTTGACCTTTAAAAAAAAATCTCAACAAGTCACATTTACACTGTAAGATTAAGTTTAGTCAGAAGCTCCAGCTATGCCATCATTTCTCGAGAGGCTTATGTTATTTAGACAAAAACAATTGCTTTATTTACTTTCAAACAAACCAAAAAAATCCAACATTAACTTTAATATTTCTTATATAAATTTTGATATATTTCTTTAGCAAATTTTAACTATTTTTGTTAGCAGACCTCACAATGACTAAATTTTAGCACATTCCTTCCAATTAGGTTAAAGTTATGCTGCATGGCCATAGCCTGAAAGACTATGGAATGCATATACATCAGAAAGACAATTTATGTTCCATACACAATCAATGCTAAACGTAGCATAAGGACAGATCAATTCTGCGAAATCACAGTTGGTGATATAAGCATCTGGTTTCAGTCAATGAAGGTTAAAAAGAGGCTGAGCAAGGAAGAAACACTGAGACAAATCAATCCTAATTATATATTTATAAATCATGACTACCCTTCCAGAAATATTTTGTGAAAAGAATATTTCAATCCTTACAAAAAAAAAGAATATTTCAGCTTTTGTCTTGGGACAAAAGTAATTTTCAAATTACTTTAATAATAATGGGATGACTACAAATGGATGACAAAGAACAGTCACTAGCACCTGGAGTTTTCCCTACTGGTCATGGCTGTGCAGAAATAGCCATGGACATATTTTGTTTAAAATATTATATTTTTGATAAAAGCATGGAGAATAGGAGTAAAAATAAGTTATTTTGCTATTATTTGTGGTTTTAGCTTTTTTTTTTTTTTTAAGAACCCAAAAAGCTAAAGGAGATGTGGTTTTAGCTTCTATTTACATTGTGAAGGAACTGAGGAAAATGTAAAGGAAGACATTGTGAAGGGGAGTCAAGAGTAGGAACAAAAAAGAGGAGGAGAAGCCTGATAGAGTATGAATGAAAGAGCTGGGAGACAGGGAGGACATTTAATGCCAGAAGGGAGGATATATGGGCTGTCACATGAAGGAGACAAATACAGAAATAGATTTAAGTTCACTGAAATAGCTTCCAAAGAGCTGGAATTCAACAGCTGGATGAGTAGCTGCCCTGAGAAGTAGTACTTCCTACTGTGGAAGTTTTCTAATGGAGGCTGCATGTTTTAGAAGGAATTCCTCTATGGGTAATTAGCTAGACTAGATGATGCCAAAGAAACTCTAAACTCCATCATCCTAAAAGCATAAAGTCTATAATTTCTAGTTTCTTTTTCCCCAGTCAATCCACATGGGCCCTCGATTCTAACCTTTTATTAACAGTTATTTCAGAATCGGGTTTTAATATAAAGCAGACATTCATGAGCCTGACTTCAGAACACAAATCTGTTTTTAATATTTATAAAGAATTAATCTAGACATTTTAATACAGGCCTCTTACTACCAGCTGCTCTCCTATTTTCTTTCAGTATAGTACCACCTAGAAACATGGCAAATACAGTTGCTAGGAGGCATCATTCTTTGGAATAGTCACCAGCAGCTGTTTTTCCTATTGGTCAGGGCTGTGAAAAAATAGCCAAGAGAAAGGGTATCCAAATGAATAAAACTTCTTGGTTATCTCCATTCTTTTATTATTGAAATCTTGAAAACGATTCCTGAAAACTCCTCATGGGAATATGCCCTAATAATTAAGAACAGCTACACTTTACTGAGCATGTACTATGTCCAGACACTGCGTTATTCACTTTATGTTCGATACTTGGCTAAAAGTCAGAACACAGAATTATAGAATAAAATTGTGTAGCAAAGTATCAATACTTCAGAGATGTGGTTCAACTCTTATTGTACAAATGATAAGCCTGGGATCACGAAGGTTAAGTGATGCCCCCAAGGTCACAGAGTTTACAGGAGGCAGAGTCAGACCCCTGGAAAAGATGAACCTTTAACTTACAATTATCATTAATGTCAGCCCCTTTAGTTATGGCTATTGCTAAGTTTGGAGGAGACATAAAGCAAAAATTTTAAGTCATAAAATGAGAGAAAGGAATACACCTTCCCCAAACTCATTAAAAAGGTAAAAACAAAAAAACATAAAACCCCCCACAAAAACAAAGAACAGCAGACAATTATAAACACCAGTCAGATAAATAGACCGCAAGAGCTGGTCAAACAGGCATGGCAAAAAATAGAGGTCTTGCAAAATATGCAACTTCAGGACAACTTTAAATATAAAGTAACATTTTCAAATAAAAGAAATAGTTGAAATAACCTATATTTCTGGGCTTGGACCAGGATGGCCCTACCACTTTAGCTATGTGACCCTAGGCAAGTTTCTCATCCTTTCTCAGCCTTGGTTCCTCAAAATGGAGATATACCTTATCTGAGCGTTAAAAAATCAAGTACAAAGCAAAAATTATAATGTATACTGAGGCACACATAGCATGCACTCATGCTACTGTTATAACAAAGCTGCTCATCACTTTCCAATTTTCCTATATGAACGTTTCAAATATAACTTTTCAAATGGTAGAAAGAGTAATTTTTATAAACTAAAACAATATAAATCTTAACAAAGTCTGTAGATAGCTCCTATTATAGAAAGCAAACCAAGATTCTTCCTCTCTCAGTATGGGAGAAAGTCAGATCTGGTATCCTCTTCTTCTCTCATTGATCCTCCTCTGATTCTCATGCTTAGGCTGAGTTCACATCCCCAGTTATTCTCATCCACTGCCCTGACCCAAGACACATCCCAAGAAGGCCCAGTATAGACATATTATGTTGATTTGTCCTTACACAACAATAAATACTGGTAGAGTTAAATGATTTGAAAACTGAAGTCTTTGAAAATTTAAAATAAATAGAGGCTGAGATTTTTTTCTTGGACCACACAGAATTGAAGGCTCCCAAAACATGCAAAACACAAATATAAAAACCACATAAAGCTTTTTGCCTGTTTTTATTTCCAAATAGTTTCCACATAAAATTCTCCTGTGATTTGCTGAACTGTATTAAAACTGCCTATAGTTGAATAAGCAATAATTATTTACCCATTCTCTAACATTAAAGACAACCAGTTATTTGCTGATACTTTATAATCTAACCAAATGAAAACATTTCCTAAATAATGATAGAGAACATCTCTTTAAGCACTCTGTCACCTTGGAGCTGAATTAAGAGCCCAAAGTGCTATATTACAGTTTTGGGTCAAGAGGCCAATCAAGATGATGGTAGTATCTAGAAACAGATACTGTACTGCTCCAACGGAGCTATCCTGCCAATTCATCCATGACCGGAGCACTAAGTCTACTCCTTAGTAACCTCAATCTTCCTTCACAAAAGTAAGACATTTGAATTATACAGAGATGTATAATCTGAAGAGAACTGCCATGGAGACATGTCAACATTTTCTTTTTTTTTTTTTTTTTGAGACAGAGTCTCACTCTGTTGCCCGGGCTAGAGTGCCGTGGTGTCAGCCTGGTTCATAGCAACCTCAAACTCCTGGGCTCAAGTGATCCCGTCTCAGCCTCCCAAGTAGCTGGGACTGCAGGCACGCACCATCATGCCTGGCTAATTTTTTCTTTATATTTTTAATTGTCCAGCTAATTTCTTTCTATTTTTTTACTAGAGACAGGGTCTCGCTCTTGCTCAGGCTGGTCTTGAACTCCTGAGCTCAAATGATCCGCCCACCTCAGCCTCCTAGAGTGCTAGGATTACAGGCGTGAGCCACCACGCCCAGCCCATGTCAACATTCTCAAATCAAGGAAAGATTCTCAGAAAAGGAATCGAGCTACTTCTATGTGGCAACAGATACCAATGGGGGGCACTTCATAGAAGTAACATCTGCGATTATTTTTTCTTTTTTAAAGTCTTCTTTTTTATTAAAGTATAGAAGAGTACTCAAATTGTTAAGTATGTAACACCATGAATTTTCACAAAGCAAACACACCTATGTAACTAGCACCCAGATCAAGAGCTATAATGTTACCAGAATGTGGGAAGTTCTCCTCCTGTCCCTCTTCCCAGTCACTCACTACTCAACCTCCAGGGTAACTGCTAGCTGAGTCTCCAATAGAGCCAAGAAAAGTACAAAATCCTTTACTGATTGTTTCCAAAAACCAAACCAACCAACCAACACCAGAGTCTAAAATAGCTTGGCAAAATAATATCTTTGACTTTCATAGTCTAAAGTCAGGATATGTCTACTTTTACTGTGTTTCTGCCACTCCAGATATGTTGTGAGCCAAGTACACAGAAAGTGGGGGTGGTAAAGAAACTAGTTTCCACTGAGCCCCCCGTTCTAAGTATCAGATACTGAGCAAGGTAGCAACCAGTGAGGTAGGTTTTAGGGATGAAGTTCGAAGAAAATAAAAAACTTTCCCAGTGTCACATGGCAACAAGTAGTGCGTGAGCTAGGATGCAAAACCAGGGCAATCTAACCTTGTACACATTCTACAACATCAAAGGTCCTAAAGTCTCTGCCACCTACTGGGTTACCTGAAAACACCCCAGGGACCCCAGAGGGAGAATAATCCCTACCCCTGCTTTACCCAGAGCAGTGCTTTTTAAAAAATCTATTTTATACATTGGGGCTCTGTTTAAAATTTCAAATGAAGAAAGGGTTTCACAATTTAAAAAATAGCCTGGCCGGGCGCGGTGGCTCACACCTGTAATCCTAGCACTCTGGGAGGCCCAGGCGGGCGGATCGGTCAAGGTCAGGAGTTTGAAACCAGCCTAAGCAAGAGTGAGACTCCATCTCTACTAAAAATAGAAAGAAATTAACTGGACAACTAAAAATATATAGAAAAAATTAGCCGGGCATGGTGGCCTGTGCCTGTAGTCCCAGCTACTCGGAAGGCTGAGGCAGAAGGATTGCTTGAGCCCAAAAGTTTGAGGTTGCTGTGAGCTAGGCTGACGCCACGGCACTCACTCTAGCCTGGGCAACAGAGTGAGACTCTGTCTCAAAAATGAATGAATGAATGAATGAATGCCTACGGAAGAACACTTGAGCCAAGGAGTTCGAGACTACCATAAGCTACGATGGTGCCACTGCACTTCAGCCTGGGCAAGAGAGCAAGATTTGTCTCTAATAGGCTTTATGCCAGAGAATACAGACAGTAAGTTCTAGAATCTTCTGTTTTCATTATTCTGTGTTAATATAAAAGCAAATTTTATTTCTTTCCTAAACAGGTAATAGACGTACGTGATTCAAAATTAGCAAGGTACAAAAGATATACAGTGAAAAGTAATAACCTTCCCATTTTAGCATCCAGATACCTGGTTCCTCTCTAGTTTCCAGTTTCACCTTCTTACATATCCTAGTAGAGAGTGACTATACACATTCAAAGAAATACATTCCCTTTAAAAATGCCCACTAGGTAAGATATTATATGCAGTATTCTAAATCTTTTGTGTATCATTTTATTGTATACCAATGAGTTAACAGTATTTGGTAGAGGTAACTAAAATAAACAATATTTCTTCGTTTCACTATAGTTTTTCATTTCCAAATTAATATCCTCTGCCATTACCTCTGAAAGGCAAAGAAAATATTGTACTACTGAAATAGTCTTTTCCAGAAAAATCAAAAAAAGAGAATGCTAAATCCTACTATGAAGGATTGAAAACTTTCTCTAAATTTTACAGATGGTGAATAGAAATATGCCCACAGAGTTTTATAACTGATTTCAAGTTAAAAGACATTGGTAAAAATCAAAACCCCTTGGGCCACCAACAACTTGGAGTTCTGCTTCCCACTGTTAGTAACATTAACCTTACACATACATTAAATGCTCACGAGTACCACTGTTACAAGTTTAGCATGGCACAGCTAAAGGCCTCAGAGGTTATCCAAACAGCAGAGGACATCCCTAAGCCTCTGTGCTGCCACAATCTCAAGCTTCCAAGGACTGTTTACTGGGTTATTGCCACCCACGAGTTACCACTCTTGCCTGGCCCTCCTCTCCAGTCAGGCATTAGGACCACCCACTGGAGCCATTATTATTCTCTGCCTCAGCCTTTTCTATTCCAGGGGAAACATTTTTCTAACCTCTCCTGGCAGATTTTATTTTTCAACTTCAACTTAAGCATCTTTATGGGTGGTGTGAAAATTAATTTCCCAGTGCTAGGCTATATTTGCGGAGAACTCCTGGTTAGGAAACTATGGTTTAAGTCCTCTCTTTTTCTTCTAGTAACCAACTATGTGAAAGAGAGCAAGTCAATTAATTTTTCTAAGTCTCTCAGTTTCATCAACTATAATAATGTTAGATTAGATGATGTTTGAATCCCTAAAAATGTTTGAATTACAGAGGAGAAATATAACATTTTTCTCTGATATTCTCCTTTTAGGAAAAAGGAGGTAAACTCCAAGAAAATAAGCTGACATTAGCCATTTTTTATAGTTTAAAAAAAGAGAGAGAAGCTGGGTGCAGTGCCACATTCCTGTAGTCTCAGCTACTCAGGAGGCTGAGGCAGGAGGATCACTTAAGCCCAGGAGTTCAACAGCCTAGGCAACATAGTGAGACCCTGTCTCTTTAAAAAAAAAAGAAAGAAAGAAAGAAAAAAGAGAGAGAAGAAAAATACATACACACAAAGTGCCAAAACACATGCGAACCTAAACCTCCTCTATGTGACTGACTGCCAGTGCATGCTCTGGAGTCAGGTTTCAATCCAATTTTCTAGATGACAGTTCTCTACAAGAACTGATGTTTTAAATTATTGCCATAAGGGTCTACAGGATCTTAAATCATTGATGAAAATTTAACCATTTTCTCTATGCTCTAGGTCATAATGCATGGAAAGTGCCCTGATACACTTTAGAGAGCTAAAAGCATGTTCTTGTTAGGCAAATAATTCAATTAACTGGAACCAGCATTGTGGTAGAGCTTTTAGTGCTACAGAAGTACTTTAGAGCTATTATTTACTGCAGGCATACACATATTAAGCACCATACTAAGTGTTTTACAAGTATTTTCCCATTTAATTCTCAATAATTTCTATGAGAAAACTGGGGCTTAAGAGATTGACAAGTGATGCTGCAGGAATCTCAACTAGGCCTGACTATAAAGCCTATGTTCTCAAAATGACTGGAAACAACCTGAGCAAAAATTTAACATCTCTATCAACAGACTATCTATCAAGCAAAATATACACAAAAGCTTCCTAAATAATTGCTCCATTAATTGTCAAATAGTTATTCTTCAAATATAATGTAGCTGAAGAGCACTTTTCTTACATGGATTTAAGGTCCAGAAAAACTGACCAGCCATGTTCTCTGACTTGGCAAGCTCTCTTCCTCCTCCGTGCCTTTGCACATGCTGTTCCTCCTGCTTAGAACGCTTTCCCAGCTCGTCTAGCTGGCAAACTCACACTGTTCCTTCAAATCTCTTCAAGTGTATTCTCCTGTGAGTCTCCCAAGCAGAGGTAGACTTCAATGTTTCCTCTACTACACTGCCACTGTCCTCCTTTTGAACCTCCATTATGTATGGTGATTGCTGAAGGGCACTGCAATTATCTGTTTATACTTCCATCTTCCTTCAAGACTGACAGTTGCTCAAGGACAGAAACCATGCATCTTCATCTATATATTTCCCAGTCCCTAATGCAAAATACAGGCACAATATAGTTGGGGTTTATTATTTCACTTAACTAATTAACATAAACCAACAAATTATAAACATTTAGAATTTTTCCAGAGACTATTAATGTATACTATCTACTTTAACTATCCTATAGGCTGTCCTGTAATTCTAGTTTTCAGACAGGCAGGCTATGAGCTGTTTTTTTGAAGATATCCGTTTAACTAAACAGTTACAAATTATTGTAGTGGGTAATGTGGAAGATAAAAAAAACAGGGGATCTTTCTTATGAGACCACAAAAAAGTAGAGGACAGACATATTTATAATTATTTCAACAAACTAATAGAAATAAGAAGTGCTATGGAAACTACAAGGTAGAAGGCCTAATTATAATTAAGAAGACTGAGGAAGGACCTGACATAACATATAAGCTGGGCCTTGATGAATGAATAGAAAAGCACATTCTACATCACGGAAAAAATAGCATGAGCAAAAGGATTCAGAAGTATAAGATAACAATGCTTATTATACATTTTTAAACTTCTAAATTTTATAGATACAGAATGAAAGAACATGGTGTGGAAGTCTTGTATTCATGTATAGAAATCACAATGATTATAAAAGCTTCAAAGAAATGTATCACATATATTATATCCCTCCTGTATTCTCCTAGCTAAAAAGTATTCTTGGGGATATCTTCAACTGCTATCAGTCCATTAGATAAATTAACTGACAAAGGGATCTAGCAATCATGAAAAGATAACCGAATTTTATTTCACACCCTAACCACTGAATAGGCTTGATTTTTAAATTTATTCTAAATAAATATATTTTAGCACAAAAGGATATTTTACATAATATTTTAAATAATAATAGCAGCTGACATCCAGTTGATAACACATACTCTAAAAGTGCTTTCACATATATTTACTTCTTTAATCTTCACAATGACTCTATGAGATAGGCACGATTATTACCCCTATTTTATAGATGAGGAAATTCAGCCACAGAAAAGTGAAGTAAGTTGTCCAAACTGATAGTTAAGTAAGTGGCAGAGCCAGATTCAGACTTCTTAGTCTGGCTCTAGAGTCTGGGCTCTTACCCAGAGCTGTCTTTACACACACACACACACACACACACACAGACACTCTTACATGGTAATTTAAATAACAGCGTACATATAAACCCAAATTTTCTGCATTATATAACATTGACTTTAAAACTTGTTAAAAATTTTTAATTGTTGTAAAATATACATAACACAATTTATCATCTTAACCATTTTTAAGTGCACAGTTCAGTAGTATTAAGTACATTCACATTGTTGTACAATCAACCTCTAGACCTCTTCATCTTGCAAAACAAACTATATCTATTAAACAACCACTCCCCATTTCCCCCAGCAACTACCATTCTACTTTCTGTCTCTATGAATTTAACTACCTTAGGTACATAATATTGATTTCTTTTTTTTTTTTTTAGACAGGGGCTTACTCAGTTGCCTGAGCTACAGTGCAGTAGCAGCATCATAGCTCACTGAAACCTCAAACTCTGGGCTCAAGCGATCCTCCAGCCTCAGCCTCCCGAACAGCTGAGGACCATAGGTGTGTAACACTATGCTCGGCTAATTTTTCTGTTTTTTTGTTTTGTTCTATTTTTGCAGAGACTGGGTCTTGTTATGTTGCCCAGGCTGTTCTCCAACTCCTGGCTTCAAGTGATCCTCCTGCCTCAGCCTCCAAAAGTGCTAGGATTACAGGCGTGAGCTACGACACCTGTAATGACATTGCCTGGACTATAATATTGATTTTTAATGCTTGGAAATTATTCCATTTAGTTGATATACTAATGTATGTGTTGACTGATGTTAAGTTTATAAACTTGGAGCACATGATAGATATTTAACATTTGATCACATTCTTTTTCAAACCCATTAGTTCTTTATTTCTGATTTGTTAGAATATACTTTTTAATAAAATTTGTATTTCTAATCAATTTGTATATACTTTAAATATTAATTTTAGTAATTGAGGTCTGCTTAAAACAGGGTACAGTTTTATGTAGAAAAAATTAAAATTCCATGTCAATGAAAAGACATATCAAATTTAAAAACTGGGCAAGACTAAACTTTAATGTCTAAGACTAGACTTGTGGATAATAAAACTATAAAGAAATACAGAGCAGCAATTACTATAAAAATAGGGATAATGATTACTTTTGAGTGCAGTGAGAGGATCATGATTAGATATGCACATGGAGGGAATTATTGGGGTAACTGTCCAAGTTTTATTTTTTGACCTTAATAGTACTTTCTTTTTTTTTTTTTTTTTTTGAGACAGAGTCTCACTCTTTGCCCGGAGTAGAGTGCCGTGGCGTCAGCCTAGCTCATAGCAACCTCAAACTCCTGGGCTCAGGCGATCCTTCTGCCTCAGCCTCCCGAATAGCTGGTACTACAGGCAGGCGCCAGCATGCCCGGCTAATTTTTTCTATATATTTTTAGTTGGCCAATTAATTTCTTTCTATTTATAGTAGAGACGGGGTCTCACTCTTACTCAGGCTGGTCTTGAACTCCTGACCTTGAGCAATCCTCCCACCTCGTCCTCCCAGAGTGCTAGGATTACAGGCGTGAGCCACTACGCCCGGCCTCTTAATAGTACTTTTAAGGGTATTATTAGCCTTATCATAATTCATTAAGCTACAGATTCTTTTACATATATTTCTGTATCTGTATTTTACTTTACAACAAAAATGTTAAAAGAAAAACAGTCTGCCAATTCCATTCTTTGAGTAGTTAAAAAATATAAAGAGATCACATAAATGACTAAAAATTATACTGTTACAAAATCAAGGCAAATATCCATAGAAAAAAAGGAAAGCAATAGTACACCCAGCAAGTTTTAATACTGTTCTAAAAATATGTATTTTATATTAACATAAGGCAATTTTTACAAATAGTCTGAAAAATAATTAAGGAAAAAAGAGGTAAGATATTTGGATCAATGAATTAAAAGAAAATATACCTTGTTATCTAAATATCTTTTTGAAAACCAACAAATGAGGAATTCATGTACAATCTTAAAATTAGAGTAAGTTTCTTTATGACAATTACATTTAACAAGTACAAAGACAGAGAGTTTACCTTTTTAAAACTGAAAAGACAAAATTTAACTATTAAAAAACATTATGCACAAACATCACAAACACAGCCTGAGAGTTTGGGGGAAAGTACTAACCAGTTACTGCCAGCAGCTGTGAAACTCTCACCTCCATTTCCTCCCGATGAGACCTGTCTCTATCTTCAAATTCACGTGTTCTTCTCCGAGCCTCTTCAAAAGCCTGTTGTGCTAAAGCATCCTCCTGCTGTCAGAATACATGAAATACCTCTTTTAATTGTGATTTATAATAAAAATTTTAAATTTGAGGATGTTATCTTTTGAAAGAAACAAACAGCAGAACATTTCTCAAAACAGCAACACCATTTTAAAAAACCTAATGACAGAGATATTTTTTAAAGAAAAATTCAGTATTTTCATGTTTTATATTATACCCTGGAAAGAGAAGTCACATTAATGGTATTTTAACAATTGAAAATGCTCTTCCCTGTTCTTTCCTTACCTCATCCTATTCACCAGAATAAAATCCTGATCAATACAGTATGTACATCATATTAGAATAAGAAAAAAATTTGGTAAATATTAATACTTCTATCATTTGAGGATGAAAAAGGCCATCTCTAACTATGAACTAAAGCCAAAAATATAAAAGAGAAGATTAACAGAATTGACTATACATATGTTAGAAACGTTTAGACAACAAAAAGCAAATAAAAATCCAAGGGAAATAAATTAGCAGGAAAAAAATTATTTGTGACATTTAACAAATCTATTTCAATCCTTTCCCAGTTAGTGGCTAAAGATCTACACATGAAGGAAAACCCAGGATCCCTCAAACCCATTGTATCTAAAAAGCCAACCAAGTTTAAACTTTCTCCTCTACTCTTCTTTAATCTCAGCTGGTGGCACCATTTACTCATTTCTACTAGAAACCCAAGTCATCTTTGACTCTTTACTCCTAGTATCCAGAGTTTATCAACCACTGAGTCCTATCCATTTGATTTCCTACATCCTTTTGGAATTTTTAGTCTCCTCTTCATTCCTATAAACCTTTTCCTAGTTCAGGCCCTTAAGAGCTCTTACCTAGACCATTGTAAGTCTCCTTAACAGTCTCTTCCTGCTTCCATTCTGTCACCCCCCAATTCACCACACAGCCAACCATCAGAGCACATCTTCTCCAAAGCACAATCTGATAATGCTCCCAAACTTAAAAAAAGTTGTCAGGATGCGGTTTTCAATGATACACTTGAAGAAACTAAAAGATCCAAAACAATACTAAAAAAGTCATCAATAATACACACTTTCCTAGATTCATTGCAGCAAGGGGTGGCCATGTTAACTCTAGTTCTACCCAATGAGACAGAAGCACAAGTCACCTAATGGGGCCTCCAAGAAAGTTGTTTATGAGCCATCTCATCATTCCTCCTTCCTGGAAACTGATGAAATGCCCAGAGATGCAGCAGCCAACTTGCAAACATAATAATGAGGCTGTAGTCACATGCTGAGCATGGTACAGAAGAAATATGAAAAGACCCAGGGCCTCTGATAAGTATAATTAAGTTCTATACCAGGCCTGGGCTGCTGGATATCTTCCTCTGTGTGATAAATCCCTTATTCGTCACTGTTAGTAGGGTTTAAAATTTTTTATTTTTATCTTCCTTAAAAAACAGCCTGATGGGTTTTTAAATACTTAAAATTTTCAGCAACAAAATGTCTACATAATTTAAACAGAATTGAAAGATGTGATTAAATTCTCATTCTCATGTGCACTTACTGGCTTTATAAACCAGGACAAGGTATTTCATTTCTCTAAGCCTCAATAAACTCACATGTAAAATGGGCATAGTAATACTTTATAACAAGATAATACATAAAAAAGTGTTTATACATACTACCTGACAGCATTTAGTAAATGCTATTATTTTACAAGCATTTATAGATATATAAAATTCACACATTTGACTAAACAAAATCACATATACCTACTATATTCCCAGAATGTACTACAAAAGCTAGAGAGGTATCTACAAAAGAATGCTATTCCTCACTCCCAAGGGTTTTTTATATTATTTACTTAGTTATCAACTGGGACACATATGCTGATGACAGGATAACCACTCTGTCCTGTGCATTCATTCATTCATCTTTTCATTTATTCCACAAATATTGAGCCTTTATTATGTCCAAGTCACTATGCTAGGTGCCCAGATATGGTATGAAAAAACAAATGGCGTTTTTTTCTCATAGAGATCCTGGTCTAGTGGGGCACATGGACAAAGAACAAAATATTAACAAATAAATATAAAATTATCAACTGTGATGAAGTATAGTAGAGGAAAATTAAAGGATGAAATGAGAGCATATAACATGAGATGTGATCTAATTCCCTAAGGAAGTTATTAGCCACTAATGTGTATTCTCAGAATGGTCACAGATTTTTCTTTTATTAAAAGAATAAGAAGGGCTGGGCACGGTGGCTCACGCCTGTAATCCTAGCACTCTGGGAGGCTGAGG
>VBSM01000949.1:9284833-9296387 GCA_008086735.1 Cheirogaleus medius
AGAAAGAGAGAAAGAGAGATGCATAGGAAATAAAACAATAAAGAAAAGGGAATAAATATATCAATCAGAATAGTGATTATTTTTTGGTGGGGAAGGGTTGAGGAAAAGAACCATAAGGGTCTTCTTTTCTTTTGAGACAGAGTCTTGCTCTGCTACCCAGGCTAGAGTGCCTTGGTGTCAGCCTAGTTCACAGCAACCTCAAACTCCTCGGCTCTAGTGATCCTCCTGCCTCAGCTCTCCGAGTAGCTGGGACTACAGGCATCCGCCAACATGCCCAGCTAATTTTTTCTATTTTTAGTAGAAACGGAGGGTCTCACTCTTACTCAGGCTGGTCTCCAACTCCTCACCTCAAGTGATCCTCCCACCTCGGTCTCCCAGAGTGGTAGGATTACAAGCGTGAGCCACTGCGCCCAGCCTGTGAAGGTCTTCTAAGGCATCTCTGTCCAACAGAAATACAGTATAAACCACAAAAGCAAGCCTCATATATAAGTATAAATTACTTAGTAGGTATTTTTTTAAAGTAAAAAGAAACAGGTGAAATTAATTTTAATGATGTTACTTAACCCAAAAGATCTAAAATATTATTTCAACAGGTAATCAACATAAAAATTACTGCAATATCTCACATTCTTTTTGGGCTTCTCTTCCAGGTTTCAAAATCTGGTTTGTACTTTTTGGCATGTATCACCCTGTCAATTCAGACTAGCCACATTTCAAGTATTCAACAGCTACATGTGACTAGTGCCTACCTTACTGGACATCACAGTTCTAATGTACTAGAAATGTTATTTAAGTAGCAGGTACATGCATGTGCCTTTTATTATTCCTAAAACTTAACATATTTTGTAAAATCTATTCTTGTATTTGTAAGATACAGTTAACAAATGAAAAATGACTCAGCAGAATTTTTAAGTGGAAAATGTATCAAATCTAACAGTCTTCCCCTACCCCGCATCCATGGTCTTGCTTTCTGCGGTTTCAGTTACCACTGTCAACCATGGTCCAAAAATACTAAATGGAAAATTCCAGAAACAAACAATTCCTAAGTTTTAAATTGCACGCCATTCTGAGTAGCGTGTTGAAATCTCCCGCAGTCCCACTCAGTCCCTCCAGAGACATGAATCATCCCTTTGTCCAGCGTATCTGTGCTATACACACTACCCACCAATTATTCAGTAGCCATCTTGGTTATCAGATCAACTGTTGTGGTATCGCAGTGCTTATGTTCAAATAATGCTTATTTTATATTACAGCATATTGCTTTAATTATTCTACTTTAGGCCAGGCACGGTGGCTCACGCCTGTAATCCTAACACACTGGGAGGTCGAGGTGGAAGGATTGCTTGAGCTCAGGAGTTCGAGACCAGCCAGAGCAAGAGCAAGACCCCGTCTCAACAATAAATAGAAAGAAATTAGCCAAACAACTAAAAATAGAAAAAAATTAGCCGGACATGGTGTCAAATGCCTGTAGTCCCAACTACTCGGGAGGCTAAGGCAGGAGGATTGCTTGAGCCCAGGAGTTTGAGGTTTCTGTGAGCTAGGCTGATGCCACGGCACTCTAGCCCGGGCAACAGAGTGAGACTCTGTCTTTAAAAAAAAAAAAATTATTCTACTTTATATTATTAGTTATCAATATTATATATAATTTATAAATTAAACTTTATCATAGGTAAGTATGTATGTATACGAAAAAACCATAGCATATATATAGAGGGTTCAGTACTATATCTTGTAAATATCCACGTGTTGTAAGTTGAATCATTTATACTAAACATCATTTTTCAAAAGAATACTCTACCTAGAAACACTCCTAGTCCACTGTCTGGAAGAGCCATTCCTTCTGTTAGCCATTTGAGAAGATGCTTATGGACCAATTACACCCATACTCTGAGATATACATGGCTTTGTTAAACAGAGAACATTTCTGGTCTAAACTAAAATTGGGTAATTTGCAGTATGACTTATATTCTTACATAAAATTTTTCTTCATGACGGTATATTTAAAATATCTGCTGGCTTTCTCACTGTATAAAAATGTAATGTCCATTAGCCTAACCATCACAAACCACTATAAGCTTGAACATTTTTGAGACCTAGAATGCTATTTTTGGCCTCTCTCCATCTCTATGCCGCTACTTTGAATTCGCTTTGCTTAAAGAAGCCCCCACACTACCCAGAACAAAAAAAAGAAAAAAGAAAAAAATGAAGGTTAAAGGTTGTTTTGAAGACATTAAAATGAAGTCTAAAAAGACCATATTAAAATATTTTAATCCACTAATGAATTAATTGGCAATAAAAATATATATATTAATGGTTATTCATTCTAATGGGAGAAGTAACTTAGTGGGCCCAAAATAACTTGATATAAGGCTTTGTAAGGTGGGATGTGGACTTTGGGGCAACTTATCTAATGATTATTAGCAGTAGTGTGGTATACTGCAAAGAACACAAACTCTGCGGTAAAAACAAACTGGATCTGGATTCTGGCTCTACCTAGGAAATGGAGTACATGGCTTTTGAAGCTTTATTTAACCTCTCTGGCCTCGGTTTCCTTAGCTGTAAAATCAAGCTATCACCAGAGAGATGTGCTCTAAAATCAAATAAAAGACCTCACTATATAGCGCAGGGTTAAGGGAATTAGTGATAATGTAAACCAGCCAGCACAGTCCCTGGTGGTGGTCATCACCATAAAAATTGGTTTGCAGTTGTCAAAATGTATTTAAAATGGCCCAGAGTTATGAAATGTTCTCAAATTAGATAATGGCAAAAGTTGCACATTGTGAATATATTAAAAACCACTCAATTGTATAATTGGTGAATTAAGATGAATTTTATTTCAATTTTTAAAAATGGCCCAGAAATGTTCTGCATAGCAAAGGCATGGCAACCCAGGATTAAAAAGCCAGCATGAATAAGCAATACTCACAAAAAATTTAGAAGGTTCCCCTAAAGGGCTCATTATTTAGAACAGTGTTCTCCAAGGGAGGCCAGACACTTATTAGAAATTATCAATTGTGTTACCCAGAACAAACTTTGAACATTTGCGATATGGGAAAAATACATGTTTGAAAGCATCTAAATTCTTCTAATGGGAATACTGAAATCACATGTTTCTAGGCTATCCTTTTGTTTTAATCTAAAGCTTAACCTGCCTTTACATCTTTAGCTTTATTTATTTATTTATTTTTGAGGCAGAGTCTCACTCTGTTGCCCAGGCTAGAGTGCCATGGCGTCAGCCTAGCTCACAGCAACCTCAAACTCCTGGGCTCAAGCAATTCTTCTGTCTCAGCCTCCTGAGTAGCTGGGACTACAGGCATGCGCCACCACGCCTGGCTAATTTTTTCTATATATTTTTACTTGGCCAATTAATTTCTTTCTATTTTTAGTAGAGATGGGGACTCACTCTTGCTCAAGCTGGTTTCGAACTTCTGACCTTGAGCGATCCACCCGCCTCGGCCTCCCAGATACATCTTTAGTTTTAAAATGCTAAAGGATTCAGTATGTAGCATACATGGATAAGAAAAGGTTTTCGCCAACAAAACCAATCTGCCAACCATTCCCAGACTCAGCCCTTTCCTTCTTAGGATACACAGTACAGCGCTGCATCAGAGCCCTGAAAGCACAGTAATACTGCCAAGAGGCACATTTTAAATGTTATTTAAAATTCTTGGTTCCTAAAAACACATCAATTTGAGAAGGCCCAGCTTAAACACAAAAGCTCATGGTAGATTATAATTTCTAACTGTTTACACTGTATACATTCACAAAAGAAAGTAATACTAATTAAACTCCCTATTATATCACTATCACCTTAGCTTGTGGCCTTCAATTCTCTGTAGAAGGCCCGGCGTGGTGGTTCACACCTGTAATTCTAGCACACTGGGAGGCTGAGGCGGGTGGATCGCTCAAGATCAGGAGTTTGAAACCAGCCTGAGCAAGACCCCCGTCTCTACTAAAATTAGAAAGAAATCAATTGGCCAACTAAAAATATATAGAAAAAATTAGCCAGGCATGGTGGTGCATGCCTGTAGTCCCAGCTACTCAGGAGGCTGAGGCAGGAGGATCACTTGAGCCCAGGAGTTTGCCTGAGCCCAGGAGTTTGAGGTTGCTGTGAGCTAGGCTGACGCCACAGCACTCTAGCCCAGGCGACAGAGTGAGACTCTGTCTCAAAAAAAAAAAAAAAAAAAAAATTATCTGTAGAAAACTAGTATCAAAGACATGGTATCAAGGAGAAGTCAAAGAATGCTATCAAAGAAACAAAGTCTCTGAGCCTACTCCAGCTAAGTAGCATTAAAATTTACAAATGTTTTCCTACCTGTAAAATGGGGATCATAAAAGTATCAAGAGTGTGAGTGTGTGTGTGTATCAACTGGAACAATATCTGTAAAGGGACATGAGGGAACTTTTTAAGGTTATGGAAATGTTCTGTATCTTGACTGTGGTGGTAGTTTCATGACTGACTATACACATTTATCACTGAATTGTACATTTAACAGGTAAATTTTGTTGTACGTAAAGTATACCTCAACAATGCTGATTGAAAAGTTACAATTACAAGAGAAACTGGGGCGCAGTAAAACTAGGACATTGCAACCCTATTCAAAAATTAATTTCTTCAGTTGATAATATTTCAATAGACTTTATCCTTGCAGTATTTGAATTAATCATCAAAAAATATTGACTAATGGCTGCTGGAAAAAAATATCAGGGTAGAAAATAGAAGCAAGGAGGGGAAGAGTTAAGGATGCTCTTCTCACACATATTACTTCCACTTACTCTCATTTGGAATATACACTTCAGATAAGGTCAAGACTGAAATTTCCCCCTTTATGCTAAAATGTAAATAATATAATCCAAAAGAAGGAAGGAAAAAAGAGAGTACACAATCTTTAAGCACTTCTGAGGTACATTTACCAATACACAAATTCATGTAAATCTAACTGGAAGGTACTATGACATACTAATTTTAAAACATTCTCATTTTTCAGAAAGTCAGTCAACTTTCTCTCCTAGATTTAAAATAATTAATTGAAATAAAACTTTTTCTTGGCCGGGCATGGTGGCTCACGCCTGTAATCCTAGCACTCTGGGAGGCTGAGACAGGAGGATCACTCAAGATCAGGAGTTTGAAACCAGCCTGAACAAGAGCAAGACCCCGTCTCTACTAAAAATAGAAAGAAATTAGCTGGCCAACTAAAAATATATAGAAAAATTAGCCAGGCATGGTGGTGCATGCCTGTAGTCCCAGCTACTCAGGAGGCTGAGGCAGAAGGATTGCTTGAGCCCAGAGTTTGAGGTTGCTGTGAGCTAGGCTGACACCATGGCACTCTAGCCTGGGCAACAGAGTGAGACTGTCTCAAAAAAAAAAAAAAAAATTTTCTCTTGAAGAAAATCACATTCCAAAGCTTTACCACAGATATCTTTTCCTTGGAATGACTAAGCTATCTAAAAAGGAGAAGGAACTTGTTGATCTTAAATAAGGATTTCTCAAAGCTAACATCAAGGAGTCCTGTAAACTCTGCCAAACTGTGAATGGTATATAAACAGAGACAATATTTATTTTGGGACAAAGATCATGCAGACAAGTAAGCAAAAGGTTCCAGAAGAAGCAGAGTCACAGACCTCTGGAAAAGGCCATTTAAAATAAGATTCTATCTTCATTCATTAAATCAAATGCTATTAAATTTTGCTTTGCTATTTTATGTTTATAAAAATGAATGATAAAAAGATTTCTGTTTTAAGTATAAAAAGTCCAGAAAGGAAAAAAATAAACTTACCAAGAATTTTAAAAGTACTTACTCTAATGACATATACTTTATAACTACTTCTCAATGTCTGATATTAATATTATCTGATTATCAATTAAAATTATAGGTTATAAATACGAGTGTAGCAACCATTAAAAAGTTTAACCTCTCTCTGGGGTCAATGTAGTAAAACTAGAAAGCATATTTAATTTCCATAGAAAAAATAGTGAACAAACATTAGCACTGTAAAGTTCATTTTTCAGTTTGTCAAGAGTTTTTCATACCCTTTATCTTTATACTCACAAACTGGGATCATACAGTAAGCATATGCAATCATTATTTAAAAATCCCAATGAGGCTTTATAAAATAAAGAATACACACAGAAACCATGAATCTGACTACTCAAGACTAATAATTTATAGTCAACCATAATCATTTGCGCTTGTTTGAAATAAAAAGTAATTGGACATAAGTCCTAAAGAGGAAAGATCAAAGGAAGTAGAGTTGTTTGGTCTATAAAATTTTAACTTAAGAATGATTTAAACTCTGAACAGTTATTTTTTCCTTGTTTAAAGAAGAATTAAGAACATTTTGAATGCCAGGGTTTATAACTAACACACCAGGACAGACCACTTGAAACGACATGGTGTTAAAACATCGTTTGGCTACCTAAAGTGAGGCTTACCTAAGGCACGCTAAAAAAACTCCATCAATCAGTTAGCTATAATCTCACCCTACAAAACCATCAAATAGCCTAACTTTAGATAGGGGTTTACAGTGTAAAACACATTTTTACATATTCTGGTACCACATTTAATCTTGACATGAGATACACAAATAGGGTACATATTCTGATTCTCATTTATAGGTAAGAAAAATAGTTATGATTGTCTTGACTCAAATCCAGAGCTCTTTCCACTATACTGTATCATTTTAAATCTCTCCTGAGAAAGATCCTTATTAAGAGCCAATGTAGACAGCTCACTAGACACCTGGGTACAAAAGTTTCAAATATCTTTAAAAAGCAGATTATAAAATTCTGTGCTCTGACTTGATCTTATATAAAGTACCTATTTATGGTCAGTCACCATTAAGAGAACTTCCTTATTGAAGATTCTTAGCTGAAAATATTCCTATAACCACATAAGCAAAAGAATGAATAAAAGGACTGATTTCTATGAGCCCATTTTCTTAAATCATAAAATCATATTTCAAGTATAAGAGAATATGGAGCTTTTTGTTTCCTCTCTAACAGCATTCTGATGTTTCCTGAATTCACTAATTTTTTTTTCCTTTTCAGCTTTGCCTTTATTTTCTGTTCAGAAGATAAGCCATCCCCTACAAATGTTTCTCCCCAAATTTCCATCCAGAACTTAATCAAAAGTTATGGATACAGAACATTCTACCAAAGAAATACCAGTGTCTTCAAAACCACAGTTTTCCATCCTTTTCAGAGGTATCTGCTGCTTTGACAACTGAGCACAGGGGGGAAATTCACGGTCACCCTTGGTAGCTGTTTTTGCCACGGCTTTCATGTCATGTTGGGTGTTAGAAGCCCACTGAGTGAGAAGCAGTTTTCTCCTTATTCTCTTTACTCTCCTACTGATTCTAGCACCATCCGATTATATTTCCATTTCCAATACCAAGCTGTATTATGAGAGTTCTGATTACTCTTCATTTTGGTACATCAACAAAGATTACATAAGCTTCTGCTTTCTGATGGTGTCACTGATGTTGGCTGCCTAGCTCAACATCCCTTGGCAGGCAGGCAGCCAGGCAGGGAGGGGGAATTCACTAAATTTAAGTGAATATTATTGTAGCCAGCCTCCAAGACTGCCCCAATGATCCCAGCCTCCTGGTATTCACACCCATGTGTAATCCCCCAAGTATGGGTTACACTTAATGACTAGCAAGTTGTGAAAAAGCACGGTGACTTCATTCTTTTTCTCTCTATGGAGAGGCACACATTCTAGGAACTGAAGCCACCTACCAACAGTCATGTGAGTGAGCTTGGAGCTTGGAAGTGGATCCTTCAGCTCTAGTCAAATCTTCAGAGACTGCACATCCCCAACCAACAGCTTGATGGCAACCTCATGAGAGACCTTGAGCCAGAACCACCCAGCCAAGCCACTCCCAGATTCCTATAAAAAGGTGCAAAGAAACTTTTGGGGGTCACCGAAACATTATCTTGACTGCGGTAGCATTTATATGGGTGTGTACACTTGTTAAAACTCAAATTATACAATTAAATTTGGTATGTTTTATTGTATTAAGTTATACACCAAAAAAATTGATTTTTTAAAAAAGGCCACTTAAGAAAAAGCAGACCCATAACTTCGGGAATTAAGGATGGGCGATGAGGAAAAGGAAGCTGCAATACAAGCTACGCCACAAACTCACGTGCCCTAAACTTACCTAACCTGCTCCTCAAAACTGCTCCATCCACAGCTTTTCCCATCTCAGATAACAGCAACCCCATATTCCCAGTTGCTCTGGCCAAAAAGTTGGAGTCTTTCTTAACTCCTCTCCTCACACACCACTTCCCATCCACAGGCAAATCCTATTGGCTCTATCTCAAAACACATCCAGACTATGACCATTTTTCACTACCTCTACTACTACCACCCTAGTCTCTTGCCAAGATTACTGCAATAGCCTGCTTTACTCTTGCCCCCTACAGTCTACTATTAATCCAGCTGTTAGCGGGAAACTATTAAAACCTAACACAGATCATTCATCTGCTCAAAAACCTAAAACCACTCCCCATCTCACTCAGAATAAAAATTCATGTTGTTTCAAATGGCCTACCCTGGTCAGATGAACTGGCTCCTTGTTATCTCCCAGATTTCATCTACTACTCCCCTCCTTTCCCAGTCTGTTTCAGCCACAATGGACTGCTTGCTGTTTATCAAACACAGTGAGCCAGCTCCCACTCTGAGGCCTTTACCATGGCTATTTCCTCTGCATGGAACATCTTTCTCCCCAGATACTGCATGACTCATCATTCTCTAACTTCCTTCAGGTCTCTGTTCAGATATGACCTTCTTTACCTCAGAACACCCTATTTAAAACTACAGGCCAGGTGTCATGGCTCATGCCTGTAATACAACACTTTCGGAGGCTGAAGCCGGAGGATCACTTCAGAACAGGAGTTTGAGACCAGCCTGCGCAACATAGCAAAATTTCATCTCTATAAAAAATTTAAAAAAGAAAAAAATTTAGCTGGGCATGTGGCATGACCATAGTCCCAGCTACTCAGGAGGCTGAGACAGGAGGATCACTTGAACCCAAGAGTTCAAGGCTGCAATGAGCTATGATCATACCACTGAACTCTAGCCTGGTCGACAGAGCAAGATTCTATATTTAAAAAAAAACAAAAAAACCCTGCAAACATTCTTGTTCATTGATCACCCTTATTCTACACTACTTTTCCTTTTTTCTAGAGCTATTATCACTTTGTAACATAGTATATGACTTATTTATTATGTATATTATCATGTATATTATCTATTCCTCTATTCCCCCCATAAAACAACCTCTAGGGCAGGATCTTTGTTTTGTGCACTGAGTATCTCAAGTGCCTAGGACAAGGCTCAGTACACAAAAGGTGTTTATGGAAGATCTTCTGAATGAATGATCACAGCTCATTTTAACCTTGAACTCCTGGGCTCAAGGGATCCTCCCACCTCAGCCTACTGAGTAGCTAGGACTATGCACTCAGCTAACTTTGAAAAAAAATTTTTTGTAGAGACAGAGTCTCCCTATGTTGCCCAGGCTTGTCTCAAACTCTTAGCCTCAAGTGATCCTCTCACCTCAGCCTCCCAAAGCACTGGGATTACAGGCATGAGCTACTGAGCCCAGCCCTGAATGAATGCATTTTTTAATAACTGTGTCAGGTACAGTACAGGATTAAACAGCATATACTATTTCATTTAATCACTAGGGCAACCCTGGGAAGTATCCATTAACCTCATTTTACAACTGAGCACCATTATGATTATATAACTCACCCAAAGTTACATAGTAGTAAATGAAGAAGCCAGAGTTTAACTCAGTTATATTTAACTCTAAAGCCTTAACCACTATAGCTTCCTCAAAGTTGGGTATGAATGGGACAAGAACTAAGATGCTTCAGGAGGTAACTAGGTTGAGAGAATGTGGAAGACACTGATTTGGGATCCAATATAAGGAACAAAGGTAAATAATTATTAATAACATTTGGAGAAATTCTTTCAATTTTCTTTGCTTCTAGTCCTAGTCCAGTGGGGACAGAAATAAAATCTAATGGTTGTAAGAAAGAGACGTAAAAAGGGAGAAAGAGAAATAAGAGATCCCCTAGTCTGAGCTCCACAGATGAGAAAACACAGGACAGTACCTTTTCTCTAAATTCATTGGAGTAGTTTATTCCAGTGGCATTAAACAATGTACTAGTAGTTTTTGCTTTAAACTATTTTCTTCCTTCTAGATCCTGTTAGTATCATAAGAGTGTTGGCAAAATTATATTTGAGAAATACATGATCTATACATAAATATCCACAGATTCACATCTGAGAAAAAAAGACTAATTTCTGCCAGTGTTACCATTCTTGGAGCACACTCATATTCATTTGTTTACATATTGTCTATGGCTCCTTTCCTACTATAACAGCAAAGTTAAGCAGTTGCAGGGTTGAGTAGCTGTGACAGAGACTGTTAGCTTGCGAAACTAGAAATACTTACAATTTGTCCCTTTATAGAAAAAAACTTCTAAAACCAATATTAATAAAATATACATTTCCTGATAGCTTGCATCAGTCAGTTCTATCACTCTTCCTGATAAATCTGAAAAACAAATCTTCTAAACACAGTCATGCACCGCATAACAACATTTCAGTCACCACATATGATGATAGTCCCATAAGATTTATAATGCAGTTGAAAAATTCCTGTTGCTAGTGACATTGCAGCCAGCATAACATGGTACAAGTACATTTTTAAATTTTTTTTTGGTAAATTTAGTGTAGCCTAAGTGTACAGTGTTTATAAAATCTATAGCAGTGTACATAATGTCCCAGGCCTTCACATTCACTCACCGCTCATTCTGACTCACTCAGAGCCAACTTCCAGTCCTACAAGCACCAATGAGGTAAATGCCATACAGGTATACCATTTTTACCTTTTATACTGTATTTTTTGCTGTACCTTCTGTACATTTAGGTATGTTTAGATACACAAATACTTACCATTGTGTTACAATTACCTACAGTATTCAGTACAATATGCTGTACAGGTTTGTAGCCTAGGAGCAATAGGCTATACCATATAGCCTAGGTGTGTAGTAGGCTATACCATCTAGGTCTGTGTAAGTACACACTATGTTCACACAATGATGAAATCACTCAGTGACAACATTTCTCAGAACACATGCCCATTATTAAGCAACACATGACTGTACCAGAACAAGCCACCTAACATTTTTGTTATTTTTGGTCACATAATTAAAAACATCTCAATGGCTTAGGTCCAAGGATAATGTGGTCTTTAAATTGGTGAAGTGATATCATTAAATTAATTCAAGCAAACATACCTTCTAGTAGAGTTAACAACCCATTTATTAGTTATTAAATACTGGAAGACTTCAGTAACACTGAGATGTCAATCTTGAAGTCTTAAAATAGTTTTGCATTAAATCAGAGAGGAAAACAAATTTTTTTGGTTTTTACCTTTAGTACCTGACCTACTATGTTAAACTATAAGGAAGTGTTTTAAACAAGGAAAAATAATTTCTTCATTTTCACACATACATGCACCAAAAAAGATAAAAAAA
>VBSM01000949.1:9296397-9316546 GCA_008086735.1 Cheirogaleus medius
TCCTACAATGACTTCCCAAGTTCTTCCTTAAATACTGTATAAGAATTATCAAGTAGAAAAACCTGGAACGTTTGCTTTTAATTTCCAAGCAAACAAACTAATACACAGATAAGTAAATTACTTGATTGTTACTCATTTTTAAAATCCTATAATCTATTTTCCCTCTCTCAATCTGAAGATTAGTTGTTCTGTCACCCACAAAAGATCAAACCTAATCTCAAAAAATTAAAGAAAACAAAAAATTCTTCATTTTATATATATGAGGTTAGAAATCCTTTTCCTAAACAGCCTAATACAAAAATCTTTTCGTTTTCTCAATGGAATATTTAGACATTTATGTTTTACAAATAAAGTGATAGGTTATGCTATTCACGAAAACACTTAGAAAAGTAATTTAGCAAGTTGATAGAAAGAGGTATGGAAACACACTACAAAAAAAAACAGAACTAATGAGTATAAATTGGACCCAAAACAATTTTTTTTCCTTTAAAAATTTTATTTCAAGAAGTCAACTCCTTGACTTTTTGATCAAGGATCAACCAATGCAAGATACTATTCATTAAAATTTCACCAAAACCATATAATACATTTAATTTAGATTTTAAATAGGGCTCTTGGCTTGAACATTTACACCTATATTTTTCGTATCTTTAATCTAAGCACACAAGATCACATTGTAAGGCATCTGTTTTCCCAGAAACTTTTCCTCAAAACAAATCATTTCCAAGTTAGTTTTCGCATTGTTTTTCTCAAAATTAAATTTGCTATGCTAACAGAATTAGAAAGTTACCCATGAGATATTTCTAAATTACTATTAATTTTGAAGCCTACAGAGCCTTTTTTCATTTTTCTCTTAATTATATTTTTTTGCAGCACTGTAGTTACATATATTTTAGTAAACAAAAAATATCTTGTCAACACTTTTAAAACAATTATGTTTTGAATGTTAAATGTAGGAAAACACATGTCTTATATTTAAGGGCTAAAACTTTCTGTGATGAATATAATGTTCATGAAATTAGCAACAGAGTGATATAAAAGTTTAACAGTGATTTTAAAAAACTATATAGTATATCCTTGTAACATGGAATGAAAACAAATCTGATCATATGCCTATGTAATCAAATATGTGATCTCTTTATTAATATATAAATTATTAAATAATCTCTAACAAAACAACCCACAGTATTTTAAATTGCAAAGAAATGTTTCCTACCTTGCCCGCTTCTCTTTCTAAGTCGACATACTCCCGGCTAGGTGTTTGTCGCTGTTCTCCCTGCCAGCTGGCCGGAAAAAACTGGAGAGACAGATTGGTTCCTGTAGCCACAAAAGCCTTTTAGAAAAATCAATACAAACAGGATCAGGAGCAGGACATTACATAAATTATGCAGGCAGTCATTTATTTTTACATCAGTTTATGTCTTAAGCCAGGCAGCACTGAGAATACTTAAAAGTAAAAAACATGCACTCATCATTTTTCTTAAGTATTAAGTTACAAACATCTGATTCCATTTTGAGGACATTTGCCATTGGCTGCTTAAATATAAAATCAGACATGGAATCAATACTTCCTTTCAGGTCATTTTTTGCTGATGTTAGGATCTCACACTGCTAATGTCTAACCCTTGCATTTAAAAATTTATATTTTCAAATGCAAAAATCTAAACATTTTGAATTTTAAGGCACAGCACAATTTTAAGTTGTATAAATGAGACATTTTAATTTTTTTATTTCCTTTGCTCAGAGAAACACTAGATGGCACATGGTGCATAAAAAATGCACTTGGGATTGTCTCTCCTGTGATGAACCATATATTAGCATGGGATATGACAGTACTTCTCTCTAAAACCTTTAGATGATTAAAAAAATGCATTTCTTAAAATTTGATTTTAGGAGAAGTAGATCTGACTATAACAAAAAGAAGACTATTCATCTAATATTTATAAAAGATTTGGGTGGTACAGCTCAACAGACAGAACACTCTAAAGTCATTTCGATAAAGTGTCATCCTATGTAGCCCTTGAGCAAGTTAAGTCTAAATTTCCCCCATGTGAAAAACAAAAATAACATTACCCTTCTTCCTAAGAGAAATTCAGAAAAAAAGAAATAAGTAAAAAGCATTTTTGAAAAAAATACATTTTTCATCATCTAAAATGTAAATTCTTCTTTGCTGAAACCAGAGAAAATTTTTGTTTGGTTTATTTTACTAATTAAGTTCTGAAGCATAATTTGTTTCCAAGAATAGAATTTTCATCCAAAAATAAAGGGTTCACATTTGGGACAATCTGTTTAAAGCCATCAGCTAATTTAGCTATCCACTAGTCCCCTTGATGCTTAACAGTTTAGATTCTTTAGAGGTAAAAATTATAATTCCTATTTCCATTATCCATACTGTAGGTACACTTGTTAACATAATTGCTAAATCTCTAGACTTCATTGATGGTATTTCCTTTTTTTTTTTTAACATTTGCCCTTTGGCTGTAAGATGGCATTTCCTTAATCAACTGGGATACCATTTTCTCATGGTAAATATTTTATATGAACAGAAACTGAACATCAATATTACAACATTAACCTTTAAAAATATCTTCCCATGCACTATTAGCATAATCAACAAAAGCCCCACCAACACTAGTTCAAATGAAAAGCAGACTCTGGGAGGGAACCTGCCTAGGCTGCATGACTTGAAGTGTAACTCAGTTTCCTCACAAATTACTATTTGCAAAGTGCTTACAACAGTACCAAGTAAATGCTGTATAAGTGTCTGCTAAACAATATAAGAGAAATAACTTTGGGCTCAATAAGAGAATGAACTTATTCAGCCTCAGATAATGAAACTCTCAGAGCAGAGAGACTGCAGGTAAGAGATTCAGCCCATGAATGAATGCCCTGTGTCAAAATCCCTGAGGCATGTTTCTTCAGTATTCACCTAGTAGCAAATCCTACCACCTCCGGTGTACCCCAAATCAGCTCTCTGCTAAGACACTGCAGATGTTATGACCTCACCTTCTGTCTGAATGCCAACCTCAGAAGAGATTTCCTGCTTCATCACTTTATGCCCATTATCTCATAAAAATTCTTCTTTGAGACAGAAGTGGTGGTAAAAACACACTCTAGAATAGCATTTTCCAAACTTATTTGATCACAGAACTCTTTTTAATGGAACACCTACACATACATAAGAGCTGGGAAAAATTCTGACAGAAAACATTAAAATGTTATACTGTTATAATGTCTATATCCAAGATTTCCAGGTTGTCCTGACTACATTTTACAGGTTTCATAAATTCTAAAATGGCATACTTTGTGCCATCCAACATACTTTTTACCATTCAATCTTTAGGATTAAAAATACATACTAGGCTAGGGGCACAGTGACTCACACCTAGCACTTTGGGAGGCTAAGGAGGGAAGACTGCTTGAGGCCAGGAGTTCAAGGCCAGCCTGGACAACATAGTAAGACCCTGTCTCCTCAAAAAATAAAAAAACTAGCCAGGTATGGTGGCACGTGCCTGTAGCCTCAGCTACTCAGGAGGGTGAAGCAGGAGGATTACTTGAGCCCAGGAGTTTGAGGTTGCAGTGAGCTAGGATCCACACTGCACTCTAACCCAGGCAACAGAGTAAGACCCTGTCTCAAAAAAAAAAAAAAAAAAGTTAGTTTTTACTCTTCTCCCAGTAGAGTCACCATATCTTTCATAAGTATTTTTTTCTTTTATTATTAGTATTGAAGTCTCCTCCATCACTCTTATTGTAATAAGAATTCATAAGAGGAATAAATTGGATTTTACCAAACAGATTCTCTCACCCATAATCACTCTGATTTCACACTGCAATAAGGAGTCTAGTTGAATTTTAGTTAAAGAGAGATGAGCATTACAATCCTTAAATTCTTTTACATATAAATGCAAAATAAATTCTTCATTAATCTCACTGATACCTTAAGAAGATGTTCAAAATAAAAAGAGGAAAAATGGCAACTTGGGCAGGAGAAGGGTTAGGAATAATTTTGAGAACTATCTATATTCTTACCATATATGGCTGCTGTCAAAACAGAGGCAAAATAATGCCTTTTTCACAACCAAATAGGTAGAAACCACAGCCTATTTATAAGTCATAAGATAAAATTTTAGTCATTAAATTAAGTAACCTCTAAATTCAAATAATCAAGTATCTACAATGCAAAAGGCGTTGTGCAAATTGTATCCAGAGGGGTGTATACAGAATTAATGTAAAGTGTCCACATTCTAGGAGCTAAGGATCCTGTAACTTAAATGTGGGTAACATTGAATTAAAGGGGGAAAACTAAGAGAGGGAAACATGAAATTCCTTCCCATATTCAACAAAATAAGACATGTGCCGTCTTAGTGCAAATCTTACCCAGAATTCAATCTACCTTTTTTAACCTTTAATACTTATCAGAAATCTAAAACTTTTAAAATTTGTAGGATCAGATATTTGGAAGATAGAATGTCTAATTCATTCAGGATGTCTAATTCATCCTGGAAAGAAATGTATGACAAATACAAATGACCTATAACACTGCTATAATACTGTAACACTATTAAAATACAGAAAATTCAGATATAATGTGTGTTAAGTTATACCCCCAGCAATTCTTAACTTCATGCAGCAAAGTCTGATATGACAGAAAACACCCTACCAGCTATGTTTCACTAGGTTTCAAAAAAACCTTAGCTTTCAAAAACAGTGACAGTACTTGGATCCAGGCACAGTGGCTAGCATGCCTGTAGTCTAACTACTCTGGAGGCTGAGGAAGAAGGATCGCTTGAGCCCAGGAATTTGAGGCTGCAGTGTGCCATGACCACACCTGTGAACAGCCACTGCACTCCAGCCAGGCTACAAAGTGAGACTCTGTCTCTTAAAAAAGTGATAGTAGGATACTTTGTATATCATCTTTTACCATTACATCAGTTACCTCCAAGACATCCTTTGGTCAGGTGTTCCATCCACCTTTTGCAAAAGGAAACCGAGGCAAAGAATGATACAGTCACCAGACCAACTAATGAATGATTCTTTTCTTCCTACCACTCAGTACCAAGACCAAATAGTATTTGTTTTATACATCTGAATCATAAGTATTACAACTACTCAAAAAACTTGGAAGTAGGCTAAAAGCTGAAAATTTTCTTTCATAATGTGCATTAATGACCAAATATTCTAGATAAACATAACTACTATCTTCTCACTACCTGTTATACGATTCTAAAAAGTCTTCATTTTAAATATCAAAATGTTCCCTATAAATTTGATTTTGGGATTAAAAGGAATAATTTTGTGGTATGTGAATTATATCTCAATAAAAATAAACTGATTATAAAGGGGGCAAGAAGAATAAATTTTCCAATATGTCTTCCTACTGTTAGCCCAAATTCAAACTGCACACAGCTTCACATTTCTGCCAATGCAATGAGCCCGAATCATGAACATATAGTACTTAGTGTTTCAACTTTTTAAAAAATAATCAACCTCTTATCTTTAGTTTCTTCCCACCATTCATTTCTCATTAGCACCTCCAATAGGACAAACCAAAAGATGAAAACTGGAACAACCTGGATTTTTTTTCAACACAAGGTTCCACAGATAAGAGACACCAAATCTACAACCCAAAACAGGGGCCTCCACGAGATCCACTGTGGGTTTTGAATATCTATGCAGTTCTTTAGGAACTACAGCACTAAACGGGACATGTTTAGGTTTTTAAAAAAGAGGCTAATGGTTTCTGATTCTCCTGAGGCTTAATATTCTCAGAAAAGATGAGAACAGATCCTTTAGGGCTTTTTTCCCTCCTCCCCCTATTAGGACAATATATGTGGAGTAAAGATTTATTCTCGGCTATACAGGTAGTGAGACAGCATCACATGTAGATTTACCACGAAATCTAGCTTCAAGAAACAAACTATCGCTGACCTTGAATGAAGCCCTGATTCCTTTTTCCTAGTGGGTATTTCATTCGTACAAATACCCCTGAATCGGTGTCACGAGCTATACAGTGACCTTTCCTTGTTTAGTTTGGCTCGGGTTGGAGCTCCGTTCCCGGAGAACTGTTCGCAGAGCCGGCTCTGGGAAACATAAGCCACTGCAGCGGGCCACAGGGAAAGCGTCTCCCCGCGAGGACCGGCCCGCCAGTGTCTGGTTTCGCATTTTGAATCCCGAGTAGGAAGTGAGACGGCGGCCCGCTCAGTTCCGGGAGCCGCGGCGTCCGCGGCGCTGTCCGGAACCGGCCTGGGCCGCGGCGGCCCCGGCGCAACAAGTGACCCGCGCGCGCCTCGGTCCCCGCGCCCCGGCTCCCGCGCGCGTCCCGGCCCCGGAGACTTACGATTTCCGAGCGGCCGTCGCGGCAGGCGTTCTGGAAGCGCGCCTGACGCTCCTCGTGGGGCCGGTCTCTGAAGCCCGTGTACTTAATCTGCAAGGCAGAGACGGCCCGAAATCAGAAGCCAAATCCGCGGCGCCGCTCGCGCGCCCGCCCCGCAGGGCGCCGATAAGAGCAAGCAGAGTCTGCGGGCAGAAGGCTGCCCGGGCGAGATTGCCCCTCTGCGGGCGCGCCTGCCCGGCTTTCCCCGGGACCGCGCCGCCCAAACTTTTCTCCTCCCAGGCCCACTCCGGGCGCGCCGCGGCCTCCGCGCCGCCCGCCCGCCTGCCTCACCTCACACTCGCGGCTCAGCTTCCTGAAGAACTCCTCGTTCTCGAACTTGCTTCGCTGGTCAGGCACGACGCGCGGCATCTTCCCGCCCTAAGGCCGCGCCAGCCGGCCGGGCTCGGAGCTTGCGCGGGCACCCACTGGCCGGCTCCGCGCGGACCGACTGACCGCCCACCCGCGGTGCCTGGACTCCCGCTTCCCTTTGTTTCAGGCGCCCGCCCGCGTGGGCTCCCGCTCCGAGCAGTCTGAGGTGCCGCCGCCCGCTCGAGCCCTGCCCACGCCGCAGCCGCCGCCGCCGCCGCAGCCGCCTCAGCCGTTGCCTACCGCCCGCGCAGACCCAGCTCTCGCCGCCCCCGGCCTCCGCCGCCGCCACTTCCTCTCGCCGCCCACCCCGCTCGCCCGCCCCGCCCCCGCCGGCCCCACCCCTCCTTCTCGCGCGCCCGCCCGCCTCAAACTCCAGCAAACAAGACGCACCATTCACAACTCCACGGGCCGTACCGCGCATGCGCTGCCCGACCGCTTGCGGAGCGGGGGTTGCAGAGAATTGGGGCTCCTTCCGCTGTGCGGAGCTCTTCCCCTTGCCGGCTCTCGTGCCACTCTGTGTGGAGCTGCCCTGTGGAGACCTGCCCAACCCTTAGCAACCAAGAGTGGCCCACGCAGGCCTTTTCTTCCGCCCTTTCTCGGCTATCTGGAACTTCTGGGTTCCCCAGCCGCGCGGAGTAACCCCAGACTGTCACTTGAATGTGAGGAAACGTAAGTCCTTGGGGACTTTTGTCCCCCAAACCGACAGGGAGGGGTGTAGGCTGTGTGCATATCGAAGACTAAAGGTGGAAACAGACCAAAGAATCCAACCGAATCATGGTGGAAGGGTCGTGGCTGTTGGAGTCAGATGGGCCTTAGATGGGATTCCACTCAGCTCCTCTGCCCGCTCGCTGTCTGGGGCCTTAGACAAGAACTGGATGGCTAAGCCTCGGTTTCCTTATTTCCAAAATGCAGACACTCATAAGCTTGCAGTGTTAGCGTTAAAGCCTTTATGTAGGTCTAGCACGTAATGGGCTCTCAATAAATTTAAGTTTCTAAAGAAAAACAAGCTAAATTATATATGTAATCCATTGCCCGTCCATGTATTTACCCAAATATGCAATGAAACCCAAAAAACAAGGTCCGTAAGTTCTAGGGAATTCATTTAGCCAGAACTGGAGAAAGTCTGGAACCCGTTTTTATGGCAGAGTTCGACTCTAAGTTGGTCCTCAAATCTTGATCCTTAAAATTCCAGCTTGTCAAAAATTCAGTGCAAGGATGGCAAATAAGTGCCAACTCTGACTGACAGTAGCTGGGCCATATTGCAAAGGAGGGTGAGGATACACATAAACTCATAAGAATTAGTGCCAAGGTCAATTGGCAATGTCTGCCTGAGTACAGGATTTGGCAGAATATCCCAATCCCTGTCCAGTCCAATCTCATTTTTACAGATATGGAACTGAGGTAGGGTGACCAACTGTCCTGGTTGGCCAGGAACTGGTGGCAATGAAAGTATCATGGTGTTAGCAATGAAAGTCTCATGACCCTGGAAACCACTCAGTGCCCAGCAAGCCAGGATGGTTGATCACCCTAACTAAGGTCCAGAGAGGGATTGCCCAAGGTCAGGGAGGGAGTTTGCAGCGAAGTCAAACCTGTAGGCTGGTAGTTTTGACATACATGCTGTTTCTGAATAGCAAACATAGAATCAGTTCCTGCCTAGGACATGTTCACCTGGCACACCAAGCCTGTGAAAAAGTGCATATATACACAGTAGAAAGGGTATAGACATGTTCAGGAGGCTGAAGCAGGAGTTCGAGGTTACAGTGAACTATGATTGGGCCACTGCACTCCAGCCTGGTGGACAGAGCAAGACCCTGTCTCTATAAACAAAACAAAACAAAAACCTGTAATCCCAGAACTTTGGAAGGCCAAGTTGGGAGGATTGCTTGAAGCTGGGAATTTGAGACCAGCCTGGGCAACATAGTGAGACTCTGTCTTTACAAAAAATTTAAAACATTGAAGAAAAAACAGGGTATAGATGTAGATGACACCAGCTACTATCTTTGGGCCTTCAGCTATCTCAGAATCTTCTCTTCAGCTATCTTTCCATTGCAAATGACAGAAACCCAATTCCAACAAACTTAAAACTAAAAGGGGTGTGTTTTATTTCAAGTGAACTGATCAGAGAGAAAGACAGATGAACACTATCCAGACAATACTCTCTTTTTCTTTTCTACTCTTTCTCCATTTCTACTCACTGCTTAATTCTCTCAGGCTCTCTTGCATGGCATTTATTTCCTGGCAAAGGATAGGAGCAGCCATCCTCCATCTCCAAGTCATAAAATTACTGGAAAGGACCTTGATTGCCCAGCCCAAGTCACATACCTCTCCTCTGCCAAACCACTATGCCCAGGCAGATGTGATGATACGATTGGTCAGTTTGTATCACATGTCTTCCCTTCAGGTGTTGGGGGGGGCTGTGTTTGGAAGCCTCAGAGACAGTCTGATAATTGAAAGAGGGGAAGAGCAGTTTCTCCAAAAGGAGGGAGTGAGTGAGAGTACATTGTGGCCCCACTGAACAGTTTGTGTTAGCTACATCTGGCAAAGGATGTCATTTTTATTTTGCTCCCTAAAAGTTCTGGTCAAACTGGTAGGGAACTCCGTAGCAGCACAGGCAAAGTGCAGACAAAAACTAGCCTTAAATATCTGCAACTTGTATTGGAAGTTAAGTATGGCAGACTGTGAGACACCAAGGCAGAACTAAGTCATTCACAAGGAATAGAAACCTTCATACATCTGCTGCCTTTTCCTCAAGTCTCCTAGTCTAGTGTCCTTGGGCACTAGGACAGCATAGCCATTGTTTCAGTGAGAAGAAGATGATGACTTTGTACCCAGACAAGGACTGTCCAAAGGCGGGTAGTCAGGGGAGCAGGGCTCTCTGCTGGGGTTTCTGCTGGGTGGCCCTCCTGGTAGGAAAAAAAGCGTAAAATGTATCACAAGGGTATCCCATGTGATACGGTTCAGCACTACCACATTCTGCTTAGGTCGACATTGGTGTGAAACTTTACATTTCTGTCTCTAAAAAATGCTCCACAAGGAAGCAGTCTTACTCTACAATGGGTCCAGGTAGGGCTCAAAGATCTGCAGCTGATCTTGGCTTTTAGATTCTAGCAATAATTGTTTCTGCCATGGGAAATGTGGAATAGATAAAAAGTTGAAAGATTTCTACAGTGGCCTAGATGCCCAGACAGACACCATGAGCTTTGGCAAGGAAAAGGTCAGGGTCAGGGGAGCTGGACTTGGAGGGGTGGGAGTGCAGAGCAGGGCAGGGTGCTCTAATTGTCAGACTCATGGAGGTGGAGAACGATGTCCAACGGGAAAGGGCCGGCAAAGCCTGCTAAGCAGACCCAGAACAGCAGCTCCACAGACAGCTTTTGGCAAGTCTAGGCCACAGGGTAACCCACACTCGGCGTAGTCTGGCATCCAACCAGCCAGGATGACCGGGAAACCAGCCACAGGCTGAAAGAGGCCATCTCCTCAGCTGACCTCTGTATGCCTTTTTTGTTTAAATTTTTTTTTCACCTATTTTGAAAACTGGACTAAATGAAATTTATAAAGGAAATTTTCACCCATGTTAAGTAAATTTAGGCCTGTGCTCCTAACAGCTTTGGCAGCTATCCAGTTGGGTACGGGTTGGTTCAAACACCACTCTATGAAGGGCTTTGCTAATATCCAGCTACTAAAGCCCACAGATGGAAACCTGGGGTTATCTATTTGCTGCCTAGAAACACCCGGCCCCCAAACCTGACTAAAACCCCAAAACCTGACTAAATTATCTGAAGCCATATTGTCTGGAACCTTCCTTTCCTAAGGATTCAACCAGCCAAGGGCCTCCTCTGAACATCTCCCTACCTTGCTAGGCGAATGGCTGCTCCTGCAGGACCCCAAGGCTAACCTTGAGTGGGGACGTGGATAATACACAATATTGCTGAGCAGGGAATGGAGAACCCACAATTGTCTAGTCCAACTATGAAGCTCTGATCTGGGTGCTTTTGTGCTCCTTATCTCAGTTAATTCACACAGCCACCTAAGTAAGGTCTTCCTGCTCCATCTGACAGATGAGGATATAGATTCTGAAAAGGTAAATAAGTGACCATAGGACAGTGACAAGACCCTGACCCATTAACAATAACAAAATGGCTCAGCATTAGGGCACATCATCTTCATTCACTCCTCACTACAACCCTGTAAGTTTGGTATTATTGACCCTAGTCTATAGATGAGCAAACTGAGGTTCAAGGGGGCTGAGTGACCCCAAGGTTGAGGTCTTTTTTTTTTTTTTTTTTTTTTTGAGGCAGGGTCTTGCCTTGTCACCCAGGCTAGAGTGCAGTGGTGTCATCATAGATCACTGCAAACTCAAACACCTGGGCTCAAGTGATCCTCCTGCCTCAGCCTCCCAAGTAGCTGAGACTATAGGCATGCCACTATGTCTGGCTAATTTTTTCTATTTTTTATGGAGATGAGGTCTTGCTCTTGCTCAGGCTGGTTTTGAACCCCTGGCCCCAAGCAATCCTCCCGCCTCCTAAAGTGCAGGGTTGTGGTCTTAATCATTCTACTCTAAGATGCCAAAAGTCCTGCCTGCCTCCCTCACTGAACTGAAAATGTAGAAAGCTATGGCTGGGGTCATTGGGCACCCTACCATGTCCCTAAAGGGTCCCCAACAGGTTGAATGAAGGGGCTCTATTGTGGGCCTTGTGGCAGGATGTGGCTCTGGCCCTTGAGGGCTGTGCATTCCTGCCCCTTAGGCCAACTATTTGTCCCTCTTTGGCTTGGAAGGTCAAGGCCTAGATGTCCTGTTTCTCCCTCTGGCAGAAAGAATGGCTTTATCCAGATCGGATGTCAGCAGCCACCCACCTCGGCCTCTCTTCCCAGAGGAAGTCTCTGAGCCTCAAGTGCCTTTTTCTAAGGAAACAGTTTCCCTTCAGATACTGAGGAAACATTGTACCATCTTGAAGTTGAAATAGGATCTGGAGCCACAAATGAGACTTGAGAGGGGTGGGAGAGAAGGGAAATTAGTGGCTGGCACAGTGCCTAAAACCCTGGCTCCACTCAGCTTCTAGTTTTTGAAAGGAGATGGGCCTAAATGCAGGATGAGGGTGTCATTTGCCTGAGCATAGCAGTTTCCTGGGCCCTAAAGAATTTTTTTTTTTTTGGAGATATAATTCACATACCATAACATTCTCCCTTGGGCTATAAAGAACTTCCCTTCCCTTGCAGGGGCTTCTCCCCCTCCTTAGCTCCCTTGCCATCCTCCCCCACCAGCTCAGCCATCCCATAGGCAAAGGAAAGCAAGTTTCCCCAGAATAGCATGTCTTTAGTGTTGGGATCAATAAACCCGTTTGCTTAAAAGGAACCAGATGATTTCATCCTTGTAATTATAAGTTTGACGTTTGCAAATCTTGCCCAGGCTCCAAATGAGCCTCTCTGTCATGGGGGGTGGAGGGGTTTGTCTGGGTGCCTGGAGATGAGGAGAGAGTTGGTGTGGTGGGAAGAGGGCCAGGCTGGGGTCAGGAAGCCTGCCTGATCATCCTACAGGGCTGCTTTAGACTATTTCCCCTCCCCTCCCCTACTCTCCTAGTTTCTGGTGAGTGATGGGAAACAGACTAGACTAAGGGTCTAGGGAATAATAATAATGGTAATAACAATAATAATGGTAGTAATAATAAAAATAAGTGTGGTTAGAGCTGGTGAGCTCTGACCACACCACCCTCCTTCTTAAGACCCCTCCCCCCAGTCTCCAATTTGCCTGTGGCAGAAAAGACAAAGGCCCTCAGCCTGGTGTTCATGACCCCCTAACAATCCCTCCTTTCCTCTCCAATCTCATTTATCATCATTTGTCCCCCTGGCACCCTACAATCCTGCCATGCTGGTCTACTTGGTGTTTCCCGCATGCCTCTAGCATTACTTTCTCCCCTTTCTCTGCTGGGAAAACTCATGTTTCTGTACATATGAGTTCAGGGGCCTCTGATTGTCCTCCACAGAATGACTGTCCCACAGTATCTGCTCATGCTATCATTTAGGTCCATGCTGTGTGCCAAGGAGATTGTCAGCCCACCTGGGACACAGCAGCATCCCAAGCTCTGGGAGCGGTTGGCTCCCCACTAATTTGTGTTGTGACTGTGCTGCCTTCCTATGAGGCTCTTTTCTCCTCCTATTAAGATTTTTAAAAATTATTTAAAACTTGCACATATTTTTGTAGAAAATTTAGGAAATTGATAATATTTGTGGGAAATATTCATTGCTAACATTCTAGCATATTTCCTTTGGCCTCATACCATCCAGTTTTTTCACATAGTCATGACATTCTACATGTACAGTTTTAAATCAATCTTTCTTTTCTTTTCTTTTCTTTTCTTTCTTTTCTTTCTTTCTTTTTTTGAGATAGAGTCTCACTCTGTTGCCCAGGCTAGAGTGCCGTGGCGTCAGCCTAGCTCACAGCAACCTCAAACTCCTGGGCTCAAGTGATCCTCCTGCCTCAGCCTCCCAAGTAGCTGGGACTACAGGCATGCGCCACCATACCCGGCTAATTTTTTCTATATATTTTCAGTTGTCCAGCTAATTTCTTTCTATTTTTAGTAGAAACAGGGTCTCACTCTTGCTCAGGCTGGTCTCAAACTCCTGAGCTCAAACGATCCTCCTGCCTCGGCCTGCCAGAGTGCTAGGATTACAGGCGTGAGCCACTGCGCCTGGCCTTGAATGTTTCTTTATCACCCTAACCCTATGGCATAAGTAGTTTCCCATGTTATCATTTAAAATTCCTAATGGCATCTTGTAGCTCCACTGTTACCTGGCCGATCCCCTATTATTGGGCATTTAGGTTGTTTCTTGTTATTTACTGTTACAAATAAGACTGCTGTGAAAATCTTGGTGTTTAAGGCTTTTTCTTAAAAGTTCTAGGCCACTACGGCCATACCAGCCTGAACGCGCCCGATCTCGTCTGATCTCGGAAAAGTTCTAGGCCGGGCGCGGTGGCTCACGCCTGTAATCCTAGCACTCTGGGAGGCCGAGGCGGGCCGATCGCTCAAGGTCAGGAGTTCGAAACCAGCCTGAGCAAGAGTGAGACCTCGTCTCTACTATAAATAGAAAGAAATTAATTGGCCAACTAAAAACATATATATAAAAAAAATTAGCCGGGCATGGTGGCGCGTGCCTGTAGTCCCAGCTACTCAGGAGGCTGAGGCAGGAGGATCGCTTGAGCCTAGGAGTTTGAGGTTGCTGTGAGCCAGGCTGATGCCACGGCACTCTAGCCAGGGCAACAGAGCGAGACTCTGTCTCAAAAAAAAAAAAAAAAAAAGTTCTAGACAGTGTTTTAAGGATCAATTTCCAGAAGTAGAAACACTAGGTCAAAAGGTACGGACATTATAAGGTTCCTGATATAAGTTGCCAAATTTCTCTTTGCCATTGCCTCATCTGTCTTCTTGAGTCTTAAAAATCTGTTCCTTCTCTTCTCATGTCTCTTCTCAGTGTCTCAGACACAGGATATGCCAACCAAGAATAAACCAAGACCTGCAGATAGAGATCAATGGATCGATAAAGGAGGCTGAATAATTCAACACTCACTTCTGGCTCATTATTGACTCTTGAATCCAATCGCATCCTCTTTTACATTTTCTCCTTTTGTGTCCCTGCTGCTGATGTCTTGATATCCTGCCATGTTCTTGGATTCTTTCCCAAATTTCCCAAGCTCTAAAACATCCAGAGAGGCGGAGTTTCCCATCATGCTGTAATATTACCTCGTATTAATAAATAGGCAGAAAGAATTACTAGCTCATGGCCACCTTACCAGCCTGCTTGCCCTCTAGGAGGACAAGAAGGGCAATTTAAAAATCAGACAATAGTTCTCTTCTTCTAGATGATACTTCTGAGTAAATGGACAAGGAGTTCAACTTCAGTCTGTTCTAGACCCGGTTAACTTCCTTTGTCTAGTTTACTTTCTCCCCTATCTTGGCCAGGCAAATTCACACTCTTCCATTAAGTGTTATTCAGAGGCCTCTAAGAAGCCTTTCTCAACTATGCTGGGCAAAATGACTGCCCCACAGCATCCTTTCACCAAGGCCTGCCCTGGAGACTGGACTTGGCACCCCACAGTCTCGGTAGCTTCTCTAGCTTCACCTTATGCTAGCTTCATCTTGCTCCCTCCTGCCCCAGGGGAGCTCCCATGAGCATACCTTGTAGCTTAGGTAGTGTTGGTGACTGAGACAGACACAGCGATGAGCCATCTAGAACTCCCTTCAGTGAAGCACGGGTTACTAGCTTCTGGGAATGCTCTCAGCCCCTTTAGGGATTCTCTGAGCTGCAGAGAGCTACCTGCAGATCACGTCCTTCCTGGGGCAGCTCACATCCAATGGCTGACCAGGTGGGAGTAAAAAGGCCAGCCAAGGCAATGCTGATGGGCTATGTTAGCTCCAGAGCTCCCTGTGGGGTTAATTGAGGCTGTCTGTCATTGGGCCTGCAGTGTAGCTTGACTTTTCCTTCTACCCAGTCCTGCTTCTTTCCTCTCCCATCAACAGGTTTTGATCCAAAGGGCACTCCTTAATAAACATCTTACAACCAAGACTTCCTAGAGAACTGAACCTGTGACAGGGATAAGGAATTACTCCCAAGAGAGCTTCCTCCAGTGCCATCTCCCTTACTTTACCTGAGTCTGGCCGGCACTAGATCCTTTCCAGTGAGATGCTGTCAGGAACCCATCTTACAAATGTGTTTTAAGATCTTAAGGGTTTTTTTTTTTTTTTTTAAGAGATGGGGTCTCACTCTGCCACCCAGACTTGAGTGCAGTGGCACAGTCATAGCTCACTGCAACCTGAACTCCTGTGCTCAAGCGATCCTTCCACCTTGGCCTCCCAAGTAGCTAGGACTACAGGCACCTGCCACCATGGCTGGCTGATTTTTCTATTTTTTGTAGAGACTTAGTCTCAGTATGTTGTCCAGGCTAGTCTCGAACTCCTGACCTCAGGCGATCCTCCTGCCTTAACCTCCCAAAGTGCTACATTTTATTTTTAAAAGCCTTTTAAAAATTGTTTTGTAAAAGATATGAGCCATTTTGGACAATAATGGTTATCTGGTATGAGCTGAGATTCCTCATTTGCAAAACATGGACACTATATAACATCTGCTTTAGTAAAAAGAAATTTTCCAAAAACTCTCTCAGTAGCCTATCTGTAATTCCTTCAAGGTAAAGAGGGAAGGAATTACTATCCTATTGTGCAGCTCATGAAATTGAGACTCTGAATAGATAACTGACTCATTCAAGGTCATATGGCCAGATAGATCCAGAGAAATAGATCCCAGGAGAGTGAAAGAGTCTTAAAGTTGAAGAAATTCAGTGCCTTCATTCTTTATTAGGGCAACCTGATGTCAGAGAGTTTTAGTGACTTGCCTAAGATCCCAGGGATAGCTGCTTCCTCAGTTTCCTCATCTATTAATACAAATTGAGGACAAGACATCTACTTGTGTCCCTCAGGACTATTTTGATTGCAAATGACAGAAACCTAGTTAAAACTGACTTATGTGAAAAAGGAATGTATTTTCTCATTTAACTGAAAAGACTAAATGTAATTGGCTTTAGGCATGGCTAGATCCAGGTGTCCAAACACTGACACCAGAAATCTTTCTCTCTCTCTTGGTCTCTTGGTTCTGTTTTTCTGTTTTAGCTTCATTCATCTGCTGACTCACTCTCAAGTGGTAGCCATTCTACCAGAGCATTAAGGACTGCTCTTTCCTGATATTTCCACAAAATCTTGGGATTGGCTTTAACAGTCCAAGTTTGGGTTACCTGCTCATGCCTGAACTGTGGACACTGAATCGCTAAGAACAGAGTGAGGTCACAGGAAAAGGAATGCCTGTACTGTGTTTTGCAGGCGAAAACATTAGAAGGTTCCTGGGTTAGTGTTTAGCACAAAGTTATAAGCTCTCAAAGAAGGATGGCTGTGACACTCTTTAAGGTCATTTCTAGATCTGAAATTCTAGGATTTGTACCACTTTATACATTGGTACAAAGCCAGATGTAAATGTTCGCAGGCAAAGGAAGCACTGGGTAACAATTTGAGCTCACATAAGGTCTAGCCAAATACCATAAAGTGAGCTGAGAAGGGGCATTAGAAAAGGACCTGGCAGAGTGAACCTGTGGAGTTCATGCTCTCCAACAGCAGAGGGTAACTGCCTATGACCTGCCTCCTTTTGTAGCTGAGCCAGGAAAGGAACAGTGGCAGTTCCAGAAGCAGGGTGTGGTCCCAGAAGGGACTCCTTGAGCCTCTGGGGCCTGCTATATCCATAGCCCCTTCAAAAGGCTCCTGCTTCTTTCAGTATCAAATGATCTGGCTGGACCAAGGGGCTGGACCTGCTCTGGGAGCTGAAGGCAGTCATGGATAGGCTGGAGTAGAAGAGCAGGCTACCAAGACTGACCAATGTGGATGTTTTGGGTTAGGTGATCACCCAACCAAAGATTTCTCTGAGGCATGCCTGTGAGTGTGCAAATGTGCAATCTGAGCTTTAACTCTAGGGGAGACAGGGCATGGAGCTCAGGTTACATCCTCATTCAGACTGTAAACCCTATAAGTGGTGCCCCCTGGAGGTGTGTGCTGCAATAGCTCTTCTGTCTGCCATACCTGGATGCTGGGGCATGGGGGTGCTGCCCAGAATGAGTTCCACAAACAGGTTGTCTCTCTGCTTCTGACATTAGACCTCCCACTACCAATGGTTTTTTGGGTATAGTTGAATACTCACTTTTCAGAAAGACACTCTTTTCCCAGATGTGCTGAATATTGTGGATGTATTGGTCACCTAGAGGCTAGGGAGTATCAAGATTTCTCCTGGCAGGGAAGATCAGAGGAGCCAAGTGAATGTCCAAGATCACACAGCAGAGGGAATAGTTGTATTAAAGCCCAAGACCCTTGCCCATCAGCAGCCTTTCCTAGCACTGCAGAATCCTATGATTTAGAAGCAGCAAATCCATGGTGGTGCCCCTGCCAGGTCCTCAAAGGCCCTGCAACAGGGCCAGGGGTCTGGGGTTTCTGGAAGACCCTGTAAGCTACCAGCCCTTCCCCCAGGCCAGAGGAGCTGCTCCTTGGGCAAGAGACATGAATCAGCCACGGGCGCCTCTGCCAGCTTTTGATGAATTTTCCTGCCACTAGTGCTAATTTCCTGAAAGGCTTTTGTTTTTCCACCTTCAGGCTCCCCCTCAAAAGGGTTCTTGCTCCTTAATAGCGGGAGATCCATAATGATCACTTGTAGCTCCTTGGTTAGGTCATCAACATGTTCCTCCACCAGCTCCTATGGCTGAAAGGGCTGGGAGTGGACAGGAATCCTGGACCACGGCCAGAGGGGGCTGAGACCAGTGTCCTGTCCTACTACAGGGACAGTCCCCAATGTACAGATGAGGAAAGCAGGCCCAGAGAGGCAAGCGGCCTGCACACAGAGGAACAGGCTCAGATAGGAACACACAGCTCCCAAATTCGGCCTGAAGGAGGTATGCTGAACCTTGCTCTGTGGACCATCTGATCGCAGCCCATTCAAGCCCAGCTCCCCCTCCTACATATGGGCTCCCCAAACGATAGTCCCAGACCCAACCCCTCGTGGCCATGGAGTCATTGTCATTATGGAGGGCTAGTGGTAGGAGGTTAGAGTGCTGTCTTGACTGGTTTTCCAAGGGGCGCAGGTAATGAAGGGGGTTCCCCAGCAGCACCCGGCCCTGTCTGTGCCTCTGCCCTGGACTGGACTCCCTCTAGTGGCCTTTCCTGGGCCCAGTGGGTAACTCCTGAGGTCCCCCAGGCCTAGGGACTGTAGACTCCTGGAGGGCAAGTCAGGTTGTGCCGAGCAGGGACCCAGGGGAGGAAGTCCATGCATTCACTCTCAGTGATGGGTGCCCGTGGCCCTGTACTGCCCACCCACTCTCTTGCCCACCTCCCTGCTGCGAGGGCATAATCTGGCACCAGCTATGGGTTTCCAAAGCCTGGCCTTGACATAGCCACAAATCAGCCCAGACCCAGGCCTTGGAGGTCCAGAAGAAGCGGGCAGAGCCGGCCCCTGCCTGGAGGGGCGACTGATGGCGGGCTTCGAAGCACAGGAGTCCTCCTAGGGGTGTCCCAGCCCGCTCGCCCCCACTACCCAGTGGCGGAGAGTTTCAGCTCTCGGCGCCCTCACGTCCGCCTGGGCTCTGGGCCGGCGCCAGGCGGCTGGATCCATGACTGCAGTTGGCGGGAGGCCGGACGGCGCGTCCCCTGGGGCTCCCAGGCAGCCGGCACAGTCGGCCAGGCAGGGAGGGCTGCGGCCGGCAGGCAGCCGGTGAGCGGCGGGAGCCAGGGGTGGAGGGGCCGGGGCGGCAGCGGCGGCGGCGCTGCGGGGGCTGCGGTCAGCAGCGTCCCCGCGGAGAGGCCGCGTCTCCCGCACTAATTGGCCCTTTCCCAGCCGCCTTGGCCGGTAATTGCTGCTTCAGGGGGTGGAAAGTGGGGGAGTGGCGGGGAGAGAAGAGGGGGCGCCGCTTCCGGAGCCGGGAGCCAAGCTCAGCCCGACTCAGGCCACCTGGCCAGCAGGAGGCGCGTATCCGCGCGGGGCCCACGCGAGCTTTGCACCCACACGCATTCGTCCTCGCGATGGGCCAGGCAAGCCGAGTTAAACCCAGTGGGTAGGGAGGCTGGGTGGGGGCAAGCCACAGAAGTGTCAGCGGGCCCTCACCAAGATCCAGTCAGTTCTGCCAACCACTCCCCCCGGGGCTGGGCCTGGCAGCAGCTTTAGGAAAGACTCTGGGTGGCTGTGGGGGGTAGGGGACCTGAGGGGGTGAGCAGAAAGACAAGGTGGGGAAATGGGGCCGTAGGTAGCCCTTCCGTCCCCCTCACCCTCATCCAGCAGTGCAACCTGGGGAGGAAGCCAACAGGAAGACGGGCACCTTCCTGGGTACGTGAGGAGGATGTGGAGCCAGGCTGCCCACTGGAGTCCTTCCAGGCTTGGATTCCTAGGGAAGGTCCCAGGGTTTCCCCAGAGTCCTTTATGATTCTTACGTCTGCTGCAGCCAGGCTGGCCCCAGACTGAGCCTGGTTCCTGCTCAGCTGCACTTCCTCTAATTTGAGGGAGGAGGGCCTCTGAGATGGTGGCTGTTTGGAGAAGCTCTGTTCCCCAGGCCTTGAGGTGGGGTGTTCAAGAAAAATCATCCATGATACTTGTTAAAGCCCAGCAAGGCAGACTTTATTCAGGACCATGGAAATAGGTATAGGGACTGCTGCAGTGGGGTTTTGCAGTAGGGGAGAGAGATTGGGCTCAATTCCCAATACATCATGGGCAAGTGGGAATTGATAGCCAAGGAGCAAGGTGGGGTCAGTGGATGGAAAATTACTAAGAGGAACGACAGGGATAAGAAGTGGGATTCGAGGCCGGGCGCGGTGGCTCACGCCTGTAATCCTAGCACTCTGGGAGGCC
>VBSM01000949.1:9321278-9338101 GCA_008086735.1 Cheirogaleus medius
CCTCGGCCTCCCAGAGTGCTAGGATTACAGGCGTGAGCCACCGTGCCTGGCCGGGAGTAGACTTGAATCCTGTCTGTACTACTCATTAGCTTTGTGACCTTGGGCGAGTTACTCAACCTCTCTGAGTGGCAATTCCTCATCTGCAGACCGAGAATGCTAAAACCTAATTCATGGCATTGTAGCAAGGGTCATGGAAGCCTTCTTTTCCCTCTTCTGAACCTTCCTTTCTTGGCCTGGCATTTCAGGGTCTTGAATGTCTGCCTTCTCCAGCCCCACCTTTGACCTCTCAACCACATGTTCCACAAACCCAAGTTGGCCTGTGCAGGACTTTCAAGGTTCCCCTAAGCCTGTCCTCTCAGCCAGGAAGCCTTCCCTGACCACACCAGACTTTTTCCTCTGGGCTGGCTGAGGTTCTGCTCTTGTCCCTAAAGAACAGCCCTTCCTCTCTTACAATTAATAGCATGATGCCTCCTTTGTGACATCTTGAAATCCTACATCAGCCTAGAAGTGCAGAGAGAGTGGGTGAGCAGTTGGTAAGCCCAGTTGGTAAGCAGCACAGCTATAGAGTGGGCTGGGCCAGTGTAGCCACTCTTGGGGACCTCACATACCCCGGTGGTAGCAGGCAGTCTGCAGAGTGGAGTACACAAAGGTGGCATCTCCACATAGGTCTATCACACGGTTCCGTAACATCTTCCAGTCACACTCATCAATGTCACTCAGATACTCCTCCATCACAAGTGGTACCTGCTCCATGGTGATATTCTGGGTGGGGAGGCCACACCTACCTTGAGGCCTGGGTGCCAGCTGGGCCAGAGGTGGGCCCCCCAGTGACTTGGACCCAGGCTCAGCCACCCAGAAGATTTTGGCCTGGAAGAGGGGGAAAGGGGAACTTCCTGGGAAGATCTCCCTCTCTGTTGATTCTTACCCCTGATTTTGCTACATAACTGCCTCCCATGACCCTGAGGATGTCTGGGGGACCTTGTCTATCAGCAGCCATCTGATCCCATGCCAAACCCCAGGCCTTCCAAGAAAGACCCCTATCTTGGCTGGAAGCCCCTTGCAAAGAGTAGCTACTAGGTAAAAAAGGAGTCAGCCCTGTCCAAACTGAGTACCCCTGCCAGCTCAGCCCTCACCAACAGGGTGCTGGTACTCCAGAGTATCCTGGCGATGACTTCTGTTTTCATTGCACACTGGTTTAGAGGGAACTTCATGACCTATTCACAAGATAAGGACCCAGATGTGAGTCAGGCCCAAGCATCTGGAAGGACTCTGGTCAGAGCTATACCAGGTCCCAAGGGTCTTGCCCAGACAGAGCACACAGCCCAGGAAGGGCCCATGACCTCTCCTGTCCTTCTGCTCCCATCCTGTCCATCACTACCACCTGGGCCAGAGCTGAAGTGGGGCTGGGGCTGGTGTGGTGGGGTCCCCCCTGAGCTGGGGCATCTACCCTGACCCAGGAGCAAGGGAGGACCCCAGGATTTGCAATTGCCTGGAGGCTTGGGAATGGATGTGATAAGCCATCTAAACTATGATCTGAGAATTTGGGGTCCTCAAACCTCCAAGAGGCCACACTCCTCCCCTCCATCATTCCTGGCCAGTTCTAACTATAGGAGGCTCCCAAACACATGAGCATCCCTAGAGCGGCTACTGGTATCTGACCTGGTGCCCAGCACTGCCCAAGGGGCATCTTCTGCTACCTCCACTGTAGTGAACACCCCTTCTACTCACTTACATAAGGCAAGAGCCAATTGAACTCCATGTTGTTGACACCCAGAAGGTAGGGCACAGGTGAAACCTGCCCCTGGGTCAGGAGCACCGCAGGATCATCTGGGAACACGACACCGTCCACCACAGGACTCATGAACCATATAATCTACAAAGCAAGGGGCATTTCCAGCTAGCCCTCCCACATATCCTCCCAGGGTCCCTGTGACCTTGGGTACCCAGCTCAGCAGGTCCCCCTCCAGAGCCCAGGAGTTTGAGACTAAGGTAGAAGGACAACTTGAGCCCAGGAGTTGCAGTTTGCAGTGAGCTATGATCGTGCCATTGCACTCCAGTCGGGGTGACAGAGCAAGACCCTGTCTCTAAAAAAAAGAAAAGAAAGAAGAAAAGAAAACTTGAATTGCAGAATGTGGCCTGCTCACCTCTCTTGGGTCTTCCTGGGAGTTCAGGTGCTGGTGGAAGAATTTCTGTAGGAGAGAGGAGGGGATCAGAGGTACAGGAAGTCTCCTCAATGTGCTGCTGAGACAAGGTCTCTGGGGAAGTAGCTGGGGATGGCTGGGTACCAGGATAGGAGGGTGGCCAGCAGGCAGCCAGGTCAGGCAGCTGGAATGCTTTACTTACCATCTTCTTGGACACATGTATCACGTTGGCCCCTGAGAGTGCCCTCAGGCACTCGACCAGGATCTGTGTGCTATTGTGGTTGCAGCCAGCCAGGTGGGCAACCTTCTGTAGAGAGAAGAATGGGTAGGGGTGAGAGAAGTTTGGGTGTGCTTCCATCCTGCCTCTGAGCCCTGGGGGAGGAGAGGCACCCACCTTGGCCACTTTCAGTGGGTCAGGAGTGATGAAGATTTTGAGTACAGCAGTGCCACTCTGGGAAATGGCCCTGTGGAAAAGACCCCGAGCTAGGGGTGACATCATCTGTAATGGTAGGGAGTGGGACACTGATGAGATGCCTATGTAGGGCTACTTGGGCTGTTTGGGTATCTGTCTGGCCATGGCTGGGCAGCCAGAGGGAACCCAGGGAGGGTAAGCAGCTGGGAGGGAGTCCGGAGTTGGTGAGTTGGTGTTCTAGACCAACAGCCAGTGCCTTCCTGCTTCTGGTCTGTGCAGTGGGCCCCAGGGCTTCCAGAGGGCATCTAAGATTGTGGGAGAGGATCTGCTAGTGTAGGGAAGAGGTCTCTCTCTGCTTTGGGGCTAGAAATGAGAAGCAGGTGGGAGGAACTCCATGGTTTTCCCAGCCCCAGTTACCTGTGCTAACAGTTCTTAGCCTATTTCCATTGCCCAAGTTTGGGGAACAAGTACAACCTAGACCTCCTGTCCTGTCCCTTGGATAACTCAGACTTCATGTGCCCCAAACCTGCTCCAGCCAATCCCTATCTGGATAGCATTCCTTACCCCATACCACCCACTCAGTCCCAGGGGCCTTCTCTATCTCCTCTGCTCATCTCCAGATCCCAGCTGCCCCAGTCCTGTGCATTTGGCCTCCTGCATCACTCTGAGCCATGCTCTACTCTTCATCCTTCCTGTCTCTGCTTTAGAACCAGCTTCTTTCATTTGTCCCCAGGACAGCTGACCTGTGAACTCCTCTGGGATATACCCTACCCCTCCTCAGTTGGTTTGTAAGTGTCTGCTCCTGCTTCTTACTAACCCAGTCCCATGCAGCAGAGTGAACCATCTCTCTAAGTGCACATCTGATCATGTCACTTCCCTGCTTAAAACCTCCGAGCATTGCACTCACCAGTCCTGAGATACACATGGCCCCCGACGACTGGCCAAATAGAGTCACAGAACCTGGGTCTCCGCCAAAGGCCATGATGTTCTCCTGCACCCAGCGCAGAGCCGCCACCTGGTCCAGCAGCGCCCAGTTTCCGCGGGCTTGGCTATCGCCCGTGCTGGACGCGTGGGGTTCACGGTCAAGGTCCTGGGCCTCGACAGTGGGGTGTGTAGGGCTCCCACCCCGCCCCACTTTGCTCCTCTGAGACGCAGTTCTGCGACCACACCCCCTTCCGTAGAGTTAGGCTTGCTCCATTGAAACGGAATAGGCGCCCGCCCCGCCCACCAAGCATCAGGCCCCACCCCCGCCACGCTCCTCAAGCGGTCCCGCCCCATAGGCCACGCCCTTCCCTTCCACCTCGGTCCTGAGCCGCCTTGCGGAAGAAGCCCCGCCCCTGGCCCCGGCCCCGCCCACCTCAAGAAGCCCAGGATGCCGAGCCTGTGCTGCAGAGACACTAGCACCACTTTCTCGCGGGCGGCCAACTCGGAGCCCTCGTACGTGGAAGCGGAGCCCACGAGGAAGGCGCCTCCCGGGAACCAGACCATCACCTGGGCGAGGAAGGCCGAGGCCTGAGTGGGGCAGTGGGGTGGCAGAGTGGGACGGCAGGTAGTCAAAGACCAAGTACTCACCGGCATCAGAGGGTCCCCACGCGCGCGCGCTGGCGCGTACACGTTCAGGTACAGACAATCCTCACTGAAGCTCAGCCACTGGTATGGTTTCCGAGTGTTAAAGTATATGGAGGCTATCTGCCCCCGGGGCTCCTGAAGACACCTGCAGGCACGATGTGAGTTGCGGTCGCCGCAGCAGCGGCTGCAATGGGGACAATGGTTTCAACCCAGGTTCCGCAGTGAGGAGATAGAACCAAAAGCAAAATCCAGGCAGCCTCTGTGCGGGCAGGTGTGTGTCCATGTCCAAGAGGCTTCCACTAGCCTTAGGGTCCAGAATTGGGAAGCAGGCTGGTTTTCCCAGGAACCTTCCCTCTGCCTTGTGCCTCACCCCATGGGTCTGCTGGGGAGAGATTCCCAGCTCCTGTGGAAGACACTGTTGGTGCTGTCAAGGCCAGTCCCGGGTGCCTCCGTCTTTCATGCCCCACCCTCCCTTCAGTCTCCCTTCTGCCTCCCAAACAGCTCTAGAATATGGCTCCTTTCCTGCGTCCCCAGGACCACTGCCTTGTCAAGGCCATCAGCATCTCTGATCTGGACAGTGCCCCAGCCTCTTCACTCACACGCCTTTTCCAACTTGCCCACCGCATTCTGGCTGACCATGTCACTCCCCTTCTTAAAACTGTCCCTGATATGTACAACTATGATGTATAAATAAAAACAAACAATTTAAAAAAAACTTTCCCTGGTTCCCCACTACCTCAGGATAAAGTCCAGATTCACCCACACTGATCCAGACTCTCCTTTCCAACTAGTCATCTTCTTTCCAGCCACCTCTCTGCTCCAGTTACATATGGCCCCTTGCCTCCCACCTCCAAGCTCCTCTGCCTCTGTCCTCTCTGCCAGATGCTTTCTGCTCTGCCCAGCAAACTCCTACTTATGTTTAAAGCCCAGCTCAAGTGGTCCCTTCTCTTCTGCTCACTTCCCCTCTGTGCTCCCAAAGCTCTAACTAGTACTGGTTGGAGTTATTTCAATTGGTTGTTTTTCTCCCCAGGTCACTTCCAAGTCCCTGAGGGCAGGGGTAGAGGTTGACTCATCTGAGTCCTGGCACCCAGCCCAGTGCCTGGAATGTGTGGACATTTAGGGTATTTATGGAGCATGGGCTATCCAGCCACCTCACCTTTTCTTTTTGCTTGCCTCACACCTAGGGTGCCTATTCTTGTAACAGTTGATTGGGTGCCGGGAACCTGTCTGCCTATTGCTCTACTTACTTCTCTTGTCCCAGCCTGTTCCCAGAGCATCACCTGCTTGCTTTCATCAGTCCTTCCAACAACACTTCAACATACCTAGATCCAAACCTACCCTCTCCCACCCACTTTCCCAGCAACTGTCCTATCTCTCTTTCCTTCAGGCAAAACTTTTTAACAGATTGTCTTCCCCTCCACCTCCACTCAGCCTCTCCAAAGTCATTAGCAGGCAGCTCATCTCTATCTCTACAGATTGTTTTTGTCTTCCTTGCTTGACTTCTTGGCAGCAGCTAACATTGATATTCGAACACTGTACACTAAACCACATCTAGCATCTTACCATGAGAGCCAGGGCTCTTCTAGCCAAGAATTGGACTTATGAACAGCTGAGGCTTCTGTCCCCATCTCACCACCAAAGCCACTCCTGCCATGGTCACCAGTGACCTCCACCCTGCTAAATCTGTGTCTCATCTTACTTGTCCTAGCAGGTCCCAATATGGTTGGCCATGTTCCCCCTCTCGAACAGCTTTCTTTCTCAAGGCTTCTGTAATACCCCATTCTTCTGATTTTCCTACCACCTCCTTGGTGGCTCCTCCTTCTCTCCCAGGCCTAAGTGTGAGAGTGCTCAGGCCTCTTATCCTCAGTTTGTCTTATTCTGACCATTCTCTCTGCCATGTTGTTCTTATCCAGGCCCAGGGCTTCATGCCACTGACACGCTGATGACCAGTTTGCCTCCAGACCCCTTTAGCCAACCTCCTACCCAGCCTCTCCATGTGGATGTCTATCCACATGTCAAACTTAACATGCACCCAAATGAACTCTTCTTTTGCCCAAACCTGCTCTTGCCCCAGTTTTCTCCATTTTGATAAAGAGTGCCGTATTGCCTTCTCTGCTCTGGCTAAAAACTAGCCATTATCCATGATTCATCTTACTCCCTTGAGGCTCACATCCAATTCTCTCAAGCAAATCTTGTCAACTTTACCTTCAAAATAAATTTGGCATCTTATCACATCCTATCACCGCCACTGTAACTACCCTGGTAGAAACCACCCTCCCTGCGACAGCCTCCTCTCTCAACAGCTCCTCCCTTAACCACCACCCCATAGGCTGTTCTAAGCAATGCACAGATTCTTACACCTGACAACTCCATGTTCCAAACAGCCATTGTTCTGACAGCTCATGGCCAGCATTGTAACAGCTGACACCCAGACTTCTGTACATTAGACACCCTAACCTCCAAACCCCTGATCCCCAGGGCTGTAACAAGGTCATCCCATGTTCTGTCACTTGATCCTTCAGATTCTAAGTAACAGTCACAGAATGTTCAGAATGCCTGGGGTTCTCTCAGTGACAGCCAGTGTTCTAACAGTTAACACCCTGGTATTCTAGTAGCAGTTATGTTCTAAAAGTGGACAACCTGTTCTTAACAACTAGACATCCAAGGTGATACTTGTAGTTTTTTTTATATCAGCTGACACCCAAATTCTCAAAGTAACATTTTTCTAAACCCTCACTGAGGTTGCAGTGAGCTAGGATACTGATACTGAACGTTGTTAATGATTGCCGCAGAATGTTCTGGACAGTGGGTTATTTCAAAATCTGAATAAACAGTAAATATACTTGTTCTGGGTAAACTGCCAAGCCCAGTGCTTCAAAAGGCAGTCATTGTCCCAGTCATGGTAGTGTGACTTAAGGCTTGAGCCTGGCTGAGGAGACGTCAAGACTGTGGGACTTTACAACTGAGACTGAGCTGGTGCTTTCTCCACGTGGAGCTCCCTCTGCAGAGAGGGGCTGGTAGTGCCATGGGGCTTGTCCCTGTGCTCAAACCCCGAGAGAGAAGGAAGAGCTCAGGGCTCACTCAGGGGTGTGGGGTAGGAGTGAGCACTGTTCCTCAGACACATTTAGGAAAACTCAGCTCCCCAGCAGGTCCTGGGACACAGTCAGTGACCACCTCCCCCTTTCCTGGAGATCTCCTGTGAGAAACCAAGAACAGCATTGTCAGTGCCTTAAACACTAATCAGCTCATTATATAGGTTTGGAAACTGAGGCCCCAAATGGGCCCCAGGCCTGCCTGTGGTCACACGGTGAGTTTGTTCAAAGCCCCACCCAGAGGCAGACACAGGTCCACCACCCTCCTTAGGGTCTGTCCACCTCCCCATTGGCTGTCCTGTGGCTCTTACGCAGGTGGGTAGGTGGTGGCATTTCTGATTCCTTTCCAGGGCTCCAGGGGTTCTGGGGGGGCAAACCTGTGGACACCCACAGGAGGTCTGGAGAAGGGGACTCCAAGGAAGACATGGATGGGCATCTTCCTCACGTGCATCTGTTTTCCTTGGAGGGTTCCATATTTGGTGACTGCTAGAGGCTTTTTGGTGTGCAAGGCACCTGAGAAGAGAAGGGAGAAAGGTCACCCCAGCTCAGCAACTCAGTGACTCAGCCACAGATGGGACCCTGGCCCATTTGCCATGAGGACAAGCTGTTGCTTTCCCTAACAATTGATCATAGCAATAATGTATTTGACCACTTTTTCTTGTGTTTCTCTCAGATTTTTTTCTTTCATTATTTGATTTAAGATTTCAAAGCCATGTTGAAATCTTAAATCAAAAACATAGAAGTTCGTATTTATTATATGTGCCATTTCTCTGTGTCATTTAATGTCAATAAATGTGTCATTTATTTTGATTTCTGTTTGTCTGATATTAATATGGCTACACTTCTTTCCTTGTTGCTAACATTTGCCTGGCACAGTTCTTGGAAGAAATCACATACATATATGCATTTTCATTCTTATATATATATGGTTCAATACGTGTGTGTAAATTTATACATATAAAGGGCATACATGAGCACAGCTCATCTATAAAGAAATATGTGGAAATATGGGCTGGCACAGTGGCTCACGCCTGTAATCCTAACACTTTGGGAGGCCGAGGCAGGAGGATTGCTTGCGCTCAGGAGTTCAAGACCAGCCTGAGCAAGAGCAAGACCCCAACTCTACTAAAAATAGAAAAAAAATTGGCCGAGTGTAGTGGCAGGTGCCCGTAGTCCCAGCTACTTGGGAGGCTGAGGCAGGAGGATCTCTTGAGCCCAAAAGTTTGAGGTTGCAGTGAGCTATGAGGATGCCACTGTACTCTATCTGGTGTGACAGAATGAGACTCTTGTCTCCAAAAAAAGAGAAGGAAATATGCAGAAATAGAATAATCAAGTACATGCCTATATACACACATACACATGCATACAAGCACGGTTATACATAGGTTATAATGTATCCATTCGTAGCATACATGTTACACACACACACACATATACACATACACAGTACAAGGATACCTATACCATAGCCAGCTCTTGGAATAGATATGAAATAGGTCAAGTTTAATCCAACCTTCTGCCTATGGGTACTTCTTTCTTCCTTTTCTAGGTTCCCATCCTGCCCTACTCCTATTATGAAGAGTTGTTGAGGCCTCACATCTACTGTCCCTTCCTGAAGTGCCCTTATCTGTTTCTCCCCTTCCTCCCTTATCAGTACTGAATGGTTCTGTGCACCAGTCCTTTGGGGCTCATTCTGTATAGTGAGAGAAAGCAAATCTGATCCAAGTAATTACTGAACCTGGCTTTGCATCAGAATCATCTGGGGATCATTGCAAAAGTACAGATTCCTAGGCTCCACCCCACACTCTCTGAATGAGAACCTTAGGGTTGCATCAGGAAATTAGATTTACAAACCTCTCCAGGAGCTTTTGATGCAACTGGTTTTTAGCATAGCATTTGGAATCGATGTGATAGAGCACACCCTCACACTCCCAGCTTCAGGTAGCCAAAAAAATACCTCTCTGCCCACGTCCCCAGAACTCCACAGGTTTTATGTAAGCAATATCTGGGCACAAAGGGGTGGCTTTAATGGTGGCCCTCCAAGCATGGAGGCAGGCCAGTAGGGGCAAGGGCCATCTCAAACCTCCCATGTGTGTACAGCCCTTTGCCGTTTACAAAGCCCTTTCACACGGGCTTCTCCCTGGCCCTAGGGGGAGCTGGGGAGGCCCAGAGACCCAGAGAGGGGCAGTGACCAGCCTGTGATCTCACAGGACAAAGGCCAGGAGGCCACGGTCTGTCACATTACCTGCATTTGCCCTGAATCCAGGTCCACTCATGATGGAATAGTCAACAACTGTAATTCACTGGTCCTTTATTATAGTGCTGCACTGTGCCCACACTTTACATTATCTTACCTCATTTTTCTAAAAAACATATAGGGCAAATGTTATTATTATAGTAGTATACAAATGTGGAAACTGAAGCTCAAAGGGGTTATGTAAATTGCCCAAAGTCACACGGAAAGTATCTCACATCAGAGCTCTGCTCTAAACTATGATGTTTTTCTACCACTCCCCAGCCTCTGGGGGCACCTAACCATGTGGCACAGTGCTCTAGACCCCTGAGCAAGGGCACCCATGGAGTGGTCCAGATTCCAGCTCTGCTACCCAGAGGCAACATGTGAGCACTTATGAAAACAATATTCCACCTTACTGGTAGTCATAAAGTGCTAATTAAAACCAGGAGTTACAACTTCCACCTAATAAAAAATGGTGTCACCCAATTCTGATGAAGATAGAGTGAAAAGGACATTCTCATATACTCTTGGTAGAGGATAAATTGATACAGCGCCTTGGGAAGATAATTTAGCAAAATGTATAAACAGCCATAAAAATGTCACATGCCTTGATTCAGTAATTCCACTTTTGGGTCCCTCCCCTATGAAAATAGCCAAAACACATTAAAACAAAAATCTTTCTGAACCATAGTTATCTATACCATAGTAAATACTGGAAGCATCATTTATATCTGGGGACCAAGCAAAGTTAATATAAACTCAAACTATAAACTGCCTTTGGTAAGAATTTAAGTGAAAAAAGCAGAGTATAAAATTATGTACATTCTAACATTACAGCTATATATAAATATGCAATAAAAAGACAAAAAGAAAATGTACCAAATGCTAAAAGCGGTTTTAGCAAAGTTTCCCTTAAATTTAAAAAAATGGATGTAAAACTCATTTATTATAGAGGTCAGAGTAGTGGTAACCTTGAGATATTGACTGGGAAATGGTGAATGGGATGCTGGCAATGTTCTAGATCTTATTCTGCATGGTGGTTACATTACGTATAATATAATATGTAGGCCGGGCGCAGGTGGCTCAGGCCTGTAATCCCAGCACTCTGGGAGGCCGAGGCGGGTGGATTGTTTGAGCTCAGGCATTCAAGACCAGCCTGAGCAAGAGCAAGACCCCGTAATAGAAACAAATTAATTGGCCAACTAAAAATATATAGAAAAAATTAGCAGGGCATGGTGGGGCATGCCTGTAGTCCCAGCTACTCGGGAGGCTGAGGCAGAAGGATTGCTTGAGCCCAGGAGTTTTTTTTTTTTCTTCTTCTATTCAACATAGTGAAAATTGATGGAAGAGCCCAGGAGTTTGAGGTTGATGTGAGCTAGGCTGATGCCATGGCACTCTAGCCCAGGCAACAGAGCAAGACTCTGTCTCCAAAAAAAAAATAATAATAATAATAACATAATATGTATAAAATATAATATATGCAATTATACAGTGAAGATGTATGCATCTCGCTATATACATCTTATACCTCAATATACTTTTATTAATATGTTACATTGTTTTCACAGTAAAAAGTATAATACCAATTTTAAAAAGAAAGACATTGGGGAGCTGTTTGCAGGTGGTTAAGAAGAGAGACATTGGGGAGGTGTTTGCAGGTGGTTGGAGAGAGGGAGGCAGAAGCAGGCCTCCTGCTTGGGAGAAGGGAGGAAGGAAGAGGGAGGGAGGGAAGGAAGGAAAGACGTGGCCATGCCATGCTTTCAGATCCCTTCACCGGGTCCTGGGAGGCAGAAGATGCACTCCCCACTTTGCAGAGCAGCCTTGAGGCTCAGAGAGGCCAAAGTACTTGGCCAGACTCCCAGCTGGTGGGTAGAGTAGTGCCTTGAAATACCACTCTCCTTGTGCCTAGACCTTGTCTAAGTGCCTCTGCCCCACTGTCTCCCACCACAGTCCGGAGTCCTGGCCCATCTTTTTGAAAAGGGGTTCCGATGAGCTTCTGCGCTGGGAAGGGGGAAGGTGGGGGAACAGGGCACTTTTCATGTGACCACAGCCTCTTGCTCTGCACGCCTGGCAAATGGTAAAAGCACACTCCTTCTCTCGTGGTCAATTTTGTGGGTTTATCAGAGATGCCCTTTAATTGGGACCCCTATCCCACAGTTCCCATCCTTCCTCAATCCCCAGAATGTGGCATTCACTGCCCAGTTGAGAGAGGCCTGTCCCTGTGTCCCTCGTGCCCCCCTTGTCTGACACTGTAAGGAAGGGTGGGGGTCTTACCCAGGGCTGTCTGCACCATCAGGCTGAGAGCGAGGCTCACGCGCAGAGTCCACCTCATGCTCTGGCCAGCTCCGGCCACAGGCAGGAGTGATGTTAACACTGTGGATGCCAGATGATAGCTGTGTCTGCAGTGTGTGAGCACCAGATGGTCCCACTTTTATTGTCCCTTAATCCCTGCCAGCAGGTACTGGGGCAGGAGGAGTTGTAACTAGCTTTGGACCCGCCCACAGTCTTGTCTCCTCCTTTGACAACAGGTCACCCTAGATAGTTTTAGCTATAAACAAACTAACCAGCCTGCAATCCCTGCCAAGTGTGCTCATCTGTGCAATGCCTTAAAGTGGAGCTTGTGTGAGTCAAGCTCTGAGCACGCAGTAGATGCTAAGATTGAAGTCGACCACCTGATCACTTGGCCCCTCAGCCAACATTTCCTCTCTGTGGATTTAAGCGCCTTGGGCCTCTCTTCTCCCCTCTGCCAGTCTAGCCTCTCACCTTCCCTTCCTTGGACATCCTCACTGAATTGGCCAGGACCACGATGGAGCAGGGGGCTACACGAGCCAGGCATGGAAAGTTAACATGGCCACTGCCTCACAGGCTCAAGGTCCAGTTGGGGGAGCCAGACCTGGAAGCTACTAAGATGTGGGAGCCCAGAGGGGTGCCTGATGAGCCCAGGGTGGTGGGAAGATCTAATCTTCTAAGTAAAGGATAAGAGGGAGTTGGCCAGGCAAAGGAAGACCCTGCTTGATGTTGGGAGCCACAGAAGCAAAGCATTGGGGGTGGAGGGAAAGAGGGTAATTCCATCTTCAACCAAAGGTAAGGCAGTTCCCCTCCTTGTCTCCTGCCACAGTCTGGAGTCCTGGCCCACCTTTGTGAAAAGGGGATCTGATGGGCTTCTGTACTGGGGAGGGGGAAGGCAGGGGAACAGGTCACTTCTTATATGACCATAGCCTCTTGCTCTGCAGGCCTGGCAGATAGTTAAAGCATACTCCTCTCTCAGTCAATTTTGTGGGTTCTTCAGTAATGCCCTTTACTTGGGACATTTCTCCCATAGTTCCCATCCTTGTGACCCTTCCTCAGTCCCAAGGAATGTGGCACTCACTGCTCAGTTATGCTGACTGGGCTGTATACCCCTTTAAGGAAGGCCTGAGACAGACCCAAGGTGAGCCCCTGCCACCCATCCTACCAGATCTACACAGCAGGGGCGTGGCCCACCTCACTGTGCTAGGCTCACTGTGTCAGGCTGTGCTAGGCCCACCTCACTGTGTCAGGCTCTGGCTGGCTGGGCCTCCTGTGACAGGTAGCACCACTGCCCTTGACCCATGGTCTTGTGAAAAAGATGTCCACAGGCTTGAGGGGAAGGCAGTGGGGCAAGAATTCACAGTGAGGCAACAGCTCCCTCCAAAGAAAATCTCCACCCCAACTCCTTGCTAGCATAACACTCTAACTCCTCTTCAAGCCTAGAATGGCTGAGGGGCTCAGAAATTGTGGAAATGCTTCTCAGACCATATTCTACAATATTCTTGTGTGCTGAAGTGGCTTGTGGACTTTAAGTCTATAGCATCCTGGGGTCTGGGATGACACATCAGTGTCTCCTTCTTGTTACACCTTTGCTCTTGGCAAAGTATGTGTCTTTGTCTTCTGATGGCAGGTGTATGAATGATGCAGGCTTTCCTAAAGCCATTGAACAACATGGAGCAAGAGACCTAAAATTGCCTGCATCCTTTGACCAAGAAATTTGGTCTGGGAGACTGTTGAAAGCACACTAGATAATTGTTTATGTCATGAGTGTCATACGGTCTTATTGACAACAGCCTCACCCCAACACAACGGAAGGGATGGGTGAAGAAAGGATGTGATGTCTACAGAACATAATCTGTGTTACAGAGTTGGTAGCAGCATGTTCCACAAAATTCCACAGCAGTAGGCAGCTTAGTGTGGTAGTTCTGAGCCAGGCTGCCCGGGTTTGAATCCCAGGGCTGCCACTTAGTAGCTGTGTGACCTTGGCAAGTCACCTAACCTCTCTGAACCACAGTTTCTCCATCAGTAAAATTAGCATACTATTAATGATAGTATTATACTTATCTCACAGAGTGGTAGTGAGAGTTGAAAGGTTTATTATAGGAAAAGCATTTTAAACATGGTAAAGCTCATTGCGTTAGTGTTGTTACCAGCACTTGAGAAAAGGCTGATGTAGATAGAATTTGAAATTGCATATTGACTATGACCAGATGAGCTATGCAAAGTACACATCAAAATACTCCAAAGAAATCTAAAGTGGCTGGGCACGGTGGCTCACGCCTGTAATCCTAGTACTCTGGGAGGCCAAAGCGGGAGGATTGATCAAGGTCAGGAGTTCAAAACCAGCCTGAGCAAGAGCAAGACCCCGTCTCTACTAAAAATAGAAAGAAATTAATTGGCCAAATAAAAATATATAGAAAAAATCAGCCAGGCATGGTGGTGCATGCCTGTAGTCCCACTACTCTGGAGGCTGAGACAGAAAGAATGCTCAAGCCCAGGAGTTTGAGGTTGCTATGAGCTAGGCTGACGCCACGGCACTCTAGTCCGGGCAAAGAGTGAGACTCGGTCTCAAAAAAAAAAAAAAAAAGAAATCTAAAGTAACAGACAAGCAAGATTTGATACCAAAATGGTGTCTCTTGTTGGCCTAGGGTTGCAGGGTCATCAGTGACCTTGATTTTCTTTTTTAAAATTTTTCTGTATTTTGCATATTTTTTTAAATGAACATTAAGTGGCAGGTTCACAGTCAGTGTGAGGTTTAAAGGGACAGGGATGGAAGGACACAGAGGACAGGACCAGGGAAGTAGAGACTACCAGCAACTCCATCTGGCCTAGACAACATCCGTCTGTGTTGACCGCCTTCTTCTCCTCATAGGCTCATTCTGCCAGCCTTACCTGAGGGCTGTGGCCACATCAATAGGAATATGGATATCAGGCTGGAGGAGGTGAGGAAGCTGCTTTCTTCTGCTGCCTAGACTCTGACAAAGTTGGCTTAACTGCAAGCCAAGTACCCTGGAGTGTGTAACGAAAAGCTGTGGGGTGAAGGGCAGGGGAAGGGCGAGGTGGAAGACAGACAAGGTTGTCAGTCCACCTGCGGGCCTGGGGGCCAGCCACACATAGACTCCCCCACCCAGCTGTGAAGCTCCTTGGCCAGTTCTGTGCGGGCATCAAGGACCAATTCTGTCATCAGCTGGCTCTACTCCTGCCACCTCTCCCTGGAAAAGAAACAACATTTCACCCAGCCCATATGGGATGCAGTTGTGCCAGGCCAGGACACATGTGCCCACATGGGGCACAGAGGATAGTGAATGGGCGGCCAGGTCAACCGGGCAGCTCTGATACGACACTACCTTAGGGGTAAGAATCAGCTCTCAGAAAGCCTGGATGTTATTTTCCTAAGTCACTTAGCAGAGTTTACTTGAGAACATTCCTAAGTTTCTTGAAAAAGGGAAAAGATGTAATGCTGTGGAATGAGTATTGATTTCTGAGTCTGATAGACGAGGGCCCCAAGCTGACATAGTCTCTTACCATCTATGTGTCCCAGAGTATTTTTCTGAGGCTCAGTTGTCCCATCTGTAAAATGGAGCCAGCAATGACTGATTCAGAGGGTTGTGAAAATGAAACAAGTTATTATTATTATTTTTTTATTTTTTGCTTTTTGTTTTAATTATTGTTTATTGTTAGCGAAGGATTGAGTTCAGAAACAAGTTATTATTAAGTACAGTGGGCAGGACTGCACTAGGCACGCCATAGTGTGGTAGCAATTGCGATGTTTGTATAATTTCCCATATCTGTGGCTGTTTTACTGTTTAAAGAGGAAATGTGTAACTGTAAAAGACAATACAAATACTTTTTAAAATCTGAACTGATTTAAATAACAATTGCATGAAGGAATACAGAAATAGTATATTATTTGGCCTATAATATATAGAAATGTAATATATTTGCCAGTAAGAGCACAGAGGAGGTGAGTTGGGAGAAGCTGTATTGGGCTAAGGAAATGAAAACAGTAAAGTAATAATTATACAATGTATTTTGGGGTCTGTAACATTAACAGATAGAATATGTATAACAATAATGCCACAAAAAGGGGGGAAAGGGAATAGGAATATATAGGAATAATGTTTCTCTATCTCACTGGAATTAAGCTAGTATAAATCTGAAGCTGATTCTGATAAGGTAAAATGTATATGGTAAGCCCTAGAACAACCACTAAAAACGGCAACAACACTAAAAAATATATAGTGAAAAAAATCAACAAAGAAATTTAAATAGTTCATTTGAAAATATTTACATAATGCAAAGAAAGCACTAAAGGATAAAGAGAGGAACAAAAAAGATACAAGACCCATAGGAGGTGGGGCACAGTAGCTCAGGTCTACAGTCCTGGCACTCTGGGAGGCCGAGGCTGGAGGATCACTTGAGCTCAAGGGTTCCAGACCAGCCTGAGCAAGAGTGAGACCCTGTCTCTGCTCAAAATAGAAAACTTAGCCAGGAGTGGTGGTGCATGCCAGTGGCTGTGGCAATGAACGCCAGGAGCAGACAGGCCACCCAGACCAGGAACCTGGACTCTGCTCTCACCGCTGTCCCCATGCTCCTTAAAAGTGACTAAGCAGAAGCCGCAGATGGTAGAATGAGTCCCTCACCCTTTGGCACTACTAGTCTCTAAAGATCTTGTTATAAAAGCCTCTGTGGACCACCCCACCTGGCTGGTGGCCACGCCCCACAGGACCGGGTGCCTCACAGGGGCAGGGCTGGGTGAGTGCCCTGCAGAGGCAGGGATGATATGACAGCATCCCTCTGTGTTCAAATCCCAGCTTTCCTGACTTAGTGACCTCCATGAGACTTTGTGTGCTCATCTCAAGATGCCCATGTCACCGACTTGAGGGAATGATGGCCACTGAGCCTGGGGTGCCACTCCGAGTGGGCCAACAGGCCTGGGGTGGGGGCTGGTGTGCAGTCTGGCCTCCCAGGAGCCTGCCTGAGCCCTGATGTGGACTTAGGGGAACCGAAGTTGATTTTTTCAAAATTGTGGTGAAATTCACATATCATGCAATTAACCATCACAGAGTGCACAATTCACCAGC
>VBSM01000949.1:9338201-9349479 GCA_008086735.1 Cheirogaleus medius
TTCTGCTGCATCTCCCCCACCAGATGCAAACACAGCTCCCATGCAAAACCAACACCATCCAAAACCTCCCTTGACCCACTTTGCCCTCCAGCTATTGTTTGCACTCACTGTTCTGTTCTTGTTGCTAGCAAAGCTAAAATCATCCAACTTTGCTGTCTCCACTTCTTCTCCTTCCAGTCTCTCCCAGAAGTTGTTCTTGACCTCCACCCCATCCACAAGGCCTGTTGTCGGTTCAGTGTCTCCCACCCAACACACTCGGGCCTGAGCCATGCTCCAGCCCCCTGCCTGGGCAGATGCTCTCTCTGCCCTTAGCACTCATGACCTAATCAATACCTGGGCCATGGGTGCTAAGAGGTCCCCAGCTCCTCCCAGCTCAGGGGTGTGTACAAAGCTCCTTTGTGTTAACTGGGCAACAGAGAGCTTCCCCCTAATCCCAGGCCTGCTGTTCACAGCCGCTGGGGTGCAGGTCCTCGCGTGCTCCACTCCTGGCGGAGGTCCTGACATTGATGATGACTGAGGCAGTGGTACAAATGTGAAATGAGAAAGGAAGAGTCTCAGGAGTCTATATGTGTGTGTGTGTGAGGAAAAACCATATATATATATCATCTATCTACATATATATAGAGACAGACAGACAGACAGACAGAGTGAGAGAAAGATGGAAGGAGAGGCTAAACGTCCAGGGAACCAACCGCAAGGAAATACCATTGCACACCCATTAAAAACAATCGGATCTAGCACTCTGGGAGGCTGAGGTGGGTGGATCGCTCAAGGTCAGGAGTTCAAGACCAGCCTGAGCAAGAGTGAGACCCCGTCTCTACTATAAATAGAAAGAAATTAATTGGCCAACTAAAAAAAAATATATAGAAAAAATTAGCCGGGCATGGTGGCACATGCCTGTAGTCCCAGCTACTCAGGAGGCTGAGACAGAAGGATTGCCTGAGCCCAGGAGTTTGAGGTTGCTGTGAGCTAGGCTGATGCCACGGCACTCTACTCCGGGCAAAGAGTGAGACTCTGTCTCAAAAAAACCCCAAAAAAAACCACAAACAAACAACAAAAAAAACCAGTCGGATTTAAGACCCCAAAGACCCATCATGACCCAGCGTTGGTGAGGACATGGAGCAAGTGCAACCCTCAAAGGTGGTTGGGGGGGATGCAAAAATAATATAGTCATTAGGGAAGACAGTTTGGCATTTCCTTTAAAAGCTAAACATACTGACCATATGATCTAGCAGTTCCACTCTCAGGTTTCCACCCCCAAAGAAATGAAAGCATTTGTCCACACAAAGACTTGTCTGAAAATGTTCACTGCGTTGTTATTAAAAATAGCCACAAAATGATAATCACTCAAATGTGCTTCAACTGGCACATGGATGAAATGGAGTATTTCCATACATGGAATAATACTCAGTGAGAAAAGGAAGAAACTACATGTTGAATCAGAAAACATGATGCTAAGTGACAGAAGCCAGTCACAAATGATTCCATTTATAGGTTATTTTTGAAAAGGCAAACTACAGCAACAGAAGACAAATTGGTGGTTGCCTGGGATCAGGATCAGGACAAGGACTGACTGCAAAGGAACATGAGGGAACTTTCTGGGGTGATAGAAACATTCTCAAACTTGACGTGGTGGTGGTTGTATGTCTTATACCCTTACTCAAAGTTATCAAACTGTACACCTAAAACGGGGGAATTTAATTGTAATGTAAATTGTTCCACAGAAAAGCTGTTAAAAAAATAACAATTAAAAGCCTAAAAAGTAGTCCTGGGAATCCACTCTAGGAAAGTATACTATGCAACTGCAGAAATGAAAAACATATAGGCCGGGCGTGGTGGCTCACGCCTGTAATCCTAGCACTCTGGGAGGCCGAGGCGGGCGGATCGCTCAAGGTCAGGAGTTCAAAACCAGCCTGATCAAGAGTGAGACCCCGTCTCTACTAAAAATAGAAATAAATTAATTGGCCAACTAAAAATATATAGAAAAAATTAGCTGGGCATGGTGGCGCGTGCCTGTAGTCCCAGCTACTCGGGAGGCTGAGACCGGAGGATTGCTTGAGCCCAGGAGTTTGAGGTTGCTGTGAGCTAGGCTGACGCCAAGGCACTCACTCTAGCCTGGGCAACAGAGTGAGACTCTGTCTCAAAAAAAAAAAAAACATATAGAGGCATGTTGTGCATGCAGGAAGTGCACAATAAATACTTTCAGGGTGCAGTGGAAGCATTATGTGCCAGTCAGTGGTCACTAAAAGGAGCATCTTTTCTCTCTCTCTCTAATTCGAGGCACCCCAGGCTTAACGTTATCCTTGGCTGCCACCTGGTGGCCAGAGTGGGTAATACAGGACTCTTCATTTTTCAGCCCAGACTTCATGAGGCCCTGTGGTTGGGCTTAAATGCAGTGGGTGGAAAGGAGGAATTTCCCCCTGAGAAAACTGGTACTCTGGCCTGGCGCTGTGGCTCACGCCTGTAATCTGAGCACTATGGGAGGCCGAGGCAGGAGGATCGTTTGAGCTCAGGAGTTCGAGACCAACTTGAGCAGGAGTGAGATCCTGTCTCTACTAAAACAAATAGAAAGAAATTAGCTGGACAACTACAAATATACATAGAAAAAATTAGCTGGGCATGGTGGCGCATGCCTGTAGTCCCAGCTACTCGGGAGGCTGAGGCAGAAGGATTGCTTGAGCCCAGGAGTTTGAGGTTGCTGTGAGCTAGGCTGACGCCAGGGCACTCTAGCGCGGGCAACAGAGTGAGACTCTGTCTCTAAATAAATAAATAAGACTCACAAAAAAGAAAAAGAAAAGAAAACAAAACCGGTGCCCCAAGAGGGCAAGTAGATCAGAAGTAGGGGGATAGGGGCAGTGCTAGGGTGCTAGGATCTATGGGACAAGGGATACAGCCACTTAATGACAGAGATAAGTGATTTGGGGGAACAGACAGATTGGATACAATTTGTCACCTTTGCATACTGAGATAAAATATAAGAGTGTTTTTTTAGGGGGAGAAGTGTATAGGGACAACTGTGTTCTCTTATGCCTGGACCTTCTGATCCCTCAATCCCACTTCCAGGACACCCCCACAGACAAACATCTTCCAGGGTGTGCTGTAATCATGTAAGTGCAGGCCCCACCATGTCTGCAGAACCACTGAGAATGAGAGTGACCATCAGGAGACGGGTGAGTGAGGGACCTGCTTGGCTATCCTGCCCACCGCAGGGCCAGCCCTGGCTCCAATGGCCTGTGGGCAAGCCTGGTCCTGCTTCTCACAAAAAAGGGGTCAGTCACCTCTGGGAGACACAGGGGAGTGGCTGGGTTGCTTTACATTTCAATGATAGGTGACATTTAGTCTAGGGTGACAATAGGTAGGGACAGGAAGTTTTACATTTCCAGTGGTTGGTAACCTCAGTGGCTGAGATCCAGGAGCTCTAGGTGCTATGGTCTCAACGTTTGTGTCCCCTCAAAATTCACAGGTTGAAACCTAATCTCCAATGTGATGGTTTAAGAGACGGGACCATTAAGCGGTGAGGGGGATCAATGCCCTTATAAAAAAAGCCTGAGGGAGCTTGTTTGCCCCTCCCACCATGGGAGGACACAGTGAGAAGGTGCCATCTATGAACCAGAGAACAAGCCCTCGCCAGACACCAGATCTGCTGGCACCTTGATCCTGGACTTCCCAGCTTCAAGAAATGTGAGCAACAAATTTCTGTCATTTATAAGGCACCCAGTGTATGGTATTTTTGTTACAGCAGCTTGAATGGACCAAGACATTAGGGCTTCTGGTGTCCAGGTTTTCTGTTGGCCACTTATGGATAAGAGGGCACGTGGAGCTTGTGGAAGAGGTGGACATTGGCTTTTTATTTCCCAGAATATTACGGGGGTACAAATGTTTAGATTACATATATTGCCTTTGCAATCACCAGAGTCAGAGGTACAAGCGTGCCCACCCCCAGACAGTGTGCACCATACCCATTAGGTGTGAATTTACCCATCCCTTCCTTCCCCCGATGAATGTTAATACCATATGTGCACATAAGTGTTGATCAATTAGTACCAATTTGATGGTGAGTACATGTGGTGCTTGCTTTTCCATTCTTGTGATATTTCACTTAGTAGAATGGGCTCCAGCTCTATCCAGGATAATACAAGAAGTACTAGATCACCATTGTTTTTTGTGGCTGAGTAGTACTCCATGGTATACATATACCACATTTTATTAATCCACTCATGTATTGATGGGCACTTGGGTTGTTTCCACATCTTTGCAACTGTGAATTGTGCTGGAGATCAGCTTTTGAGACAGGTATGGGCAACCTTCCCCAAAGCACCTCCCTCCAACTGGGGCAGGCCTGGGGGCTCTGAGGAGAGGAGAGGGTGGGTGGGGAGAAGGTGGAGGAGAGGAGGGAAAGATGGAGCCCTGAGCCCAGTGGAGCACTGGGGAGGGTGGGCTTCCACGAGGCTGTGCCCCTGCACTGCTCTGTGGGGGATTGATTGACTATGTCTAAAAAGAGAAGACTTGTGGCTGGCTTGACAACTAACATCACACAGTAGGTTCTTAATAAATGTTTCCTGAGTGGACACGTGGAAGAATGAATGAATGGCTATGAGAGGGATGGAATCAACTGCTGGCTCCTCGGTGGCTGTGTGTGGGCACACAAGGCAGACCCCACCACACCGGTGCCCACCCCCTCGCTCCCCGACACAGGAGCTACAGTTCTGTGTGCTTCTCCTCAGCCACCGTTAGCTCCTGAATCTTCTGGGGCAGGGTCTCCGTCCAGAACTGGAGCCTGTGGGCCTTCAGGGCCCGGCCCACTACAGGCTGAATGTCCAGCTGCAGGTACTGCTCCTCCTGGTCGAACACGGGCCAGTGGGGCAGACCCTTGCCGTTGGGGTCCCTGCAGACATGCGCTCCCACCAGGGAGTGTGCGGGTCACTCCAAGCCCTGCTCAGCCCAGACCCAAGCGCCCCGACTGTGTCAGGCAAGGCAGCCAAGCAGGCCACATAGGCCTGCGGAAGGAGGGGGAGGTTTCTAGATACAGGAAAGAAACTACCCCCCACTAGTGTCAGCTCCGCATGGGGGCAGGGCACCCTGGTCTGTTTTGCCCCTCCAGACAGACCCTGGTGGGAACTCAGCTCTGTGCCCAAGCTCCAGGTGGGGGTGGGGATGGAAGGGGTGTCCTGCGCCTATGAGCCCCCGCCATGTGAGTGGGTCCTGGAGCTGGGGAAGGGGCTATCATGTGATTAGGGACACGTGTATGCTACTGAGCTCACCACGGACAAGGGGAGTGCTAGACGGGTTTGCTCCCTGGGGAGTGGAGGTGGGGCCACCATCTCACCCATTTCGAGCAAAATTGGCCCAGTACTTCATCATCTTCCTGCTCAGAAGCTCCTCCTCCTTGGTGACTTCAACTGCACAGAGGAAGAGGACACACGTCCAGGTCAGGGACAACCCCAGTCCAGCTGCAGGGTCACGCACTACACTCCCCATCCAGGTGCAGCTGTCCCTGGCACCCCCAGGTCTGCTCCTCTGCCCCTCCCCTACCACCCTCCCACACTCTCTTTCCTCAGCCCAGCCTCTGGCTGACTCAACTCTGGGCTCACTGTTGGGCCAGACGGCCTGTTCTTCCTTCTCACACCGGGAGGCATATAAGAAACAAATAAGCCTTTGAAACACCCCTCCCAGCCCTGCACCCATGCCAGACACCCATCCCAGGGTGGGGAGCAGTTGGGGGAGTGCAGGCTGCAGTCTAAGGAGTCTTGGATTCTAATCCTGGCTCAGCCTTTGGAGCTGTAAGATCTAGGACACCTCATCCCATCCTCTCTTTCAGCCTTGGTTTCCTCATCGGTACAGTGAGGGCAGTCACCCCTCAGGGACCCAGCCCAGGTCCCATCCCACCTCCTGGGGAAGGAGAAAGACTCACTGTATTTGCCCCAGAATAAGGTTCCCAAAACAAAGAAGATCTCATCGCCATGGTCGGCCTTCACGTGTGGTGGCTTGGTGTCCTTGAAGAAGCTGGGCCGATGCTGGAACTCATAGAAGTAGACAGGGGCACAGGACCCTACGGGGTGGACAGGCTGTGACATGGCAGCCCCCCCACTTGGAGCTTTCCTGTGTCACTCATGGTGACAAGACACCCAGGTCCGAAGCTGGCTAGAATCTAGACAATGGGGTGGGGAGCCCTGGGCTGGAGCAAGGGCAGCGGGAAGAGCTGGGTTAAATCACGGCCTTGGACTTCCTAGCTGGGAGGTCTTGAGCGAGTCACTGAAGGTCAGTAATTTCAGTTTTCTCACACATAAAATGGAGAATGTCTGGCTCTTAGACAAGCTGTGAGGATTTACATCAAGTGTCTGGTTCCCAGGGGCCCAAGAAAGATGCGGATGGGGATGTGGACACCGACAGACCTGGGACCCCAGCTCTGAGCTGCCTCCTTGCCAGTCAGGCCTCAAGTACAAATATACTCACGCTGAGAATGTGCTACTCGGAGTGCAGGGATCACGAAGATGGAGTCCGCCATCAGCTCCTGGTACTGAGCTTGGAGGGTCTGGGGGTCCTTGCTGTCCCCCATGTACTCCTCCATCAACAGGTCACCAAACTTATGAGGCAACATCTACCCCAAGTGGATCAGGAAAGGGCAGGTTAGGCTGGCTGCCAAAGGCAGGGAGGCAGCAGCCTTAGGGCTGGGGCGATGGGCCATGGGATGGAACAGGGAATGAGGGCAAAGGGACAAGTTCTGAGGTGACCCCTCACCCCCAACACACACATACCCTGGGTATTGCTCATGGGGGTCACTGCTTGGGCAGGACATCTGAGTTTCCCTGCCTGAGGGAGGAGAAAAGCCCCTCTCCACTGGGACAGGACCCCAGGACCTCACCATCTGTTTGAACATTTTCTGCAGAACATCCTCCCAGGCCTTTCTGTCCATTTCCTTCTGGGTGTCATAGAGGCCCATAAACTGGATGGTGGGGGAGAGTCGTCAGTTGGGTGTGGAGTGGGCATGGAGCTACTAAGCCCTGAGCCCTCCCCCCACAGCAAATGGGCTCCTCGGGCATCTGAGGCCTCGAGACTGGGCCTTACCTTGGGGATCATCCAGCCATACTCATCATTATTGACACCAATGATGCTAGGGACAGGCTGGAAGTCGGCAGAGGTCAGCATCTCCTGGGGGTGCCTGGGCAGGAAGGCCCCATCCACCACGGCGGGGATGATCTCAACGGCCTGAGGGGGTGTGTAAGGTCAGGGAGCCAGGTTGGCTCCCAGATGTTTTCTGATGCCCTCTGAGTGCCTTCCACCCCGTCCTGGCTCATCCCAGGATGCTCACGTCCACCCGGGAGGTCTTGCGCCAGGCTAGCTCGCCCTGGCCTCCATTTCATCCAGGGCTATGTGGACACCAAGGCATGGAGATGAGGGAACTTGCCCAGGTGGTATGAGGACACCCAGCCGCCTGCCCCATACCCCATCTGCCATTTCATCCACACCTGCATCCATTTAGCCCGACCTTGTTAATAGCCAGAATCTCCTCTTCACTCTTGCCCCGCAGGCAGCCCACCAGGGCCTCTGAGTCAACCCGGTCACAGGCAGACAGGTTGGCCACCTGTAAAGGGACCAGGCAGGGGCTGGCTCATCCTTCTGGGTAGGGGAGAGGAGTTTGCCCAAGGCCGTGGCTGGGGGCAGGGGCACCCCAAATCTCACAGGGTACTGGGTGTGGATTCCTGCAGTTTTGGAATTGTTCCAACTTCCTCGATGGTTCTGCCCACGATGGGGACCCCCTTGGGTGGCAGCTTTGCAGGCCACAGAAAGTACCCAGCCTCTGTATGGCAGAGCTGTGTGGTTCTGACCATTGAGCCCCTCAGGAATCCCCGTGTAGGTGGCAGTTCCCAAGGTACCCCGATGGTCCTTGCTCTATCTGTTTAACAGACAGAGGCGCTGAGAGGGAGGTGACAGGGCAGCAGGTCTGGGCTTCCATGGCTGAGGGCACTCACCCTGGAGGCCATATCAGATGTGTTGGCGATGAGGCCAGACAGCAAGGCCACACCACTCTCCATGATGGCACCGTGGAAGAGTCCTTGGGACATGGGGGACAGAACATGTGAGGACACGCTTACGCCACCTGCAGACTCGCCAAAAATGGTGACACGGTTTGGGTTGCCTCCAAAGTGGACGATATTCTGCTGGACCCAGCGCAGAGCGGCAACTTGGTCCAGGTAGCCCCAGTTGCCAGTTGCATGCTTGTCTCCAGTGCTGGGAAGTGGCAGAGACACAGATCACAGGACTGTCCTAGCTCCACTCAGCCCGCATGGCCCAGCCCAGCCCCAGTTTCACCTGAAGAAGCCCAGGACGCCCAGGCGGTACTGGATGGTGACCACCACCACGTCCTCGAAGGCTGCCAGCATGGAGCCATCGTACATGGAAGCCATGCCCACGACAAACGCTCCACCGTGGATCCACACCATCACCTGCAGAAACCAAGGCAGACACTGCATGGCTCCCTCCCAGCCCACACCCCGCCAGGGCTGCTGCAGACCAGCCACTGCTTTGCCCACCTCCCCACACAGAGAGAACTGCGGCAAGACCTCATGACCTGGGCCATGGGGAGGGACCCAAGACCAGGCCTCCCAAACTTATGTTTCAAAGCATGGCTCTGCTACTCGCAGAACCCTCACTGAGGTGAAAACAAAAGAGGTGTCTTCCTGATTGTCCCACATGAACATTAATCAAAATTGTCCTCTATTCTCATAGGCCCAACACATCATCCATGGCTGGGTCTTTGGTGACCTCAAAGTGCAGCCCTCAGGCACCTGAGTGGGTTCATTGAGTGAGTCCTGGGTCCATCCCAGGCACAGCCTTTGACCTCTGGGAGCAGCCAGAGATCTGCAACCCCATGCCCAGAGGTCAGCTGTCCACTCTGGGTAAAAAGCACTTCTTGAACCTGATAGTGAGAGGCTTCTCAATAAGGTCCACACTGCGGCAGGGCCCAAGCTGATATTGCAGAAGAAATGTCCTCCCTTCCTCCAGGTGACTGTGGCCTGACACTCACAGGCAGGTGAGAGCCCTCATGGGCATGGGCAGGTGTGTAGATGCTGAGGTACAGACAGTCCTCGGACACAGGGATGAAAGGCGTAGTCACATTGAACATGTACAGAGACTGTTCATTTGTTATAGTGAAGTCCTGTAGACACCTGTTGGCCGTGGCAGGCAGTCAGTTCAGGGGCCGTGCTGTGGCTAAAACCAGACCCTGGGTCCAGATTTGCTCCCAGCCACCATTAGCCCCCTTCTCCTTGACACCCTGCTTACATGTGATTCTCCTCTAAAGTCCTTTCCCACCCAGTTACAGGCCAAAGGCTCTGGGGAAGCTGGGATGGAGCTTGGCCATGGTGCCTGGCTCTCAGGGTTCTGGAGGGCTTTGGATATCACACCTCTGGAGGCTGGGAAACCTTGACTCTTAGGGGTCTCTGTGACAACCATTGGCTGTATCCGTGCATGTGTTGACATTGACCACCGTATCCCTGTACCCACTCAGATATGGAACAGGGGAGCAGCCCACATACATGCACCTCAAGAATGAGTGAATGTTAATTTCTCATGTGAAGGGCAGTGGGTTTCCCTCATCCCAAGTCTAGACTCTCAGGGAACCTTATTACTCCCACATAGTCTCTAGCTGTAAGAACACACATGTGTCCCATGGCCAATGGCACCTGGCCCTGCCGGTTGACACAGTGACTGTGGAGAGTGGGGGTCCCTATGGAGCTACCACTGCTGCCCTCCTCAGGGTCTACAGTATCTGCTTATTAGAGTCAGGGGCTCCTATAAAGGTCACAGAACCAACCCAACCCTCTCCCAGAGATGCCTCCCACTGGTGGCAGAGAACACCTGGCATAACTAGAATCTGGGAGGTACATGTCTCTGCTCCTCCCTTCAGCACCTGGAGCTAATGCCCTCGGAGTACTGAGCCCTGAGCCCGGAGTCTGGGAAAGTTGCTCCACCCTCCCAAGCCTCAGCGTGCTTCTTGGAGTAACACACGTGGGAACCCCCCAGACTCACAGGGAAAACTGGCTGTAGGTTTTGGTGAAGTGACAACTGCAGCCTCGCTGAGCTCAGGTTACCCCACCCCACCCGAGGGCCTGGAGTTCCCTGGACTCTGGGAGAACTTACATGGCTGGGTAGGAGGTCCCATCTCTCACACCACTCCAAGATTCGGGGGGTTCAGGGGGTGCAAACCGCAGCAGCCCTAGAGGTGGCTTGGCAAAGGGAATTCCCAGGAAGGTGTGGACCCCGACATCAGTGCCCTTCACGTGGATGAGGCTCCCGCGCACCTGCCCGGTGCTTGTGGTTCGGATAGGGCTGGCAGAGTCCTGACCTGTGGGCAGAGAGACAGACACCAGGGTTAGGTCTGCCCGATCAGCTGCCCTCCCAGACTGTTGGTATTGCCACCTCCTTGCCATCCTCAGCTCAGCTCAAGGACTGTGATCCCCAAACACTGGCTTTACAAACGTCCTACCTGTAACACTGCCCCCCGACCCACACCTTGCTGGGCCTGTCCCCAGCCTATCCCACCAGGCTCACTGAGGCCCCTTGGGGCTTGCCCCCATCATTCAGCCCTAGGAGCTGAAACAAATGGTCACATGCACCTGATGGGACGAGGGTGTCCTTTCAGTGAACTGTGTGCCAGGTCAGGTGAGGCAGTACTACTGTAGGAATCCCACAGGCAAGGTTCTTGTCCTCAGGGACCTCATGGTCCAGGTGGCAAGAAATGACATACAGAAAGCTCCTCCGAAGAAGGAATGATCTTGGTGAGAAGCGCTACGAGAGAGGTGCAGCTGTGACGAGGCCGTACAAAGCACAGCCTGCCTGCTGTGGGGTCAGGGGCAGGAATTAAAAGTCACTTAGTGGAGAAAGGCAACATTTTTGGTTTTTTTTTCAGAGACAGGATCTTGATCTGTTGCTCAAACTTGAGTATAGTCGCTCAATCATAGCTCACTGTAGCCTTCCGGGCATAAGTGATCTTTCTGCCTCAGATCCTGAGTAGATGGGACTACAGGCTACAACACCACATCCGGCTATTTTTTTTATTTTCTGTAGAGACAGGGGTCTGGCTATATTGCCCAGGCTGGTCTAGAACTCCTGGCTTCAAACAATCCTCCTGCCTCGGCCTCCCAAAGTGCTGGGATTACAGGCATGAGTCACTGTGCCCAGCCCCAACATTCTTTTTTTCTGTTTTTTTGAGTCAGAGTCTCATTCTGTTGCCCAGGCTAGAGTGTCGTGGTGTCAGCCTAGCTCACAGCAATCTCAA
>VBSM01000949.1:9369589-9380752 GCA_008086735.1 Cheirogaleus medius
GTTGTGCATTCATGGAATTTAGTCTTCACAGCATCTGCCCTGACATAGGTTCTCCTGGAGCCTCATATTCCAGAAGGAGAAACTGAGGCTCAGCTGGGTTAATTAAGCTGCCCAGGCAAGAGCTGGGTTTCTGGTGAAAGTCTGTCTGATTCCAGAGCTCAGGGTCTTAACCATGAAATACTATATCGCCTCTTTCTCTTATAAATATAGTAGATCATTTTAGCTTTTTCTCATTCACACATGTTTTGAGTGGGAGATCGGATAATTCTCTAAATATTTAATCCTAGTTGACTTTGATTTTAACTCTAAACTTGTAACAGCATTGCTTTTTAAGCAGGGTCTTAGTCTGTGGGGAAATTGACATGGAAGGGAATGGTAAAGTTTTTCCCACTCACTGTTTTCCCTGAATAGTGTCATGTTTAATCTGAAGCATTATAATTAATGGGATTGTGATATTTGTGGAAACCAGGATGAAATCAATTTCATTACACCCAGACAGAACAGGTCTGCGAAGGCACAAAGAAGAGGGGGCTCATGTTTGTGTGTCTGAGATAAGAACTGTTTTCTAGGGATTTCTACAAACCCCAAAAGAAATCCCATCACGTCTTTCACAAATCTTCTGCTTTGCATGGCTTGCAGGTTTTGCACATATAGGTATATTTGTATGGTAAGGTTTATCACTAGACATTCTTTACGACTGCAGTGATTCAGATAATATGCTCTTAAAATAACACTTGTCTGGTAATGCCATCTCTACCTGTGAACCAAAGACAACTCTGGCCTTGAGACTATGGAACCAATGAACTCTGTTTCTAAGCATCTTACATGAACCTCCCCCTGTTTGCCAATAAAAGCTTCATTTTACCCTTCCCTTGCCAGATGCACGTATCATTTGCCATTCCTGCATCCTGGGTTATAATCCTCTTTTCTCATTCTTGAATACACTCAGCACATTTGGAGATATTTTCCTGTGATGTCTTTTTCATTGGTTGACAGGACATTGTGTCCCTGTAACTAAAGTTAAGGTTACTGTCTAGGAAAGAAATTGGGAGTAACAGGCCGGGCGTGGTGGCTCATGCCTGTAATCCTAGCACTCTGGGAGGCCGAGGCGGGCCGATCGCTCAAGGTCAGGAGTTCGAAACCAGCCTGAGTAAGAGTAAGATCCCATCTCTACTAAAATAGAAAGAAATTAATTGGCCAACTAAAAATATATAGAAAAAATTAGTTGGGCATGGTGGCACATGCCTGTAGTCCCAGCTACTCAGGAGGCTGAGGCAGGAGGATCGCTTGAGCCCAGGAGTTTGAGGTTGCTGTGAGCTAGGCTGACGCCATGGCACTCTAGCCTGGGCAACAAAATGAGTCTCTGTCTCAAAAAAGAAAGAAATTGGGAGTAACAGAGGAGACCTGCCCTTAAAAGGAAAGGTACAAGGGATTGTCTGAGGATGAATGACTAAAATGGCAATCTGGGTGTGACCTCAGGGAGGGGTGAGTGGCTGTAGCAGTTACTGGGAAAGGCATGGGGGCTGTCTAGTTCTTCTGAGAGGAGACTTCTTGGAGGCAGGACACGTCAGGCATCTCTGACAGTGCTGGAGGGAGTTCCCAGACCAAACATTGAACAAGCGGGTGTCCTCTCAGCCACCAGAGAGGTGTGTTCAGTCACACCTCACAAGGCAGCCAGTCAAGGCCAAGTATTGGACTCAGTGCTAGAAACCTGGCAGTGAAATAAGCGGCTGTGTTCCTGCCCTGTGGAGCTTGTTGGTGGTCTAGAGGGGGAGCTGGGAGGTGAACAAGAAACCCCACCAGTCAGTGTGGACACATGGATTGTAACTGAGCCACAGAGAAGTACAGGATGTTGGGAGAGAACGTGTGACCAGGGACCTGAGGTTGATTATATTAATAGAGATGCATCTTTACAAAGGGGGCCTTCAAGGACAAGGGGACCCTAGTGTAGGTGTGCGTGCGTGAGTCTGGGAAGGTGTTCCAGACAGAGAACTGCAAGTGGTCAGGTCCCAGGACAGCAGAGAGGCTCCTAGGTGTGGGAGACTATAAAAGGCGGCCAGGGTGGCCAGAGCGGAGAGAGGGAGGGGGCGGTGCAAGGTGGGGCTGGAGGGCGGGTGGGGACTGATCCTGAAGAGCTTTGTGGCCATTAGAAGTGTTTGGGGATTTGTCCTAAACTCAGTGGAAGCCATTGAAGGGCATAAACCAGGGAGCGTTTCTAAGGTGCCATGCTGGCTCTTGCGAAGAGAGGAATGGGAGGGGACGAGGGTAGATTTGCGGAGTGCTGAGGTCCTGGCAAGAGGTGAACACAGTTCTCAGCTTTCAGATGGTAACAAAAAGAAAAAGAAAAAAAGAGGTGAGCATGAGGTGTCTCGGTGTAAGGTAGTGGCAGTGGAGATGGAGCAAAGCAGGTGGGTTAGAGTTTAGGTTTGAAGGTTATTGCAATGGGAATTAGTGATGGATTGGGTGTGGGGAGTGTGGGTTAAGGGTAACTGGGTAAATGGAGGTGCTATAAGTGACATGGGAGAGATGTCCCCCCATGTGTTGGCTGGTTAACACCACTCCCTTTAGACCTTAGATCAGAGATTATTTCTCAAGAGAATCCCTCCTTACCCCTCACCAGTCCCTTCCCTGCTGAGATGAGCTCTCATTGCCTCATGCACCTGCTCCTTTGTAGCTGTGCACAGTTGTACTATTGCACACATTTGTAAGTTCCTCTTATACAGCCCTGTCTTCTACTGTATCATTTTGTTCCCTCTCACAATTCTATGTGTAGTGCCAGCCACAGTACCTGGCATATGTTGAATCAATAAATGACAGAGAAGGAGGCTTGGAGAGAAGATTAAGACTTAATTTTGGACATAATTAGTATGAGATCCCCATGAGACATCTGGAGTGGGCTGTGTTGTGAGCAGTTGGAATGAGGTAGAGATACTTTTGGAGATCACCTGCAAATAGCTGATATTTTAATCAATGGGAGTAAATAAATCTGCGAGGGACAATGTGTGGAATTAGAAGGGAAAAGGGCCAAAGACTAAGGAGGAATTTCCACATGTGAGTAGAGGAGAAGGAGCCAGCAAAGGAGACTTTTCAGGAGGGGACAGAGGTGGGAGGAAAACCAGGAGTGTGCGGTCAGGGGAGCCCAGGTCACATGCTTTTACCAAAATAATGTGCTATTTGTGAAATAAGGGTCCAGGAGATTGAGCAACTTTCAGGTAATTGGTGTCTTTAATCAGAGCAGTTTTGGTGAGTGGCGGAGGCAAAAGCCAGGCTGGAGGTGGGGAGACAGTTTCACTAATGAGCAGAGAATCCTTGTCCAGCTTTGTGACTTTTTTTCTTTTCTTTTTTTCTGAAGAAAGGGTCTTACTCTTTTGCCCAGGCTGGAGTGCAGTGGTATTATTATAGCTTACTGCAACCTTGAACTCCCAGGCTCAAGAAGTCTTGTCTCAGCCTCCCAAGAGGCTAGGATTACAGCACACCTGGCTAATTTTTTAATTTTTCTAGAGACAGGTTCTCACTGTGTTGCCCAGGCTGGTCTCGAACTCTTGGCCTCCAGTGATCCTTCTGGCTTGGCCTTTCAAAATGCTGGGATTACAGGCCTGAGCCACTGCACCCAGCTAGCTTTGTGACTCTTTAGATCAGTGGCCCCAACCTTTTTGGCACCAGGGACCAGTTTCATGGAGGACAATATTTCCACTGATGGAGGTGGGTGGGGCACTGTGGGGATGGCGTGTGATGTGGAGCAGCTGTGAATACAGATGAAGCTTTGCTCTCTCGCCTGCTGCTCACCTGCTGTGTGTACTGATTCCTAACATGCCACAGACCAGTACCAGTCTGCAAGCTGGGGGTTGTGGACTGCAAGTTTAGATGATACCATATTTGGTTAGAATAAATACATTAATATTAATAGTAGTTCTCTTTGGGACATGGGATTTTGATTTTCTTTCTTTTTCTTCCTTCCTGTTGGCTCTACTTTCAAAGTATTTCTAGAATATGACTGCTTCTGACTGCCTTCATTAGCAGCTCACTGGTCTGAGCCACCATCATCTCTCACAGTGGTTACTGAATTGCCTTCTAACTGGCCTTCCTGCATGTACTCTTGGTCCCCACAGCGTGTTCTTAATGCTGTAGTAAGTGTCGTCATGTGGAAATGTGAAGCATATCATGCACTCCTCTGCTTAACAACCCTTTACTGGTTCACTGCATGCAGAACTAACAGAGCCCTTAGAAAGTTCTACAGGCCCCGTGTGATCTGATTGTTGTGTCCTATCTTCTCACTGCTGTTACATCGTGTATTTGACTTTTATTGCTCTCCTCCCTTCTATCCTCCAATCCTGTTGGCGTCCTTGCTATTCTTCTAACACACAGGCAGGCTGCTGCCTCAGGGCCTTTGCATCGGCTGTTTCCTCTGCTGTGCATTCTCCCTCTAGATACCAACTTGGCCAACTCACATCTTTGCTCTTATGTCATCTTTTCATTGACACCTACCTCAGCTTCTCTACAGTTTCAGCTCATCCACAGCACTTTCACTCTCCCTTCTCCCTGTTCTTTTTTATTCTATAGCATGACCAGTTTCCCAATGTACTATATCATTCATTTATTTATTTGTTATGCTTGTTGTTTTTTGTCTGCATTCTCCTGCTAGAATGAAAACTCTGCCAGGGCTGGGATTTTAGTCTTTTTTGTTCTCTAATGTATCCCAAGAGACTAGGACAGTGACTGGCACAGACTAGGCACTTAATAAATATTTGTTAAGTGAATGAATATGCATGTATCTTTTTTATCATCAGGGAAAAGGAAAACAAACTACTGTGTGTTGGAAGGAAAAAGGCAAGCTTGCCCTGGATAACAGAAGAAACTTTCTCCATTTGAATTTCTGACTCTTGTTTCCCTTTGTTCAGGCTGTGGCAGAGGAGGAATGATTGTGAATAGTCTCTCTCTGTGCTACCACAACAAGCTCATCCTAGCCCCGATGGTTCGGGTAGGGACTCTTCCAATGCGGCTGCTTGCTCTGGATTATGGAGCAGACATTGTTTACTGTGAGGTGAGTAAAGGGCTCCCGATTTTCCTGGGAGGGTGTTTCCATAAGTGTGGCCTCCCCATGTGTGTGTGGGAGTGGTGGGGAGTTGGGGAGACAGAATGGGAACTCACTTTACAGGGGCTCACTGAAGGCTGGAGGAGATGGACACATGTAGCACTGATGAGTTCTGTGAGCCTTGCTAAGGCCCAGAAACCTGGGTAATGTGGAGTGTTCTGGGACTTTCTGGGTCAGGTAGGTAAATGAGCATCATGTCTCATCACTGCCCTGGACCCTCTAGGAGTTAAATGAGTGAATGAACTCAGTGGTTAGAAGCAGAAAAGGACCAGGTTCAGGCCAGAGAAGCTGGATGAGGCTGGCGTTGGTAGCTGTGGGATTTTCTGGTGGTGGTAGCTTTTAAGCCAGTAGATACACTCAGCGGCTGCTCTGGAGAACTTAAGGCTTCAGATCCAGGCTCAGCAAGCGTCTACTAGGAAAAATAAAACTACAGGAGTATCTGATACTGGATAGTGAGGGAGTATGAGCAGTCGTTCTCAGTTAGCGTGTGTGGGGATTATCTGGGCAGCTTCCCTCCAATCTCCAGTTGTGATATGTTCCCCTAGTGGATGTGAGAAGTTTAACACAAAGCTACCCAAGTGCTCTAGATATTTCCATCTGTAAAAGCCACTGGTTGGGGGACGCGTAGAGAAGTGACGTGTATGTAAAACGGTGATACAGGGGATCCTTGTGGTGATGGAACCACTGTGTTTTAGCTGTATCAGTGTGAATATCTTGGTTGCGATACTGTGCTGTAGGTTTGTAAGATGTTCCCATTAGGTGTAAATGGTTAAAGGATACCTAGGATCCCTGTCACATTGTTGCAGCTGCATGTGAACCTACGATGTTCTTAAAATAAAACGTTTAATGAAAAAGAAAACCACTGGGTAAAGAGAAGGGAGAGCTTAAGAAGGGACTTAGGAAAATATACCCTTATGTACTGGATGTGTGTGTTGGGGATGTGTGTGTTAGGAGTCAATGATAGAAGAGGTAAAAGAGTGACAAAAATAGGCAAATTAAGAAGAGTGGAGGCCAAGTGCAGCAGCTCACACTTGGAATCCCAGCACTTTGGCAAGCTGAGGTGAGAGGATCACTAAGGCCAGGAGTTCAAGACTTGCCTGGGCAACATAGTGAGATACTGTATTAAAAAAAAATAAAAATTACCTGGGCATGGTGGCACATGCCTGTAGTCCTAGCACTTGGGAGACTGAGGCAGCAGGGTTACTTAGCTCCAGGAGTTGGAGGTTGCAGTGAGCGATGATTGTGACGCTGCACTCCAGCCTGGGAAACAGAGCAAAGACCCTGTATATAAGGGAGGGGAAAAAAAGGAGTGTAGTGTCCCCAGGGAAGGCAAAAGTCAGATCTGCTAACTATGTCAGATGATGCAGAGACATCCATTTGCAAAAAGACCAAGTAGGTATTTGATTTGAAAATCAGGCAGTTTCAAGACAGCTGTGGCACACCGATGTGAACACTCATGGAGTTAATGGCTTGAGGAGAGGACAGCAGGTGAGGAAGTAGAAATAGGGCTGCCAGCTTCAGGAATTTAAGAGGTTAAGGAAGGAAGAGAGTACAGGCAGGTAGCTTGAGGTGGAGGAAGCAGGGTACAGCGGGTTTTTAGATGGCTTGCATGTTGTAGAATAAAGAGAAGGAAGGAATTAGAAGTGAGGGGAGGCTGGAAGATTCGGGGGACTGGGAGTGATGGGGAAGGCTAGGGCTTGGAGGGGACAAGATCTTTGATGATGAGGTGGGCCAAGGCAGAGTGGGCGAAAATGATGGAAGGGAGGGAAGCCAAGGGGTTTTATGCCTGAGAGACTTGTTTTCTGAGATGTAGGAAGCCAGCCTTCCGTTGGGAATGAGGGTGGCAGTAGAGAGGAAGGGACTTGAGGAAGGTGGAGAATTTGGTCCTGTTCCTGTGGGGACTGGAGACTGGGAAGTTTGCCTGGCAGCCAGGTCTGCACAGTGTTGCTGGTTTGCTTCCTCTTGGGAAGGAGAGCTGAGAAGCCTCAGGACGAGGGTGTGTCCATGCTGGGAATGGGAGTGTCGGTATCTGCAACAGGGCGGGGGCAGAGGTGTGGAGGGTGCTGGTCAGGTGAAGTGGGAGAGAGGCAGGAAGGGGCTATGTGTTTTCCAGTGGTATAAGGTGAAAGGCACAAAGGGAAGTTCCAGAGTTCAAGATCACAGAGGGCCAAGCCCTGACTCCTAAGTAGTTTGTCAATGTGAAGGTAGAAAGTCTGGGAAATGGGAGATGGAATGTTAGGGTACGCCCATAAGCCTTCCTGGCTGCTAGAGCATGCCCTGGGCATGGAGGAACCTGTTCCCAGGGGCCAGGCCCTATGACATGTGTGGAAGCTCACTGAGCCAGCACTCGGGTCCCTGGGTGCTGAGCTGTGGGTTGGGTGTAGCCTTTCCTGGCCAGCACTCTCCTTGTCCTTCAGAAAAGTCTCTTAGATTTGGAAGGGGAAGGGGAGGAGAGCCTGTGAGAAATCATTGACTCAGAGCCAGAGGACTGGGGACCACAAAAGACCAAATCCCGAGGAACTTAGTGAGTACCTTTCTTTGTGTGTGTTGATCCCCTGCCACCCCCCGCCCCACACAGAACGACGTTAGCTCCTCATCCACTTCGTCCGTATTTACCCACAGGCTTCTGTGGGATCACTGACTCCAGGATAGAGCCTGCAGCTTCTTCCTGGTGTCCCGCTTCAGCTCTGGCCAGCTGTACTTTCCTGTGATCCCTTCAAGGTGCAGGGTAAACCATCCTTCTCGTCTTTACTTGGCCTTTGCATACTGTCTCCATCAACTGTTTGCTTACTCTGATGGCACTCCCTGTCCCTTGGATTAGGGAGACAACTCCCTAATCCTGTGCCTTTAGTAAGAGTTGGTCTATTAAGTGCTAGCCCTTTGTTTTCAAATTCACCAAATTCACTTATGCCCTGACGGTGGCCATCCTGCTGGTTTCACCTGTTGGACCAGGTGGTGGTAAGGGCTTCAGGGCTTCACAACCATCAGTTCACCTGGGCTCAAACCTGTCCTGGGCAAGATGCTAAGGGTTGCTAAAGTTGAGGAAGAGGCAGTCATGCTGACGTGAACATATTCGCCTCCCTTGGACTTCACTTTTCCTGTGCAGGCAGCATTTTTCCGAGACTCCAGAAAGTGGGCTTGTATTCACTGGGAGATACGTGGAGTGGAACATGAGGATGGAGGTGAGTCGCTCACAGCACAGTGCCTGTTCTAGACAGCCGTGCTTCGTGTGTAGGCCAGGGCGTCAGTCTGTGCTAATGAGGGTCATGGAAGCTGGGCAGTGGGAACAGAGCTGCCACAGGAAACAGAGCTGACCTCCCAGGTTCCAGACTTTTCCATCAGCTAATTTTTTGGGAATTCTTAGGGTTGTTTTCAAGCCCTTTGGCAGTTAAGGGCCCAGGATTTATGTGATGACTATTAGTATATGACCCTTCTAATTGGGCAAAGCTTGGTTAGACAGTCACCCCACCTGCCTCAGAGAACCTTGCATACATCAGCATTTTCTATTGATGTGTGTGTGTGTGTGTGTATGGACGGACCACACTTTCCTGGCTTTTTTGCATGTCTCATAATTTGTTTTGAAAACTGGACATTTTAAATAATATAATGTGGCAACTCTGGGAATCAGATTCTGTCTCCTCCTTAGGGGATGTTTGTTTGCTTAGTGACTATTCTGAACTAATTTTGTAAAGTTTCTATTCTTTGTCATGTGTGGCCAATGAAGCTTCCACTTGGTTAGTTTAATGGTCAGCTAATAATGATTGGACAGAGATTTCTTTAAGTGCTTGGAACCAATATATTTCCCAGTCTTTGCTGAGGGTCTTGCCTTGCTTTCTCCTGCTTGAGTCCCTGTTGAAGCTCAGCCTGGCTATGGAACTTCTCTTCATAAACACAGGCCATTCACATTTTCCCACAGGTCTGCTTGCCTTTGTGCCTGCCCCTGCAGCTAGGATCCCTGGCTGCAGGGACTCTGAGCTGGGCTCTGCCCATCCTTTGGGAAACCACACTGATTCTTGGGGCTTGGATGCCAACTCTGTGTCCATACTTCTTGGTTGTGGTAATTTGTTTGATCAGGCCTAGTGGGCATTAGATACTTGATGTCCTGAGTTCTTCATGGAGAGAACAGCCACAGAAACACCTAGAGCATGTGTTAACCTAGATGGTGGGTATGCTGTGGGGAGCCCCATGGAGGCCTTGAGGAACTTTTGGCCATGTTAGCCGTGATGCTCCCATGACTGAGCAGAGGTCATTGTGCCCACCTGCCTGGGTTGTGACTTGCTGAGGCTCGTAGGGAGTCAGTAAGGGGATGAGTACCAGGGGGAGAGTCTCTTCCTGTCATCTTCTGCATCCCCAGAATCCCTGGGCATGAGCTCCTGGGCAGTGTGACAGGTGCCTGCCTCTTCTGACTTGTCTTACCCATCTGCAATGAGGATCACTGAACAAAGAAGACGACTAATTCCTATCTCCAACTAGGAATTAGAGAATCTCAATCCTCCAGGAGTCACAGCTTTCCTTCCATATTTATGATACTGATTTTGAAGAAACCCCTTTTTCCTTTCTTTCCTGAGTCTATTTGACTATCTCCAGAGTTGGGGAGCTCACCCCTTTTAGTTCCACATAGTGTCACCCATGTTGGGATAGGGGTTTTAGACTTTTCTTTCCTTTGTCCATCACAAATATTCCTCTCTGTGCTTTTAGTCACTGATCCCAGTTTTGTCCTTAAGTGTTTCCTGGGAGCCCATCATGGCCTGCCCTTTGCCTAGGGATGAGGTGGGATATTCTTTGAGGGGCTCGGCTTCAGCTTTTACCAGTAGGTGAGGAAAGCGGTCAGGTGGCCACATCCTGGGTGATTATCTTCCCTCTGGCTCTCTAAGTGGCTCATCCTTTTTAGGCCCCAGGTGTCTCTAAGGTCCCTGGGAAGAGCATCTAATTGAGCATGGCTCACTCAGGCCCCTGCTCACCATGATTGGGTAAGGTGGATAGCACTACATGTCCCCAAAGCTGTGATTTGTTGTTTGTAGTAGGATGACTGGCCAAGCAGTCCCCATCAGATGTGCCATTGAATGTCCTCCCCCCATGCTGAAGGTCTACATGTCCAGGACTGACGAGTGTCCTCTGCTTCCTCTGCAGGAGCTGATCGACCTGAAGATGCTTCAGTGCAAGAGAGTTGTCAATGGTGAGTGCAGCCCTGGCCCCAGGATTGTGTGTGTGCCCTGCTGGGCTCAGGCAGCACTACCACTGCCCTTGCTTGGGGTGACAGTGTCCTGCCTGGCAGCATTGTGTAATTTTGGAGATCTCATGCCCCCCTGAGAGCAGTCACTGCTCTCCAGAGGCCATGACAAAAAACCAGATGTAGCCAGCCACGGTGGCTCACACCTGTAGTGAGGGATACTCAGGAGTGTAAGGCAGGAGAATCGCTTGAGGCCAGGAGTTCAAGACCAGCTGAGCAAGGTTGTGAGACATCATCTCAAAAAAATTTTTTTGACTTTACCTAGATGTAGTGGTTTGTTCCTATAGTCCTAGCTACTCAGGAGATTGGGAAGGGAAACCAGGGGTTCTAAACCAGCTTGGATGATATAGTGAGACCCCATCTCTTAAAAAAAAAAAAAAGAAACTCACATTTAAAACAAGCTAAGAATGCCTCCTATCCATGTGTCATTGTACTGGAGGGATCCTAAGAACCTTAGAGTCAGGATGGCGTCTCCGCTGGCCCTGGCTTGGCCTCCTGGTAGATGTTTGACTTTGTGCAAGTCACATGACCTGTCTCTGCCTCAGTTCCTTTATCTGTATAGTGAAAATTGTAATCCTCACTTTACTTAAATCATGGGGATAGAGTGAGGATCAGATAAGATAAGGGATGTGTAATTATTTTGCACACCTTAAGCTCTGTGCAGATATAAGTGATTGTGATGAATGGTGGTTTGCTTATACTTTTTTTAAATCTGAATTTCTACAGTGGGACGCTTATACTTTTTTGATGAGGTGGATTCTACTTTTATTAGAATTCTGGTATATTCCTTGACGTTTTTGATATATATATATTTGTGAATTTTTTTTTTTTTTTTTTTTTT
>VBSM01000949.1:9390877-9425290 GCA_008086735.1 Cheirogaleus medius
AAAAAGAGAGATGTAATCTAGCACTAATAAATAAATAAATAAAGCTACTACTTTTACTGGTTTGGGAACACTAAGAAGACAGATTTGGGTGAGTTTGAGGAAGGACTTTCTAGCCATCAAAGCTGTTGGGGATGGGCTGAAACTGGCTGTTGGTGATGTAGGGAAGTAAAGGTGGAGGCTGGGTTGACAGGGCCTTCTGAGGTCCTGTGGCCCTTGACCTTTTTGTTGAGGAGCATGGTAGGGAGACATACTCTGATAGCAAAGACTATCTGGTCAGCCACCTCTCCTTCTTTGCCTCTGAGCACAACTCAGGTCAGGCCTCGGCTCATCATCCCTAAGAATCACTCATTCATAAATACTTCTTGCAGTTAACCTTGGGAGGAGGGGCCCTAGGCTGTGGTCCTGCCTCCCCTGTGGCTTGTCGTGACAGCCATGGTCTGTGGCTTGTCATGGCTTCCCTGGGCACAGGGCCTACCCTGTGTCAGGTGCCTCTCACCAGGATCAGCTGTGCAATTTGGCCTCAGCATAGGCAGCTGCATAGGAGTGGCCAGTCTGAGCAGCAGCAGCTGTTCCCAGTCCCTTGGAGAGGGCAGGACTGGGACAGTAGGGGCAGCATTCTTATGGCACTGTCCCTCATCTCTGGCAGAGGTGAGAGGAAGTCAGAGAAAAGCAGCGTGACCTTGGAAGGCAGGCTGCCCACATTGCCCACTGCAGCCATGCCTCCCCTGCAGGCCTCCAGGAGCCAGGCTGGCCTCGGGAAGGACCTGTGCTGCTCCCACCCCTCAGGACAGAGTCCTTCTCCAGAGGCCAGGGAGGGCCAGCCCCTGCAACCTGTCCTTGATGACCACATGGCCACCTGACCTTCCTGAGGTTCAGTAAGGAGGACAGCAGGGTTTGGCTGAGGTAACCCTGGCCTTTGGCGCTCAGCCCTCAGGCCTGTCTCTTTTTCTCCAAGGAAGCGGGAGGAGCGGCCTCAGCATCCTGTCAGCTGTGATGTCATTAGAGCCATTGCTGATGCCCTCTCCATTCCTGTCATAGCCAAGTAAGCCTCTCTTCTTCATCTTTTACTTTATGTCCTACCTCATTCAGAAGGGACTTGAGCTACCATAGAAAAAATGGAATGAGATAGCACCCAAAAATGACCTTAAGGAAAAAGAGAAAAAGAGTGGGATGGAAAACGAAGGTGGGAATGAAGCTGAAAAGTGTCTACATGTAAGTCAGGCCGATTGGCCTCTGGTGCAGTGGGCAGGGCCCAGGGCATTGTACTGGATGGGGTGGGAGAAGGAGTGTTCAGGGCCCGGGAGAGAGCAAGTAGGTGGCCGCTGAAGCAGGCCCAGGGGAAGGTGATGTTACCCCCAGAGTTAGGTGTGCAGAGTGTAGGGAGCTACGTGAGCTATGGGAGCCAGAGCTCATAGCGCATGGCTCGGGGAGCATAGGAGAAGCTCACAGAAGTAGAAGGCAAAATTCTGTGCAGCTGCAGGCCCAGGAACCTAGGCTGGTCGGTGTCAGGTCCTGAAGATGCAGCTCAAAGACTGCATGCAGTCGCCCCTGGGAAGTAAGACTATATAGGCCAGCTGGGAGTCCAGCTCAGCCCTGCACCTTAGGACAGCACAGAGCCTGAGAGAGCCTGGGACATTGGGAAGAGGGCAGCTCTGACAAAAGTCATGCCTGAATGGTGGGAGGGAGGAGCTAAGCACGGAGGTCCTAGCTAGGCCCTGCCTTCCCTGGAGCAAAGAGTTCTGGGAGTGGCTTGGAGAGAGCAGGGCTACTCAAGACTAGGCCCTGTTGCTTCTGCTGCCACCTGAAGGCCCTCCCCTTCTACATGGCTGTCTCTGGACTAAGGCTGCTGCCTGACCCCTGATGAAACACATGAGGATAGAGCAGTTTCCGTGGGGGGTCCTTAGAGCAGCAGGGCAGAGGGAGGGGAAATCGTGACCTAACTGGGCCTCCTTCCTTCCTCTCATGATCACCAGGGTGCCTCTTCCCCTCTTCAGGGTTTTGAGTCCGTCCTTAGTGGGCATGTTGGTGGCCCGCTCAGCTTCAGAGTTTTCCTATGGCCCCAGTATCTCAGTTATAGACCTATGTCTTCAGATGTGGGCTGGCTTTAGCCACTGTTTCAGATGAGGGGGAGGGAAAGTAAATTTTCTGGAATAGCTATTAGGTACCAGGCATTGTTTGGGCTACTTTACATATATCATCTTACTTAGTGCTCCTAACTTCATAATGAGGGGTATGCACTGTAATCTCTACTAAAGCTCTTATACCTGAATAGACTTGGCCAAAGCCACACTATTAATGAGTAGCAGATCTGGGAATTGCCTTTTTCTGAAAATGCTGGTAGGTTCCATGACAGGGACATCCCTAATTCTCCTGTTGCTTTTCAGCGGAGGATCTCATGACCATATCCAACAGTATTTGGACATAGAGGACTTCCGACAAGCCACGGCAGCCTCTTCAGTGATGGTGGCCCGAGCAGCCATGTGGAACCCATCTATCTTCCTCAAGGAGGGTCTTCGGCCTCTGGAGGAGGTCATGCAGAAGTACATCAGATATGTATGTCTCTGCGCTTCTTCAAAACAAACATTTCTCACTGTCTGCCACATTCCTGCAGAGAGCACTTTGTGTGAGCCCCCAGCTGCCTGTAGCTCCTGTTTTTCTCTCCTTTTCTTTTTAGCTCTTGTAGTGCAGCATTGGGTCTCTCCAGCTGCAGTGTGAAGAGAGGATGCTGGGATGTGTGCCCCTACTCTCTCCTCCTTCTAAAGCTTCTAAAGGAGTGGAGGCCATAGCAAGGACCTCTGGATGCTGCTGGGGCCCCAAACACATAATATCTTTTTCCTTCTCTTTCATACCCGACATGTACTCAACACACATGCCTATAGGTTGGCATAGGAGCAGCCACAGCCAGGAGGAGCCCTTGTAGCTGTTGTTGTTGGGGACAGATTATCTCCATAGAGACTGCTCACCTGATTTGACTCATCAGTCAGAATCACTTCTAAAACTTTTCTGTTCCTGATTCCCAGAATGCTTTAGCCTATGAGTTAGGGAATAGCTTAATTTTAACCTTCTCCTTAGGGAATAGCTTTTTGTAAGCCAGTTTCTTGTCACTGAGAGCTTGATGGTAAGTGGCACAGGCATTTCCCTATAAAAGGAAACTATGAGTTCACTTGCCCTGTCTCTTTGGCACAACCCTGTAACTCTGTGGGACTCTGTGATCAGCTGCACATGTCTATGGGCAGAGACAGTGAGTGGTTCTCAAATTCTTCAGTGAGTTGGGCCTCGCATAGAGCAAACTTCTACCCTTTTCTTCAGTCCTAGGGTTCATACCCTCTTGGGACTGCCTGTGCCTTCTCCAAGCCAAGGCCATGTCTGGGCAGCTGTGGCTGCCATGGTATGTGGGTGTTCTCATGGCTGTGCAAGTTGGGATGGTAGGAGGCCCTGAGACCTGTGTCCAGAGCTGGGCATACTTTGTCCTAGAGCCTCTCCTACTCAGTGCTGCAGCCCTCATACAGCCCTTGTACCCTTATTCGGAGTGTCCTGTTGGGCAGGTTGGTGACCACTAGCTTTCCAGGGGTTTGGGTCAGCTTGAGGCAAGGGGGACTTGCCTCAGCCCAGGTCAACTGTCCAGCTTTTTTTTTTTGTTTTTTTTTTTTTGAGACAGAGTCTTACTTTGTTGCCCAGGCTAGAGTGAGTGCCGTGGCGTAGCTCACAGCAACCTCAATCTCCTGGGCTCAAGCGATCCTACTGCCTCAGCCTCCCGAGTAGCTGGGACTACAGGCATGCGCCACCATACCCGGCTAATTTTTTCTGTATATATTTTTAGTTGGTCAATTAATTTCTTTCTATTTTTAGTAGAGACAGGGTCTCGCTCAGGCTGGTTTCGAACTCCTGACCTTGAGCGATCCACCCGCCTCGGCCTCCCAGAGTGCTAGGATTACAGGCGTGAGCCACCACGCCCGGCCTCAGCTGTCCAGCTTTTCTGGCCAGCTGACAAGTCTGTGGCAGAGAAGACGTGTTCAGTAATGCTGAGCTTGCTTACTGGGTGAAAGGTGATGCTGTCATTCCTGCTCAGCCTGTCCCTTGGCAGTTCCTCAAGAGGGTGTATCGTTGCAGAGAAAGGGAGCGGCTTTCAAGTGTAGATAGAGCTGCTTCTGGTTCAGCCAGGTGCCTTCTGTCCCAAACAAGCTGAATCAAGGCCCTGCTGCTGGCGGAGGAATCACCTACTTATTCCCCACTTTGTCTTGAGTGTGCCATGGCACTTTCCCTGGCACTGAAGACATTGGCCCAGGTGGAGCTACTAGAACAGTGTAGGGGCAAGGGGTATAAGGGGGTTCTGGAGGGCTGGGGCAGGCAGCCTTCACCCACTGCTGCTGTCCTGCCCTACCCTACCCTAGGCAGGCGGGTTTTCACTGGGTATTGCTGGACAGTCCTTTGCCTCCCTTCATTTCCCAGTCTGTGAAGGTGGTGGTAACACTTGTACCTCACACTTGTTTAGATAAATGAAGTAACAAGTAACATTAGCAAATATGCTTGGTAGATGGTACTATGCTATACCCATGTAGGGGGAAGTTGGAGAGAGGTTATTGAAGATGTGGGAAGGGAAGGTGCCCACCCCGGTTATAAGGAATAGAAGAATCTCGCCCCTGTCCTAGGGCTGGACCTGCCATGCCAGAATTTGGTGTTTCCCCTCCCTGCCCTGGAAGGTGCTCGGCAGTAGGTCCTCTGTGATAGTTTATGGTGGCTGAAGTAGGAGGGGGCTTCTGCACTTCTGGACCTCAGTCAGGCTTTCCAGGAGAGCGTGCTCCTGACTGTGGGCCTCAGCTGTGACCTCAAGCTTTGTACTGCTAGCTCGAGGAGTAGATGGCTAGGGTGGAGGTGGCTCTTCTTATGGGGTCACATTGCCTTGGCTGCACGCATACCTCTGATGCCCCCTCAGAGCCCCTTTCCTTGCCATCGGAGCATAGCTCAGGCTTTAGAGCTTGCCTGGGCAGCAGGTGGGCTCATGGCATTTCTTCTCTCAGGCAGTGCAGTATGACAACCACTACACCAACACCAAGTACTGCTTGTGCCAGATGCTACGAGAACAGTTGGAATCACCCCAGGGAAGGTTGCTCCATGCTGCCCAATCTTCCCAGGAAATTTGGTAAGAGGGGACAAGGACTGTCCATCTGTTCTTGTAGACATTGCCCAGGCTTGATCTTGGACCCAAAGTTGACTCTTCTAGGGGGCCAGGGACATGGTTTCTGGACATGGACATACAGGAGTAGAGTAGGTAGTATAGCTTTGTCTCACAGAAGGGGATACTTTCAAAGCTTTGGAATGTTCCATTCCTGTACTGATTAACAGTAGAATTTTGGGGGCTAGGGCACTAGTAGGATGGAGGAATATAAAAGATGGGCTTGGGATTTCCTGGGGAGGAAGGGGCTTTTCTATTAACAAACTTGTCACATGCCAGGACACTGAGATCTGATGGTCAGGAGAGTTGGGGCTGTAGAATGGAGCCCCTGGCTGGAGCCTGTGCCCACACCCCATCTCCCTGTGGTTTGGGAGGCCAGCCTTTAGTCCTCTAGATCTGGCTTAGTTCCATCTTAGGTGGTTGACACTTGAGGCCCTTCGCCACCTGGCCTAGTTCCTGTTCCCACTGCTCCCTGTCTACACTTTCACTTCCGTACTTCCACCTTGTGTTCATACTGGGTCCTCTGCCTGGCAGGCTCTTTCCCTCTCACATTGACTATCTATATCCTCCCTGTTCCAGAGAAGCCTTTCTGAACTGCTTTTGCCATTGGGATCCATCTTCTCGAGAGTCTTCCAGCCCTCACGGTGCTTCCTAGAAGGGAAAAGCCTTGCCCACATGATCCTCCAACCCCTGGCTTGTGGTGCTGGTTCTGTCTCTAACCCACATAGCTTAATCAGCTTGACCCAGGAGTCTTGTAAGCTTAAGGAAAAAAGCTGAACTCTGTAGCTCTGGGTGGTGCCCATGATAACTGTGGTGGCCAGGCAGGAAGTGGGGAACCACTCAGTGGTCAGGCCTCTTTCTCTTCCGCCCATGGCCCACATGAGGATAAAACTGTGTGTACCCCATATGCTTGGTCAGTGTAGGTCAACTGAGTCATGGCTGGCTGGAGACACCACCTATACACTCCTTCTTGGGAGAAAGGCTGCAGGTGGTGGAGGTGACCTTTAGAACCTTTTCCACCCAGCCTAGCCTCCCTACAGTGTCCAGGCTCAGGGGTTCACATTCATTCTCCATCTTCCAGTCCAGTAGGTACCCGCTGATGGCCAGGCCCCGATGACGTTTTGGTGTATGTGGTGGGTCCCTGGGCTCCTGCAGTGCCTGGATGCTGGCTCTACCAACGTGCTTGTCCTGCTGTGCTTCTCCCTCCATAGTGAGGCCTTTGGCCTTGGTGCCTTCTATGAGGAGACCACACAGCAGCTGGATGCCCGGCGGGCCAAGCTCTTAGCCAGGACTCCTGAAGAGGCGGGGGAACCAGCCGAAGATGCCTCTGGTGTCATTAAGATGGCTGTCAGGTTTGACCGGTGGGTCTCCAGCTTGGCCTCAGCTGGGGCCAGGGCCAGTGTCCTTGGGGTCTGACTGGCCCTGCAAGCTGATTACTATAAGTGATTCATGTCAAGCTTAGGGACCACAGGTCTCCTTGGTTTGGACATTTGTTCTCAATTTGTAGCATCCTAAAAAATGAACTTGAAGGGAAGATAGTTCCTGAAAGCTCAGACAGCATAGTCGGGGGTGTGCAGTGTGCATGTTGTCCCAAGGGTGACTGAATTCTACTTTTTCCCTGATTCCCCCTCCCCAAAATCCCCCACCCCAATTCAGGGTGGGAGGTCCTATCTCCTTCTGTCCCTGGAAGTCTGCTTTTTCTTTTTCTTTTTTTTTTTGAGACAGAGTCTCACTCTGTTGCCCAGGCTAGAGTGTCATGGCGTCAGCCTAGCTCACAGCAACCTCAAACTCCTGGCCTCAAGCGATCCTTCTGCCTCAGCCTCCCCAGTAGCTGGGACTACAGGCATGCGCCACCATGCTCGGCTAATTTTTTCTATATATTTTTAGTTGGCCAATTAATTTCTTTCTATTTTTAGTAGAGACGGGGTCTCGCTCTTGCTCAGGCTGGTTTCGAACTCCTGAGCTCAAACGATCTGCCCGCCTCGGCCTCCCAGAGTGCTAGGATTACAGGCATGAGCCATCATGCCTGGCCGGAAGTCTGCTTTTTCTTGGGCCCTGCACGGAGCTCTTCAGCCACAGCAGGACCCTAGTCCCCTTTTGGCTATGCAGCTCCTGCCCACATCCACTGCCCCTCACCATCCCTGGCGTGCCTGCTCTAGGGATCAGCCTCTGGCTGATTATTGCTTCAGATTGTGACTCATCTTTCAATGGTTCCCTCATCCTTGTCCTCTGGGCAAGGATGTCCTCTGATGTCCCATCTGGGATCTGAGCCTTTCTCCAGTCCCTAGGCCTAGACCAGGAGCCCGTCTTGTCTGACAAGGGCTTGGTAGTTGGGGTGGGAGGATAGCTGCTGGGCAGTCATATGCCAGGGAGAGCTCCCAACCTGTCACTGACTGTGAAACCAGAGTCCACTATGTCCATGGAAGCAGCAGATGATCCTGGCACTAGGCACATGTAATCATCAGGGTGGGCATTGAACTAGATCCCTGAAACCATAGTCTGGCCTCCTTCATTCCTTACCTCCACCCACTCCCTACTGATCTTGTCTTTAGAGGCAAACTGGGCCTTCCTTCCTGGCTGTTGAAAGCTGTTTTCCAGGCTGGACTTCAGAGTGCTGGGAGTTCACTCCTCCTCCCCCACCAGTTTCCCAAGCATGCCAAAGCCCACCTTCCGTTTAGGTAGAACCCAGGTCCCAAGCCACTGGTAGGACAGGAATGGGAGCCTAGGGAGGTAGGTACAAGAGCCTTAAGGCAGCAGCCTGGTGTCTTAATTCCTCCAGTTCCTGCAGCTCCTATCAGAAACTGAGGAGGGTCCTTGTTGAGGGGAGGGAGCAATGATAGTGGGTGGGTCCTGACTGTTTCCCCTCCTTTCCCCAGGAGAGCATACCCACCCCAGATCACCCCCAAGATGTGCCTGCTGGAGTGGTGCCGGAGGGAGAAGTTGGCACAGCCCGCGTATGAAACAGTAAGTTCCTGGCTGTGGCCTGCCCTGCAGCCAGGCACAGTGCTCCCATGGCTGGTGCCATCAGTCTGGCACACCCACAGCTTATACCCTCAACTCTAGACTGCTGGGCTGGAGCCTGGCCTCAAACTTGTAGGCACACAGAGGTTGCTGGGGGCCAGGTCAGTTGCTGATAGCTCTCCCCTCTGACAGTGACCTCTTGTCCAGTTCTGTCAGACATGTCTTTGGATCAGGCCTCAGTCAACAGGGCACAGAATTGGGCCTCAAATGTGGGGCCCCTGGGGTGGAAACTTTGAGATAGTCTTGCTTCACTTCCTTTGGTCTCTGTGGCCATGCCTTGCTTAGGCTGCTCTGCCTCTTCTAGACTGGACTTCTGGCCTCCAGGTTTGTATCTTCTGGTCCTTGTGTCTGTCCCCCTCTGCCAAAGTGATTTTTTCCAAAACAAATCTAACCTCTATCTCCTTTACTAAAGTCATCAGCTCCCCAGTGCCTGTGGGATCAAGCCCCAGCACCTCAGTATAGAGCACAAGACCCCCACATGCCTTGCCTCTTCAGGTCTCATCCACTGGTCCTTCTGTCAGGTGGACCTTCTCTGTTCCCGTCCTTGTTCTCTCTTACCTCTTTGCCATCTGGTGAACTCCTCCTCCTTTTGGGGACCTGGCATATCCAGATGTCAATAAGGGGAAGCTGTCATAGTCACATGCAGCTAAGGGCTCGATGGCCCTTTGCTTAGGTCCATGACAGAGCTCTGGACACATTGGATATCATTGTCTGTTTGTGTATCTGCCTTTCTTCTCTGGAAGACACACCAGGCACTTTTGCTTGGGAGGAGCATGGGATACAGGTAGTCTTCGTTTGACTTAGGTTGGAAATACCAACCTATTATTTGTCTGGCTTTGGTTTGACCCCAGCAGGGAGCCCTCCAGGGCTCATTCCACTGGTTCCTGTGCAGCCATCCCTGTTTCCTTTGCTCTCTCTGCACCAGGTTCAGCGCCCTCTAGATCGCCTGTTCTGCTCTGTCGTCACTGTTGCTGAGCAAAAGTACCAGTCCACCTTGTGGTGAGTTTCTTCATCAGAGGGCATGAGGCATGGCGTGGGGGATGTGAATCTAGCATTGGCCTAGGAGGGTTGGACAGATGGTGTGCGTGGGCAGTGGTGTCCCTGAACGATGACCCTTTACTCAATTTTGTCAGAATTTCTGCCATGAGTATAGAGTCAGGCCTCCCAGCCTCTAGTTCTGCAACGTGCCCCCCTCCCTTATTGCTCTGTGCCTCATCTGCCCAGGGACAAGTCCAAGAAACTGGCAGAACAGGCTGCGGCTATCGTTTGTCTACGGAGCCAGGGCCTCCCTGAGGGTCGGCTGGGTGAGGAGAGCCCCTCCTTGCACAAGCGCAAGAGGGAGGCCCCTGACCAAGACCCTGGGAGTCCCAGAGCTCAGGAGCCAGCACTGTCTGGGGAACTGTGCAAGAAGCCCTTTGTGGACTTGGCAAGTGGTGAAGAGACCCCCCTGGAAGGCCAGTGACTACTGTTCCTGCCCTGGTCTCCTGCTCCATGGGCCTGGCCCTAAGTTGGCTGTGGGTGCCAGAGCATGAACCAAATGCCACTGGAAAATTTGCTGTCCCTGCCTGGCAGCAGCTAGAGGTCCTGCCCTGGACCATCAGCCTGGAGTATGGACCAGGGGTTTTCTAGGATGGGGGAGATCCCATCTCCTGTGGGTCTGAATGGCACGGCTATATTCCCTTTGAAAACAGGAGCTTTTCAGGTGATACCTCCCCAACCTGACATTGGTACAGTGCAATAAAGACACTCCCCACCCTCACCCATGGCTGGTTGCTTCAGCCTTGGGCATCTTTACACATGGACTTGTGTCCTGGCATAATTGTTCTACTCCCACCATCTGTGCAGAGCTGGAGCTTCCTAAAGCATATTCCCTGCCCATTCTTTGGGTCTGGTGGAGGTGGGAGATGGGGTATCACCTTTCAGGCTCACTGGACTTGAACTAAGCCAGGAAGGCCCATTCTTCTGGTGGTAAACCGGAGGCACTGGACATCATTTGACTTTCCCGATCAGAGGTGATACGGAATCTGGGGAAAGGAATCTGGTGCCCCAGTAAGGGACCCGGCCAACAAGCCAACACTCCCTTCCAAAGTCGCCTTCAAGCCTGACAGCTGGAGCTCAGACCTGATGAGGTACCTGCCCTGGAAGGGGCTTGTGGGGAGACTGGAGGCTGCAGATGACAGCAATTTGGGGCCCTTACAATTGCCAGGTCACACCACACAGCCCTCCCAGCCCCCACCCCTGCCTTCCCCATCCCATTTGGGGCGGAAGGAAGTGGCAGATTCTCTTTAATTTCCTCCTGGCAGTGAGAAGCAAACAAACGGCTACCACATCTACATCTCGTGGGGCCTCCCCCGCTTACTGGGAGGGGCGTTCTGACCAAAGGTCCCTGCCCTGCCTCCGCTTCCTCAGCGGTAAACATGCTGCTTCTCCTCCCTTTTCCAGGCTCTTTGTGGGGCAGGGGGGATTCCCCTGTGGGCCAAGGCTGGGTTTCCCACATCTCCCCTGGATCAGCTTCACTGCCGTATGGCCACCTGGCACAGGGTCAGACACTTGTGCCAGCCAGCAGCCCCTGGCCCCACTGGCCTCTGAGTCAAGGGTTTGGCTGGTGAGGCCTCTGTCTTAGTCCCGGCACTGCCCCTCCCTGCCACCCACACTTGCTCTTCTGTGTGCAGATAAGAATACCGCACTACCAGCTGCCTCCCAGGGCCTGTCGCTGTTTGACCTTGGGCAGTTGCTAGTCATCTCTGGCCCAAGGGCTGTCCTATGAGAGTGGGATCAGTTGTCCTCTGCCTGTGTGAGGCTGGCTGAGGATAATAAGCTGGCCCTGTGATAGGGTACTGCATGGCTAATGGGGTCACTCCATGCCAGGCTGCCCTAACTAACTCTGCAGACCGGTGCCCCCAGAGAAGGGGTCCCACCCAGCAGAAAGACTGAAGCTTGGTCCAGTCTCAGCCCCCTAGCTTTAGGCACAATTGATTTCTGATTTTTTTTTTTTACTAAAAACTGTCTCTATCAAAATGTCCCTGTTGCCTTTCCTCATTCTCCAACTGGAACTGGGCAGACAGAGAGGCCCCAGCGGATCCCCCAGACACTGAGTCCTAAGATCCACCTACCTGGTGGGCCTGGGCTCTGATCTTAGGCCACTTCTCCCACCAGTGTGGTTTCCCTGGAGAAACCTCTCCTCTGGCAGGGTCAGGTTGATTTCTGGGCTCTGGGGAAGCAGAAGCAGGGATGGAGTTCTTCTGTTAGTATTTATTGAGGCTGGAGTGTGAGGGCTCTGAGAGCCCTGGGAAGCACTGGGAAGAGGGCCCTTCACAGGGTAGGCAGGGTAGTGTGTGATCTGTGACTGAGGATATCTGGCAAAGATCCTGGTTGAATATATTGGTCCTTAAATGATCTCACTTTAGCACATCTCCATGGTCTCGAAGTAACCTGCCCATGGCCTGGGACCTACTGGGAGGGCCCAGTCAGGCCTGAGAGCTCTGCCCATTGTTCTCCTCACCATGTCTACCTCAAACTAAACCATTTAGACTCCCAAACCCCTCCCTGGGCTAGTAGCCGCAACACTTATCCATCTATTCCAGCCACCTTGATTGAGGATTTCCCCTTAGCTCATCACATTTGGGGACATTTGGGGACAAATGGTTTTGATATGAGCATGAGAAGAAAGGATGAGTAAGGCTGGAGAGGGTGGCAAGTCTTCTAAAGCCACAGCAAGAAGACTGCACTGTGTGCAAAGAATCTCTTGTGGTCACAATCCTGCACATTTAGGTCTTTCCAGGTGTTACTTCTGCTCAGAACTCTTCCATGGCTCTCTGAGATTGCCCTCTGGACCAAGTCCCAACTTCTCAGCCTGGCATTTGAGGACAAAGTGCTAACCCTGTCTTCTCAGCTCAGCATTCTGTGCTGACTTCAGCAACTAACTTTCTGAGATTGTAATTGGCTGGTCTTATTCTCTCCACCCAGATTTGGAGCTGCTCAAGGGCAATCCTCGTGTCCTGTGGCCGCCTTGGCACGGGGGTAGGGAGGGAGCAGGCACAGAAGATGAATCAAACAAGAGTTTGATTCTTGGGGAGATGTGGCATGGAGAGGAAGAACTTTTCTAAATTCCGACTTTCCTCCAAGGCTCCTGTGTTCCCTAATGTGGAATAAGAGGCTGGGATGGACTAAGCTGTACCATCCCATGCCTCAGAGGGCACAGCAGAGCTTTTGACAATGAGAGCTTAGGGCCAGGCCTGTGGCAGCTGATGAAAAGGATGGCTTCCCCTAGTTCTCAGTCCTGGCTGGCATTCACACAGGAGGGGGAAAGGGTGTACAGAGACTCACACAGTCTTTGTCTACCCTTGAGTTCGATCTACTACACTGGTCCTCTGGGCCTTCTGGTTCCACAGGGCTCTCAAAGGGCTGGAGGCAGGCCCAGATAACCTCCTGCAGGAGCTCTGGAACTGGCCTCAGGAAGAGTTTATAGGGGGAGGTGCTGGCACTAGCTGGGGAAAAGAGGTGGAAAGAGTATGTATACTGGTGTGTGTAGGTAGACAGGCTCCTTTGGCCTCTTTGTAGCCTGCAGAGCTCCTGGCCATTGCTGCCTTTCTTACAAAGATGGTGACTTTTTCCTGCAGTTGGTGCCCACACCTGCCCCAGCCCTCATCATTCCATGTTAGATTCTCAGTTTATCCCAGACCAGAAACCCACCCCACAACATGACCTCTTCTAAGTGTTCTCCAGGTGCTCAGTGGCTGGGAACACAGATGTATCGCTGAACATTTGATCAGTGGGTGAGTTTTTCAAGCCATCTATAGCTTCTCTGTGGTCCTTTCCCAGCAGGAGGCTGACAGACCCAGGGTCTCCCTCCTGCCTCCCCTCTAGTCTGATGGGCTGAGTCCCTGACTCAGGGGAAGTCATGTCTGGCGGGAAGAGGGACTGGCCATTTTCTCAATCCAGATGACAACCTGGTGGGGAGGGAAACACACCCTGAAGTTGCTTTAAGTTGTATGGGGATGGGGAGGTAAGCTGGCCAAGCATCTGGGAACTTATACTGTATCAGGATTGTGTCACATGTGGTATTTACTAGTGGATAGGCCAGAGGTGATGTGGCATTTGGGCTTTAAATTCCACACTCGGGCCCTAAAGGTTGTAGATCCTCTGAAGGCAGGACAGTTTATTGGAAAGGATGTTCTACCCACCTAATGCCATTTGCTCCTTCTCCTTGACCATTTGTCTTCTCCTCCTTCTCCCACTCTAGTTGAATTTAGTGATCCATCTATAATTCTTACCATATAAATCCCCTGCTCTAAACCCTTCCATGACTCCCTACTGCCCTCAGGATAAAGTCCAGACACCTTGCAGTGGCCTGTAGCACTCTGCCCACTCATCAAACTTCACCTTTGGCTTCTGCTCACTGCAGGTACTTTCTGATTTCCAAGTCTTTGGAAATCTGTTCTCTGCCTGGAACAAACCTTCCTCACCTCTTACCCATCTCTCTAATTCCTACTCACCCCTATTGAGGCCTTGCAGCCAGGGGGGTTATGAACTTTCTCTGAACTCCTGGCACAACCCTAATCTCAGTAGGGTTATAATAATAGGTACAGTAATTATAGACTTGCTGGTCTCCTCTCCCCCAGTCCTGAAGGGAGACTAATTTATCTCTGAATTCCTAGGTCCAGCACAGGTACAGCTACAGAGCACTGGGCAGGAATGATCTAATCCAAGATGAACATCTCACATGCTGTGGACATTCCCTATTCTGACCTGAGGCCTAACTGGCCTTTCTTTAGGGCTCCCTGGTAGAACAGGTTATCAGTCCAGGTGAGACCTCTGCAAGGAGCTCCTCCTAGCCCTCCTCTCCCAGGGGCTTTTGTGGGCAATGTGGAATGTGCTGTGGGCCCTGTGAGACAGCACTTCTTGGGCGCATCTGCACCCAGCCGCTGAGAGTGCCCTAGGTTCCTCTGGCAACGCACATCTAGGGATGCTATGCCCTGTGGGCCCTGTGCCCGGGGCATAGAGCTAGGGGAGGCAGTCACCACAGCCTCTCCCAGCTCCCAGTATACCCTGTGCCTCAGCGGAGCCCTAAGTAAACAAGCCTAAGTAAACAAGCCAGAGTCCCAGGTCACGGCCTCCAACCCCAGACCCCAAGATGAAGCTTCTTGGGCCATCTCAAGGGAATGAAGCCTCGCTGGGGAGGGAGCAAGAACGAAAACGGTTCTTACAGGCAGTATCACTTCCTTCCCACTGCCAGCCACCCAATTTGGGTGGCTGGATCCCTCCTGCTTTCATAGATGTGCATCGGGATGCAGAAGTCATAGAGCTGAGTGGCACAAGCTCACAACGGGCTTTCCCGCTCTATCTGCTCAACTTCCAGCAAGAAATAAGCCCTGCCCATCGTGCTTCGCCGAGACCTCGGATGCACAGACTATTCTCAAGGGAGCAGCTGCGGGGGCCGGCTACTGGGGACAAAGACGTAGTCACTGAGGCGCGGGTCCCGCCCCGCAGGGGTGGGTCTGCAATGATCGCGAGCTCAGATTCGCGACTCGTCGCGCAACCTGTCTCCCTCGGCTCCGCCCCAACCGAGCTGGAAGCTCGCTCCGGTACCCGCCCTCTCAATACACCGCCATTAAGGTTGAAGTGAGGGTGATGAGGGTGTGCGTGGCGTCTAGATAATCCTGCGGCGCCCTGATGCCTCCTCTAAAGCCAGTCCTCATGAGCAACATAGCGCCTCGGCCCATCGCCGACCCCATAGCCTCGGTTCTGCAGCACCCCTTCCTCGACGATAACCCCGCCCAGTAAGGAAAGAGGTCTTCTCCGATTGGCCGGTGGTGCGTTCCCCATCCAGTTAGGGCTATCGGCCTTACATCTGTCTGGCTTAGGAGGAGTAGCAGAGGAAATGAGGGGCAAACTACAACTCCCGAGAGGTAGCAGGACTCTCTAGTTTTCCGTATTCAGGTGATTTCCTTCTCCGGGAGAGGGAGTCACGCGATAGGCCGGCGAGGGGGCGGGGCCCTCTAAGCTGGTCCCGGCGCTGGCGGCCTATCCGCAGCCGGGCCGGATGGGCGCGCGGTAGGGGGCGGGGCCAGGCGCGCAGCACGGCGCGAGAGCGCACCCGCGGCGGCAGTGGCTGCGACTACTGGGGGGCGGGGGACGTTGGCTGAGGCGACGGTGGCGGCTTAGGCACCCGCAACTGGCGGCGGCGGTTATTGGTGCGGCTCAGCGGGCGGCCACCTCTCTGGTTCGGAACGAAAAGCTTGGTGTCGCGGGCCCCACCCGGAAAGTTTGCCGTGGAGCCGCGACCTCCTGGCCGGCGCGGCCCGGCATGAAGCGGCGCTGAGGAACCGGTGCCGCCGCCGCCGCCCGAGGAGGAGCAGCAGCACCCTGAGCCACGCCGATGACTACTGCAAACTGTGGCGCCCACGACGAGCTCGACTTCAAACTCGTCTTCGGCGAGGACGGGGCGCCGCCGCCGCCGCCCCCGGGCTCGCGGCCTGCAGGTGGGTGCCGGGCCAGGCGGGACTGAGGAGCGTCCCCTCTCCTAGCTCGCGCGAGTTCGCCTCCTCCCTCCCTTGGTTGCCCCAGGATTGATAACCCCGTGTGTGTGTGTGTTCGTGAGCGCGCGCTCGTGCTGTGAGTGAAGTACGGATTTCAATCAGTGAGGAGGCGTGTGGGTCGCTGCGACGTGGAAGTGGTTGTGGGGTTGGAAGCGAACTAGCAGGGAACGCGACTCCGGGACGCCTGTGGCTGGTGGGCCCCCGGGGTTTGGAGGCCGAGGGTCGGGGCCGCTGCCGTAAGTGGCGTCTGGTTGTCGCTGTTTTGCCAGTGTGGTGCAGAGAAAATGTCCCTGTGAAGACTAAGTGCCCTTGGTTTTTCATCTATTCTAGGTTGTTTTTAAAAATCCTTATTTGAAAGGTGCTTATTCTTCGATTTGTAGGACCTTTCTAAAATTCATGCACATGTTTCTTTAAGTCTTCTTTGCTGGGAGAGTAACGCTTTTGAGTTAACTTCTGCTTAAGTTTACGGCCCACAATTAACTATAACGGAACTCTTCTGAAAACTGGGTTTTCTTGCTTGAGTAAAGTGTTTCGGAAGATTTTTTAAAAGTGGTATGCCTTTTTCATAATTCTGTTAGAGAGTTCTGGAAGTCAGATTTTATTTTAAGAAAAAGCTCTCAGAAGATATTTTAAAGGAGATCTTGAATTGCAAAGGCTGGGCACCGTAATGCTTGCAGGTCAGACCAATCAGGAAATAGAAACAGGATGACTGGGGACTTAGAGCTCTTTTGTGACCTCGTTTGGTATACTGTGGTTCATTAAGTTCAGTTTCCCTATTACATATGCAGGCGAACTTCAAAAAGGAAATGGATAAGAGTAATCCCTATTTATTCTTTCCAGGTATTAGGTGAATTACTTAATGTTGTTCATGTTCATGTTCCGTAGACTGTTCTGTAGGGTAGCATTGAAACACGTCTGAACGTGAGGCGTAAGAGTTCTTTGGGCGGTACTTGTTTTATCAGTCCTTTTTAGTCTTTATATGTTAGATGTGTTTTTCAGCATAATAAATAATTTACAATGGTTAAGTGTTGGCTGCGTTTATTTTCAGTTCCGCTAACATCATTTGAGCACCTATTATGTTGAAGTTATTGTTAGGTACTTTGTAGTGTTATGATGATGCAAAAAAAACCTGAGTCTCTTCAAGGAGTTTGGAAAATAGTTGGAGGAAGCACATAGCCCAAATAACTATGTTGCTAGACATCCTGTGAATGTTGATGCATTTTACAATAGAGGAAGACGGGAAAAGTGGCATTTGTGGAGAGGGTGGCATTGAATTGTACTTAGGTATTGGGACTTAATAATAACTTGTTTGAATGAATATTTTTATTGTAAAGAAGATAAAGAGTTGATGTCAGCAAACTTTTATTGGGCACAAACTTGATTAGAGCGCATTGTATACCAAATAAATGATGAATAAAGGTGTTAACCAAATATGTGAATAATAAAAGAGCGTCATCATGTAAGCAGGAATTGAATGTATATGTAACATATTGAATAACACTTACAAGCCATGAAAATGGCTTTTAAAAATGATTTTTGCCATATACAAAAAACCCATTTCGATGTTAAAATGGGTCTAGAAGGAGTTAAGGTTTATAACTTGATTTATAACTGAAATTCCCAAAGGTAAACATAAGCAGTTTTATTTGTGACAAAAAGTCCATTTTAAAATATAGCAGGTACTTTTTTTTTTAAGTTTTTTTATTAACGTGATTTCACATAGGAATAAAATAAACCATCTTAAAGTGAACAATTTAGCGGCATTTAGTGCATTCACAGTATTGTGCTTGCACAACCACTGCTTCTCTCTAGTTCCAAAACATTTCCATCACCCAAAAGAAAACCCTGTACCTATTAAATAGTTGCTCCCCATTACCTCTACCCCTCTCCTAGCCCCTGGCAACCTCCAATCTGGGATCTGTCTCTATGGATTTACCTGTTTTGGGTATTTCATATAAATGGAATCATACAATATGTGACCCTTTGTGTCTGATTTCTGTCACTTAACATAGTGTTTTCACAGTTCATCCACTTTGTAGCATGTATCAGTACTTCATTCCTTTCTATGGCAGAATATTTAATTATATATATATATGTATATACACAATTTGTTTATCCATTGATGGACATTTGGGCTATCTACTTTTTTGCTATTATGAATAGTGCTACTGTGAATACCTAGCAGCTAATTTTTTAATTCTGTTGGAAAGAATGTATTACATATTCAAGTCTTAAGTTTTCAGAATTATTTGGTCACAAAATTAGTTTTCATTTAAATAAACATAATTATGAGTATGTGGTTTGAAGGAACCAAGTGGATTAACTGAAATGCTTTTAGGATGATATATGTAGTAAAGTGGGTCAGGAGAATAAAATTGCTTGGTAGAATTTAGATCACTATTTGATTATATCAGTGTGTTTACTGAACTTGTTTTTGGATTCTCTTCCTCACTGGAATGGAAGTTCCTTGAGGGCAGGGTTATATCTATATCTTTTTTTTTTTTTTTTTTTTGAGACAGAATCTCACTCTGTTGCCCTGGCTAGAGTGCCATGGCGTCAGCCTAGCTCACAGCGACCTCAAACTCCTGGGCTCAAGCGATCCTTCTGCCTCAGCCTCCCAAGTAGCTGGGACTACAGGCATGCGCCACCATGCCCGGCTAATTTTTTCTATATATTTTAGTTGGCCAATTAATTTCTTTCTATTTTTAGTAGAGATGGGGTCTCACTCTTGCTCAGGCTGGTTTCGAACCCCTGAGCTCAAAGGATCCACCCACCTCGGCCTCCTAGAGTGCTAGGATTACAGGCATGAGCCACCGCGCCCGGCCCTATCTATATCTTTTTCATAGTTATATTATTAGTGCCTTGCACAATGCCTTTACATAGTAGGCCTCCAATATTTGTTGAATTAATGAATACATACCACTTAAGTTTTGAGTCAGTGCTCACTGTTTTTTTGTGGTAGAGGAAGTTGATTAGAGTTGTTTCAGTTCTTTGGCTTTTATTGGTGAGTTCCATAAGACAGCAGCTATTGGTAATTTGGGCCTGCAGTGGGTTTTACATCTCTCTGAAGGTTTGAGAGTACTTGTATCACATCTAAGTTTCCAAACAGGGAGAACTTATTTGAAAAATATTTGGTGGGGAGAGTGGGTGGAGAGTGAGGACAAACCAAGGGGCTGAATTTAGTGAATGAACTAATAAGCAAGCTTATTAAAGTACAAATTAGATGATTTGAGGTGCACTGATAACGTTGTGTACATTTGTGACTGACTTTTTAAGATTATTGCTTACTGAGGTGTTTTGAGATTTTTCCATTAAAGAAAATTGAAGACACTAGAGTCTTTAGCTTTTTTTAAATGTAATGTTATCTCTTATTTTTCCAGTTAAAAATGTACCAGACTATTTTGTTGAACGTTCTTTTGCTTAGTACTTAGCTTCAAACAGGTGATATGCCTCAGTAGTAAATAGGAAATTTAAGTAGGTACCTGTTAAATGTATTCCATTAACATTATTTGCCATTGTAAAGGGCAGCTTCTGGTACTCTGTTTTAGTGTAGTGATTGCATATCTCCAATTTAGTTTGATGTTATAGTCTTTACTTTGCAAATTCAAAGTTCATTCTCAGGGTTCATTACTAAATATTGACTTTCTAGTCATGAATGAGAGTCACTGGGAGGAATGTGCTATACTGTGTGTAGTATCTTATCTACTGCTGTTTTTATTTATTTATTTATCTATCTATTTATTTGTATTTTTTTTTTTGAGACAGTCTCACTCTGTTGCGGGGGCTAGAGTGCTGTGGCGTCAGCCTAGCTCATAGCAACCTCAAACTCCTGGGCTCAAGCGATCCTTCTGCCTCAGCCTCCCGAGTAGGTGGGACTACAGGCATGTGGCACCATGCCCAGCTAATTTTTTCTATATATTTTTAGTTGGCCAATTAATTTCTTTCTATTTTTAGTAGAGATGGGGTCTTGCTCTTGCTCTGGCTGGTCTCGAACTCCTGACCTTGAGCGATCCACCGGCCTTGGCCTCCCAGAGTGCTAGGATTACAGGCGTGAGCCACCGCGCCTGCCCATACTGCTGTTTTTTTAAAGTGGAGAAATACCTTAGATACCATATGTATTTTTGTAAGAAATTTGGTTTATGATAAGATATGTGTAATTTTGTCAGATATTATTTTAATACATATTTTCATATGTAAAATTGAGAAACTTCCTAGATAATTGTCTTACAGTGTTTTTACTTTGTTTAGTGCTTCTGATCCATGTGTTATAATTTACTGTCTCTTGATAATTTTAATTTTTCACTTTTCAGTTTTTATTGTTCATTTTTACAGAAGGTTTTTGTTTTATCTTGTGTAAATGAAATAATGTTTTTAAAGCTCTTGGCACAGTCCTGGTGCCCTTTAAATGGTGGTAGTTAACATTTCTACACACACACACACACTTTAAATGGTGGTAGTTAACATTTCTACACACACCCCTCTCCTCACCGATAGGCTATTTTGTACTTCCTCCTCTTTCCTAGACCCTTCTCCATATACTAGATTAAAACATTTAGAGAGAGTAGTAGGGGCAGATGAGAGATCCAGAAATTTAAACCTTCCTTACTTGAGTTGGAATATTTGGTCTTTTTATTTTATTTTATTTTATCCTTTTGATTCTTGTCTTTATTCTTTCTGGTATTACTTACCTCTTTCTCGTATTTTGCCAAGTACTGAAGGTCATTCACTTTTAATTATATTTTTCTACTTTATTGAATTAAGTGTTTACTGGTTTAATATAATGTGAAAGATGGTTGATTTGCTGACCATACTAAGTATAACTGGATATTTAAATCAGTTTGAAAAAAGGGAAGTTGCTCGTATGGTTTCCTGTAGAAATGTAATGGTGTGTTTGTACAGCCCATTAGGTACTGTAAAGGAGGATTTGATTGCTGCTGAGCCATATTTTCATACCATAGATCAACTTCTGTATGCTTGAATGCAGTGATAATATGTATTAGGTGATTGAGTCTGTGATAAACATTTTACTCTGAAGAATAATTTTATATTGTTTCTTTGACACCTTTTCTGATAAAATTGAAGGTTGCTCCTGGGGATATTGGCAGAATTTTATGATAGAGATTAGTGTTGTTTTAGTGAATATGGGGAAAAATCCAGGACAAAAATTTCAATGTCCTATTGTTTGTTTAAAATATTCATCGTTGTAAGAGTGTTGCTACTCCTGCACTTTCTTAGATTTTTCCATTTGCCAGTACAGAAGGATATTTTGGCATATATTCTGAACTATTATTAGTAGAGATAATACTGTAGTAGTTTTATTAGATGATATAAAATTTAAAACTTGGGTGTTATGTACATGGCTGAAAAATTGTGAGGGACAAGGCCTGTATCCTAAGCACTTAAGGGCATTTAAGGTATTAATTTAGAGTAAGTGTAGTATAAACTAACTATTATGACTTGCCTTTCTGTGGCAACCAGTAAACTTTGCCTAAAATAGTATGTATTTTTATTGAAGACATATTCCAAGCTCTGCTTTTGAGGTTTGTTCTCTGTATTTATTTTTTCAATGAAGTATAATCATAAAGACATTTTTCATGAGAAAATATCGTATTTGTCTTTCTTCAGAGAAAGTCATAGTGATATATAAAATAGAGACCATTTAAGAGAAAGAAATGAGTTATATCACTGATTTCCTTCTCATTATTGCTAGTCGAGTAGTAGATCATTCAGTATGGTAATGTTTTGTATTAAATAAGGGGTGGGGTTGAAGAAGCCATAATATAGTGAAGGCAATCACATTACTCTTAAGAGATAGGAAACCTGAGTCGGTTGAACCTCATTTGATAGTAAGTGGTAGTTTGACTGCTCACAGCAGTAACATAAATAAGGGAGGTGTTGTCTAAAGTTGTCCTGGTGGGTCAGGGGAGTAGACACAGCCGACTTGGCAGTAAGCCTGGCTTCTAAAACAAAATCCAAGTCATCAAATTTGCCCAGGCATGCCATATGAGGTTCAAGTAACAGTGGAATTTAAGAGGAGTGAGTTTGTTCAGGGAGGCTTAGGAGAGTCACAGGCAGGAGCAAGCTTTTTTTAACAACCATAGTTTAAACTCAAACATAACATGGGTCTGCATATCTTTCAATCTTTCTGGTAATGTTTATATAATTATATTGTATGATTCTCACCTGTTTGTGCCTGAATTTGGCAACTTTAGGAGAGATGAACAATTGGAGCTGTAAGATTTAAGTAATATAGCCTATGAATTGATAGCTTACCAATAGCGAAATTTAATCGTTGGGACAGTTCTAGTTAACATATTAGTATTCGTATGTGAAAAGGAACTACAAGTCTATGAAAGCCTGAAAATCCCAGGTGTACTGGAGAAGTAACTTGAAGGCTTCATTTTCCTACAAAATATACAGCTTCAATATGTCTTATGTTACAGCAGCAGGTTAGAGTTTTAACATTTTAGAATATGTTTTTTAATGTTTTAAAATTTTATATTTTTAATTTTGTGTTAAGTTTTCATCACCTTTACTGCTTAATTTAATTAGAAAATAGGTAGGATTATGTGAACTCTGAAATTGGGTTGCTTTCAGATTATTTTCTCTTACAACTGTTTTCAGTGATGTTGATTTGTACACATAAAATATTTCTAAAAGTGTTTTTTTCCCATCAAGATAATCATTGACTAAGAACACTTTGATGTCCTGTGTGTGAGTTATACTTAAATGTAAATATTTTTCAACATTGCTTTTTAAAAATCTTTCGGTAAAGTTTGTTAAAAATAACATTCAGGAATTGTTAAAGCTAGATGATGGGTATGGGGTGGAGGTTCATTATAATATTCTCTGCCCTTTTTATATGTTTTAAAATAAAAAGTTTTAAAAATGACATCCAAAAACTCTTCAAGCTCTTTAAGATGCTAGATTAGGTTAGGAAAAATGTTCACTTTTTAAAATAGCATTGTGAAGTTAATAGGATTTGTTGTTTTATGTAACTTAAAAAAAAAACAAAACTGGGCCGGCTGCAGTGGCTCACGCCTGTAATCCTAGCACTCTGGGAGGCCGAGGCAGGAGGATCGCTCAAGGTCAGAAGTTCAAAACCAGTCTGAGCAAGAGCGAGACCCCATCTCTACTAAAAATCGAAAGAAATTAATTGGCCAACTAAAAAATATATATAGAAAAAACTAGCTGGGTACGGTGGCGCATGCCTGTAGTCCCACCTACTCGGGAGGCTGAGGCAGAAGGATCGCTTAAGCCCAGGAGTTTGAGGTTGCTGTGAGCTAGGTTGACGCCAGAGTACTCTAGCTTGGGCAACAGAGTGAGACTCTGTCTCAAAAAAACAAAAACAAAACCAAAACAAAAAACTGGCTTAACAAATTAACAGAAAATAAAAATTAGTTGTGGTATGTCTGATTTATAAAACCATTTGTGTAGTATTAGCAATGGGATGGTGGGGTGAGTTAATGGTATATGTAAATAAAAAGTAAACTGATCTTATTATCTGCTTTTGAATAGGTATTTTTCTATTTTTAAAATCTTTTTTAGTTAACTGTATGAGGTTTGAAGAATTCACTTAATGTTTAGTAATTTAAGAACTTGAGATAATTTAAAAAATTTTAAAGTTTGATCATGTTGCTTGTATCTGTCAGTCTGATATTTATTGAGTTGTCAGTTCTCTTGAACTTTTAAATTTATTCATGATGAAATGAAGCTAGAGAACTTGTTCTTAATTTTAAGATTATTATTCATACTATATAATTGGTAGAGATTAATTTACACTATAATAGACATAAAGTCTCTTAATTTGTGAACACTTAAGAGCAAACAAGTTCTGAAATTTATATCACACATATTGCCATTTGTGAGATCCTATTGAGTACTAAGGGAATACAAGTTTTAACCATGTCCTTTATATAAAAAAAGGCTTTGGGGAAAATATAGAAAATTTTTTCTGTTTTTTTTTTTTTTAGAAAATTTTTTCTACATGTCACTTGTAAAATTTTTTATTACACAGTAAGAGGTTTAAGGAAACTTGATATTTCCTCTGCTATCAACACTTCTTTATAGTTTTCACTTCCTTTCAATAAAGGTTGTTCAATTAAAATAACATTCAAGAAAAAAATGATAGTCAGAAATTGTTGAAGCTAGATGTTAGGTATTAAATATATTGGGATTTTCTAGGTATGTTTGAAAACTTCCATAATCAAAGTTTTGAGACCATTATGACCATGATCTAGAGTAAGAAATATATTTTGTCTTAACCCAGCACATACATGTTCATACACATAAAACCGAGATAGACATTTCATATAAAATAGTGTTTAGTTTTACTTCATGGCATTACTCTGACATTTTCTTTTTCATTACATGGAAATGTTGTTTTTACAATTCACTGATATTAATATATCACTCACTACCTTCAGTTTGAAAAACAGAGCTCTAGGAAATGGTTTTATAGTTCTGATCAAAACTGTTAGAGCATTGAGATATTCCTGTTATTCAAGCCATTTTTCCCATGTTTGTAGTTCTTTAATACATTAAAAAATATTTTTTATTGAATTAGCTTATTGCCACTCTTTTATTAGGTTGGTAAATTTTGCCACTTCCTGAAAATGACTTATTTCTCCCCCTTTCTCTCTTCCCTGTGGCCAAAGTCAAAGTCTTGGTCACCTTCTGTTTGGATTTGTGTAGTTTTCTCTTCATATTTTTCCCCCAGTTCAGTTTTGAAAGTCATAGCTAAGGTTATCTTCAATTCCTGCTCCTTTTCATCTGTAACCTGCCTCCTCACAGGGCTTCTTCCTTGTGCTCCACTTATTTTATATCCCTTACTCTGTACATTAATATCAAGCTTATCACTTTTAATTTTATTTATCTCTTTTCAGTCCCAGTGTGACACCTTTTCTTCCATTTGTCTGAACTGCCTCTGCCATGCACATGTTTTATAGCCTTTCTCTTTCTTGAGACACTTGAGAGATATTTCGATATAGTACTGAGCTAAATCTGGGTTCTAGATTCATTTCTTTTACTAATTGTGTGATATTGCTACAAAGCACAGGATAGTTTCAGGCTAAATCAGTTCTTTTTTTTTCTTTTTCTTTTTTTTTGTTTTTGTTTTTGAGACAGGGTTTCACTCTGTTGCCTGATCTAGAGTGCAGTGGCATCATCATAATTCACTGCAACTTCAAACTCCTGGGGTCAAGTGTTCCTGCTGCCTCAGCTTCCCAAGTAGCTGGAACTACAGATACGAGCCACCACACCTGGCTAATTTTAAAATTTTTTGTAGAGATGAGATCTTGCAATGTTGCTCAGGCTGGTATCAAACTCCTGATCTCAAGCAATCCTCTCGCCTCAGCCTCCCAAACTGCTAGGACTACAGGCATGAGCCTGGCAGGCCTTTCATTTTACAGAAGTAGAAAGGCTTCTATAAAATTGAGGCTCAAATTGACTTGCCCAAGATCATTTAATTAGTTAATATCAAAACCAGAGACCTAGGACTCTGACTTCTAGTCCTTTGCTCTTCTCCGGTAAGTTATTTAATTTCTGCTTGAAAATCCTAGAGTTGTTTTTCTATAGCTTATAATTTTGATCCTTTTGTAACTTTTGTTTTATTTGTGATCTGTTAGATACATATTTAACTAGTGTTACTGATACCTATTATGTGCAGGTATTTTTATGTACATTATCTCTAAGTCTCATGATAAACCAGAGAGGTAGGTGTGATTTCTGTTTTTTCTTTATACATGGTGAAACAGAAATGCAGGTAGATTTGACCGTCTAGAAATAGGCATTCACCTAGTAAATCTTGACTGATCATGGTTTTAGAACATTTGTTGGCTTTTTATCATCTGATCACTATTGAAAGAAATAGTAAAATACTTTTAATTTTCTAGTTTAAACATATGCAAAATAGTTGGGGTTGGTATTTGGTGGGGGGAGGGAAAGAGACCAATCTGTCTTCACATGGCTCCTTTCTTTTTAACACCTTTCATACCGCATAGAAATCTCTAAGACATACACCAGGGACTGCACGTTTTTGGGCAACCTGCACGTTATTTAAATCATCTAAACTACGGTGAGAAACGAGAAAACTCGTGAGCGGTCCTTAACAGATGCTGCGCAAAACAAGAAAACTCGTGAGCAGTCCTTAAGGTGTTAAGAGTGGGGAAGGACTTTTCCAATAGCCTTCAGCAAACTTAACCTTGCATTTCATTGACCAAAATTGGGTTACATTCCCTTTCCTAAATTAGTTACTGGTAAAGATGGATGGAATTATTCTTAGCCAACCCAGCCTATCCCTTGGCCTGATGATGTGGTTGGCTTCCCCAAAGCACATGGCTGCATGGGAAACAAGTGGTTAGGAGGAAGAAAATCTGTTAGGGAAGAAGAGGGGAAAATGAGTGCTGGGTGGGGATTCCAGTTGAGGAACTTTAAGATATAAATATGACTTTTACTATGCAGTTACTTTTTAGGACACTTGCTTTTTTTCTTGCTTTGTCAAAGTTGTTGGGAATGGGCAGGAGAACTGATAGAAGTGCACAGGAAGAGAAGTATGGCTATTGATCCTAGATTTCTGTGAACAGTGGGGACTCAGTGTCTGGTGGGTGAGAGATGTTGGGCACCAAATTCATCTTCCTTGTCAAGTGGAATCAGATGGTTTTGCAGACAACTCGGTCTTTATACTTTTGTATGTCTGCAAAACCATCTGATTCCACTTGACAAGGAAGATGAATTTGGTGCCCAACATCTCTCACCCACCAGACACTGAGTCCCCACTGTTCACAGAAATCTAGGATCAATAAAGACAGAGTTATCTAGTTAAGCCAATCCTGATATATCAAAATAGAGATGGTAAATTGTACGGTGCTTTTAAAGGTTTTCTTTCATTCTTTGTTTTTTTAATTTTTGAGACAAAGTCTCACTCTGTTGTCCGGGCTAGAGTGCCGTGGCATCAGCCTAGCTCACAGCAACCTCAAACTCCTGGGTTTAAGCAATCCTTCTGCCTCAGCCTCCCGAGTAGCTGGGACTACGGGCATGCACCACCATGCCCGGCTAATTTTTTTCTATATATATTTTTAGTTGTTCAGCTAATTTCTTTCTATTTTTAGTAGAGACGGGATCTAGCTCTTGCTCAGGCTGGTTTCGAACTCCTGATCTTGAGCGATCCTCCCGCCTGGGCCTCCCAAATGTTTTTAAGGTTAGTCTGAAAGGAGCTAGCTTTTTGTTAAGGAGTGAAATAGAAGAATACGCACTGGGAATAGAAAGTAGTTACCAGAGGGAAACAGTGTTTAAGATCTTAGAGTAATTAAACTGGAAGGGATCTCAACAAAGTCCCTTTCTATTAGGTGGGTGAATATATTAATACTAAACCATTTAATCTTTTAATGCAATTTTTATGAAGTGTCATTATTAGTATATGACAAATACTAGGAAAACGAATATGGTTTAGTCTATTGAAGTAGACATGTAAATAAATACATCAATATTAATATAATACAGGTACAGAGAAGGTCTTCTGAGAGCATAATGACACAGAGCTTAACTCTGAGTAGAAAGATCAGAGAAAAGGTACATTTGCACTGAATGCAATAGAATGAGTTCACCAGGTGGATAAAGGAAGACAGATTTTAGGCCAATTGATTACCACACCCGAAGACACAGGTTAAAGAGCCATGGTCCTTTAATTTGGAAAGGTAGAAGATCAGGGTTCTGTAGTATCCAGATGTGGCTGGAGAGGTAGAGCCTGTTAAACTATTTTGAGGAGTTTGGATTTTAGTTTGAAGGCAGCAGGGAGCCATTGAAGGATTTCAAGTTTTGCAGAAATGTCAGATTTGTGGCTCAGATCACTCTGCTACACTGTAGGTCTGTGGTCCTCAACCTTTTTGGCATCAGGGAATAGTTTCATGGAAGATAGCTTTTCCACAGACAGGGATGAGGATGGGGTGGGGAGTGGGTGGTTTTGGATTTGATTCAAGCACATTACATTTATTGTGCAAACCTCTCTGCTAATGATAATCTATATTTCCAGCCGCTCCCCAGCCCTAGTGTCACTGCCTCAGCTCCACCTCAGATCATTAGGCGTTAGAGTCTCATAAGGAGTGTGCAACCTAGATCCCTTGCACATGCAGTTTATATTAGGGTTCGTGCTCCTATGAGAATCTAATGCCCCTACTGATCTGACAGGAAGCGGAGCTTATGCAGTGATTGATGCAAAGGATGGGAGGATGGTTGTAAATACAGATGAATCTCCTGCTATGCAACATGGTTTTTAACAGGCCATGGACTTACCGGCGATTTGGGGACTGCAGCTGTAGGTAATAGATTGAGGAAGGCATGAATGGAGGTGGGTACACATGTTGTATTTGAGAAATGAGGGCAGAGCAGTGGAGATGATAAGGTAAGAATGAGCTGGATTTAGAGGAAAGAAATCAATAGGACTTGTTATCAATTAAATAAGGAGAGGAAGGAGACTAGGGTGGTTTGTTTTTCTAATTTGGGTCAATTGTGGTAGGAGGAGAATCAGATTTGGAGGTGGGGAGGGGGAAAGATGATTCAGTTTAATTAAATGTGCCAGGCATTATGAGAAGCCTGTGCAAATAAAGAACAGGAAAGACATGGTCCTTGCCCTTATGGACCTTATAGTCTAGTAATTTTTTGTGAAACAAGTGTTATGACAGTGGAAATATAAAGTGCCGTGAGAGCATATAGTAAAGAGATAAGGAGTTCAGTTTTGTATATGTTTGAGGTGTTTCTGGATTTGTTAGGCAATTGGGAATATAAGTTTAGGGCTCAAAAGAGAAGTTTGTACAAAAGAGATTTGGAAGTCATTGACTATAAGTATAGATGATAGTTGAAGCTATGGGCATGGATGAAGTCACTACAGGAGAGTGTAGATTAGAATGAAAAAAGGAGGCTGAGAACAGAACCCTGGAAACAACAGTATTGGAAGGATGGCAAGAAGAGGAGAAGCCAGAAAAGGTGTTGTCAGAGAGTTAAGTTAGACAATCAAGAGGAAATGGTGTAGTGAAAGCCAAGGTAGGAAAGAGTTTTATCTGTTTATTTAAAAAATAGCTTTATTGAGGTATAATTGACATATAATAAGCTGCATATATTTAAAATGTACAATTTGATAAGTTTTTTTTCTTTTTTTTTTGAGACAGAGTCTCAACTGTTACCCAGGCTAAAGTGCCATGGCGTCAGCCTTGCTCACAGCAACCTCAAACTCCTGGGCTCAAGCTATCCTTCTGCCTCAGCCTCCCGAGTAGCTGGGACTACAGGCATGCGCCATCATGCCCGGCTAATTTTTTCTGTATATGTTTAGTTTTCCAATTAATTTCTTTCTATTTTTAGTAGAGACAGGGTCTCGCTCTTGCTCAGGCTGGTCTCGAACTCCTGAGCTCAAACGATCCGCCCGCCTCGGCCTCCCAGAGTGCTAGGATTACACTGGCCTTCAATTTGATATGTTTTGACACGTGTATGACACATGAAACTTTCACCAGATTCAAGATAATGAATATCCATCACCCCCAAAAGTTTCCTTGTATCCCTTTGTATTTACGCCATTCTACTCTTCTTTCCTCGCCTTCCCAGACAACCACTAAAGTGACTAGAAAATTTATATATATGGAATTGTAAAACATGTACTCGTTTTTGGTCTAGCTTCTTTGACTCATTATTGTTATTTTGAGATTTATCCATGTTATTGAGTGTATCAGTAGGTCATTCATTTTTGTTGGGGAGTAGTTTCCATTATGTGTATATACTACAGTTTTATCCATTCACCTATTGATGGACTTTTGGATTGTTTCCATGTTTTGGCTATTACAAATAAAGCTGCTATGAACATTCATGTTTAAATCTTTGTATGGACACATTTTTCCCTTTCCCTTGAGTAAATACCTAGGAATGCAATGATTGGATCACTTGGTAGGTGGTATGTCTAACTTTTTATTTTTTTAATTAATTAGTTAATTTTTGAGACAGTGTCTCACTCTGTCTCCCAGCTAGAATCATCATAACTACTGCAACCTCAAACTCCTGAGCTCAAGTGATTCTCGGCCTCCCAGAGTGCTAGGATTACAGGTGTGAGGCACCACGCTTGGCAACTATGTACCTTTAACTTTTTAAGAAACTGCCAAATTTCCAAAGTGGTTATGTAATTTTACATTCCCACTGGTAGAGCAAATATGTATTTCCATATGCTTACTAACATTTGGTTTGGTCAGTCTTTTTATTTTTAGGTATTCTAACAGGTGTGTAGTGGTATGTCCTTATGATTTTAGTTCATATTTCACTTATAGCTAATGTTCTTGAGCATCTTTTTATGTGTTTATTTGCCATCTGTATATCTTTCTTTTGGTGAAATATCTGTTCAAGTCTTAATTGTAATTATAATAAATCCACAGGAAGTTGCAAACAAATTGTAGAGGGAGGTTTTGGGTACTCTTTACTCATTTTTCCCCAATGATGACATCCTGTAAAACTACAGTACAATACCAAGACCAGAAAAGTGACATTGGTACAATCCACTGAATTTACTCAGATCTCAGCAATTTTACATTTACTCATTTGTGTGTATGTGTAGTTTTATGCAGTTTTATCACATGTAGATTTGTATAACCAGCACCACAATCAAGATACAGAACTGTTCCATTACCACAAAGTTCCATCTCACTAACCTCTTTATAGCCACTTCTGCTTCCCTCTCTCCTTCTCACCCCAATCTCAGATTCCTAGTGGACTCTAATCTGTTCTCCATCTCCATAATTTTATTTCAAGAAAATGTTATTTATATTAATTGAGTCATACAGTATGCATCCTTTTGAGATTGGCTTTTTTTACTCATTCCCTGGCAATTCTTCAAAATTGCTAAGTATATTAATAGTTTATCCCTTTTTGTTGCTGAGTAGTATTCTATGGTATGGATGTAAACAGTTTGTTTAACCTTTTACCCATTGAAGGACATTTGTGTTATTTCCAGTTATTGGCTATTATGAAAAAAGTTGTGGCCGAGTGTGGTGGCTCACGCCTGTAATCCTAGCACTCTGGGAGGATCGCTCGAGATCAGGAGTTCAAGACCAGCCTGAGCAAGAGTGAGACCCCGTCTCTACTAAAAAATAGAAAGAAATTAGCTGGACAACTAAAAATATATACAAAAGATTGGCCGGGCATGGTGACGCATGCCTGTAGTCCCAGCTACTCGGGAGGCTGAAACAGAAGGATTGCTCGAGCCCAGGAGTTCGAGGTTGCTGTGAGCTAGGCTGACGCCATGGCACTCTAGCCAGGGCAACAGAGTGAGACTCTGTCTCAAAAAAAAAAACATATTTTAAATTTTAGTTTCTGATTGTTCATTGCTAGTTTATAGAAATACAGTTGACCCTCCAGTGTCCCTTCACTTCATCACCCTCTCTAACCTCCCTTTTCTTTTCTTAATGCTGCAATCTCCACGCCCCACCCACAGACTCTTCCCTTTTTTCTCTTGCTGGATCTGTGTCTCCTCCCTTTGGATCCCCATGTTTTCCTGCACCTCCCCTCCCCAGTGGTCTCTCTCTGCAGTTTTTTAATGCCTGTGTCAGATCTATAAAAAGAGGATAAAGTACAATAAAATGAGAGCAAGTATATATATAAATATAGATCATAAAAAAAGAAATGCAGTTGATTTTTGCATATTGATCTTATGTCCTGTAGCCTCATTAAACATACCTAATAGGTTTCTGTAGGTTTCATCAAGTTTTCTACATAGACAACTATATATGGTCTGCAAATATAGACAGTTTTACTTTCTCCTTTCCAATCTGAATAGCTGTTTTTCTTTTTCTTGCCTGACAACACTGGCTAGAATCACTAGTACAGTGCAGAATAGAAGTGGTGAGAGTATACATCATCGTTCTGTTCCTGATCTTAGGGGGAATGCATTTAGTTTTTCGCCATTAGTTGTAAGTTTTTTGTAGAACCTCTTTATCAGGTTGAGGATGTTCCTTTCTATATCTAGTTTGCTGAGATTTTTGTCAGGAATGGATGTTGGATTTTGTCAAATGCTTCTACATCTGTTGAGATGATTCTTTGGATTTTCTTTTCTTTCTTTTTTTTTTTGGAGAAAAGGTATACACATTTATTAACGTGTACATGGGCAGAACCACAGAGTGCCCTGGTTTTTCTTTTTTTGTCAGTGTGGTAAATTACATTGATTTTTCAAATATTAAACCCACCCTACATACCTTGAATAAACCCTACTTGGTTATGACCTACTACTCTTTAATATATTGTTGGATTCAAATTACTAAAGTTTTGTTTAAAATTTTTGCATCTGTGTTCATGAGGGATATTGTCTATTTTTCTTCTAATGTTTTTGGTTTTGATAACAGGGTAATGCTAGCCTTATAGAATGACTTGGGAAGTGTTCTAATTTCTGTAAGAGAGCTTTCTATTTCCTTGAAGAGATTGTGTAGAATTGGCATTCTTTCTTTCTCAGATATTTGGGAGAATACAGTGTAGCCATCTGGGCCTGGAGTTTACTTTATGGGAAGGTTTTTAGATTTAGAGCTATTCTGGTTATCTATTTCTTATTGAGTGGGCTTTAGTAGTTTGTGAATTTCTGTGTTTGAATATTAAGCTAAACATGAGTTTAGGTGGATGTCTCCAACTCTAATCTAGTACCACATAGCTCATTCTAACCTTTCTCTGTTGCTTATCTGTGAACTTCCTTCTCTAGCAGTGAGAAACCTGGGTTCTACCAGCCACCATCCATTTACTTATTTGCTCTACTGTAGTATACATGTACTTTTAAAATTGTTAACCTGTACCACCATGGGAAACAGTTTTGTCAGTTACAATGTTTATGTACAGTTCCTTTTGTCTTTAGCCTTTCATAGCCTTTCAGTTTCTAGTCAAAACTTTGTTTTCCAAAGTTACTTAGGTCAGCTCCTTTTTTTTTTTTTGAGGTTATATTATATGTTTATAATACAGTTACATTCTTTTCTCACTGTGTGGATTCGATCCTGGGATTCCCCCAAACTCCTGAGGGGATTTTTAAAAATTTGCATATATTAAAGTTCATTCTGTGATCTATAGTTATATGGGTTTTGACAAATGCAAAGAGTTATGTATCTGTCAACCCAGTACCATACAGAACAGTTCCATCACCTTTAAAACTCTCCCAAAGGGGTAGGTTAGTCCTTTGTAGTCACCCACTCTGTCTTCCCTGTGTGTCTGGTTTCTTTTACTTAGCAAATACATTTAAGATTCATCCATGTTATTGTGTGAATCAGTAGCTAATTCCTTTTTATCACTGGAAAGTATTCCATTGTATGGACATACCACAGTTAGTTTATCTATTCATCTGTTGAAAGACATCTTGGATACTTCCAGTATTTGGCAATTATGAATACATCTGCTGTAAACAGTTGCATACAGGTTTTTGTGTGAACATAGTTTTCAGTTCACTTGATCTTCTTCCTTTTTTTTTTTGAGTCAGAGTCTCACTCTGTTGCCCAGGCTAGAGTGCCATGGCGTCAGCCTAGCTCACAGCAACCTCAAACTCCTGGACTCAAGCAATCCTACTGCCTCAGCCTCCCGAGTAGCTGGGACTACAGGCATGCGCCACCATGCCCGGCTAATTTTTTCTATGTACATATTTTTTTAGTTGGTCCAGCTAGTTTCTTTCTATTTTAGTAGAGACGGGGTCTCACTCTTGCTCAGGCTGGTCTCAAACTCCTGAGGTCAAACAATCCATCCGCCTCGGCCTCCCAAAGTGCAAGGATTTAAGGCATGAAGCCACTATGCCTGGCCCACTTGATCTTGAAGAGCTGTATTTTGGCCAGGCATGGTGGCTCACACCTGTAATCCTAGCACTTTGAAAGACTAAGGCAGGAGTAATTGCTTGAGGTCAGGAGTTTGAGACCATCCTGGGCAAAATAGCAAGGCCCTGTCTCTACAAAGAAATTTTTAAAAATTAGCCGGGTGTGGTGGTACTCCCCTTGTAGTCCCAGCTACTCAGGAGGCTGAGGTAGGAGGATTGCTTTAGCTGGGGAGTTCGAGGTTACAGTGAGCTATGATTGTGCCATGATCATGCTACTGTACTCCAGCCTGGGCGACAGAGTGAGACCCTGTCTCAAAAAAAACAAAAAACCTCTGTATTCTGATTTCATTGATTTTTCTCCATTTCTTTTTAATTTCATTTGTTTTCTGCTTTGATCTTCATTACTGCCTTTTGAGAAAAGGATTTTAAGAAGAACCGGTTAATGTATACTGCTTCAGGGAAATCGATAGAAGTGAGGGGTGAAAAATATACGTTAGATTTGACAATTAAGTGGATAGAGGTGATCTGGCGCCAGATATCATTGGAAAATGAGGAAGTGTAGAGACAATGACAGTATACTGTTTTTTCTAAATTAGAGCAAGATTGCTCACCCTTGGCACTATTGACATTTTGGGTTGGATAATTCTTGGTTGTGGAGGGGCTGACTGGTGCAGGATAGGATGTTTTAGCAGCATCCCTGGCCCTTATTCACTATATGCCAGTACTACCCCTCCAACGTGACAACCCAAAATGCCTCCAGATATTGCCAAATATCACCTGGTGAGCAAGATCATGTCCCCTATTGAGAAACCAGTGTTTTAGATGAAAGAGAAAAGAGAGAAACTTAAAGAAGAACTCATGTCTCAGGGAAGCTCTTTTTTTTT
>VBSM01000949.1:9426898-9443196 GCA_008086735.1 Cheirogaleus medius
GCAAGAGCAAGACCCTGTCTCTACTAAAAGTAGAAAGAAATTAATTGGCCAACTTTAGTGGGGCATGGTGGCACATGCCTGTAGTTCCAGCTACTTGGGAAGCTGAGGTGGAAGGATTGCTTGAGCCCAGGAGTTTGAGGTTGCTGTGAGCTAGGCTGAGGCCACAGCACTCTAGCTGGGGCAACAGAGTGAGACTCTGTCTCAAAAAAAAAGAGAGAGAGAGAAGAAATGAGGTCTCAGAGAGGATGCCGGGTTTGGAAGATATATGGAAGAGGTGGAGAGATTATATTACATGACGAATTGCTTCCTAGAAACCATGATCCTTATACATTCATTGGAAGTATGAGGATTAATATTCATATCAATGTAGTAAAGAACTTAGTGATGTGGTGTATTAGAGGACTACATTTTTTGTGTGGGTGTTGGTGTTCTAGATATGATGATAGGTTTTGACACAGAATATCTAGATTCTCACAACAACCTTTCAGTGTAGATATTAGCCTCAATTTACAGATAAGGTAATTGAAACCCAGATTAATTAACTTGATGAAGGTCAGGTAGTTAGTACGTGGTGCCTTTGTCTCCAGAGTCAGTGTTTTTCCTTGTATTTTTCTCCCCTGATCTCCCCCTTGGGCTTGTGGTGTCCCATACTCCTATATATGATACACCATCCAGTTTTTTGGTCTACCGTGGTTTTAACTGTTTTCTGTATTTGTGTTGGAATCATAACCAGACTACCTTGTTGTTTACTTTCTGCTTATAAGGTTACCCTCCGCCCCAAGCTGCTTCTGGTCATTTTGAATTTCATCCTCCATAATAGCAGCTGTTGTTTATAATTAATACAAATAGTATTATGTTTGGAAATATGGATATATATTTGAAATCTTTATATTATTTTTTCATAAATAACTTGAAAAGGACAAATTCTAAATGTTGTCATCTATGGGTCACTGTTTTCAAAACTACAATTTACCTACCTAATTGCTGCCACATTTTCCTTCTCTGTTGATGAGAATGTCACATGGGATGAACTCAAAGGCTTATTACTATAATTTGGGTAGATGTGATTTTCTCCTAATTGTTTTCTCCATGTAGGCCACAATTATGGTTATATTAAGAGAAAATTAAATTATTTTGGCTTTTTATCCTTTTACAAAATCATACTAGTACTTACTCTGTGTTCTCTTAGATGACTGTAAATTGACCTTATTTATTTTTTCCTACATGTGGATGTTAAGCTGTGATTACAGCACCGTTTCTATGCTGATTTTGCCCCTTTTATCAAGCGTAGTTGTGCTAAGTAAAATGGTTGCTGAATGAGTCTCCTGGCATTTTTGTTTGTTTTGAGAATTCCTTTGAACAACTGTTCATTAGTACTTTTTTCTAGCAATGATAGAACCTAAAGTCATTGGAATCCTTTGCTTTTTTAAAAACTTGTCTCTGGAAGTATTTGCTTTCTGCTTTAAAGGATTACAGTAGAATTGAATACCTGTCTTAGCATTCCACATTCTTTCTACCACAGTGCTTTTCAGTATTTTCTTGAGTGAAGTGAATTTCCCTTGCTTAATTAATGAATTTGGGGGTATAAATTAGTTCACTTTGTTCACTTTCTTTTGCTGCTTCTTTTCTTTTCTTTTTCTTTTTTTAAATCTCTCAAGGTTCTCTGTCATCCATCTTTTGCCTGTTTGTTGCATTATTTTTTCACATTCTAGCTATGGTAATCTAATCTCATTTTCAACATAGTTTTTGTTTTTTTAAATTAATCATCTTTTTTGGGTAATGTTCTCATTTTCCTTTCCAAGTTTCTGAAGTTTTGGGTTTAGCCAATTGATAAACTTAACTCTTAATTTTTCTTACAAAGTACTATATCTTTTTTTAGTCATAAATATTATCAAAGTTATAAGCGTACTTTGTTTAAAGAATCAAATAGTTCAATAAAACTTATTCTGAAAAAATAGTCCTTTGACTCTGCTCCTACCTCACCTTACTTTCCCTTCTGCCTAAAAGTAGCTGCATTCAAATTCTTTTAGCAGTTTCTTTTGGTATTTGCTTTCAGATCTCTAGATAACATATTCTCCTGATATTTCTTGATTTTTCAAATTTAGCTGTTATCTATTGACTTCCCATTATGGAAAAGAAGATTTTAGCATACTTTAACTCCCAACTATACACAGTCATGGTTTTTATTCCCCAATATGGTTGTATTATAATTGTGGTTATTATTGTTTATATGATTATTATTATTATTTGAGACAGGGTTTTCCTCTGTTGCCCAGGCTAGAGTGCAGTGGCGTTGTCATAGCTCACTGCAACCTCCAACTCCTGGGCTTGAGAGACCCTCTTGCCTCAGCCTCCCAAGTAGCTGGGACTACAGGTGCACACCACGCCCAGCTAATTCTTCTGTTTTTTTGTAAAGATGTGGTCTCACCCTTTCTCATGCTAGTCTTTTTTTTTTTTTTTTTTTTTTTTTTGAGACAGAGTCTCACTCTGCTGCCCGGGCTAGAGTGCTGTGGCATCAGCCTAGCTCACAGCAACCTCAAACTCCTGGACTCAAGTGATCCTTCTGCCTCAGCCTCCCAAGTAGCTGGGACTACAGGCATGTGCCACCATGCCCAGCTAATTTTTTCTATATATTTTTAGTTGGCCAATTAATTTCTTTTTATTTTTATTTTTTTTAGTAGAGACGGGGTCTTGCCTTTGCTCAGGCTAGTCTTGAACTCCTGACCTCAAGCGATCCTTGTGCCTTCGCCTCCCAAAGTGCTAGGGTTATAGGCGTGAGCCACTGTGCCTGGCCACATTGTGCTATTCATAGCTAAGCCGTGTAGTATATACTTGTTTCATTCCATGTACAATTTGTTATTGTTTCAAGAATTAATGGTCTTTGTTCTGTGTATTTATGCTAATTCATTCCTAAAGTTTCCTCCAGATGCCTGAATCTCAGGTTAGCATTTTCAGACACACCAGTCCGTCTGTCAGTTTTATTTTCTTAGAGATTTCTCTCTCAGAGCCTTCTAAAGTACTATAATCTGAACTGGTTGATACCTAGGCTGTCATTCTGAGATCTTCTATGTCATTTTGAGGAATCCTTTTGCCTTTCTACTATGTTGGGTCATCTGTTTCTTAGATACATGTCTCCTCTTACTTGGTTACTTTACAATTCATTTTGGTGGAGTACTTTCTTCTGCAGCTTATTGACGGTGGTAGGAAGTAAGTTTTTGTGACCTTACATATTTAAAAATGTCTTTATTCTCCCCTCACACTTTTTTATAGCTGATTGTAGAATTCTGGATTAGTTGTCATTTTCTCTCAAAATTTTGAAGGTATTGCTTTTCACTTTATTCTAACTTCCAGTGTGATTGAACAATCTGATGCCATTCTAACTCTTGATTCTTCAGGTGTAATCTGTTCCCCTCTTCCCAATCTTTTAGGTTCTTCTCTTTGTCCTTTGTGTTCCATCATTGACCAAAAGGCATTATGCCTTTCATGACTGTACCTACAAATGAGATTGCTCAATCATATGGTAATTACATGTTTAATTTCTTGAGGCACTGTCAAACTGTTTCCCATAGCAACTGTACCTCTTACACTGCCACCAGTAATGTATGAGAATTCCTATTCCTTTATATCATTACCAACATTTGTTATTTTTTGGATTTTGTTTTTGTTTCTAAAAAATTATTTGTGGTTTTCTCTTTTTTTAATTTCACATCCTAGTGAGTGTGAAATGGTATTTCTGTGGTTTTGATTTGCATTTCCTTAATGACTGATGAATGATGTTTAACATCTTTTCATGTGTTTGTTGGTCATTTGTATATCTTTGGAGAAATGTCTATGTGTTTTGCCAACTTTTTAATTGAGTTGTCTTTTTGTTGTTGAGTCATAAGAGTTCTTTATATATTGTGGATTCTAAACCCTTATAGATATATGATTTGCAAATATTTTTCCCATTCTGTAGGTTGTCTTTTCATTTTTTTTTTTTAAGTTTCAGATATTTATTAATCAGTGTAATCCTCAACACAATACATCAACATGATTTCATGCATTTAGAGGAGAAACATTTCCTGGTTAAGTGAAAAATTGTGCGGATGGCTTCTGGAAGACCTTCATTCTAAGCAGCTTTATAGTGAAACATTTGGTTTAGAAGTCTGGACCTTCTTTCTTCAGTTTGCTATAATCCACATTCACTGAGTAGAACTTGTATTGATCATTGGGACCCAGCTTGTTCCAGGGTTCTGGGTTATTCTTTTTGTCCCAACTAACATCTGGATTGAACAGTGCCAGACGCAAGACATACAGTGCTGCTCCAGTACCGCCAGTTCCAATAAATATGAAGAGGGGGATCAAGCTCGGATGTTTCTTGGCCTGACCGAGGATCTGGTGAAGCATGTTTGCCGCAGGGCCTTGGGTCTAAAAGGAGGGTAAAACAAACCTGCTTGGCAAGCCCTGGACTGCCTCTCATTTTCTTGATAGTATCCTTTGATTCACAGTTTTTAATTTTTACCAAGTTGAATTGATCTAGTTTTTCTTTTGTTGTTTATGCTTTAAGTGTTAAATCTAAGAATCCATTGCCAAATCTGAGGTCATGAAGATATACCCCTATGTTTACTTCTAAGAGTCTTATAGCTTTAGCTCTTGTATTTAGATTGTTGATCAATTTTTTGTATATAAGGTGAGTTAGGGGTTCAACTTCATTCTTTTGCATGTGGTTATCCAGTTGTCCCAGCTGTTAAAGAGACTATTCTTTTTCCATTCAGAGTCTTAGCACCTTTGTCAAAAATCAGTTGGCCATAGATACTTGGATTTATTTCTGGACTTTGAATTCTATTCCATTAGTCAATATGTCTGTTCTTATGCCAGTGCTATACTGTTTTAATTACTGTTCCTTTATAGTGAGTTTTTTGTTTGTTTGTTTATTTTTTGAGACAGAGTCTCACTCTGTTGCCCCAGCTAGAGTGCCATGGCGTCAGCCTTGCTCACAGCAACCTCAGACTCCTGGGCTCAAGCAATCCTACTCCTCAGCCTCCTGAGTAGCTGGGACTACAGGCATGCGCCACCATGCCCAATTTCTTTCTATTTTTTTTTAGTAGATACGGAGTCTAGCTCTTGCTCAGGCTAGTCTGAACTCCTGAGCTCAAACAATCCTCCTGCCTCGGCCTCCCAGAGTGCTAGGATTACAGGCATCAGCCACCACGCTGCCCGGCCCTATAGTGAGTTTTGGAGTGTGAATCCTCCTTTGTTTTCTTTTTCAATGTTATTTTGAGCATTCAGGGGCTATTCCAGGCCCCTTTCAGTTTAATGTAAATTTAAGGATTGGCTTTTCCATATCTGCAGAAAAAGCCATTGAAATTTTGGTAGGGATTGCATTGAATCTGTAGATCACTGTGGGGAATATTGCTGTGCTAACAATGTTGTCTTTTAATCCTTGAGCACAGGAAGTCTTACCATTTATTTAGATCGTCTTTAATTTCTTTCAGCAAAGTTTTGCAGTTTTTAGTGTATGAGTCTTTCACTTCCTTGATTAAATTTATTCCTGGGTGATTTATTCTTTGGGAGGCTGTTGTAAATAGTTTTCTTAATTTCCTTTTCAAATTGTTTTTTGCTGATATTGAGAAACACAACTGAATTTTATGTGTTGCTCTTTTACTCTGCAACTTCAATGAATTTATTTATTAGCTCTAGTAGTTTTTGTGGATCCTATGGGATTTATCATGTGTGGAGTCATGTCATCTGCAAACAGAGATAGTTTTACTTCCTTCCTTCCGATTTGGATGCCTTTTATTTCTTTTTATTGCTTAATTGCTCTGGCTAGGCCTTCCAGTACAATGTTGAATGGCAGTGGTGAAAGCAGACATCCTTATCTTGTTCTTGATCTTAGGGGGAAAGCTTTTAGTCTTTCACCATTAAGTATGATGTTAGCTGTGGGTTTTCATAAATGCCCTTGGTCATGTTAAGGAAATTTCCTTCTATTCCTACTTTGCTGAGGTTGTTTTTTTGTTTTGTTTTGTTTTGGTTGTTATGATTTTCTTTTTTTGTTTGTTTGTTTTTGTGAGACAGGGTCTCACTCTGTTGCCCGGGCTAGAGTACAGTGGTGGCATATCACAGCTCACTGCAACCTCAAACTCCTGGGCTCAAGCGATCCCTCCTGCCTCCCAAGTAGCTGGGACTATAGGCACATGCCACCACACTCAACTAATTTTTCTATTTTTTTTAGTAGAGACAGGGTCTTGCTCTTGCTCAGACTGGTCTCAAACTCCTGGCCTCAAGCAGTCCTCATGCCTTGGCATCCCAAAATGCTAGGCCTCCCAAAGTGCTAGGATTACAGGCATGAGCCACCATGCTTGGCCTATAATTATCTATTGATATTGCTACCAGTGCCTCATTTTTTCTACCAACTGTTCTTGCTGAAAGGCTAATAGTCTTGAATAAGTTTATTTTCTCTGAACACATTTCTTTGGTTGCTACAATCAAATGCAATTTGAATAACTCATTGTCAATAAATGGCTTTCTTTGCTTCACTAGCAAATAAGCCAGCCATTCAGAAGCTTTCTGTGATTGCAGTCTCATTTTTATTTTTTGTTTTTGTGAAGAAATCCTGCTGTGATAAAGGCATTGTTTTAAGTTTTCTAATTTTTCTTTTGTTTTCCTCTTAGTTAGGAGTATTGTGATGAATGCATTACTGTGGTAATGCTGATATACAATGTATTCTTTTAGCATAGCTTTAATGTCATTGCATGATAAACACAATGCTTTGTCATCTAATTTGATAAAAAAAATCAACAAATAACCCACACTCTGCTGTGCTTTGAAAGAGCAACATTCAAAGCCCAGTTTTCTCTTCTTTTTCTATTTTGTTGTGATGGGTATGCACTGGTAATTTTTTTAAAAGTTACAATTGCCAGATGAGCTGTAGTCTTAGCTACTTGGGAGACTGAGGAGGGTGGATTACTTGAACCCAGGAGTTTGAGTCCAGACTAGGCAACATTGTGTGACTCTGTCTCTTAAATAAAAAAATTTAAAAAATCACAGTACATCCATATGCATTCACTTGAAATGAGGTAAAGTTAGAACTTTTTCACTGTAGTTTGTTGGTGTACCAGACAGCAATGTGAAGCAATAGGGGCAGGGCACTACATGTGGTCTCTTTCACAGCTACTCAGCTCTGTCTTTATTGTGTGAAAGTAACTTTAGACAGTACATATATAAATGAGCATGGCTGTGTTCTCATTAAACTTTATTTATGGATACCAGAATTTGAATCACGTTGTTTTATGTTATAGAACAGTTAAACAAAATTCTGTTGCAACTTTTCATTCTTAGCTTGTAAGCTGTAGAAACACAGGTGGTAGACCATATTTGGCACATGGGATGTATTTTGCCAACCCCTGCTTCACACTGTTAGTAGAGACTATTCATTGGCAACCTGTGTTGTCCAGGTTACCATATGCTTTCATGGGGCCCCCTGGTGGTTGAAGGAACATAGAGTAAGTAAGACTTGACATGGTCAAATTTCTGAAGCACCATGAATTTGAGAATTCTAGAGTTGGAAATCTATACCTATGACTATGTATCATAGTGAGATTATAGTAGCTGCTTGTATTTCCCAACCTTGGACTTTGGTGACATTTGGGAAAAAGTTGAAGCAGCTCTCTTGCAAATTTTGTGTTCAGGTCTCTGAAATACTTCCAGACATCACTCTGATGTAGAATATATTTCCTTCATCTACAGTTTATTTTGGGGAAGGGTGTGGATTTCAGCATTAGTCAACCACTGAAATGATATTGGTATAATAATTACATTTGAATGAACTATAAAGTCTTCCATGGGTGACTTTGTGTCCTTTCTTTTCACTCAAAAGGGTTGAGATTTAATAAATTAATAATTTTTCCTATTTAATCAAGTACATTCTTAAGTAAAACTGGATTTCGTTTTTAACTGCAAGTGCATTCTGGTGAAGAATACAATGGCTACTAATACAGTTAGATATTACTGTCCTGTTTGAACTAAGGTGCTAGCAGATTTTAATTTTTTTAATTTAATTTAAAATTTTTTGGGACATGGTCTCGCTCTGTTGCCCAGGTTAGAGTGTAATGGCATCATCATAATTTACTGCCACCTCAACCTCCTGGACTCAAGTGATCTTCTTTTTTTTTTTTTTTTTTTTAATGCATCCTAGTGCACCATCAAGTGATCTTCTTGCCTCAACCTCCCAAGTGGCTGGGATTACAGGTGGGCCACCATGCCTGCTCCTTTTTTAATTTTTTTGTAGAGATGAGGTCTTGCTATGTTTCCCAGGCTGCTTTTTAACTCCTGTCCTCAGGTGATCCCCCTGCCTTGGTCTCCCAAAGTGCTGGGATTGCAGGCATGAGCCAGTGCCCCCTGGCCCTATCCTGTATTTTTAATTTTTCCCTTAACATGCTACTTTGGAGATTATTCTATATGACAGTGTTCCTTAAATTTTACTGTGTATTACGAGGTTTTTGGAGGACTTCTTACATCAGTTTCTGGGCCCTACACCCAGAGTTTGTGATTCAATTTGTCTCTGGTAGGACGCCAAAAATATGTATGTTCAACAGGTGTATTAGTTTTCTATTGCAGCTGTGACAAATTGCCACAGATCTGGTGACTTAAAATAGCACAAACTTATTATCTTACTGTTCTATATTTTTTTTGTACCACACAGATTATACCTGGGCCATGTTCTATCTCACTCACTGCCTTTAACAAATTCCCCCATTCTGCCTCTTCTCTCGGTGCTTCTGTCATTTGTTGTTATCCACATGGACTGTTCAGGTTACAAACCTCTCCTTTCTCACCCACCTGATTTTTCTTCCCCCTTTCCTCACTCTATCCCTTCTTGTTCCTCAGTACCTGTTTCTTGTTAATGTTCCATTGTAGTTAACATGTTGCATTATTTACCAACCTCTTTAATAGTTTTTTAAAAACCTTTTGTTTTGAAATAATTTTGGACTTATAGAAGAGTTACCAAAATTGTACAGATAACTCATGTATTCTCTTCACCTAGCTTCTATAATATTGTCAACTTACTAACCATAATATAATAGATCAAAACTAGAAAGTTAACATTCATACAATACTATTAATTAAATATAAACCTTATATTTGAAGTTTTTCCCCTACTAATGTCCTTTTTCTGTTCCAGCATCCAGTCTAAGAACCCATGCTGCATTTAGGTGTTATGTCTCCTCTGTGACAATTTCTCATTCTTTCCATGTCTTTCATGACCTTGATATTTTTATGAATGCTAGTCATTTATTTTGTAGAGTGTCTCTCAGTTTGGGTTTGTTTGATATTTTCTCATTAGATTGAGGTTGTGCTTTTTTGATAAGAATACCACAGAAATGATGTTATGTCATCCTGGTGTGTCACGTGTGTCATATCAGGGATTACATGATATTGATATGTCATCTTGCTAGTAATGTAAACCTTGATCACTTAGTTAAGGTGATATCTGCCAGTTCCTCCACTGGAAAATTTCTGATTTTCCCTTTTTAATTGATAAATATCTTGTGAGAGACTTTGAAACTAAGCTAGTATCCTTATTCATTTCAGACTTTTACTTACTTTAGTATCCCGGGTGATCGTGCTGCAACAATTACTATCATGGTGTTTGCCGAATAATGTATTTTTCTCATGCTTCTATATTTATTATTTGGAATTCCTCTAAGGAAGAATTGCCTCATTCATTCATTAATTTTTCTCAATTGTTTATATCAGTATGGACTCATGGATATTTGCTTCTATGGGTCATAATTCAGTACTATCTATTCTTTCTCAATTTTTTTTAAGGTTTGGCTGTTGGGAGCTTTTTCAGGTTTGTTCCTATATTTATTGACATGCCCTCATCCTTTTTTTTCTCTTTTTTTGGTTTTTAAAATTTAATTTAAAAAGTTATTAACATGTGGTAAAATTGGCACCTTTTATTGGTCTGCAGATCTGTGAATTTTAACACTTATAAATTCATGTGGCCACTGCTACAATCAATATACAGAACAGTTATATCACCCTAAAAAACTCCTTCCTTTTATAGCCATATCCTATCCCCTGCTGAACCCCTGGTAGCCACTACTGATTTGTTCTCTATCACAGAGTATGTTTTGTGGTCTTTGAACATGGCATATAAATGGAATCATACAGTATGTAACCTTTTGAGACTGGCTTCTTTCACTGGGCATAATAGCTTTGAGATGATCTAAATCATTCCATTATTAACTAATGAATTGTTCATTCCTTTTTGTTGCTCAGTAGTATTCCAGTGTATGAATGCCTTCCATGTTTATCCATTCACATATTGAAGAACATTTTTCTATGTTTCTATTTTTGGCAGTTATGAATAGAATTGTATAAACATTCATCTCCAGGTTTCTGTGTGAACAGTACTTTTCATTTCTCAAGGATAAATACCTAGAAGTGAGATTGCTCGATCATATGTAAGAGTATGTTTTGTCTTATAAGAAACTGCCAGACTTTTTCAGAGTGGCCATCCTATTTTACATTCCCACTAATAATGTATGATTGTGCTTGTTTCCCCACATTCATATCTATGCAATGTTGTATTTATAATTTTTTCTAGTTGATGGGCTCTAAACAGTATCTCAGTGTCCATTTTACATTTCTCTGTGAGTGATTTTGAGATTTTTCATAAAGGCTGAGAGGCATTTTTATATCTTATTTTGTGACTGTCCAAGTCTTTTTTTTTTTCCATTTTCCTATCAGGTTTTTTGGTCCTTTTTCTCAATTTTTAAGACTTTTTTTACATATTAGAAATGTTACCCCTTTGTCTGTGATATATGTTGCAAATACTTTCTCCTAGTTTGTCAGTTTTCTTTTGACATTATGGCTTTTTTGCCTTACAGATTTTTATTTTTGTGTAAATTCATCAGTTTTTTTCTTTTATTTTGTCTGGATTTTGAGTAATAGAAAACCTTTCCCTGTTCCATAGTTAAGAGGAATCTATCTGTGTTTTCTACTAGTACTTATATCATTTCATTTGATCCCTAATATGAGTTTGTTGGGTTTTTTTTTGTTTTTGAGATAGGATCTCACTCTGTCACCAAGGCTGGAGTGCAGTGGCATGATCATAGCTCACTGTAACCTTGAGTTCCTGGGCTCAAGTGATCCTCATTCGTCAGCCTCCCAAAGGGCTGGAATTATAGGCTGGAGCCACTGTGCCACTGTTTTTATTCTTATGTATTGTGTGAGATATGGATTAATGTTATCTTTTTCTAAATAGTCACTGAGTTATCCAGTACCATTTATTAAAAAGTTCCTCTTTTACCTCAGTTATTTGGAGATACCACCTTTACCAATATATGAAATTTCTACATGTAGTTGGTCTGTTTCTGGACTTTTTACTATTCCTCTGGTCCCATTGTGTGTTAGTAAGACACTGTTTTATATGGAGGTTTCAGAATGTGTATTGATGTCTGGTAGGGCTAGTCTTCCTTTGTACTTTTTCACAACTCTTCTTGCATTTTTTTTTCATATGAACTTTAATGTTAATTTATCTAACTTCACAAAATAGCTTGTAGTTATTTCTGTTGGGATTACATTTAATTTATAAATTAGGGAGAACTGTCATCTTTATAATGTTATTCAAGAACAACAGGTATCTTTGCATTTGTTCAATTTGACTTTTGTGTCTGTCAGCAGTGTTTTAAAATTTCCTCCTGTGGTTTTTTAATATTTCTTAGTACAGTTATTTAATCTTCTTTGTTGCTATTATCTGTGAAATTTTGTTTGCCATTATGTGTTTCATTTATTATATATTTTCATAATAGCTGTATTGAGATGTAATTCACATACCGTACAATTCACCCATTAAAGTTTACATTTCAGTGATTTTAAATAGTATTTTCACAGAATTTTGCAACCATCACTACAATTTTAGAACATTATTTTCTAAATCAGTTATTACCCTCAAAAGAAATGGAATACCCATTAGCAGTCATTCTCCATTTCTTCCCAAACCCTTCCTTTTTGTTGTTATTGTCTTTAATAGTTTTTCGTCCCAGCCACATACGGGTTTTCTTCCTTGGAGGTCTGACATCCTACTTCTGATTCAGTAAGTGGAGGAGTGAGAGAGATAGTAGTGTACTTAAAAAGGTGTTTCAGTTTATTAGGAAATATTTCAGAGTTCGAAGAAAAGTATAATATAATGTCCCCATCTTAAATTAAAAAACAGGAAAGAAAAGGGAATTGAGATATATTATGTTCTTGCTAAATATTAGTCATTGTGTTGAGTTGCTTGTCTTAAAATGGTCCTGTGTTTTTCAGATGATACCCTGTTTACCTCCAGCCAGTTTTATAGACCAGAAAAGTGAGCTTCAAGCAGGTTAAATAACTTGTGCAAGTTCATACAACTATAGAATGGTATAGCCAGGATTTAAACCTAGGGGGTTTTGTTTTATTGTTTTGATACAAGTGAAAACTCTTTAGTGAATATGTTCACTAACCACAGAGCATCTTAAAAGTTCCAAAATTTAGGGCTTATAGAGATAGTTAAAGGATGTTGGCTAATGACAGCAACATCAGGAGCCTAAAGAAGTGTACATTTTTTTCAATTGATACTAATGTAATGCGACAATATGATCTCTTTGAGTACTTTTGAGAAGAGGCTAACAATTTATGCTTTTCTCTGTTTTATCTATGAACAGTTTTGTCTTTGGTCTCCCAATGATTATCTCCTTGGAAAAAGTGAAGGCATTTAACTAGCACCTTGTACTAGGGTCTAGTGCCTCTGCCTTTGTGAAAATGCATAATCATCATTCCTTCTTAAAAGTGAAGTTGCAAAATACCCTTAATTGCTACAAACATTCTCAGTAGGTAATCTGGCAGGGCTTGCTTAGTGTTAAATATTCCAGGGGATGAATTTGAAAAGTTCTGTCTATATGAGGATTGCTTTAATGATCAATCATAAGTTAAAAGCCCTGATGAGTTATTTTCTATTGAGGTAAAGGGACCACGAAAGTATCATATGGCTGTTGTAACCTGATCTGCTGTGAGCAAAGATATTGTGTGTCATTTTGGAGAAAAGAGGTGTCACTGTTTAATCATAAACATTTCCTTAAAGATGCTGGATGTGGTGGCTCACACCTGTAATCCCAGCACTTTGGGTGGCCCAGGCAGGAGGATCAATTGAGACCAGGTGTTTGAGACCATCGTGGGCACTGTAGTGAGACCCAGTCTCTATAAAAAATATTTTCAAAAATAGCCAGGTGTGATGGCATGGACCTGTAGTCTCAGCTGCTCGGGAGGCTGAGATGGGAGGATTGCCTCAAGGCTGCTGTGAGCAATGATACCACTGCACTACAGCCTGGGCAATAGAGTGAGAACCCGTCTCAAACAGACAAAAAAAATTTCCTTAAGGAGAAATCTTGAATTTTACTGGAAGGAAAATGAAGCCTGGAGAAGGTAAATGATGTGATTAAGAGGTCACAGTTAATGGCAGAGGCAGACTAGATTCTAGGTCTCCTGAGTTTGAGTCTATAATCCTCTTTGTTAATAAACCTAGTATGTATACACATAACTAAAATAGCCTTTGGAAGGCTTTGTTTCATCCTTTTTTTTTTTGAGACAATGTCTCACACTGTTGCCCTGGCTAGAGTGCTGTGGCCTCAGCCTAGCTCACAGCAACCTCAAACTCCTGGGCTCAAGTGATCCTCCTGCCTCAGCCTCCCTTAGTAGCTGGGACTACAGGCATATGCCACCATGCCTGACTAATTTTTTCTATATATTTTTAGTTGGCCAATTAATTTCTTTCCATTTTTAGTAGAGACGGTCTCGCTCTTGCTCAGGCTGGTTTTGAACTCCTGCCCTTGAGCTATCCACCCACCTTGGCCTCCCAGAGTGCTAGGATTACAGGCGTGAGCCACCACGCCGGACCTCTGTTTCATTCTTTACTTCATTTTAACCTTCGAATCCCAAATGAGGCCCAATTGATATGATTATATCATCTTACAATGCTATTAGTATTATTTAGAATTATGAATATGATTATTTCTTTTATAAAAGCATTTATTGTTTTTAGATTATAATGTTTTCTGATTATCATTTTAGAAAATGTGGAAATAAGAAAAATGACATAATTATATGTGTAAATATGTAATAATTACATATATTTACAGGAATAGCCAAATGCATTAAAAAAACACATCACCTCTTTAGAGGAGCTAAAGAGATGTACATTTTATGTTCCACTTTTTTCTTTCAAGATTATTATTATTTACTTTTCATTTGATATTTTATATATCAAAATTTTTCTAATTTCTTGTTTTGTTACTTTTTTTTTTGCCTTCTCCATAGATCTTGAGCCAGATGATTGTGCATCCATTTACATCTTTAATGTAGATCCACCTCCATCTACTTTAAACTCACCGCTTTGCTTACCACATCATGGATTACCGTCTCACTCTTCTGTTTTGTCACCATCGTTTCAGCTCCAAGGTCACAAAAACTATGAAGGCGCTTGTGAGATTCCTGAATCTAAGTATAGCCCATTAGGTGGTCCCAAACCCTTTGAGTGCCCAAGTATTCAAATTACATCTATCTCTCCTAACTGTCATCAAGAAATAGATGCACATGAAGATGACCCACACATAAATGATCCAGAAAGGGAATATTTGGAAAGGCCTTCTAGAGATCATCTCTATCTTCCTCTTGAGCCATCCTACCGGGAGTCTTCCCTTAGTCCTAGTCCTGCCAGCAGCATCTCTTCTAGGAGCTGGTTCTCAGATGCATCTTCTTGTGAATCTCTTTCACACATTTATGATGATGTGGATTCAGAGTTGAATGAAGCTGCGGCCCGGTTTACTCTTGGATCCCCTCTGACTTCTCCTGGTGGCTCTCCAGGAGGCTGCCCTGGAGAAGAATCCTGGCATCAACAGTATGGACTTGGACACTCCTTGTCACCTAGGCAATCTCCTTGCCATTCTCCTAGATCCAGTGTCACTGATGAGAATTGGTTGAGCCCCAGGCCAGCTTCAGGACCCTCATCAAGGCCCACTTCCCCCTGTGGGAAGCGGCGGCACTCTAGTGCTGAAGTGTGTTATGCTGGGTCCCTTTCACCCCATCACTCACCTGTTCCTTCTCCTGGTCACTCCCCCAGGGGAAGTGTGACAGAAGATACCTGGCTCAATACTTCTGTCCACAGTGGATCAGGCCTTGGCCCTGTGCTTTTTCCATTTCAGTACTGTGTAGAGACTGATATCCCTCTGAAAACAAGGAAGACTTCTGAAGATCAAGCTGCCATACTACCAGGAAAATTAGAACTCTGTTCAGATGACCAAGGGAGTTTATCACCATCCCGGGAAACTTCAATAGATGATGCCCTTGGATCTCAGTATCCTTTAAAGAGAGATTCATCTGGTGACCAATTTCTTTCAGTTCCTTCACCCTTTACCTGGAGCAAACCAAAGCCTGGCCACACCCCTATATTTCGGTGAGTTGATGGAAATGGCTGCTGGTCATTTTTCATGATTACGGGTCATTGGTGGTGTGTTACTACATTATCTATATGTAATGGTGTGACTATTTCTCCTCCTCTTCCTTTTTTTTTTAGAAAAAATTTCTGCCAGACAAATAATTTAAAGTTCATATTTATTTTCATTTAAGTCTTAAAAGTATTTTTGGATGGGCTAAATATAATTTTAAAAGTGTACAAGTAATGAATTATAGATAATAATAAATTACACTTAGGAATCCCTAAAAGGAATTTTCTTATCTAGAAAAGTAGTTTCCTGTAAAAGGTGGATTATAGTATGAATTAAATTACTAATAAAACTAATTGGGAATAGGCTTATTTATTTTTAAGAGCTCAACATATGAATAAAATTTGTTTTGTTATATTGTGGATATTGTGGCAAGCATTTTTTCCATAATTTATTTTTTTCTTTTGATTTTATAAGTTTATGGGTTTTTTTGTTATAGAGGAATTTTTAAAATTTTTAAATTTTGTCTTTTCCTTTATGGCATTTCAGAGCATAACGATTATTTTCCAAATGGCTTATCAGTTGTCAAAATGCCATTTAAAGAATCAATCTATTACTTACATTTACCCATTTAAAAACAAAACAACAAAAAAAGAATCTAGTCTATAATTGCTTAGAAAAGGCAGCGTTTATCATATATTTAAATTCCCACATGGCATTGTGTCTGTTAGGGTTTTTTTTTTTAAATGCTTTTCATGAATGTGACTATTTCTGAATGCTGATCTTTAGAAAAATGCAATGTGGAGTTATGGTATGGAAGACACCTTTATGTTTTTTTTTTTTTTTTTTTTT
>VBSM01000949.1:9452705-9468361 GCA_008086735.1 Cheirogaleus medius
CTAAAAATAGAAAGAAATTAATTGGCCAACTAAAAACATATATATAAAAAAAAATTAGCCAGGCATGGTAGCGCATGCCTGTAATCCCAGCTACTCGGGAGGCCGAGGCAGGAGGATTGCTTGAGCCCAGGAGTTTGAGGTTGCTGTGAGCTAGGATGATGTCACGGCACTCTAGCCCAGGCAACAGAGTGAGACTCTGTCTCAAAAAAAAATAAATTAAAAAAAAAAAAATGGAAAGGCTTGGTAATGACTGTAGAAGACACAATCAAGTAGTTATTTATACCTCAGTATCAATGTGAGTGTTGCAGGTACACAGGTAGGTGTGTTGATCAACAATCTAAATTCCGTGGGTGGCATTATTGGCAATGACATGATTTTTTGAAATGATGAACATGGTAGCTGCATTCATGAAAAATTTATATATGCTAAAATTGCAATTTTTTAGCGTTTATGTATACTAAAGAGTTAGGTTCTAAGTTCATAAACATTTTGTTATATTAATACAGGAATGTCTGGTGTGTCAACAGTAAAAGACCCAAACTCTGTAAAATTATTTAGAGGTTTATTCTGAGTCGAATATGTGCAACCGTGGCCTGGAGAGCCATGCCCAAGAAGCCTTGAGCAAGTGGTCTCATCATAGTTGGATATAGTTTCGTTTTATATGTTTCAGGGAGACAGGAATTACATGTAAAGTCTTAAATCAGTACTTGGAAGGTCTACATTGGTTTGGCTGGAAAAGGCAGGGCATCTGAAAGGGTGCATTACAGATGGGTTTGAAGATTCTTTGATTTGTGACTGGTGAAAGAAATGAAGCTTTGTCATCCAAAGGCTTGGAATGTTTTAAGTCTGTTAATCAGAGACAAGCCACCAGATCTACACGTATACCCAGACTCAAGTGATCTGTTAAGTAAATTGATGACCTATAGGTGTGATTTAAGCTTTGTCTTGTATAGCCTTAGGCCTGTTAATGAGTTACAAAGGATATCTTCAAGAAGGGAGATGGGAATGAGGAGGCATATCTGACCTCCCTTCTCATGGCCAGCAACTCAGCTTTAGGGTATTTCTGAGGTCCCCTGGGCCCAGAGGGTGTCCATTCAGTTAGCTGGGGGGCTTAAGATTTTATTTTAGTTTACAGGTGGTATATTCTCAAGTTCTTTGTGACATAGCTAGTTTTTCACTTTGAGGAACTATGATTATCCCATTGAGAGGAATTTGAATCTTTGGCCCCTTCTCATTAAATGTCCATAGTGCACCCTACTTACCATGTTGGCAACTATGTGCCTTCACAAAATTTCAAAATACCCTCCTCATCCCCTATCTCCCCTGCAGAGGATAATACTGTCCAAGTTATGAAATACTTTTCTAGGCCAGGTACCGTGGCTCATGCCTGTAATCCCAGCACTTTAGGAGATGGCCAGAGGATGGCTTGAGGCCAGGAATTTGGAACCAGCCTGAACAACATTGTCAGACTTTGTCTCTACAAAAAATTTAAAAATTAGCTGGGTGTGGTGGCATACACCTGTAGTTCAGCTACTCCAGGGGTCTAGTTGAGAGGATCACTTGAGCTCAGGAGTTGAAGGTTGTCGTGCTCTACCCTGGGTGACAGAGTGAGACCCTGTCTCTTTAAAAAAAAAAAAAAAATTGTTGTAGGCCAGGGTTGTATAGGCCAAAACTGGCTGTCCACTTGTTTTTGTACAGGTTGTGAGCTAGGAATTGTTTTTATACATTTTTACATGGTTGGAGAAAAAATAACCAAATGACTATTATTTTTTATAGTATTGTATATATTATAATGTAAAAATTATGTGAAGTTAAAAATTAAGCATCCATAAAAGTTGTATAGGAACATGCTATACTCATTCCATTTATGTATTGACTCTGGCTGTTTTTGTAGTACAATGGCAGAGTTGAGAAAGAGAGAACATGTGGTGCTCACATTGCTTTACACTACTGCTCAGTGCAGTACAAATCACAATGATGCCGTTAAAATTCAGCAGTGTTTCAAGTGCCACAAGTATTGCTGTATTGGGACTTAAAAAAAAAATCAATGCATATTTACCATGTCAAAACAAGAAAAAGAAAGCAGATATCAGATGTCATTCTTTTAAGGCACAGTGGACTGCATTATCTTGTTATCAAATTACATACCAAAGCATTGTACTTACTGTGCAATAACACTATGGCTGGACTAAAAGCATAGACATCTTATTTGCCTAACATTTGCATGTAGATATCTATTACCTTGAATACAATGTGACATTTCTTTATATTTCTTATATCTGTTCTTTTTTTTGATATAAATTTTTAATTTTAATTGATTCTTGTAGTAGCTATAGAGTTTTGTCTATTTCTTTCTTAGAAAGAAAGCTGCCGGTTTCCAGATGCCCAGTCCTTTATTTCTTTCATTATTTTTTATTTCAAAATATTAAGAAGGTACCAATGTTTTTGTTACATGGATACCTTTTATAATGCTTGAATTGGGGCTTTTAAAGTGCCCATCACCTGATTAGTGTTCATTGTACCCAATAGGTAGGTTTTTATAACTTCTCCTCCTTCCCCTTCTTAATTACTTATGACCTTTACATCTCTTTGTGTCATGTGTTCCCATCGATTAGCTCCTAGTTATTAGAAAGTACATGTGGTGTTTGTTTTTCCATTCCTGAGATACTTCACTTAGGATAATGGTCTTCAGTTCCATCCAAGTTGCTGCAAAAGACGTTATTTCATTCCTTTTTATGGCTGAATAATACTCCATGGTGTGTGTGTGTGTGAGAGAGAGAGAGAGATTACATTTTCTTTCTTTTTCTTATTTCATCATATTATGGGGGTACAAATATGATCACATTTTCTTAATCCACTCATGAATTGATGGGCACTTAGGTTGATTCCACATCTTTGTGATTGTGAATTTTGCTGCAATAAACATTCTAGTGCAGGTTTCTTTTTTATAAAATGACTTACTTTCCTTTAGGTAGATACACAATAGTGGGATTGCTGGGTTGAATGGTTAGTGTATGTCTGTTCCTTTGAGGAATCTCCATACTGTTTTCCATAGAGGTTGTATTAATTTGCAGTCCCACCAACAGTGTATAAGCATTCCTTTCTCTCTGCATCCCCTCCAGCATCCATTGTTTTTTGACTTTTTAATAAAGGCCATTCTTCTCTACACCTGTTCTAAATCAGTGACTTCTTCAATTTCTTTATTTGCTAGTGATGCCCCCATTCTCCTGGATACTGAAGCTCACAACTTCTGACTTCTTTGTTTCCTCTTTTGTTCTATATGTAGTTAGTTAAAAAATCTTTTTAAGGCCTCATAGGAAAGATTTATTCCATTCATTATTTTCCCTTCCTATTTTCTATTTATGTTCCTATCTCCACCCTAGTTTAAACTCTCAGTACACATGATTTTAGTGCTTCAGCCTTTTAGCTTGTTTCCATGATTCTGTCCTTTATCTCCTTCATAGAGCCTTAATTGATTTCTGTCATGTGCTTGCCCACATCTTATATTATTAAGAATAAATTTCTGCCTTTTAGGAGCTTCAGTAATTCCTTAAAATTTAATACATTGCACGTCAGTCTTTCTTTTAGTATCACCTATGTAATACTGGCTGAAGCAGTAACATTTCAATATGACTATTTCCATAATGGATCCTCAATAAAAGGAGGAAAGGATAGAATGGTGAACAAGACAGTTTCTGCCTTTTTGGAACTTATATGGTACTTGGATGGATAATAAATAATTTATAATATAATTTTGATAGTAATAAATATGAAAAATAATAACACAAGATAAGGGGACAGAGATGCGATATTTTATTTTATTTATTTATATTTATTTATTTACTTACTTACTTACTTATGAGACAGAGTCTCACTTTGTTGCCCAGGCTAGAGATATTTTAGATATGGTAGTCTTCTCGGAGGGAGCTAACCTTTGAGTACAGAACTGAATCAGGCGAAGGAGTGAAGTAACATGAAGATGAGAGAGAATAATATTCCTGAGGAATAAAATATTTAGTATAAAGGTCCTGAGGTTAGGAATGAGCTTGAGTGATTCATGCAATAAGGCCAGCATGGCTAGAGTAGACTGTAGAAGTAGAAGGGAGAGAGGTGGGAAAAGTTAAGGCCAACAGGTTAGCCAGGGCCCAAATCACATAGACTGTGAAAACCGTTATAGGGAATTTTAATTAATTCTGAATGTGAAGGGAAGTCATTAGAGAGTTCTAAGCAGAGGGGTAAAATTATTCAATGTATAAGTTTGTTCTGGCTTCTGGACAGAGAATGGGGCCATAGGAGAACGAGTAAAAACAAGGAGAATTGTTATAAAGCTATTGCCTAGGCTTTAAGTGTTTCTCTATAACTGTTAGAGGACTGAAAATCATCCTGGGTAAATTATATTATCTAATAATAGGCAAGTCTTAATATCTTTTCCTGGGTAGAGGAGGATAATCAATAAATTATGAAGTTGCCTAGTTACAAACTCCACTGTAAAGCCAGGGAAGGGTAAGCATGGGGGAATAAAACATTCACCTGCAAGACTCCACCAAGTGCAAGAAAGCCAACATCCCAAAGAAGAAGAGGCATGGCAGGAGAGCTGAGACCCCCTTCACTTGGTACTGAAGACATAAGCACCCTGAGGCACTCTAGGTTCTCATTTACGAAAGACTGGAGTGTTATTAGGAGAGTTGAGAAAAATCTCTTCAAGATACTCTCAGTAGACCAAAAGTTCCCAAAAGGCAGAAACTCTCAAAGGTTGAGAAACAGCTGAAAGAGATATTCTGAGGCTCAGAAATGAAAGAGCAGTACTGAAGAGCATAGAGAACTTCTCTCATAAGATTAAAAACCAAGCAACCAGGTAATAAATCAGAGAAAGGTCTTCTGACAGTTTCAAGGGCTAGAGACCCTTGAAAATCTGTTGACACAAAAACATTTGACAGAATTCAACAGCGATTCATGATTTAAAAAAGAAATATGCAGCAAACTAGGGATAGAGGGAACTTAATGGTCAAGGGCATTCATAAGAAACCCACAGCTAACATATTTAATGATAAAAGACTGAAAGCTTTCCCCCTGTGATCAGGAATAAAACAAGGATGCCTGCCTTTCACCACTGCTTTTCAAAGTTATGCTGAAAGTCCTAGCCAGACCAATAAGGCAATAACAAAAGAAATAAAAGGCATTACAATTGGAAAGAAAGAGGTAAAACCATCTCTATTCACAGATGACATGATTCTATACATAGAAAATCACAAATAATCTGTAAGATAGCTACTAGTGCTAAAAAACAAGTTCAGCAAAGTTTCAGGATAGAAAATCTACACAATCAGTTGTGTTTCTGTATAACAGCAATGAACAATCTGAAGAGGAAGTTAAAAAGTAATTCCATTGGGATGAAATGGCTAAAAAAACGATTAAAAAAAGGTACTTCCATGTATAATAGCATCAAAAAGATTATAGGAGTAAATCTAACCAAGGAGGTGTAAGACTTGTATGTTAAAAACTACAAAACATTGCTGGAAAAAGTTAAAGAGAATCTAAATAAATGGAAAGACATCCTGTGTTAATGAATAGGAAGACTTATCATTAATAAGATGTCAGTACTCCTGAAAATGATAGATTCAATATAATACTTATCAAAATTCTAAAAGCCTTTTTTGCAGAAATGAAAAAGGAAATCCTCAAATTCTCATGGGATTGCGTAGGACCTTGAATAGCCAAAACAGTCCTTAAAAAAAGAAAAACAAAGTTGGATAATTCATACTTCCCAATTTGCTAAAGTAATTAAAACAGTATGGTCCTGGCATAAAGACTGACCAGTGGAATAGAATAGGTAGCCCAGAAATGAACCCTCACAGATAAGGTCAAATGATTTTCAACAAGGGTACCAAGACCATTCAATAGAGAAAGGCTAGTCTTCTCAATAAAAGGTGCTAGGAAAATGATATCCACATGCAAAAGAATGAAATCAGACTCTTACCTTATACCGGATATAAAAATTAACTCAAAATGGATCAAAGACCTAAATTTAAGAGCTAAAATTATAAAACTCTTAGAAGACAACATTGAGGGAAATTGTCTTGATACATTTAGCGAAGATTTTACCCATATGATACCAAAACCACAGGCAACAAAAGAAAAAACAGATAAAGTGGACTTCATCAAAATTAAGTGTATCAAAGAACACTACCAAGAACATGAAAAGACAACCTACAGAATGGGAGAAAATATTTGTAAATCATATATCTGAGAAAGGATTAGTATTCAGAATATATAAAGAACTCCTACAATTCAGCGGGACACACACGTACACACTCTCATTTCCAAATTTGTTTGTTTTTAAGCAGGCACTTGGTTGGAGTGGAAACCTGGAAAACCTGTCTCCCCTATGGTTTGTGGCAGCTCAAAATCTCATTTCAGTTATTTTAGTCTTAGGCTACTTAGAGTCTGTGCTGTTTGAGCATGGTTCAGAAGTCAGCCAAAGGTTTGTATGTATAGTTTGGAGCTCCCCTTCTCTGATTGTCTCCTTTCTGGGATTTCCCTCTTTCTTTCCAGAGGCTGTGGTTGTCTCAGACTCTGTACTAAGTTCTCCAGAACCCTGAATTTCAGACTGTAGGTTTTTATATGGAAGTTTCCACTGCTGTGTAAGGCATGGACTGGCTTTCCCTCAGGTTAAAAACCACAACACAGGAAACATAGCTTGTGTTATTTCCTTCTTAGATGTGTCAGTTTATCAATATCTGCTTATTTGTAATTGCTCACCATGCTTTCAAGTCATTCTTTACATTTGTTCCAGTTTATAATTATTACCTGTGTGAAGATGGGTCAGATAGGTACTGCTCAGCCATTCTAATTCTCCCTAAGTGCTATTGGTATACTTCTTCAGGCTCTGTTTCTTTTAATTGCCTGCTTTCTTGTGGTGGCTATTTTTGCCTCCAGCAGCTCCTGGTCTTCCCCCATGTCAGTCCCATATAAGTCATCTTAACCTAGCAATAGTGAAAAGTAGGTACCAAGAAAAGTCAAGTAGCCTGGGCTCATTAAGCAAGTTGAAATTCTAAGTTTGTAACATATAGAATAAAGTTTTTCAGGTTCTTCTGAAACAAAGTACCTCTGATTTTAACAACCTGTTATAGGACCGTCCCACACCCAAGTCTTTAGGTCTAGTCTGAATGATTAATGTTGCCTGCGGTACAGAATCAGCATTTCTTTTGTGTTCTGTACTACAGAGTCAGAAGGCCTTGCAAATTTTTGTTCATCCAGATATTTATCAAAAAAAAAATCTACAAAACCAAAACCCCGCATCCTTTGTGTAACATATTCCAGCGTTCTATCTTACTTGCTTTTTTGGTCATTTTTGAAATACCATTTTATGTATCAATGGTACATGATACAGATATGATAACCTTACCATTGTAAGCTTATTGTAAAATGCATGGATAATGAATTGTGCTTTTCTGTGTTTGTTCTTCCTAATTAGCTGCTGGGCTACAGTGAAAAGCCGATAAATCTACAGATGTTTATTGGAACAGCAGATGATCGGTATTTACGACCTCATGCATTTTACCAGGTGCATCGAATCACTGGGAAGACAGTTGCTACTGCAAGCCAAGAGATAATAATTGCCAGCACAAAAGTTCTGGAAATTCCACTTCTTCCTGAAAACAATATGTCAGCCAGGTATCTTGAAACATACCCTAAAATGGGCATTTCTTTTTTTCCCCTGAAACACCTTTCAGAAAAAAATGTATTTTTTTAAGTATAAATACAAATATGCGTTGTTCTAAGTTAACTAAATGACATTATATAAATACATTTACGTTTGATTAGGGTGGTAGCATATTTCCAAAAAGAAAATTCAATTCAACAAATGTTTATGGACTGTACACAAGTATCATCCTAGGTGATAGGGAAAAAAATACTGTATATAAATGTCAAATGGCTCACAGTGTAATTATGATTATTAAGGTTCCTTGGCCCGGCACGGTGGCTCACACCTGTAATCCTAGCACTCTGGAAGGCCAAGGTGGGTGGATTGTTTGAGCTCAGGAGTTCGTGACCAGCCTGAGCAAGAGCAAGACCCTGTCTCTACCAAAAACAGAAAGAAGTTAATTGGACAGCTAAAAATATATAGAAAAAATTAGCCGGGCATGGTGACACATGCCTGTAGTCCCAGCTACTCAGGAGGCTGAGGCAGAAGGATTGCTTGAGCCTGGGGGTTTGAGATTGCTGTGAGCTAGGCTGATGCCATGGCACTCTAGCCCGGGCAACAGAGTGAGACTCTGTCTCAAAAAAAAAAAAGTTTCCTTAAGGAAAACCTTGCCTGGCCAGGACCATGATTATTAATAAGTAAATTAAATTTTTATATTTTTTCTCTTTAGTATTGACTGTGCAGGAATTTTGAAACTCCGCAATTCGGATATAGAACTTCGAAAAGGAGAAACTGATATTGGCAGAAAGAATACTAGAGTACGACTTGTGTTTCGTGTACACATCCCACAGCCCAATGGAAAAGTCCTTTCTCTACAGATAGCTTCTATACCTGTGGAATGCTGTAAGTGAGCTTGTGATGATATTTAAAGATTTTGTTTATAATAGTTTATTTTCTGTTTTGTTTATAATTTAATGTGTGCATTGGAAGTGTAAACTGAAGCATAGAGTCTGGGTTGCTGGTTTGATTTTCTCACATGGAAATAAGCTAACATGTTTAGGTGGGAAGAGTACTGATCTTGGAATTTTAAAATTTAAAACTTCTCACAGGCCGGGCGCGGTGGCTCACGCCTGTAATCCTAGCACTCTGGGAGGCCGAGGCGGGAGGATCGCTTAAGGTCAGGAGTTCAAGACCAGTCTGAGCAAGAGCGAGACCCTGTCTCTACTAAAATTAGAAAGAAATTCATTGGCCAACTAAAAATATATAGAAAAAATTAGCCGGGCATGGTGGTGCATGCCTATAGTCCCAGCTACTCAGGAGGCTAAGGCAGGAGGATCGCTTGAGCCCAGGAGTTTGAGGTTGCTGTGAGCTAGGCTGACACCATGGCACTCTAACCTGGGCAACACAGTGAGACTCTGTATAAAATAAAATAAAATAAAATAAAATAAAATAAAATATTAAAATAAAATAAAAATAAAAAGTACTTCTCACAGTATTTTGACCCTAAGTAGCTATGTGACTGTAGACAAACTCTACTGACAACAGTTTTCTTATCTTTAAATGAGGAAGGTGGACTGATGGCATCTGAGGACCAAGTCTTGAAGCTATGATTCTAATACTTTTAAGTGTCACTTAGTCATCATTGTTTCATTAAAATGTTAGCCTTCGTGTTGGAAAATGATTGTCTCTGCAAATTGACCGCTTGGCTAAATAAGACTTATGGAGTGTTTGGGTTTTTTTAACCATAAAATTATTTACAACATCAGATTAAGTCATTGAAATTTTTTTTTTTTTGAGACAGAGTCTCACTCTGTTGCCTGGGCTATAGTGCTGTGGCATCAGCCTAGCTCATAGCAACCTCAAGCTCTTGGGCTCAAGCAATCCTCCTGCCTCAGCCTCCCAAGTAGCTGGGACTATAGGCACGCGCCACTGCGCCCGGCTAATTTTTTCTATTTTTAGTTGTTTGGCTAATTTCTTTCTATTTATAGTAGAGACGGGGTCTCGCTCTTGCTGGTCTCGAACTCCTGAGCTCAAGCAATCCTCCCGCCTTGGCCTCCCAAAGTCCTAGGATTACAGGCGTGAGCCACTCTGCCGGCCAAATGTTTTTTCTTTCCATATACAAAGACAAGGTATAAGAAAGGGCCCTAGAACCTGACATCTACTCAGGCCTTGTAGAACTATGGATCTTGGGAAAGTTAGCTGGTATGACCAGTATTTAGATCTTTAGGGCATAGACTTGGAGTGTTCTAATTCCATGCTATAATTTTGCATAGGAGGAAACTGAGGCACAAGTATCTCAAGAACTCATCCAAGGTTATTTGCTTGTTGGTGACAGAGCTGTGCTTAGAACATGGGTTTTCTTAGTACTCTTGATTATATTAAAAAGGAAAAATGTTTCCTTTAGAAACATAAATATTAGATTATGTTCCATGTACCCTGGGAAGGCAGAGAAATGTACAGTCACTACAGATACAATTACAGCCATTTCTGCCATTTTATTTTTGTTAGCCATATGTATTCTTAGTTTGGTATTATACCTGCTGTGTATCCTTTTCATGCCTCCTTTTTCTGTTTGCTGAATTGGATTAATACTTTATTGTTTCCCAGTTGACTGTGGGAATCACTGAGTAAATCTATGGAAATAGAATTCAATATAAACTAATTTTTATATTAATTTTTAATAGATAATATAGATACATAGTACAAAATTCATAAAGAATAGAGAGTATAGAGTACAAAGTAAATTTCGGAGTCAACCAGTTCCCCTTCTTATATATATGGGTTTTTTTCTTGAAGTGGAGTCTCGCTCTGTCATCTGGGCTAGAATGCCATGGTGTCAGCCTAGCTCACAGCAACCTCAAACTCCTGGGCTCAAGCAATTCTCCTGCCTCAGCCTCTTGAGTAGCTGGGATTACAGGCGCGTACCACCACGCCCAACTAATTTCTCTATTTTTAGTAGAGAGGGGTCTTGCTCTTGCTTAGGCTAGTCTTGAACTCCTAAACTCTAGTAATCCTCCCGCCTTGGCCTCCCAGAATGCTAGGATTATATTAGTGAGCCACTGTGACCGGCCTCCCCTTCTTAGAAGAGGCTACCACTGCCAACTTCTTTTTTTTTTTTTTTTTTTGAGACAGAGACTCACTTTGTTGCCCCCGCTAGAGCATTGCCAACTTCTTAATTATCCTGCCAAAGTGTTCTATGCCTATGTAAGCATACATGTCTCTATTTTTAAAAACAAAGTAATTTAAATAATTCAAGTTCATATAGTAGTTTGAGTTTGTTTTTGCTTTTGTTTTTGTTTTGAGGCAGAGTCTCACTCTGTTGCTCCAGCTAAAGTACAGTGACGTCATTATAGCTCACTGCAACTTGAAGCTCCTAGGCTCAAGCGATCCTCCTGCCTCAGCCTCCCAAGTAGCTGGGACTATAGGCATGCACAACAATGCCCAGCTAATTTTTCCATTTTTTTAGTAGAGATGGGGTGTAACTCTTGTTCAGGCTGGTCAAACAATTCTCCTGCCTCAGTCTCCTACAGTGCTAGGATTACAGGCATGAGTCACCGCGCCTGGCCCTAGTTTGAGTTTTTGAGAATGAAGTTATTCAAATGATTTTTAATTTTTTCTTTTTTGTTTATAAAGTATGTGATTATTATTGAGAATATAGGAAATGCAGACTGGTACAGTATTAAAATCTTTTGTAATATGACTATCCAGAGATAGTCACTATTAACCTTTTTTAGATTTATTTTTTTATATTTCTGTATGTTTTTATATTTTGTCTTTTATATGCACACACAAAATAGTTTTTAAGTGGGCTTACCTGATACAATTTTATGTCTCGCTTTTTTTTTCTTTTTGGAGACAGAGTCTCTGTTCCCTAGGCTGGAGTGTAGTGGTATCGTCACAGCTCACTGCAACCTCAAACTCCTGGGCTCAAGCAATCCTTCTGCCTCACCCTCCTCAGTAACTGGGACCACAGGCCCATGCCACCACACCCGCTAATTTTTAAAGTTTTTTATAGAGATGGGATCTTGCTATGTTGCTTAGGCTGGTCTCCAACTCCTGGCCTCAGGCAATCCTTATGCGTCAGACTCCCAGACTGCTAGGATTACAGGTGTGAGCCACCATGCCTGGCCTGGTTTTACATCTTGTTTTGCTTTTTTTTAACTTCTTATTATGTCATGGGCATTTTTCTTTATCATTAAATATTCTTCAAAAATACTATTTTTAGCACATGCGTAATTTTGTAATATGGCTGTACCATCTGTTGAACTCATTTTTGTTGTTATGTAGAATGTACCTCTAATTGGTGTTGTTTTCAGGCCTGTCGTCTGTGAGCTATTTAGAATAGTAGAGATATGAGTATTTTCTGAGATTTGGGTTGTGCTTGGTAGTTGATCCTAAAGTGGTAGTTGATCTTAAATCCCAGACCGATTCCCTATGAAGGGTCTATTTTAATATTCTCTTTGAATGGGGCAGGTGTACTCTTTGTGCTTTTTGTGGCTAGGTGTTAAATAGTTGGGAGAGATAGGAGATATAGCGAAGTGGGTGTGCATGTTTTCCAAGGCATTTAAGTTTAAATCTCATTAAAATGCTGTGTTAGCCAAACAAAACACAGCTGATCTTCAAAGCCACCAGTTTTCAACCCATGCAGTAGGACTAAAAATACACTTGTTTTCCAAATGTGAAAAAGAAAGTATAATCAACATTTTTTAAATTTGTTTTAATTCTAGGAGAAACCTAGATATCTAGGTATTTGGCAAGAAGAAACCATTAGAGAACCTAAGCAATCAAAAGAAATATAATCTGCAACTTGGAGCCCAAGCACTTATAAATGAAAGAAAGAAAAGATCCTATCCACAAATAGGATCTCCAGAAAATGTAGCAACTTGGAACCAGTCAATATTAGAAGGTGGCACCAAGGATGCTGTTTATAAAAGTTGATTTACATAATGATTCTATGCATTAAGAAAAATTAGGTTATGTTCCATATACCCTGGGAAGGCAGAGAAATGTACAGTCACTATAGAAACATTTATAGCCATTTCTAAAAATTCAGTATTGAAATGTGTATTTCATGTATGTTTCAGTTATTTAGTTTAGAAAATTGTCCAAAATGAAAGTCTGATGTCACAACAATGATCTGGGAATTCTCTTGATGAAAGGGTTACTTGGTGTTTGTCTTTAAAAACTTGTCTTCTCTTAATTGTATTCAATAAAATTATACACCTTTGGACTTATGTGCTTTTTGTAATTATGTTAGATTTACAAATTTTAACAGATAGTTGTATGGAAGAAATACTTTAAAGATTTAAGCTAGGCCGGACGCAGTGGCTCACGCCTGTAATCCTAGCACTCTGGGAGGCCGAGGCAGGTGGATTGCTCAAGGTCAGGAGTTCAAAACCAGCCTGAGCAAGAGCGAGACCCTGTCTCTACTATAAATAGAAAGAAATTAATTGGCCAACTAAACATATATATATGTATATATATAAAAAATTAGCCGGGCATGGTGGTACATGCCTGTAGTCCCAGCTACTTGGGAGGCTGAGGCAGGAGGATTGCTTGAGCCCAGGAGTCTGAGGTTGCTGTGAGCTAAGCTGATGCCACGGCACTCTAGCCCGGGCAACAAAAGTGAGACTCTGTCTCAAAAAAAAAAAAAAAAAAAAGATTTAAGCTAAAAAGATAAAAGCAGATGAGGTAAATGTGTTGGAGTCAATATGAAGTTGAAGATAATTAATTTCTCTTTATTAGTTTCTTAATAGTTGTAGTATAAGAAAATAATGTAGAAATCCATAAAGTTAATATATCTATTTTGTTTTCTAAACAACTTAGTTCTTTTATTAGGTATTGTTACCATTGTCTTGAATTTGAAAAGGCTAAATCAGCTAATCCCCAAATTTGCTTTTCTTTATTTTCATTTTGTAGCTCGAGCTTGTCATTTATGTATGAAGGATTTTTAACTAATATTTTGTTTCTTCTCAACTCTTAAAAAAAAAAACACAACAGCCCAGCGATCTGCTCAAGAACTTCCTCATATTGAGAAGTACAGTATCAACAGCTGTTCTGTAAATGGAGGTCATGAAATGATTGTGACTGGATCTAATTTTCTTCCAGAATCCAAAATCATTTTCCTTGAAAAAGGACAAGGTAAATAATATGTGAGTTGATTGACTTCAAACTAGGGGCAAAAGGATGAAATAAATTATTAAGATGTTTCAGTAATAATGATAAAATATTTTCCTAAAGCTATAGGCATTTATGTACTTGATTTTATTATAAACCAAACATTTATTAAATTTTCATATAAATGTTAAATTCTCTTTAAAAATGTCTTAAGAGTAGAAAAATTCCCCCAGCAATTCTTCTAGGTATATACTCAAAAGAATTGAAAACATAGGTCAATACAAAAACTTAGACACAGATGTTTATAGCAACTTTATAACAGCCAAAAGATGGAAACAACCCAAATGCCCACCAACTGATGAATGGATAAACAAAGTGTGGTATATCCATAGGATATTATTTGGCCATAAAAATTAATGAAATAGTGTTACATGCTACGAATGGATAAACCCTGAAAACATGCTAAGTGAAAGGAACTAGCACAGAGGTCACATTATATGATTCCATTTATATAGAATGTTAGAATAACAATCTACAGAGTCAGAAAGTGGTTTCCAGTAGTTGGAGGAAAGTGTTAATGGGGCCATTTCTTTTTGGGGTGATGAAATGTTCTGAGATTAGATAGTGGTGATGGTTGTACAATTCTGAATATATAAAAAACCTCTGAATTGTATACTTTAAAAGAATGAAATTTATAGTATGTAAATTATATCTCAATTTTTTTTTAAAGTAAAATAACTCAGTGTTTATCAGAGTGTTTGATTTTCTTCCTTCTTCTTCTTCCTTCTTCTTCTTTCTTCTTCTTCTTCTTTTTTTTTTTTTTGAGACAGAGTCTTACTCTGTCGCCCCAGCTAGAGTGCAGTGGCATCATCATAGCTCACTGCAACCTCAAACTCCTGGACTTAAGTGATCCTCCTGCCTTAGTCTCCCAAGTAGCTGGGACTACAGGCGTGAACCATGATGCTGGGCTAATTTTTCTATTTTTAGTAGAGACAGGGTCTCACTCTTGCTCAGCCTGGTATCAAACTGCTGAGCTCAAGCAATCCTCCTGCCTCAGCCTCCCAGAGTGCTAAGATTACAGGTGTGAGCCACCATGCCCAGCCCCTTTCTTGAGTATATTTAAAATGCTTTTCCATCAATTATTTCCTCTCAGTTTTAAAACATTTTAATAATTGTGGAATATTAATACCATTTTTATGAGTAATATAACAAATACTTATACTTACTACCCAGCTTAAGAAATATAACATTTACCTTTAAAGGCCTCTGGGTGCTCCTTCCTCACCTAAATCAATCCTTGCTTTTCTTTATAGTTTTATTTTATACAGTTTTTCCGCATTTGGGGGGTTTCTACAATATTGCATGTATTCTTTAGAAAATTGCTTTTTTCAGAGATCAAGAATTAAGGTTTTAAGATTAAGCCAGCCATATTGATTCATATAACTAAAGATCTTTTGCTTTCACTAGTGTATAGTTTTCTTATTGTATAAATGTACTGCAATTTATTATCTTTTGTTTTACCAGATAATTGGGCTTTGTCCAGTTTTTGGCAGTACTGAACAAACAGTAGCTAACAATGCTGCTATGAATGTTCTGGTTCTTACCACCTAGTGGACATATGCAAGAATATCATAATTCTTAAATTTTGTTAACTCTATTAGGGGTAAAGTGGTATCTTGAACTTTGGGCTCAAATTTCCCTGGTATCTGTTGAGGTTCTTATGGGCCATTAATATATTGTTTGTTGTGCAGTACTGTTGATGCCTTTGCCTATTTTCTCCATTGGACATTTTTCATTTTCTTACTGACTTAAAGGAATTCTTTCTATATTCTGGATATCAAAATGAGTTGGGAAAGTGCCCCATCTTTTTCCTCTTTTTTTTTTCTTTTTGCTT
>VBSM01000949.1:9468461-9486657 GCA_008086735.1 Cheirogaleus medius
GCATGCTGGGTAACATTGTAGACTCTTCCAGTTTTGCCATGGTAACATTTGTGGAGCATGCCTTTTAAACAATACCCATTCCCTGGATGTCTACAATATCACCTTTCTTATAGATTCGCATGTATATGGCTACAGGAACAACTCCATGTTTCCAAAAGGCAGAGAGAACATGTATTGGGTGCCTCTCCTCTTTCCCTTTGTGTATGTCACTTTGACCAATTACTGGAAGATGGTGGCTCCCACCGAAAGCTCTTCTCTTTGAAAGTGTCTGTGTTGGGTAGTCTCACCTTTCCTTGAATATGTAATAGATCTCACCCGCGAAACCTTCTATTCTGGGTACTGTCTTTGTGTCGAGCTATTAACTTCTGATGTGATTCTATTTCTGGTTGTAGGACCAGTCAAGTTTATTTCTTCTTGAGTTAGTTTTGGTCATTTCATTTCTGTTTTTTCAGAACTTTATTCATTTCTCTATGGAAATCATAACCTCCTAAAATCCATTTGACAACCAGGTACTCACTCTTCCGTCTTGACACTTTTTTTCTTGGCTTTGTGTACTTCTTATCTAGTTCTTGGACATCTTTATTCCCATTCATCTTTTTTACCAGTTTTTCTGACTCTTAAGTAATAGGTATTTTCTAAGGTTTTATATTAAGCTTTCTTTTCATTATATTTCTTCTTTCTGGGAAATTTCATTAGCTTCCAGATCTCTCTATAGTAACATTGTTTCTATTAAACTTTATCCTGAACTTTAAAGTGCCCACTGGATATTGCTACATAAATGTCACACTGTTACTTAAAATATATTAATAAAAACATGTCTGACTTCACAGACTAGTTTATCTGACTAGGTTTCCTAATTTGATTAATAATATGAGGATATTCTTGAACTGGAAACTGTGTGACTGTCTTTTTCTCCCTTAAAATTCTCCTGGCATGGGGGTTTATGCCTATAATCTCACAATGTGGGAGAATTGCTTGAGGCCAGGAGTTGAAGACCAGCCTGGGGAATATAGCAGGACCTCATCTCTAAAAAAAAAATTTTTTTTTTAATTATCCAGGCATGGTGGTGTGCACCTGTAGTCCCAGCTACTCAGGAGGCTGAGGCAGGACGATTGCTTTAGCCCAGGAGTTCAGGGATGCAATGAGCTATGATCATGCCGCTGCACTCCAGTGAAGGTGACAGAGTCAGGCCCTATCTCTTAAAAAAAAAAAAGAAAATCCACTTCCCTTCAACCTCCTCAACCCTGACCAGTACCCTGCCCTGTTTTTAAGAAATAACAGTTCTGTTCCACAATTTATTAATTGATTAATTGATATTATTTATGAAGCAATATTATGTGACATAGATACTAGTCTAGGGAATAATGGTGAATGAAACCTTCAGGTTGCCTGCTCTGGTAGGGTTTACATTCTAGTGGGGTGGCCTAACAAACAATAGGTATATAAACAAATAAATGAACAAGATAATTCCAAATAAAATTGCTTTGAATTAAAAGGATATATTGATAGAGACTGAATGGTGGACTGTTTATATCAAATGGTCAAGGAATGTTTTTCTTTAGAGGTCACATATTAGGTGGACAAGAAGCATAAGGAAGAAACAGTGTCTTGGAGCTATTTCTTCCTTTCCATTATAAAAATTAATTGGTACCTGAATACAATTAATATGTATATAGCCTATTTCATTATTGAATTCATTTTAGTTAATCCAGGACTTCACATTTAATAGCTTTTGATTAAAATTGAGTCATGTTAAATAGTGGCTGGCTTCAGATGAGATTGCAGTTCTAAACATGTAATTCATTTTCTAAAAACACCTTCAAGCTGGGTGTGGTGGCTCATGCCTGTAATCCCAGCTACTCAGGAGGCTGAGTCAGAAGGATCACTTTAGCCCTGGAGTTCAAGACCATACTGGGCAACATAGTGAGACCCTGTCTCAAGCAATCAATCAATCAATAAAAATACCTTCAATGATTCCCTTCATTTTACAGGCTCTTTAATGTGGCATTCAGGCCATAATCTGCTGCCTATTTTCCAGCCTTCTTTCTTACTGCTCCCTGCCTCATACTTTATACTCCATCAACGCAGGTGCTTACAGTTCTCTGTATCTTGCAGTTTTTTGTCATCTTGCCTTTGCTTATGCTGTCTCTTCTGGCTAGCCTGCCCTTCCCCCGCATTATGAATTTCATCTCCTCTTTAAGTCTCAGTTCAAGAGCTCCTCCAGGAAGCCTTCCATGTCTCACTCTACTATCCCAAGATTAGATTAAGGACCCTGACTTCTGCTCTTGGTTTATCCAGAATGCACCGTTATTAGTTATGGTACCCACCACGTTTTATTATAATGAACTGTTTTGTGTTTGCCTTTCATCCACAGACTGATGGCAGGGCATCCTGTCTCAGTTATCTCAGTAACCAAATGATTGCTGAACTAAGTTATAATTCTATATTGTCATAGCACTTGTCTGTAGTATTTCTTGTGCAGCAGGAGTGGCCATTATCTAGTTATCAGACTGGGAAATGATAGTTACAATCTGGAAGGCATTTGATGAAGTCCTGTTACCTTCACAGACCAAATTAAGTAGTCATGCTAGCTGTGAAGATACTTTTATAGCTTAGTCACTGGGTGAATACCCATGACACAAGAATACTTTGGAATAGCTGTACATCAGTCTGGAATGAGACTTTTATCAGCAGGTGGGGCTGTATTCAAGTGAGTAGTTCACTTGGGATAAAGAGACAAAACTGTGTTAGCCAAATCTTCAGGTGACACAAATCTGGAAAACCTAACCAATATTTTTAAAGACCATCATCAGTATCTAAGAAGATCTTGTCAAGTAATCCAACAAAATGAAATCTTCCTACTGGAAAAAATTAATGTTACAAGGGTTAGGCAAAAAGAAAACCCCAGCTATTTAAGTGCACAGTATGGGAACTTGGCAGTAGGAAATGTGATAGACTGAGGGACACTTGTTGACCACACACTTAGTGTGAGAGTCAGCGTGGTACAGCTGCCAAGAAAGCTTTCATTAACAAACACAGCATCTCCACATGGGGTGGCAAGAGCCTGTCTGCTGTGCATGGTCATTTCTCACCTGGGCTATGCAGTCCTCCTTGGCCTGGTGCATTTGGAGAAAGATGGTCACACTGGAGGAGCATGTTCAAAGAAGAGTGATCAGGAAGGCTAAAGTATTGTGTAAGGGAGGGGTGCAGAACTAGGAATGCTATCCAGCAAGAGAGGAAACACATGCAGACGTAGCTGCTTTTCAACATCTGTAATGTTATCTTACAGAAAAGCACTCAAGATTTTTTTTTTTAGAGGCTGCAGGGAGTAGTACTTAGACTGTTGTTGGAGAAAATTGAAGAATGCAGCTTGATGGTATAGATGAGTAGTCTTTTATACCATAGAAACAGATTTTGTTTATCATGAGAAGCTTTCTAGCAACAGTTATTATCCAAAGATGGAATGGGTTACCTGGTGAGGAATTGAGTTTCCCATCACTTGAGGTACACAAGCAAAAGTTGGACACCACTTTGTGGGCGTGCTCTCAGGACTTTGAGACATCACTTGGGTAGAATGAACTCTATGGGGTCTGCTAACCTGGGCAGCCCAAGATTGTTCTCCTAATTTTTATGTATTGGTACACATACACATTTTATTTCATAATGGAAGTCAGTGAGAAAAGGATTCCCTTTGCCAATGAACTTGCATTCGATTTTATTTGTATGCTTTCTGACATGAATTGCTTTTAACCATAAATTGTTTCTTTCAATAGATGGACGACCTCAATGGGAGGTAGAAGGGAAAATAATCAGGGAAAAATGTCAAGGGGTAAGAAATTTACCTTAATTCTTAAGAAATATTTAAGAAGCTTAATGAGAAAATTGAAGAATGATGCTTTTTGGTATAGATGAGTGGTCTTTTATATATTGAGTAATAGAAAAATAAATTGGAATTTTTAGAAGTTTGGAAGTGAGATATTTTCCTGGTATTAAAATTAAAGTTTAGAAAAGATAACCAATTGGTATCTTCTCTTTTTTGTGTATAGAAAAGGAGAAATTAGAAATGAAAGAAGGTTATTGGAAGGTTCTTATTGAAATTATCATTTATTTATTTCTCTGAATTCAGCGAAGAAATGAAAACAAATTCAGTAAAGAACATATATAGTGGGCAAAAGATAGGAGGAAGACAAGCCTTTTGGGATTTGTGTATTTAGCACACTAATCCTACCTCCTCAGCTACTTTATTAAGTCTTCTAGGATTCCACATTGAAAGCTGGGTCCCTTCATCATGGTTGAAATGGAGACAAAGTTTTATCTGGAGTAGGGAATACTATTTCCCACTGTGCTTTCCAAAGATCTGGAGCAATTAGGTTGAGGATTGCATTTGGTTTGGAGCTAAAGGTTTTCACCCTGCTTGTGTAAAATTATTTTTAATATGGATATGGATTTTATGTAATGCCAATTTAGGACATTTTGAATATAAAACTTAGGAAATCTAGTCTGGGCACAGTGGCTCGTGCCTGTAATCACCGCACTTTGGGAGGTCAAGGTAGGAGGATTCCTTGAGGCCAGGAGTTCAAGACCAGCCTGGACAACATAGCAAGATCCTGTCTCTATAAAAAAAATTTTAGATTAGCCAAGCTTAGTAGTGTGTGCATATAGTCCTAGCTACTCAGGAGGCTGAGACAGGAGGATCACCTGAGCCCAGGCATTTGAGGTAGCAGTGAGCTGTGATGATGCCACTACACTCTAGCCCGGACAACAGTGAGACCTTGTCTCAAAAAAGGAAAAAGAAATCTATAATGCAACTTGAGAAATATCAAACATGATTAAAAACCAGAATTGTCAAGGCAGGATAGCTTTTGCCTGTAATCCCAGCTACTCGGGAGACTAAGACAGAGCAATACCTCATCTCTTAAAAAAGTAAATAAATAAAACCAGAATGGACTTCCTGTTAAGATTAATAGTAACATGTAATATTCAGTAGAGCAAAATATCTCACTACATAGTATATAAAACTGTTTTTATTTCTGCTACAATTAGTAATGCAGTTGGATGGGTAAAAAAGCAATTTCTCCTTTAATGAGTAAAAGTTGTATTTCTGTCAAGACCAATGTATCCATATGGTAAATCTCCAGATGACTTTTCTAATCAGTTGATGTACATAATTATCTATGATGGGAAAGCCCTTATTAAAGACTCATGAGTTTCACTGAGTTTAGCAGGTGCATTTCATTTTTAGTTCTGAGTGTAACACAATCTTCCTTTCCATGCTCCTTAGGCTCACATTGTCCTTGAAGTTCCTCCATATCATAACCCAGCAGTTACAGCTGCAGTGCAGGTGCACTTTTATCTTTGCAATGGCAAAAGGAAAAAAAGCCAGTCTCAACGTTTTACTTACACACCAGGTATGAGTTGTTGTGATGGTTTGCTATAGAACTTTCTTTCATAATGAGTAAAAAGTTACTCAGTGAATCCTTTTTTAGAGTGCTTAAGGTAGGGTGCTTATAATCAATAAAAATATCAACATATACCTAATCTAAAATTGTGTTGACTTTAAATATTAGACTAGCTCTCAGTTGTTATATATGATGGACTATAGGTTTAAAGTCTTTTTTCAGAAGCTATCAGAAATCACCAGCATTACAGAGGGGCAGGTGTTTGTGAGTATGTGTGTGCTCATGGGTCATGAACTCCCCTTGTGTCTTTGGCACTGCAAAAAGGCAGTGTACCTACTTCATTGTGTCTTCATCTCAACCATACACAATCAGGTGAAAAATCTCTCATTGAATTTTCATTTGGCAAGCAATATCTATACCATAACGTGGGCTGGGGGGGATATGATGTTGATGTCAAAGTTGCTGATTTTATAGATACACCCTAACAAAGGAGGCTTCCACGCCTCTTTTTGCAGTAGTTCAAGTGTTGTAACTTTCCAGTTTTTTATTTTGACACATAAATATATGCAGTATTTCATGCTGATGGTTACATACTTAGAGAACAAATATTTATAGAGGTCTTCTCTGTGCTAGGCACTGTGCTAGTCACCAGGGCATATAATAAAAAATTGTAGTGAATTTTACTCTCCAAAACTTACTCTTATAAAAACTGATTTATAGTGAATGAAAATAACAAACACTTGTATTTGAGAGGGTGTTGGTTATTATTAGTAGTAATGGTTATTCATTTGTTACTCATCTTTTAAAGCCTGCTTATATTTCATTTATAGTTTCTAAAGGCCACTTATGTTCCAAAATCTGAAAATTATTATTACTTGATAATGTTAATACATTACTTGGTAATAAAATATTTCAGATCATTTTCATATAGACTACAAATGTTTCAAAAACTAAAGAGGCCAGGCATGGTGGCTCACGCCTGTAATCCTAGCACTCTGGGAGGCCGAGGCGGGAAGATCGCTCAAGGTCAGGAGTTCAAAACCAGCCTGATCAAGAGTGAGACCCCATCTCTACTAAAAATAGAAATAAATCAATTGGCCAACTAAAAATATATAGAAAAAATTAGCCAGGCATGGTGGCGCATGCCTGTAGTCCCAGCTACTCGGGAGGCTGAGGCAGAGGGATTGCTTGAGCCCAGGAGTTTGAGGTTGCTGTGAGCGAGGCTGACGCCACGGCACTCACTCTAGCCTGGGCAACAGAGTGAGACTCTGTCTCAAAAAAAAAAAAACACTAAAGATTTTGGTTACTCATTTTTTTAATTCAGTAATTTGAGTGTGTCTACTAGGTGACAAAACCTGTCTCAAGTCTCTTCTTGCGTGGGACTTATGGTCTAGAGGGACCAATAGAAATTAATAAGTTGCTAAATAAATTAACAAATTTGTTATTAGAAACTGAGGTTAGAACTCTGAAGGAAAGGTATACAATGCTGTGGGGTGCAAATAACAGAGGGACCCTTGCCTAGGCTAACAGGTTGAGAAAGGCTTCCATGAAGAAATGATACTTGAGTTGATAACTGGAAAATTATAGTAATAGTTTGTAATTATATAGCATTTGCTGTGTTTTTAGTCTTTTTCTTAGCCCTAGCTATATTAATTAATTTACTCTTCATAATAGACCTATGAGGTAGGTTTTTATTCTGTCTTCAGATGATGAAACTAAGTGATTAAATAATATGCCCAAGGTTTCACGGTATACAGTATAAGTCTTAGAGCCAGACTTTACACACAAGCATTCTGGCTCCAGAATCTGGGTTCCTATTATTCTAGAGTACATCTCAGGTTTGTTTGTTTATTTAGTAAACATATAGAGCATTTAGTGTATGCAAGATGCAGTTCCCACATAACATTTCATTTATCTTCCCATAACCCTATGAGGTAGGTACTGTTGCTGTCCTCATTTTACAAATGAATAAACTGAGGTCACATAGGTAATAATAAGTGGCAGAGGTGGGATTTGAACCCAGGCAGTCTCACCATAGAGTCTATAGTACTAATTATTAATACTATATTAAAGTGAGGAAGAACATTCCAGATAAAAGGCAGTAGCTTATGTGAAAACCTTGTGGTTAGTGGGATCATGAAGTATAAAAAGGGCAATAAGAAGTGAGTTTTGGCCGGGTATCGTGGCTCAAACCTATAATCCTTTTGAGAGACTGACGCAGGAGGATCCCAACATAGCTAGACCCTGTTGCTCCAAAAAATAAGAAAAATTAGCTGGGCCTGGTTATGTGTGCCTGTGGTCCCAACTACTAGGGAGGCTGAGGCAGGGGGACTGCTTGAGCCCAGGAGTTTAAGGCTGCAGTGAGCTATGGGAACGACTGTAAACTCTAATCTGAATAAGAAGGGTGAGGGCTTTTGGAATTACACAAAAAAAGCAGTAGGACCAGTGGATTCGAGGTTTTGATTACTGCCCTCTAATGATAGTAAATGAAAGGCAAACAGGAGAGAATGTGGTGTCTTTATGTTACCAGTTCATAAATTAGGAGGACAATAAAAGGCAGAATCCTAGAGGGCATTACATATGAGAATGGAAATCAGTGGAGCCCAGGATTGGAGAGGGAACATTTGATTGGACTATAATTGTCATGACTGGCTTTATGGTTGACAGAATATAAATCAAGTGGCATATACTACTAACAGAAGGAAGAATGGACTCATAGGAGTGAGTTTTGGACAGTACTTGTTCTGGTTGATTACTGTCTTTTCTTTGTAACAGTTTGCTTTTTTCATTTTTGTTCTATAATTTTGAATAAAATTTTTACCAAAGCCAGTATATTACTGTAAGTTTGTTTTAAAAAGACAGGTGGAAGGAATATTTTAAAATATTCAAATTCTCTTCTACCCTGAAACTGTCATTCTGTCTTTCTAGCTTCTTTTGATCCATATATAAAAACATAACTTTTTAAAAATGGAAATGGGACCAGCCCATATATAATTTTATAACTGAATATTTTTATTTTGCATCATCAGCAGATAGAGTTTTACAGAATTTTGATAGCTTCCTAGCATTCTATTGTGTGACCCAGTCTTTGGTATGTTAGTGGGTTTTTTAAATCATATTAATTTGTATGAATCCTTTATATTAGAAATTTTAATTTTTTGTTTATGGCAAATAATTCCTTTTTAAATTTTACTTATAAAAAGTATAGATATTCATACATTGCTTTTTTATTATTAAAGGATTTGTTAATTTATTACCTTTTTGGCAACCTTCTTGCAATAGGGATCTGGCCGATATCAATATCCAGTGGATCATTAATTGCAAATGGCTGATTCTTTTAAGTTATTTTTATTAGATATCATATTTAGCATTATTTGTCCAGCAGTCAGTTTCTTTCTTTTTTATTTCAGCATATTATGGGGGTACAAATATTACGGTTACGTATATTGCCCATGACCCCCCTCCCCCAGCAGTCAGTTTCTTTATAAAATGAAAACAGTTCCCAGCATATGTATGTGATTTCCAAAGTCCCCTGACCACACATGTTAATGGAGTGCAGACCCTTCCCTAGTGGTGCTGCCTAAACTTCTGCCCAGCCTCTAACTTCAGAGCTTCTGATGTGGGATCCCCCACCCTACCATGCCTGAAGCTATTGAAGCCCAGCAGAAGTTATTTGCACTAGAGGTACCACCTGAGCTCTAGTTTTGGAATACTGTGGCTTTTATGGGCAGTGTTAGAGCCAAACTCTCATGTTTAACATTGTGCCTGTGAGAAAGTATATTCTAAGTAGTTGACTGGACAGAGACTTTTGGATTGTGGTGGCTCTGATTGTGGGACAAAGCCTGCTTTTGTCAGATTAGGTCTCAGCCCTGCCACAGACTGTACCCAATAAGAGTAAAAGACTAATTTGGTGGTTTTCATATTGTTTATATTGTTATATTCTTCATATAAAGCCTTATGTAAAAGCCAATGTATAGAAAAGAATGAAAGGTGGCTAAGCTCTTCTGTTTACACTGGAAAAGGAAATCCAGAACTTCTCTGTGCTGGATCCTACTCTTCCACATCTGCTACTTGGAGGGGAGCATCAGGCTACCCATGGTTTAAAAACTACTAGACCAGTTGATTTTTTTTTTCTTCTGAATCTCTTCATGCATCAGCATCCTAAATTTGAGAATGAACATGTATAACACAAAAGATAGAGTTCATTCTCTCTGACAGTTGCAACCAAAAAAAAAAAATAGAGTTCATGTGTTTCTAAAATTCAACTTATTTTAGATATCGTAAGGTCCCTTTAACTGTATTTCTGTCCAGATAAGAATATATTAGCTTGGATGGACCAGCACTGATTAATTCTGTGGTTTGGTAAGGTTGGAGTCTGAACCTCTTATGGGCAACAAGAGGGAGACTTGATTTGGCAGAGTGGAAATAACACTCAGTTTAGCAGAGTGAAACTCTCAATTTGGGTGTCTGGATATGGGTCAGGTACATAGTAATAAGGATTGAATCATGCAAAAAAAGGTGACTGTTATGCTTTAGTTTTCAGCCCCTCTTTTTAGTCCCACTTTTCAGTTCATGGTAACCCACCACTTATGTAACCGAGGGCCCTACTTCCTCCATCAAGATTAATTAAGCAATCAGAGTAGGAGGCTTTCTTGGATATTCTCTCTCCTTATATAGAATTGTAACTCTGGGTATAGGATTCACTGCAGGTTCTCTGATACCAGAGTAGTAGCTGAAGTAGAAGAGAAAAAAAGAATCTAGTGGTCTAGGGACACAGTTCTATTTCTGCCAAAAATCAGAAGAAAAGTATGTACACTGAAGACATTAGGGAGGTCAAGAGCCAGTAAAAAGAGTGAACTTGAAACACCTGAGCAAGAATCAGAACCTGGATGGAGGCCTGAGTCAGGAACATGAGCATTGCTGCAGAAGCAACAAGAAGATTGGTAATAACCTTTCTCTCTGTCTTTTGGTTGTCTTGTTGTTAGGACTGGGCTCACCAATTGCCAGATTTAGAGGTTAAAGCAGGTGGATCATGAGCCCATTCTGTTCTTGTTGGGAAGCCAGAGTAAAATGAAGAATTCAAATGTACCTCTAAATAAGTGCTTCATTAATTACCTCTCATAATAAAACACACTATCAGGACTATCTTAATTCTTAGCCTGAGCAAAAGACTTGAACTAACCAAGTGACCTTAAATAAGGTACTTAACTATTTAAAACCTTCATTTCCTCAGATTGAGAACATGTTTACATGGAGAGATTTGGCAGGAGTTTAATAAATCGTCAGATGAGATTTGACCTTGGTTTAGGTGTCATTATTATCTTCTTTTGACATAAAATTAAGTACTTTTATTTTGTGAAGATCATGAAATTTTTAATTATGTTAATTATTATTACAACTTGAAAGGAACAATAAGATGCGAGTTCAGAAAAAAATTTTTAATGAGTTACAGCACTTCAATAGGAGGCCAAAGTAGATACTTTTTAGAAAAGTGGATAGAAGTATTTGCTAAGGGAAACAGTGAAATCGGTTATATCGATACCTAATAAATTAATTAATGGCTCTTTTCTCTTGTGATATGCACATTAAATAAAATAAGCAAAATGCATTGATTCCTACTTTGAGCAGTCATTTCATCAGGTAGATTCATCCTAAATCATGGATTTGCTCCCTTTTTTGATGTGGTAAAGGATAATGGTTGATATTCATAGCCTCTGCTTGCATGACAGATGGTGAAGTGGAATCTCCCTTTGTAATACAGTGTACTGCAGTGATTAAAAGTGTGGACTTTGGAGGCAGAAAAACCTGAGTTCAAGTCCTTTTGATGCCACTTTACTGCTGTGAGATCTTAGTGTCATTAAACTCCTCTTCAGTGTACTCATCTATAAGGTAGGGAAAATAACCTCATAAAGATTGTCTTGAAGTGAATTAGGATCTTTCACTGCAAATGACAGAAATCCAATTCAGACTAGCTTAAACAAAAAAGAGAATTTATTGGCCCATGTAGTTGGAGGGTTAACTGGAAAGCTGATTTCAAACATGGTTTCAGCTCAAACAGTGTTATCTTAGGGCTCAGCCTTTCTCTTCTTCCTAACACTGCATTTCTTTCTGTTGGCTTTACTCTGGGGTAAGCTCTTACTAGATGGCATCTCTAGGTTTAGTCTTTGTAATTAGCAATCCTAGAGAAAAGAGCCGGCATATCTTCACACACATAGATTCACATATGCATGTATATCTCCCTCTGAGTCAATCCTAGGGTCACATTCAAATCTCTGCTCTAATATTGTTGAGTTGTAGGAATTAGTTATTTGTTTTGAATATTAAACTCTTTTCAGATACATTATTTGTGAATATTTTTCCCATTCACTCTCTTGATAGTGTCTATTGATATGCAAAAGTTTTTAATTTTGGTGAAGTCTGATTTAAGAAACCATTACCAAATCCAAGGTCATGAAGAATTGTCCTGTGTTTTCCTCTAAGAGTTTTATGGTTTGGCCTCTAAATTTAGGTCTTCGATCCATTTTGAATTAATTTTTGTATATTATATAAGGTATGGATTTAATTTCATTCTTTTACATGTGGATACCTAGCTTTCCCAGCACTCTTTGTTAAAGAGGACTGTTCTTTCCCCATTAAATGGTCTTGGCACTTTTGTTTTCGAAGATCAATTTACCAAATATGTGAGGCTTTATTTCTGCATTGGTCTCTGTGTCCATCCTTATGCCAGTGCCACACTGTTTTGATTACTGTAGCTTTATAGTAAATTTTTTCCCCTATAGATCAATTTATTTTATTTTATTTATTTTTGAGATAGGGTCTCACTCTGTTACCTGTGCTAGAGTACAATGGTGTCATGGCAGCTCGCTACAACCTCAAACTCCTGGGCTCAAGTGATCCTCCTGCCTCAGCCTCCTGAGTATTAACAGCTGGGACTACAAGCACATGCCATGACACCAGGCTAATTTTTCTATTTTTAGTAAAGATGGGATCTCACACTTGCTCAGGCTGGTCTTGAACTCCTGAGCTCAGGCGATCCTCCCTTCATCCTCCCTCCGATCCTCCCTCCTCGGCCTCCCAGAGTGCTAGGATTATAGGCATGAGCCACCACACCCAGCCCTTAGTAAGGTTTTAAATCAGGTAGCGTGAGTCCTCCAATTTTGTTTTTCTGTTTCAAGATTGTGTTGGCTATTTGGGGTCCCTTAAGATTCCATGTGTATTTTAGGCTAAGTTTTTCTATTTCTGCAAAAAACATCACTGGAATTTTGATAGGGATTAATTACATTGAATCGGAAGATCACTTTGAGATATTATCATCTTGGCAATAATCCATGAACCTGGAAGGTCTTTCCATTTATGTAGATCTTTGGTTTCTTTCAGCAGTGTTCTAGTTTTCAGTGTACAAGTCTTGCCCTCCTTGGTTAAATTTATTTCTAAGTATTTTATTGTTTTTGATGTTATTGTAAATGGAATTGTTTTCTTTTGGATTGCTTATTACCAGTTTATAGAAATACAACTTATTTTTGCATGTTGATTTTTGTATCTTGCAACTTTGCTGAATTTATTAGCTTTTTATGGATTTTAGTGCTACTTTTGATCTTCCCATGGTGATGTAGAATCAAATGAGATGCATGTAAACCAGAAGCTCTATGAATGTCAAATTTGTGATTTCTGATATATGATGTGACATGTAAGACCAGGCGACTGGAATGTTTCAGAGCAGGGATACCCAAATTCAATGCTTTATTAGACTGTAGGATTTGGGGGGGGGGGCAGTTAAAAAATCATTATTCTTCAATATGTAGTATATACACAGTTAAAAACATTTAAAAGGCACAAAAAAGTATATACAGTAAAAGTGAATCTCCCTCCTGCCTCTTTTAGTCACCTAGTTTCCCTTCCCAGCAGTAAATCTAGCACTTAACAGTTTCTCGTGAGTCTTCCCAGAGATATCTATGTATTCACAAGACAAGTGTGCACATGTATGTATGTCTATACACAATATTTTACATGAACTGCCTTCTCTGAAGGTGTTTGAGTTTGCCCCCTCTGGCTTGGATGCATATAGTTGGGTAGCCTAGAATGAAGGCCTATCATAATTACTTTATGTATTATGTAATAACATCTGCTTTAATCATTTTCTTTCTAGTTTTGATGAAACAAGAACACAGAGAAGAGATTGATTTGACCTCAGTTCCATCTTTGCCTTTGCCTCATCCTGCCCAAACCCAGAGGCCTACCTCTGATCCAGGGCACCCACATGACAGTGTACTGTCAACACAGAGAAGCTTGGTGTGTCCCATCCAGCAAGCATATGCATCCATGGTAACCTCATCCCATCTGCCACAGTTGCACTGTAGGGATGAGAGTGCTGGTAAAGAACAGCATATGATACCTTCTCCAGTTGTACACCAGCCTTTTCAGGTCACACCAACACCTCCTGTGGGGTCTTCCTATCAGCCTATGCAAACTAATGTTGTGTACAATGGACCAACTTGTCTTCCTATTAATGCTGCCTCTAATGAAGATTTTGATCCAGTTTTGTTTCAGCAGGATGTAGCTCTTCCTAGTTTAGTAAATCTTGGCTGTCAACCTCTGTCATCCATACCATTTCATTCTTCAAATTCAGGCGCAACAGGACATCTCTTAGCACATACACCTCATTCTGTGCATGCCCCTCCTCATCTGCAGTCAGTGGGATACCATTGTTCAAATACAGGACAAAGATCTCTTTCTTCTCCAGTGGCTGACCAGGTCACAGGTCAGCCTTCCCCTCAGTTACAGCCTATTACATACGGTCCTTCACATTCAGGGTCGGCTACAACAGCTTCCTCAGCAACCTCTCATTCTCTGGCTAGTTCACCACTCTCTGGGCCACCATCTCCTCAGCTGCAGCCTATGCCTTACCAATCTCCTAGCTCAGGAACTGCCTCATCACCGTCTCCAGACACCAGAATGCATTCTGGACAGCACTCAACTCAAGCACAGAGTACAGGCCAGGGAGGTCTTTCTGTATCTTCATCCTTAATATGTCAAAGCTTGTGTGATCCAGCTTCATTTCCACCTGATGGGGCAACTGTGAGCATTAAACCTGAACCTGAAGATCAGGAGCCTCACTTTGCAACCATTGGTCTACAGGACATCACATTAGATGATGGTAAGTTCATCTGTGTGTTCTTGAAACAGTGATGACTCAGGAACTTTCTTCTCTAAGAGTCATGAAATAGTTACCATTGGATTGCTTATTGGTATATGATTGGGCTTTTAAAATTGTTATTAGAAATACATGTTAATGTATAACCTTGAGAATGGATATGAAAATCTATACTTTAAAGTCTATTTTACCACTAATATCTGTTGCTGACTAGGGCATCTTTTCTTTCAGAACATATAGTGAAATCATAGTATCTAGAGAATGGAATTAAGGGGCATTAATTCAGTGAACATTGGTGAATGCTATCCATTTGCAAGACAGGGAGCTAGATGTTGGGAATATTAGGAATGTATTAAGATAGAGTTCTTGTCCTTGAGGAGATTTACACAGGCAAAGAGCCTGCTCCCCTGTAGCCCTGCCAGCTTGCTGAGTCAAGTAGTGGTGTTGGTACAATATGGTACTGGTTCTGTTGCTGCTGCTACAGCTGTTGGCACAAGGATAAAAAGAAGCTATTTATGTAAATGTAGCAAGTTGGTATATAAATTTGAGTATTCATGAAATTAATAAATTTGAGAACTCAGGAATGTTAGTCATCTCAATAATTGAAAATTCTCCCAGATAAGATTTTTAGATAACAATTTTAGGGTTTAATCTTGGCTTTATCATTTATATGGTCATGAAATTGTGTCTAAATAGGAACTCAGTGAAAGCTACCTATAACTATTGTCCAATATGAAAATTCTAAAGATTCTAAAACATGGATATAGAATTTTAGTTCTCTCTCTGATTCTGTATTACTCTACTGTAGGAAAATAATTAAAGACCAGCTATCTTCTATCACAGATCTAGGCAGGCTAAGTTCATTATTTAGTTGCAAAGCTGGTGCTAAATCCTAGGTACCAAACACAAGGGAGCAAGGAAGGTAAATAAGATGTGGCACCCTATCTCCTGGGGCTTTCCAGTCAGACTAGTACAGACTATACAATGCAAGAGGTCTGAGTCACCACAACCAAGGTATAAAAGAAGCACATTAAAAGATCAATGATATATAACAGATTTCACAGGAAGGATTCTGCAAGGCTTCAATGAATAGGTGATATTTGAGCTGAGTCTTAGAGGATGAATAGAGTTGGGCCTCTGTATCTGCGGGTTCTACATCTATTGATTCAATCATCTGCGGATTGAAAATATTTGGGGGGAAAATGGATGGTTGCATCTGTACTGAACATGTGCATACATTTTTTCTTGTCATTATTCCCTAAACAATACAGTATAACAACTATTTACATAGCATTTACTTTGTATTAGGTATTATAAGTAATTGAGAGATGATTTAAAGTATGCAAAAGGACTTGCATAGGTTATATGCAAATACTACACCATTTTTATAAAGTACTTGAACATCCATGTATTTTGTTATCCTGGGGAGGGTGGGGTGGAGTCCTGGAACCAATCCCCTACGGATACTGAGGGAAATTGTCCCTTGGTAAAAATGGGAGATTGGTTCCAGGACCACCCACGTATAACCAAATGTACATCCTGCAGCTGGTCCTGTAGAGTATAAGAAAAGTCAGCCCTCCATAGGATCTTTGTATAATTAGGTTTCACATCCCAAGAATACTGCATTTTCAATCTACATTTGATTGAAAAAAACCCACATATAAGTGGACCCTCAAGTTCAAACCTGTGTTGTTTAAGGATCAACTGTGTATGTTTTCAGTAAATGAGGATCAGAGGGCAAGTTAGGCAATATATGCAGAAACTGAGATGTATCTGGGAAAGCTTGATTATCTGTGCCTGGGGCAGGGTGCAAATGGTACAGAAGAGGTCATTTGTGTGTAAACAGAAGGTATATGTGTAAATTAGAGCAACACCTGAAATTTGCATAGCATTTTTCTATTCATTATCTAACCCAATTCTTACCATTCCTCTACGAGGTAGATAGTGACATTTACGGAATTGAACTTTCCAAAGGTCACACAACTAGTAAGCAGCAGAGCTGAGACTGGATTCAGATTTTTTTTTAGTCCAGTCTTTTTCTTATGGCATTGTAGCTGCCTCCCAGGAACAGCAGGCCCTAGTGGCTGGAACCCTGTGCTAAAGGATATCCCTCAAGGTTTTTTTAATTCCTAGATAATAGTATAAACACATGTTCATACTACATCTGATCTGTCATACTTGTGTTGGGAATACTTGACAGTTCTGATATCTTGCTGTGCCTTTTTTTATGCACAGCTGATATAAGTGTCGCTGCCTACTTAATGATGAAGCCAGGAGGTAGAGAGGCTACTACTTTTATGAAAATCAGATTTGAAAAAAATAAAGACTCTCCCAAATATACATCGGCACTTTTTTTTTTCTTAACATTGGTTTTTAAAATGTTGCCTATTCCTTCTTTTGGCAGTTGTACTAACTATTCATAGTACTTTTCACACTGAAACAAAGAATGAGACCTTGAGTGATGACCCATATCATTCATTTGTGATACAACTGAAAATATGAGATTTATTGAGCAGGTCTGGAAAGGTATTTCAGCTCATTTTCTTTAAAAATGAAGACATTTCTACTTCTAAAAAAAGACTAAAGCTAGAACCTGTTCTTTCTTATTTACCACGGATTGAGAGATTTGAGGGTATGGGGTGTGGTAAGCAACAAATTAGAATTTTTAGAAAGGTTTTGTGAATACTTGATGTATTTCATCTTTTGAATATGTGGAGATATGTTGCAAAAACAGAAGATATGGAGAGATGAGGGTGGCTGTAAAAGCAATTTCATTTTCGCTCCATTCATTATGTGGGGCACAGGATTAAGAAAATTTCTCAGATTGTAGCCCCACACAGGACAAGGACTGGCTATTGAATTCTCTCATTGCCACCCATCAGGGGACTTGATAGAAGCTCAGCGATGCTAAACAGTAATTAAAGAAGAAGAGGAAGGAGCTGGGTGTGATAGTATGTGCCTATACAAGCTACTTGGGAGGCTGAGACAGGAGGATTGCTTGAGCCAGGGAGTCCAAGTCCAGTCTGGGCAACATAGCAAGACTCCATCTCTAAAAAAATTAAAAATTTAAAAATAGGGCTGGGCCCGGTGGCTCACGCCTGTAATCCTAGCACTCTGGGAGACCGAGGTAGGAGGATTGCTTGAGTTCAGGATTTTGAGACCAGCCTGAGCAAGAGCGAGACCTTATCTCTACAAACAAACAAATAAATAAATAAAGGGAGAGGGAACTAACATTAACATTACTCCTGGATACCTCAGATTATCAACTGTATGATTTTTACAAATTGAATTTTTGATGATTAACTTGAGCTCCAAAGTGAATTTCTGATATTTGCCAATTGATTCATTGTTTATGGTATTTGGATTTGCCTTTGAAGGTAAAATTTTTAGAGGCTTAGAAAATCCTAAAGTTCTGCAAAGTCTTAGTGTAAATTCATAAAATAAAATTTCAAAAACTCACATATCTCATAGTTCCTGAACTCCATAACACTTGAATGTGTCCTTTCAGGTTAACTTTAATAGTAAGTCATAGAGCTGAGCATGGTAGCATATGCCTGTGGTCCTAGCTACTCAGGAGGCTGAGCCCAGGGTTTCAAGGCCAGCCTCAACAATATATGAAATCACATCTCTTTTTTTTTTTTTTTTT
>VBSM01000949.1:9486757-9497047 GCA_008086735.1 Cheirogaleus medius
AAAAAAAAAAAAAAAAGAAATGTGGACATTAACATCTTAATTTTTATTGTGAATTTAGTGACATGTGATAGAGAAAATATTAGTGTACCTCAGCTTAGAAATGCAGGAGTTATTACAGAGCTGGATATATTCTAATATAGTTCCTTAATTTCATGGATAAAGAGTCTGAATTTTACACAGAGCCTAGCAGGGGTCCTCAAACTTTTTAAACAGGAGGCCAGTTCACTGTCCCTCAGACCGTTGGAGGGCCGGACTATAGTTTAAAAAAAAAACTATGAACAAATTCCTATGCACACTACACATATCTTATTTTGAAGTAAAAAAACAAAACGGGCAAAAACACCCAGCAGGCCAGATAAATGTCCTCAGGCAGGCTGCATGTGGCCCGCGGGCCGTAGTTTGAGGACCCCTGAAGGTATTCATCCAGGGTAAATTAGTTAATGGCAGAATAAAGACTAAAACCCAAGTCCCCTAACTGTAGAAGTTTTTCCAATATCTGCAGTCATGTTTCTAATCAGTCGGTTGAGGCTTTAGAGTGGGCATAGAACAGACAGAAAACATGAAAGAAAATGCCATTTTTCCATAGAGCCTTGGTTTGTGAGGAGGGCCAAAGCAATCTTAAGATTATAGATTCTCAGTATTAGATGAAGTTTCAAAGGCTCTCTATTCCATCCTCTTTCATGTTGGAATTCACACTCTCATATTCTTAGTGATATTGTAGAAGAGTGTGTCCCTTCCTCTCTAGCTTCTTTGTAACATCTCAGGGTCTTTTGAGTTCTAGATGCCCTTCTTGTTTTATGTGGACTCTGATGCCTCTGGAATCATGTAGAACAGATTTAATCCTCCTTCTGTAATAGACCTTCACATGTGTGAAACCTTGATTTCTTTCCCAGTCTTAAAAACTCTCTAGCAACTTTATCCTTCACTTACCAACACGGAAGTTCCCCTCTGTTTGAACTCTGATGTTTTTAGATTTCTTTTCGTAGTATGCAAAAGGGAACACATTCTAACCAGTTCAGTGTAGGTTAGGACTGTCACCTTCCCTGTTCAGAAGACTTTATTATATCAGTATATCCTGGGGTATTCAGGGGATTTTCTTAGCTCCATTGTACTCTCAATTTAGTGAGTCATAATTGTGCAAAGTGGCATCCTTGCTCCACTCCCTGCCATGGGTTTTTGCATATTTTTTTTTTTGGAACCAAATACTAAACTTTATAATTACCCTTGCTTTGTTACATTGACATGTTGTTGGCCTGGCATATCAACTGTCCAAGCTCAGAAGAGTCCCAAAAACATTCCTCTGTCTCAGTAGTACGGCTTTCTCTCCAGGGGGATTTTCATTGGGGTGATAACAGCAGCAGAACACTGACCTTTAAGCAGTGTTCTCTTTCAAGTAGTTCCCTTGGAAGGTTGTAATATATAGTTATTCAACCAACGCATAGTTCAAGACTATTTTGCTTATATGTTCTATAGTTATCAAATTATCAATGAGTTTTTATTCATATATTACAGTTTGTATGCCTGGGACTGCCATTTTTCATAAACATTTCTGCACATTATGGTATTTATGCCCCAGTTTTTAGACCAAATGATTCAACATTATATTAGCTGATTTTATGACAAATGTAGAAATTAGCACAGCTGTGTTTTGAACATTTTAATTGGGATTATATTCAGTGTGGTAGTGATTCTGTTTAAAAAGAGGGGAAGGAGATTATAGTATTGTGAAACTAGCCTGTCTTAGACGTTTAAATACAGGCCCATTTAATTTGTAATTGAGCTAACCGAATCCTGTTACAATGTTCCATTAGAGTTCCCCAGTTCCCACTTGTCTTCCTTTGTTCACAAACTAACAGAGCCACAGCTGTAGCTCTTCAGCACAGAACAGGATGCATGTTAAATATAGCCTGACCTGCTGCTGTGGTGAAAACTGACACTACCACTTCTAAGCTCTGTGCAGTGACATGCTGATCCTGAATGTAGGGCAATTGCTAATTCAACAGTAAACAGGGACTCTAGACATGACCTCAGCGTCTTCAGTTCTGTATGTAAATGACAAGCAGAAGAGCCTGCTTTCAAGTATGCCTTTTTTAAATCAAGGGAATGATAAACACAACATTCAAGTGGTTACCTGGATGAGGTAGGCAGGAGGCTGGTATACAGGAGAAACAGAGAGGTAAATATTATTGTCAGTGTTCTATTGCACCTGTTGGATAGTGGTTTCACTGGTGTTTATTATATTTAAATAAAAGAAAGCCATGCACAGCCAATGATGAGAGTGTATCATGAATGAGGTATTATAATTAATCCACTTATGGGCACTGGGGTGGAGGGAGATAGATAATACTGAGCTTTCTCTTTTAACTGGGACACTGGGTAACTCATGAATCCTCTTTTGGGAAACATACATATACCTCAAACATATTTAGGATAAATAATTCCAAAGGCCAAAAAGTCCCATAAAGTACCTATGTAAGCTTTGGATTGAGGCTTATGCAGGATGGACCATGTTAGGGATTCACGATCATGGACATACAATAAGAAAAATTAATTTTCAGATCCAGTGAAGAAAGAGCAAGCATTTGAGATCTTCTATTTTTTATATTTCAAGTATGTTTATCTCCACAGACATAAATTAGTTGTATCCAGGCTGGGTGCGGTGGCTCATGCCTGTAATCCTAGCACTCTGGGAGGCCGAGGTGGAAGGATTGCTTGAGGTCAGGAGTTCAAGCCTAGCCTGAGCAAGAGTAAGACCCTGGTCTCTACTAAAAATAGAAAACTTAGCTGGGTGCAGTGGTGCATGCCTGTAGTCTCAGTTACTTAGGGGAGGCTGAAGCAGGAGGATTAGTTAAGCCTGGGAGTTTGAGGTTGCAGTGAGCTATGATGATGCCACTGCACACTAGCAGGATCAACAAAGCAAGATTCTGTTTCAAAAAAAAAAATTGTATACTTTTTTTATGAGTGTTTTTGAACAAAAATTTTTTCTTTGAATCAACTTGACTTTAAAATTTATACAAGCTGGGGAAAATCCAAGAGATGTTAATACTAAATAACCAGCATATCAAAAGTCTTTGGGCCGGGCGTGGTGGCTCATGCCTATAATCCTAGCACTCTGGGAGGCCGAGGCAGGAGGATTGCTTGAGGTCAGGAGTTCGAGACCAGCCTGAGCAAGAGCGAGATCCCATCTCTACTAAAAATGAAAAAAAATTAGCCAGGTGTGGTGGCACATGCCTATAATGCCAGCTACTCGGGAGGCTGAGGCAGGAGAATTGCTTGAGCCCAGAGTTTGAGGTTGCTGTGAGCTAGGCTGACGCCATGCCACTCTAGCCCATCTCAAAAAGTCTTCAAAATAAGTTTCCTTCAAAATATATATTTAAGGGCCGGATGCAGTGGCTCACACTTCTAATCCCAGCACTTTGGGAGGCCAAAGTGGGGAGGATTGCATGAGGCCAGAAGTTCAAGACCAGCCTGGGCAACATAGTAAGATTCCCTAGCTCTACAAAAAAGTTTTTAGAAATTTACTGGATGTGGTGGCACATTCCTGTAGTCTCAGCTACTCCAGAGGCTGAGGCAGGAGGATCACTTGAGCCCAGGAGTTCGAGGTTGCAGTGAGCTATGGTCATGTCACTGCATTCCAGCCTGGGTGACACAACAAGACCCTTTCTCTTACAAAACAAAAAGTATATTTAAAAATAATTAATGGGCTGTGGTAGCTGTTTCTTGATAATAAAACATTTTATTGAGCACTGTGCTAGGTACTTTGCTAATAGCTCATTAATTTTCCCAGTAATCTATGAAATGTGAATTATTAGTCATACCTTTATAGATGTGGCTTGGAGAGCTTAAGCACTTCCAGTGTTATATGGCCACAAATACTGGGGTAGACATTTAAAATCCAGGTCTATATGGAATTTAGATGTCTCACATGTGTAACGGCTTCTAAAATAGCACTCTTCTTCCTTCTCTCTCTCTTTCTTTCTCTCTCTCTCTCTCTCTCTTCTATATATATATATATATATATATAGTTTATTTTTTTTTTTTTAGACCAGGAGTTCTCACTAAGGGAAGAACCAGGGTCTCACTCTGTTGCCTGGGGTAGATAGAGTGCAGTGGCATCATCATATCTCATTGCAAGCTCAAACTCCTGGGCTCCAGTGATCTTCCTGCCTCAAACTGCCAAGTAGCTGGGACTATAGGCACATGCCACCATGCCTGGCAAATTTTTCTGTTTTTTGTGGAGACAGGGTCTTCTTATGTTGCTCAGGCACAGGGTCTCACTACAGTGCTCAGGCTGGTCTCTAACTCCTGGCTTCAAGCAGTCTTCCCACCTTGACCTCCCAAAGTGGTAGGATTATAGGCGTGAGCTACCACACTCAGCCTAAAATAGCTATAATTGATTGCTTTATATAATCTGCTCTGTAAACACAATAATATACTAATTTTCTAATGTCTGCCATGTATAAGGTGACAAAACCAGTATCTTAAAGATATATTCTATTTTAAAGTTCATGTCCTTTTCTGAAGAGGATTTTTGAAGAGGATTATTTACAAGGATACTATATTGGAACTCCTGGGCTCAAGTGATTCTCCTACCTCAGCCTCCCAAGAAGCTGGTACTATAAGCATGCACCACTGTGCTCAGCTTTGAAATGAGAGATAAATTACTTAATTTTAGGCTCAGCAGTTAAACAAGCTTTTGTGGTTTGGTGGCTTGGTGGTAATTCTTTGGCTTGGCATTGCAAGGTTACTTCTTGCCAGGGATATTAGCTTTTTTTAAAATTTTTTTGAGACATGGTCTTGCTTTGTGGCACCAACTAGAGTGCAGTGGCGGCATCATAGCTCACTGCAACCTTAAACTCCTTGGCTCGAGTGCTTTTCCTGCCTCAGCCTCTCAAGTAGCTGGGATTACAGGTGCACACCACCATGCCTGGGTAATTTTTCTATTTTTTGTAGAGACAGAGTCTTGCTCTTGGTCAGGCTTGTCTCAAACTGCTGGCTTCAAGCAATCTTCTGGCCCTGGCCTCCCAAAGTGCTAGGATTACAGGCATGAGCCATTGTGCCTGCTGGATCTTGGCTTTTGATAGACTTAGATAAATACACCCAAACAGCTCTTCTCTGTTTAAAAAGATAGATATCTGGCTCTTTTGGTGGGGGGGGGGGGAGAGGGGAGAGACATATCTAAAGCCTGGGCAAGAGGAAAAGTATGAAACAAATTAAGTCCCTGATAATCATATTGTGTATTTAATAGCATCTGTGGATTTTATATAGAATGGAAATTTTAATATAATCATTATTTTTGAATAAGTAATACATTCATATGGTTCAAAATGTCTAAGGTATATAGTGAAAAATCTCTCTTCTAGGTACTCAGTTTTCCTCTGTATGGGCAGTTGGAGTTACCAGTTTCTTGACTTTCACTCTAGAGCTATTCTGTGCATTTATAAACAGTTGCATATGTTTCCCCTTATTTTTACTAGCAGATTATGTATACCATTCTGTACTTTGCTTTTTCCTTATAATATTGAATCTTGGAGATTATTCTTTAATATAAAAGAACTTCCTTAGAAAATCTTTATTTAAAAGAATATTCCATAAAATACTATATTCTGTAAAATGTTCCATTGTATAGATATACCATTATCTGTTAACAGGTACAGTGAGTAGCTTTTTACATATGTCATTTCACACCTATTTACAGAATGTCTTTGGACATTTGTGGTATGTATGTGTGTGATACATTCCTCAAAGTGAGATTACTAGACCAGTATTTTGAGAAAGATTGTCAAATTGTTCTTCCTAAAGGTTTTATCAGTTTACATTGTTGCTGGCATTGTAAGAGAGTACCTATTTCCCTATACCAGGGGTGGGGAACCTGCGGCCTTAAGGCTATATGTGGCCTTCTAGGTCCTTAAGTGCGGCCTTTTGACTGAATTCGAATTTTACAGAACAAATTCTTTTATTTTTATTAATAGTTTTTAGATCATCTTTTATATTTTTATTTAATTTTCAAAATGAATGCAATTAAAATACCAAAGAATAAAATAAGTTTCAATGAAATAATCCTCCCAGACTCACTAGCACAAATAAAACATTAGTAAGCTATAAAGGCTAAATTGAGGCCTGCTGCGCTCGTGATTTAGTTCTAACTTTCCCTGCCTGACTGGCGCCAGTACTGCACAAGGCTGGTTGGTGAGAGTTTATAAGGGTGGAATATGCCAGTCTATTACCAACTTTTGACAGCAGCACACTGTTTCTTTTTGAAGTGGAATTTGTGAATAGTTGCATAGCTCGACAGTATTTTTTAATTCTGTCTGCTTAACAGCCCATCATGTCAAAGAGGACTAAGAGAACACTGAAGGAAGAAAACAGATTTTTTAATGAGCATTGGGAATTATTGCAATATTATCTGGTTTCTGCTAAAGATAAGATGATTTGTTTGCTTTGTGATACTGCAATATCAACATTAAAGAAATTCAGTGTTCATCAGCATTATAACACTCATAAGGACCACAAATATTTTAAATTAGAAGGGAGAGACACGAAAGGATGTATTGCAGAAATTAAAAGATGAAAAGCAAAAGCAAAGACAGTTCTTTCAAGCAGCAATAAGACCTGGAAATAATGCTACCTGGAAATAAGCAACTAATAAAGTAGCTCATATGTTTGGGAAAAAAGGGAAGCCATTCAGTAATGCAAAAATTGTGAAAGAATGCATTGTTGAAGTTGTAGGATGCTTAGACTCTGATATTTCAAAGTACAAACAAATGCCTCTGTCGAGGAGAACCATAACTCATCGGCAGCATGAATTAGCCTTCAACTTAATGGAACAACTTCATGCAGTACTTCAAAAGGAAAATACATATTATTCAATCGCTTTGGATGAATCAGCTGATACTACTGACTTGGTGCAGGGTTATACTTCATTTGGATCAGAACAAGATTTTCTTTCCTACGAAGAGTTACTCACTTTGGGCACGCTTATGAACAGAACATGGAGAATAGATATCTTCAACAACCTTCAAGATAAATGTCATGAAGTTGGACTCCATGTACAATGTGCCTTCCATGACAGGAAAAAATGAACAGATTTTGCACAGATTTAAAAAAGTATTTACAGATTCGGCTGGGCGCGGTGGCTCACACCTGTAATCCTAGCACTCTGGGAGGCCGAGGTGGGAGGATCACTTGAGGTCAGGAGTTCGAGACCAGCCTGAGCAAGAGCAAGACCCCGTCTCTACTAAAAAAATATACTAAAGTGCATTGACTATCACAGGGACAGGTGTTAGGTCACACCTGTTATCTCTGCGAGAACAGATAGTTATATTTTATGAAGAACAGAATCAATAATGTGAATTAGTGAAAGAAGATTTCTATAGGAGTTTCTGTGTTATACCATGTCAAATCAAAACAATTTGGATATTTCTTGGCAAGGTAAAACGAAGTGTACATATGGTATGTGGCAAAAAATCCAAGCATTTCGGAAAAAGCTATCTTTTTTCAAAATACTTCTTCAAAAGGAAATTTCAGATGAACATTTTCTCCAGTTAGCAAAGGTTATTGATGAGCAGGATGATATATGTGAATTATTTGAAGAATACGCAGCTGTTATAGAGCAGTTAATTGGAGAATACTGTGAAAGATTCACTGACTTTGAAAATCATGGTGTCACACTCAAATTAGCATTTCAGCCTCACCTAGTTGATATCACCAAGGCACCTAAAGAACTGCAGATGAAATTGATTGAGCTCTCAGTAGATGACATTTTAAAGTGACTGTTTGATGCTAAGAAAGATCCAATTGAAATGTGGAAAAATGTAGTAGAATACCCATGCCTTTGACAACATGCCTGAAAAATGCTTTCTTGCTTTACAATCACTTACTGCTGCAAACCTGCATTCTCCTACCTAACTCAAATCAAGATGCCCTTAAGGTCACAAATGACTGATACCCATCTAGAGGATCAACTGAAACTGCAGACCTCCATGCTGCAACTAAATATTCAAATGCTTTCCAACAAAAAGCAGACACAACAAAGTCATTAAAAAAGGTTAGTTAACTTTAAAATTAACAAATAGTTTTCATTTTTTGAAATTGTTAAGTAAATAGTTCGATTTTTATAAAATAATGTACATTTTTAAGTATATCTAATCGAATTTCTTGAATGTGGCCTTACTTGATTGCAGCTAAATTAATGTGGCCTTCCAACATGAAAAGGTTCCCTACCCCTGCCCTGTACCCTCACTAACCCATTCTGTTATCAAATGTCTTATTATTTGCCAGTAGGATAGGTGGAAATAGCTTCTGGGTATAGTTGTGGGGTTTTTTGTTTTTGATTTTGTGAGACAGAATCTCACTCTGTCGCCAAGGCTAGAGGGCAGTGGCATCATCAGAGCTCACTGCAACCTCAAACTCCTGGGCTCAAGTGATCCTCCTGCCTCAGCCTCCCAGAATGCTAGGATTATAGGCATGAGCCACTATGCCTGCCTCGGTATAGTTTTAATTTGCATTTCACTTATGAGTAAGGTTGTTTGCCTTTTTATATGCTTAAGAGAAAAATCTTTGGTCACCAACCTTTATCTCTGTTTTTATTTGCTTACTTTTCTATTAGGTTATTAATTCTTCTCTTATTAATTTATAGAAGCCCTTTATTTGTTATGTTCATTTAGCTCAACTTAGGTATGAGTTATAAATTTTTTCCCTTAATGTGTCATGGCTTTTGCTATGAGAATTTTTTTACGCTTATATAAGTTATCAATCTTTTATTTTGTCAGTTTGAGTGATAATTGCATTTTTATGAAAGATTATAGAGTACCTACACTATATTTCAGAAGATGCTTCCCTCTGAGTAAATAAGTAAATAGATTCAGAAGGGCTAAACAACTTCTGATAGATCACCAATCCAGCAAGTGTTGAAAAGATTCCAAAGCCTGTATTTTCATATACATAGAAGGTCATTGCCATGTTTGTATAAACCAGAAACATCTATATATTGATAAAGTGGCGAAAGTAAGCAGCTTGGTCAACTGAGGAAGTAGCTAGGACAAGTGGGGAAATTTCATTTGTCTTTCCCCAAACGTATTTCAGGATTTGTAAATATTTAAGTCATTTTTTAAACTTTGAAACAAAAGGAACAGATTCTGTACCCAAACTTAGAAATTGTAAAAGAGGGATTTATAAAAGTCCTCCAGGTCTTTTAGTTAATGATTAGAGCTGTGAAAACCTAATTCAGTCATTTCACACAATGTTCTCCCATGAGAAAACCCAAAGTTTGTTAGTTTTTAAACAAAATTTTAATTTTTTTTTTTTAAAGACCGGGTCTCACACTGTCACCCAGGCTAGAATGCTCACAGTTCACTACAATCTTGAATTCCTGGGCTAAAGTGATTCTCCTGTATCAGCCTCCAGAGTAGCTGGGACTACAGGCACACACCACCGATGCCCAGCTAACTTTGAAATTTTTTGTAGTAGAAATGGTGTCTCGCTTATGTTGCCCAGGGTGTTCTTGAACTCCTGGCCTCAAGCTATCCTCCCACCTTGACCTCTCAAAGTGCTGGGATTAAATGTGTGAGCCACCATGCCTGGCCTAAACAAATTTTTGATTGTGGTAAAATATACATAACATAAAATTTACCATTTTAACCATTTTTAGTGCATAGTTAACTGACATTAAATACATTCACAATATTGTGTAACTGCCGCTGCTATTTTCAGAACTTTATCACCCGAACAATTCTATACCCATTAGCAATAACTCCCCATTTTCTCCCAACCTCCCAGCCCATGGTAACCTCTATTCTACTTTCTGTCTCTATGAACTTCCCTACTCTAGGTATCTTATATAAGTGAGGTCTTATAATATTTGTCCTTTTTTGTCTGGCTTATTTCACTTAGCATAATGTTTTCATGGTTTATATTGTAAGCATACATCAGAATTATGTTTTTTGGATGAATAATATTTCATTGTGTGTATATACCATGTTTTGTTTAAATATTCATCTGTTGAAAGACATTTGGGTTGTTTCCACCTTTTGGCTATTGTGAATAATGCTGCTGTTTGGTATACATTGGTATACAACTTTCTGTTTGAGTCTCTGTTTTCAGTTCTATTAGGTATATCTAGGAGTAGAATTACTAGGTCATATGGTAATTCTATGTTCAACTTTTTGAGGAACTGCCAAACTATTTTGTTTCCCCAGCAGCTGTACCATTTATATTTATAGTACATAAGTGTGTCAGTTTCTCCACATTCTGGCCAATCATGTTATTTTCCTGTTTTATTTTTTTTTTTTT
>VBSM01000949.1:9500466-9521815 GCA_008086735.1 Cheirogaleus medius
TGCCTCGGCCTTCCAGAGTGCTAGGATTACAGATGTGAGCCACCACGCCCGGCCAGCTTCATTCTTCAAAGACTCTCTAAGCCACTTAAGAAAGTATGTGATAGAAATTGTAAACATACAGAGCATAATTCCCCAAATTCCATTTGAATTTCATTTTAGAATGAATTTAAGTTTGGGCTCAGTGGCTCACACCTGTAATCCCAGCACTTTGGGAGGCCAAGGTGGGTGGATCATTTGAAGCCAGGAGTTCAAGACCAGCCTGGTCAACATAGCAAGACTGTGTGTATAAAAAGTAAAAAATTAAGTGTGATGGTGGATACTTATAGTCCCAGCTACTCAGAAGGCTGAGGCTGGAGGATCACTTGAGCCCCAGGAGTTCAAGGTTATAATGAGCTATGATTATGCCACTGCACTCCAGCCTGGGCAACAGAATGATACCCCATCTCTAAAAAAAAAAAAAAATTTATATTTGGAAGGGGCCTTAGAAATCATGTTCACTACCCAAAACTTTATATTTAGGATTCTGAAGCTTCCTGATGACCCATCAAACAAGACATCAAAACCCTGGCTTCTCTCAGAAGCTGGGCCTATCCTGGTCTCTCATCATTCTTATCTAACCATGAGAGGAATAGTGACTTAATTTCTGCATGAGTGTATATAAAACTCAGGAGAGTTATAACCAGAAGAATTTAAAATAATTTCTTCATGTTGTGGATGAGCAAATCACTTGTAGAAAGATGAGGTAATTGTCCTAGTCACATCACAGACAAACCAAGACTAAAGCTTATTTCTTCTAGTGTTTAGCCCAGTGTTCTTCCTATGTGTGAAGCAACAAGTTGGTCATTAGTGATCTTGGTAAGAAAGAAGTGTTTCTGTGGAGTGAAGGGATCAGTGGATGGCTAAGTGAATCAGATATGAGAACACAGAAACAGCAGTATAGATAACTCTGTTAATTAAGGTGCTAACCCATAATAGAAAGAATTAGATATGAAAGAGAATGTGGGTTCTAGTGTTTTTGTTTGCTTGCTTGCTTTTTTGAGATAGAGAGACTTACCCATAAGTGCTCATGAGAAGGATCTAGGAAGGGAGATGGGTAGATAGAGACTGATTAAAGATATGGAGAGTGGGCCGGAAGCAGTGGCTCACAGCTGTAATCCTAGCACTCTGGGAGGCCGAGGCGGGAGGATTGCTTGAGCTCAGGAGTTCAAGACCATCCTGAGCAAGAGCAAGACCCTATCTCTACTAAAAATAGAAAAATTAGCCTGGCGTCATAGCACGTGCCTATAGTCCCAGCTACTTGAGAGGCTGAGGCAGGAGAATCACTTGAGCTCAGGAGTTGGAGGCTGCAGTGAGCTACCATGACACCACTGCACTCTACCCAGGGTGACAGAGGAAGACTCTGTTTCTAAAAAATAAAACAGATTTGGAGTGTGAAGAAGACTGATGGAGCAGGGTCTTAAAGAGGATCTGGAGCACAGGTGATAGAATGGGTTGTGTGGATTTATGGCTCTAGAGCTGTGGTTTGGCCTCTAGAAATAATTGATTTGGGAGTCAGCAGTGGACAAGATTATTCAGAAAAAATGTACAAAGTGAGAAAACAAAACAGGGAAAAGGGATTCTTCTGATAATTCTGAAATGCTTCTGAGTTCCACATCTTAACCCAAATTAAGAAATGTTTATTTTTTCACATTTCAGTTTTTGCTGATACAAAAGGGTACATGCTGATACTTGAATATACTTTCAAGTACCTGTGTATTGTTTACTCAGCTGGAGATTTAATGTTTGTCTTTGTAGAATGTTTTGAGTTACAGACTTTTCTAGAGGAAAGATCTCTATGACACTGAGTATAGCATCATACACAATAGAGGTTTCTTTAAAAGAAAGGAGTCTTGGCCAGGTGCAGTTCCTCACACCTATAATCCCAGCACTTTGGTAGGTCGAGGTGGGAGGATCAGTTGATCTCATGAGTTTGAGACCAGCCTGGACAATATAGTCAGACCCTATCTCTACAAAAATGAAAAAAAAAAAAATTTAGCTGAATATGGTGGCATGTACCTATAGTCCTAGCTACTCAGGAGACTGGGATAAGAGGATTGCTTAAACCCAGAAGTTGGAGGCTACAGTAATCTATGATCACACCACTACACTCTAACCTAGGTGACAGAGCAAGACCTTGTCTCTAAAGAAACAAACACACACAAAAAAGAAAGGAAGTAGGGTGCAATAGCTCGTGCCTGTAATCTTAGCACTCTGGGAGGCCAAGGCAGGAGGATTGAGCTCAGGAGTTGGAGACCAGCCTGAGCAAGAGTGAGACCTCATCTCCACTAAAAATAGAAAAATTAGCTGGGCGCCATGGTGCACACCAGTAGTCCCAGCTACTCAGGAGGCTGAGGAAGGAGGATCACTTGAGCCGAGAAATTTGAGGTTGCAGTGAGCTATGATAATGCTACTGCACTCTACCCAGGTTGACAGAGCAAGACTCTTCCTCAGGAGAAAAAAAAATAGGAGTCTTAACAAGACTGAGAAAGAAACAAAGATAAAAAAAAAAAAACAAAAAAAACCAAGACTGAGTTTTTCCTCCTCAATCAGTTGTGGTAGAAAAGTATAATAATTTTCCTTTACTAGTATTTCATATTAGAGCTGATGTTAAATGTGAAGGATATCGTCTGCTCATTATACATATATTTTCTTTAATTTTCACTTTTTAGAGTGAGGGTCTCACTCTGTTCCCCAGGCAGAAGTACAGTAGCACTGTCATAGCTCACTGCAGCCTTGAACTCCTGGGCTCAAGTGAGCCTCCCTACCTCAGCCTCCTGAGTAGCTGGGACTACAGCCACGAGCCACTCTGCTTGCCTATGTATGTATTTTCAATCTGTCCAGTGGTTGAAAGCTGTCTAGAGTCCAGAGTGAAATTTAAGTTAGTTAAAAACCTAGTATGAGAGAGCTCAAGCTAGTTATCTTGATCCTTGCTTAAAATACTTAAACATTATTTCTGTGTTACCATTATGATGGTGAGTTTTAGTTTTGTTAATTAATATTATTAATAAGTTAATTTAATGGAGATCCCAATGCAGTGGCTTAATCACACTGGAAGTTTCTTTCACACCCCATGGTAATTCAAAGATCAGGATTCCTTTCAACTTGCTGTTTCTCCTTCTCCTTAGGTTTTTGCCAAAGCAGAGATACCACTTTGACTAAGTTTTAGCCCAAGCAAGGAGTAGGGGTAGGGGGGCAAGGGAGAAGCCAAGCAAGTAATGAGGAAGATATGCACATCACTTTTGCTTACATTTCATTGAAGAAAATGAATTACATGGCCATGTCTAGCTACAAGAGGGAAGCCGGGAAATATAGTCTGTAGCTAGGTATCCATGTGACTAGTTAAACCTCAGTTACTAAAAAAGAATGAATTGAGACAATTAGTAGCCTACCATGGATACCTTCTAAATTTTCAGGAACTTATTTCATCTTTGGCTTGAGAAGGCAGATTAATCAGATTTTTATAAATGCAAATTATTTATGGCATGCCAATTTAGATGGTGTTCTTATGACTTATTGAATAACCTTAAATCTTAGCAAAACTGTGCTTCAGAGTAATAAACTATAAAGTGATCCTCGATTTCTCATCCATTTAAAATCATTTCTTTCTCTTTACTTACAAATTTCTCTTATTTTTTCATTTCAAGTAAAATTTAGGAAATGGATGCACTTACATGTAACTTTCATTTTATAGAAAATAACATCTCCATAAAATTGTTTACCCAGAAAATGAATTATACCTTTAATCTTGAGGTATAGGAAAAGAAAGAAAAGGTAAACTCAACCGAACTTTGGGGAATGTTCATTGCAGCTTCAAGAGGAAATAACATAAATGGAGTCTACTAATACCCAAAAATTCCTTACAAAATTGCTAGTTAGAAAGACCCTTTGGCCTTTTGTTTTGTTTTTTGCTAGTCAAGTGTGGTTGTGGGGGGAGACAATGTTAAATCAACTTAACAATAATCCACAACCCTCGGACCAACTTCCCTTTGGCCTTTTGTGTATTTGGCAGTCTGAGAGTCTGCCTCCTCCAAAGAGGCAGTGCCTTTGGTTACCCTGCCCCTCTCCACCTGTTCGTGAGATTTCATACCATACCTTGTCAGCTCTAACTCTGAATCCTTAAGCATGGAAAATAGTTCTAAGTAAGAGACCTGTTGCTACTCATTCTTGTGTGTAGAAATAGCATTCAAGTGGGCTGCTAATTTGAACATCTATTGGATGGAAAAGTTTTTTCTTGCAGAAAATATTGCTGATGGCTCTGACTCTATTTTTGTTGTGGTGGCATGGGCAAATTCAGGTGTTGTGGTAGTGGGAGTCGAAGATGGTGGCTGCCAAAAGTGGGCCAGATGCTGTGACCTACATAACCTGTTAGCACTGGTGTTGAGGGCTGTTCTAGACTTTTAATTTACTTTACTCTTTAAAGGGAAGAAAATGATAAAATTGTACATGAGGGGCATAAACAACTCTTTATGGTATCTTCAATTGGTTAAAAAAAGAAAAAGCCACCTCAAATATTTAGTGGACTAGAGTTTAAATCAATAAATTCATGCATATATACAAAATTGCAAGCATTAGTACTTTTAAGAAATAACTTGAATGTTGTGTTTATGAAGTTTGCTATTTATTTTACATTTATATTACATCATAGATTTGTTTACCAGTATTTTGACTTGCTTCAGTTGACACCTACGTTTTGACTGGTGTCAGCCGAAAGATCTGTCAGGAACCTAGAGGTAGGAGCTGTAACCCAGAGCCCTCAGCCTGGGGGAAGTGTGAGGGGAGCAAGGAAAGCAGGGACTTGCATAATTAACACTGGGCTCAAGTTTTTGTGAAAGGACTTTGATACAGTTCTGATTTCCTATCCCAAAATTTGTATTCGGTGCTCATCATGTCGTTTTTGATGATAAAGTACCATTTTAATCAGTTTATAGTTTTAAAACTTGAACAATGAAATAAAAATTGAAAAAGGTATGTTTCCTAGCAGCCCAAAACATCTCTGAAGATTCCACCTTTGGAAGGGATAAGTGATAGGAAAAGATGACTTGAATGTAAGCTGGGCTACTTGCTGATATATTTGGCTTTTTGCCACTGCTGTAAGGCCTGCCTAAAATAGACACTGTCAAAATCAGATGCCATATGTTAGTCTTGATAACACTCTTTGCTCTCTTTCCTACCCCCTACCTATTGAACTTTCACTGTACTAGTTCCTAACAGTTTCCATGTGATTATATTAAATTAAGATCCATTTATTCAGTCATCAGAACTTGATGTTTCCTCAGTAGTAAGGTCCTTGCGTTTTAGGAGCTCACAACCTATTTGGGAGACAGATAGTGATGATGCCTGCGGATAATCTGATGTAATGAGGAGGAATGTTCGAGGTCATGCACAGAGATTGTGGGCCATCTCTGGTCTCCCTCTTAGCATGGATCTAGCCCATGGAACCCCCAGAATCCACACTGTGAAAACACCGTTCCTTGCATTTTATGTGGCTTGAAATAACAGGTGCCAAGGGCTGTCTTGCCTTCTTATGCCCCCTCTATGTTCCCACTTTATATACCATATGAAGTTTTTTCCCTTTTATACTGATAAGGTAACAGAAGAAAAAATGTATTCTCATGCAAAGCATCCTCATAACTTCTCATTTACTATTGCTAATAACTCACTATTCCAGTGAGTTATTTCTGGCAAGTCAGGAATAGTTCAATTTATATTCCATTATTCTTTGCAAACAACCATCCTAGCCTGGCAAATTTACTTTAAAGTCATCTGACAAAGACCTTTGTATCAATTAGTGATTATTAGCTCTCCAGCATTGAGCTCTCCAGCATTAATCTTCACTCTTTTGTAATTAGAGTCCTTTGGCTTCTAGTCCCTATTTCTTTACTATTCTACATTCAGTACCAACCACAGTTAAGCCATCCTTCAATTCTTTGCATACTTTCTGAGTGCTGCCACTTGAAAATTGTCAGTTGACATAAAACCACAGACTACTACAGCTGGAAGAGATCTTATTAGTCCAACACTGTCCTTGTATAAATAAGGAAATGGAGTTTTGCATATGTGAAATAACTTGTCCAAGGATACACATGAAGTTAAGTTAGTGGCAGAGCCTGAATTTTTTTTTTTTTTTTAAACTTTACCTCCATTGTGGAGTGTAACAGAGCCTGAATGCAAACCAAACCTAATTGCAAGGCCACTCCTCCACTTACACATTTGCTTTACCAGGTCTGTCCTCCTCATCTGAGCACAGTGCTATCCCCAATTTAAAAAAATGAAAACTCATTTTCAGCCTCTGCTCTTCAGTGGAACTAACTCTTTCGGTACAAAACTTCTCCCATATTTCCAGGTCTCTAGTGAGAATGTGAATATGTGTAAATCTTTTCTTACTCTGACCATTCACTACAGCCTCCTGCCTACTGATTTTTCCATTTGGGTATTGTACTTTATAATTCCAATTCCAGACCTAGCCTACCACCTTCCTTCTCTGAACTTCTCAGTTTATTTCCAGCAGTGACAGCACCATTCTTTTTCTCTTTCCTCCTCCTCACCATCACCATACTTGCTCCTCCTACCCTAGGACCACCACATTTTGCCCAGGTACTTTGCATTTTCCTTGTCTAAATTATTTCCCTGCCTCTCTATGAATATGACAGGTGTTTTGAGGCCTAGTCCACTACTTACTAAGCATATGAACTGAAGGCAAATTTTGTGACCTGTCAAAATTTCAATTAACTCATCTGTAAAGTAGGATAATAGTTATATTAAAGTGTTGTGGAGGCCAAGCATGGTGGTTTATGCCTGTAATCCTAGCACTTTGGGAGGCCAAGGCGGGAGGATTGCTCAAGGTCAGGAGTTAGAAACTAGCTTGAGCAAGAGCGAGACCCCGTCTCTACTATAAATAGAAAGAAATGAATTGGCCAGCTAAAAATATATATAGAAAAAATTAGCTGGGCATGGTGGCGCATGCCTGTAGTCCCAGCTCTACTCTGGAGGCTAAGGCAGAAGGATTCTTGAGCCCAGGAGTTTGAGATTGCTGTGAGCTAGGCTGACACCACGGCACTCTAGCCCTGGCAACAGAGTGAGACTCTGTTTCAAAAGAAAAAAAAAGTGTTGTAGGCCGGGCTTGGTGGCTCACACCTGTAATCCTAACACTCTGGGAGACTGAGGTGGGAGGATCGCTTGAGGGCAGGAGTTCCAGATTGGCCTAAACAAGAGTGAGACCCCATCTATACTAAAAATAGAAAAAATTAGCTGGCCAACTAAAAATAGAAACAAAAAACTAAACAGGTGTGGTGGCGAGTCCCTATAGTCCCAGCTACTTGGGAGGCTGAGGCAGGAGGATCACTTGAGCCCAGGAGTTTGAGGTTGCTGTGAGCTAGGCTGACACCACGGCACTCTAGCCTAGGCAACAGAGTGAGACTCTGTCTCTCAAAACAAAACAAAAAAAAAGTGTTAATTGAAATAAGATTTAATTTCATTGTAAAGTCTAATCAATAGATACTCAGTAAATATTTGTGGGATGAATAAATGTTAATTCTCTTCTCTTTATAATCATATGAGTACATGAGTTTGAAGAATTTGTTTTCTTATCTATGTAAACTGTAAAAAGATTAGATGGTAATACTTGATATTTTAAATAATTGTTAGTGTCTTTTTGCTCTATGATCATATCAGATTCTAAGTATAGAATTTTTTTGTCTTGGTCTATTTTTGTTTATGACAGCTGTATTGAGATATAATTCACATACCATAAAATTCACCCTTGAAAGTATACAATTCAGTGGGTTTAGTATAGTCAAGTTGTGTAACTACTACCAGTGTCTAATTTCAGAACTCCATTTTCATTACTCCAGAAAGAAACTCCGTACCCACTAGTAGTCACTCCCTCTTTCTCCCTCCCTGCAACTAGTAATCTGTTTTCTTTATGGATTGGCCTGTTCTGGATATTTCATACAAATGGAATCATACAATATATGACCTTTTGTGTCTGGGCTTCTTTGACTTAGCATATTGTTTTCAAGGCTCATCCATGTGGTAGCATGTATCAGAACTTCATTGCATTTCAAGACTGAATATTCCATTGTATGGATAGAGGCCACATTTTGTTCATCCATTCATCACTTGGTAGACATTTGGGTTATTTCTACTTCAGCTGTAATGAATGATGTTGCTGTGAACATTTGAGTTAAAGTTTTCATGTGGATATATGTTTTCACTTCTCTTGTATGTATGTGTAGCAGTGGAATTAGTAGGGAATCTTTGTAGTGGAATTAGTAGGGAATGAAATGTTGGGAAAACTAAAAGTTCTTATCTGGGGGATTTGGAATGTTCCCTTCTATCTTAGTTCCGTAAGGTGGAAATTCTTTGAATTGGACCTCACAGAGCGCTGTGCTCCCTGAGGTACTTGGCATATCAGAGAAACCAACAAAAAAGCAAGAGCCTGCAGTCAGACAGGATCACAAACAACAGAAATGCCCCTACATCATAAAGGATGCTTTTATTAGGATAGAATAACAAAATTAGCCCCAAATCTCAGTGGTTTACTCTGACCAAAGCATTTATTTTCATTCAGTTTACATGAGGGGTGGCACTGCAGGAATCAGAAAAAGAAAACTTTCCCAAAAGGGATGCAAACTAAAGAAAAGTTAGATTAAGGTGGACACTTATTTGAAAGTACTCTGTTCTAGAGCACAAGCCTTTAGATCAAGAGCAAGAATGTTTCCTATTCTCTCAGCCACCCTCCTTCACAACCCAGATTGAACTGAAAGGGAGAGAAAGAGGGTTCTGGAGCAGCTTGTGGAATGATGTTTCCATCTCTCGTGCCACTCAGCTGGGGAGCAGGCTTCAGGAGCTGCCTTTACCTTTATAAAAAGTCATGGGAAGGGAAATGGCTGAGGTAGAGCTCAGTGTTGAGCATTGTATGGTTAGTCACTCAGAGGTCACTAATCACTCTCCCATTTCTTGTTTTTCAGTGAATGAGATAATTGGGAGAGATATGTCCCAGATTTCTGTTTCCCAAGGAACAGGGGTGAGCAGACAGGCTCCCCTCCCGGATCCCGAATCCCTGGATTTAGGAAGATCCGTCGGGCTCTAACAGTGCTCACTGCAACCTTGTTTCTACCACCAACTTCTCAGTGTGTTTCTCTCCTTGGACCTTGGGTTTCCAGCTCTGCAGCCTTCAGGACTGGCATCAGAAGTTGGACTTACCATTTGTGGGGAAAGGAGCATTCCTCCACCTCAGGCCTTGGGTAGATTTTGTAAAAGAACAGGAACACCATAGGCTGTTTGAGCTTGGGAAAATGAGCTTTGCTTTTTATATTTAAATAGGATACTTTTATATGATGGGTGCTTTGAGTGTGAATGCAGCAGGCTGTCCATTTCAGAGGTGCTGCTTTTGCAGGTGACCTGGTTACTTAGCTAGGATTGGTGATTTATACTGCTTTGTGGTCATTTGAAGGGCCCTTTAGTTTTGATGATATTTTAAAAATAGGAACTTTTGATAAAACCTTCCAGAGGCAAACAAAAAAAAAAAAAAAAAGGAGAGAAAAAAATTATCCCAAGCCCACACCTATGCCTCAGAAACTCAGCATGTGTCCTGAAGACTTTCATAGATTCATAGGAAATAAAGCCAAATGTAGCCCATACCTCTTTATAAAAGCAAACTGTTGTTAGATAAAATGAGAAGAGACCATTCCATCATTGAAGTGTTGGAATATAAAAAGACATTCCAGAGCATAGCCTTTTTGTAACTTTCTAGGTAATCTTCCTGCAATCTCTCCATACTAGCTCCATGTTGAAATTGCTTTTTTTTCCCTCAGGACCTTGATTAAGATGGTACATGTAAGGTGACATTGAAAGGTGGGGTTTTAGCTTGGTCACTTTCATTTCCTGCCATCCTAAAAATTAGTAGGCTGTGGTGTGCTCTTCCTTTTTGTGTCCTCTGGTCCCAGAACCTTTTCTAAACAGGAGCACCTGTCTTTGGGTGTTTTGTAACCTTTGAAGCCACAGTCTCTTGTTGGTTTAGACAGCTTTGCAGTTCTAACTCTTCTCTACAGGCCAGGCTATGTCAGGAGCTAAACACAGATGAGCATCAGGACAAGCAGAGAAAATGCAGGACTCCAGATGGGAAGGTTTTAAGATTCACACTGGCATGGGAGGTTTATCCCCCAACTCTGTTTACAGCCCGAAATGATTCTGGCCTACTCTTTCCTATCTGTATGACTTAAAAACCAGCCTTTTCTCCAAAAGGCTTTGAGCACATCCAAAAACGATGACCTGACCCTCCACACCAAAGACACCCTGGTGCTGCTACTGGTGAGACTGGCATCCAAGGCAGGGGCCAGCAGAAGCTCCAGCCTGCTGTCTACCAAAGGAGATGCCCAAGTTGGGTGCTTTTTTAAAAGCCTGTCCGTACCCCTCCCTCAATGAGATTTGTTACTTCCTGGGCCTAGCTCAAAGCCCCTAAAGTTTTTATTATGTTTTCAAATGAAATAATGTACTTTCATTTATTCAGGAAGCAGATTTTTTGAGTGCCTATATGTGAGATAGTATACTAGGGTGATTGAAGACTTGATGGTATTATTCCAGTACGGGCCCTAGATACCAAGACTAACTCTACTGAGGCCTGGGCAAGGGGGCCAGCCCATTGCCCACCACTTGTTGGCAGTAGGGTAGGAGCTGTTGACCCAGGATGACAAGTATGGTCTTTAAGGAAAAAAAGCAACCATATTTTGGATTTCTCCCCTAAAAACGTCTGTCCTTCAGAAAATCACTCTGATCCCTCTTGGAGCTGGGTGTTTTCAGATTTTGTGTGAAAGTGCCGTTTTGTGTCACGGAGTGTAGGTAGTAAGATTTGTTTCAGGGCCTGTGGTTGGAAGCTCATAGCTTCCTTTGGAGGGGCAGGAAGTTGGCCTCTCAGGTGAAGTTCCAGAGACATGGCCACACTTGCCTCTATCCTTTTGCCCCTGGTGTAGCTGCCTCACATGGGGTTCTGCAAGAGCTCCCCTCGCAAGACCTTTTGGGGGTGGTTTTGCTGCCCTCCAGAATAAAAGCCTCGATGATCCAGAGTTGCTATGCACCAAATTTTGATGCCTTTTAAATACCTTGATGCCTGTAGCACTAGAAATGCTTTCCTATTTAAAATAAAAGTTAAATTTTAAAATAGAGCTTTGTATAATATGTAGCAGTTTTATATCAGCTTTGTAAAAGCTTTGGTGTAAGAGTCAATATTTTTTGGCTTTGTAGATAAAGACTTAAATTTTTGTGCAACAAGTGGTATTAAAGCACACATCCTTTGTACTATGCAAATGATTTCTAGTAGCAACATGCACCCCTTCCTTTTGCAACCCGTGCTAGATCTTGGATTAAGGAATAGAATGAGCAGCCTTCTGCTTACTGGAGATGCACAGAGAAACATGGCTGAAAACAGCTTTAAAAGGAACAGATGTCTTCGGGTTCATGCATGGTGCTGCTGCCTGGGTTGCAAACCACCCTAACCCGGGCCAGCCACTATCACCAGACCTCTGATGGGCCTGGCTGTGAAGCCCTATTTTTGATATTCAGAACAGACTTTAAGGCTCACATGGGCTCAGTTGAAACCCTGTATTTTATAAAATGGATGTTTAGTAAAGGAACTGGTTCTCAGTTATGTTTACAGCATTTGGGATTGTGTTTTCTTGTACATTTTGTACTTCAAAACCTTTTATAGGTACTCCTTACACAAATATTAATACAAAGGGAAAAAGAGCCAGCAGTTTAGGCTCCACAGTTAATAGTGCTGAAATAATAAATGGTGACAGATCAACAGTCTCCTTAATCTGTCTGAGTTTTCCTCCACCTGGGGCTGGTGAAACCCCTCACTCTGGGGGCAAAGCTAAGGATACTGCAGCTTTTAAAAAGTCCACTTGGTCAGGAACTTTTACGGAGAGGATAGAATTCCAGATTCCTTCCGAGGCTTCAGTTCTTCACCCTTTAATGGGTGCAAAGGACATTCCACAGTGTCTTCTGGGTTCAGGACAACTGGCCCTCTCAAGGTGTGCATGAAAAGTTGGTAGAAAGTCCCCTTTAAAATTCAAGCCTGAGTTTTTGCGTGGGGGCCTCCTGCCCCCTAGTGTCCTCTGAGGATACTGCAGCATAGTCCATCAAAATAGCTTGCCGGTTTTGCCATCTGATATTCCTTGTGCTGGAGGGAGGCTAGCATCCTTAGGTGGGACCACCTGGCACAACATGGTCTCTGAGGTCCAGGTATCCTGAGGGCGGGGGCTGGTCTGCCTCCCTACCCTACCCAGAGTGACAAGGGGAGGTAGAACATTGGGATCTTTACTCAGAGCCTCAGATGGACCCTTGATTCTCCCAGGAGTTATACATTGAAGGTACCAGAGCTTACATTTTAAAAAAGAAAGCAAGCCTGCTGTGGACCTGTCAGCCCTACAATATCTGTGGGCTTTGGCCACAGCCAGGACAGACCAAAGGGCTCTCAAGGTGCCACTCAAGAGGCTCAGCTCAGACCATTAGGAGCAGGTTAGCCCCATTCCACCCCACCCTGCAGGCAGGGTCCAGCCATCATCTTTGGGGTATACAAGCAGAGGACTAAGTAGAGGATGGAGCTGGGGCTTGGGCTCCTCTAGGTGCCTTCTGAGAACTTTGACAAGCCAGAAAGAAGCCACCAGGTTGAGGGCACTGGTCCTCTGGACGTAGGAGAGGCATCTTGGCTGAGGACATCAGCTAGCTCTTACCTCCTGGCTTCTTCACCTACAAACACACCCACTCCTTGGGGGCTTGTAACACAGTACGAGAAGGGTCACCAACAGGAATCAGACTAGTGTAGTCATCAGGGGCTAGCTGCAGAAGGGACACAGATTTTAGGCAGAGAGCTCTAGGCTCAGCCAAGCCCTCTAGCCCTCCAGCCACATAATCTCACCTGGTAGGCCTGGAAGACGCTGAGCAGATCCTTCATACCAGCTGTGTATGGGACACCCTGCATGCGGACCAGGGCTCCTGGCTGGGACAACACTGAGGTGGGAGCAGAGGCCAGGGCAGCAGGGGGTGTAGTGAGGTAGCCCACAGTGGTAGGGGAGACTGGGGGGCTAGGGTGAGAAAGATGGGTTTAGTAGTGCATTCCACTTGTGGCCTAGACCAAGACCTGCCTCCCTCCTCCCTTGCCTCTGCCTTGTGCTTAGTTTAGTTCTTCCTCCTTAAGACCCCTGCCTCTACAGAGTCATCTCCAATCTGTTTCGTAGATGGCATTAACCACCTCACACCTGTAATCTCTCATCTCAGGATAAAGTCCAATCTCCAATAGACCTTGGGTTATCTGGCCCAGAACGGGGGTCATGGATCTCCCCAAAACTAGGACAGGGAGTAGGACTATGGAGTTCTCTTAGTGGCAGGGTACCTTGGGTAGTAGGCTGTGTAGTTCATGTAGAGTTGAGAGGCTGGCCCTGGATAGTAGGCAACAGGGCTGGGGGCAGCAGGCACCCTTGCAGCTGAGAGCAGTGCTGAAGAGGGGTACAGAGCTGCTGTCTCAGTGGGAATGAGGGTTGGGGTGGCCTGGAAGGTGGCATAGGTGGGTGGCGAGAGGCCTAGAGACAGAAGTAGAAAGTGCATCTGCACAGAGCCCAGCAATGCCCTGGGTGGAGCAGCCAGAAAGGAGTCCCCACTATAGAAAGTGGGGGCTTATAACAGCCTGGCCCCCACAGGCCTCCTTCCCCAGTCCCTGGGGCACTCACAGGGCAGCTTGCAGGGCGGAGGGGACATGCCACTGCGGCCCAAGGTGCCCCCTATCAGCACACGGCTCATCTCCTCTGTGGAGCAGGGGACCACCTCCACGTAGCGTTCCTTCATCACCTTCTTATGGCAACGCTGAGCAGCAGCTAGGGCGCGCTCTGCTGACGTCATCTGGATGAAGGCATCGCCTGACGGCCGGCCCTGTGCACACATTTATGAGCAGTTTTGTCGTTTGCAATAGTACCTTCCCCCTAACACACACCCCTTCCTAACTATGTGTGTTCCCCAACCAGAAGCAGCCTCACCTGCTGGTTGAGCACCATGTGCACACCGTGGGGCCGGATGTCTGCCGCTGCCTCCCCCAGAAAGCTCAAGATGTCTTCAATGGTGGCTGTGTAGGGCAGGCCTCGAAGGCGTACACAGTCCCTCCCGGTCCCAGCTGCCAGTGGGAAGGGGATGGGCAGCAGTGGGGCAGTCAGTGTGGGAAGAAGTGGACTGGATGCATAGCGGTTGAGGACCTAGTAAGGAAGGCAGCAACAGGCTGGTCATATCAAGTGGAGCACAGGCACAGAGGACCAAAGGGCCACCCTGGAGAATCAGTACATGCTGGGTGGGGGACCCTGGGTGCTCACCTGCTGCACCTCGGCTGCAGTGCTCCGGAAGAGTTCAATATATCGCTTACCCAGCATGCCCTTGTGCCTGCGTAGTGCAGCCTGTGCCAGCTCCTCACAGGCAAAGAGGGCAAAGGCATCACCAGTTGGCCGGCCATCAGGGTGGCGCACAAAGAGCAGCCCATCAGCACCTCCGGTCACCGGGCACTCTGGCCCCAGGAAGCCTAGCACGTCCGTTGGCCCAGCTGAGAAGGGCAGTCCCCGCAGCCGCAGGATCACTTGGTCTTCCCGTGACAGGAAACGAGCCACCTCTAGTGATGTGCCTGGGTGGAGGGCATGGGAGTCACCTGCTGACTTCACCCTTGCTCTTCCAAACACCCAGCCACACAGGGGAGCAGAGAGGCAAGGGCCAGTGGGGAAGTGGGAGATGGGTCAAGAACCCAGGGAGCCAGGCTCTGCTGCGGGCACACTCACCCCCTGCGATCTTTACAAACTCCTCCCCTGTGGCTTTATATACCTGTGGGTACAGAGGGAACAGCCTGTGGGTCTCAGTTCTGGCTTGGCTTTGCCCTGCTCCACTCCCAGCCCAAAGCCCCACCTCAATATAGCGGACGCCCATGTGGTGCTTGTGTCTCTGCAGCGCTAGGTCCCGCTGCTCGCTGTCCACAAAGCGGATGAGGGCCTCACCATTTCTGCGACCCTGGGCATTGAGGCAGAGCGCTACACCACCCCTGTGGAGCCAGTGCTGTTAGTGCCTCCTAGTTAGGCCCGTCTTCTTGCCCCCCCCCCATCCTGCCACACTCACCTGGCAATGTTGAGCCCTTTGAAGAAGCGAGCCACATCCTGGTCTGATGACTGCCAGGGCAACCCACGGGCCCGTACCACAGTCTCACTATCCACCACATCAGCCTTGCTGCTGTGGGGCCAGAGCACAGCGTCAAAGCTGTCCAGCTGTTTTCACCCCCGCCCTTGCTCCCACACTCACCAAGGCCCCGTCTCATATTTCTGCTTGATCACCTCGGGCTTCAAAAACAACGGACCTAGTGAGAGGAGACGGCATGGGCGTCAGCAGGGTCTGATGGCAGGGGTTTCTCCCCACCAAGCTCTGCAAAAAGAGGACAATTGAGGGAGAGGAGGAGGTGACAAAGGGGCTTCCATCTTGCAGTCTCTTAGAGAAGGTCACAGTTGGAGAGGAGGACTTTGAGGAAGTAATAGCCAGACATTCACCCCATCCCGAGAACAGGTGACAGGCAGTAAGGGGAATCTTACTGCTAGGCCCTTTGAGCAGGTGGAGAATGACAGCTACCATTGTCTTCACTTCCCAGACCCCAAAGTCATCCTCTGTGGCATCTGTCTCCAGTCCCAAGTCTATAGGCAGATTAAGTGACAATGAAGAGGCCAGGCGTGGTGGCTCACACCTGTAATCCTAGCACTCTGGGAGGCTGAGGCGGGTGGATCGCTCAAGGTCAAGAGTTTGAAACCAGCCTGAGCAAGAGCGAGACCCCGTCTCTACTAAAAATAGAAAGAAATTCATTGGCCAACTAAAAATATATAGAAAAAATTAGCCAGGCATGGTGGCACATGCCTGTAATCCCAGCTACTCGGGAGGCTGAGGCAGAAGGATTGCTTGAGCCCAGGAGTTTGAGGTTGCTGTGAGCTAGGCTGATGCCATGGCACTCTAGCCCGGGCAACAGAGTGAGACTGTCTCAAAAAACAAAAAACAAAAAAAAGTGACAATGAAGAAATCCCAGCATGAGCGCTAATTTTGTTCACATCTGGGCCCAAGTCCCCTCTGCAGACACATGCAGAAGCCCACCATATATGTTTGTTTTGGCCCAGTTCATGTGTGTACTTACAGGTCCCCAGCCCAGACATATGTAGACATATGCTCACATTGCAAACATAACCTAGTACAAAGACACGGGTACACTCCAGGACTCAGCAGGTAATGCAGATTTGCATGTGTTGATATAACCCACCCACCAGCATGCACATACTCAGACACATATAGCCTGAAGCCACCCGTCCACCCAACGCTGCCGGGTCACAGATACCCTGTGCCATGGTGGCCACGGTGAGGTCCTTAGCAGGGCTCGTGCTTGGGTGCTGCATGTGGAACTCTCTGCGGAGGTCGTAGTAGGAGAAGAAGGTGTCGGGGAGCACTAGGTTCTGGGGGCACACATGAGTGAGAATGAATGGGGGAACTGAGGTGCCCTGCCCACCCCCACGACATCAGGGGGCCTGGAAGCCCTATCACCTGTTGTGCCCTTAGTGGCATACCTTCCTAGAGGCCTCAGGGTGCAGAACCTGTCGCAACAGCTGCTGCCCATCAGTGCAGAGCACGTAGGGGCCCCCGCCCAGCAGAGCCACATCCCTGCTCACCAGCTGGGAGAACTGGGGATAGGAGTGGGGAGAAAGACAGAAACAGACTCACAGCTGGGCAGGCAGGAAGGGGCGGGTAGGAGGAGGAAGGAGTCAGGCTGCAAAGCTGGTTCAGCCAGATGTTCAGCCCCACCTTACCTGGGGAGGAGGAGGCCACGCCTGCTGGGCCTGACCCTGTGTCCCATCTCCCCAACCCCACCCCTGTCATCGCAGTCCACTGTCAACTCCTGCAGGCCAAATGAGGGCAGTCACACATAACCCAAGCCCCCATCACACACACTCCAGGAGCCTGGAGTGAGGCCAGAGCAAACACCTGGTGGAGTGGGACAAGCAGGTAGGAAGGGGTGGAGCAAAGCAGGTTAAACCTGTCCCTGACCAGGCACCACCCTCAGACAGGTGGGGGAGGCCCAGGCCTGCCTGAAGCCCAGAAGGCTCATGGTCAATGGCAGCCCCGCCTCTAAGTCCAACCAACCAACCCAGGGGCAGAGAAACTCCAAGGACAGAGCTCCACACTTGGACACCAGGGGCAGCATGAGCTTTGACCCACACCCTATCGACCGGCTGGCACTGAGCTGTTTGTTCATAGAGGGGGTGGCACTCCCGAGGCTGCCCAGCCCCTCCCCCAGCCTCCATTCCCACTGAATAAGACATATAAGCACTAATCAGACCCAGGAACCCCCTACTCCCACCCCTACCAATTCTGTGACACTTTACAACCTCAGGCTGGCAGAGCAAGGGCAACCCAGCTCTTCAGCAAACTCCCGAAGGCGGGGCCAGGCTAAGAGCCCTTCTGGAGGAGACTCAGATTCAGCATCTTTGTGTTTCCTCATCAGGAACCACGAGAGTTGTTGGAAGATGAACGAATTTGTGCATGAAAAGGATTTACACTCATTACACTGAAGAAGAGTCAGGCACAGGGTGAGCACGGTAGTGAAGATAAGAATAAGAAAATAGCAGTGGAGACCGCCTCGCACTTCAGCCAGGCACGGGAGGCACCCCAGGCCTTTGCACTCAGCAGGCAGGTAGCCCCCAGGCGAGGTTTGGACAGCGCCCACGCCTGGCCGGCCGGGACAGGCCTAGACGAGCAGCTTACACCTGGCGGCGTCTGCCTCTGGGGCAGACACCGCCCTACGCCCCCGCTTCAGCGGCTCCCAGGCGGGCCGGGGACGCGGGCGGCAAGGACCGATGACCTATGGCCAAGTCTGGGCGGCGTGACCCTCCCGCTTCCGGCTGCTGCTCTGGGAGACATGACCTGGTAGGTTCCTAGCGGCGTCTCAGCCTTGCTCCCCACGCAGGCCGGGAACTCGGGATGGATCCCGCAGCCTGCATCCCCAACTCCCTAAGTAGGAGTGGAGCTCTGTAAAGGTTGGAAACTAAGTCACCCGGGAATGGCCAGCACACGCAGACACGCACACGCAGGAATCGCTCGAAGTTTCGAACAAGACCGCGTCCTACCGCCCCAGCCAGTTGGTTGTGGCGCGCCAGGCCTTCGCCTCCTGCCGCCTCTCCCGCCCAGAAATGTTCCCGAAGCCCGGCCGTGCCGCCGCCCACCCTGGCCCCGGCGCTCACCTGCTGCAGCACCTTGTCCAGCGGCTCGGCCTGCGCCAGGCTGTCGGCGCTCAAGCCGCTTGCCTCCCGGCACTGCGGACTCAGCGCTGCCGCCTCGGCGCGGACCAACGACTTGTGCAGCGTCCCCACCTGCGAGCGGCGGGGGAAACCGATCAGCTGCGGCGCCCCTCGGGCCCTGAAGGTCCCTGGGGACCGCCACCGTCTCCTTTCCACCCTACCTGGCGGCTTTGCGGCTCCACCACTTGCCAGACTAGAAGGATTAAGTCAGTCTCGTCGGAGCCCAGGTCTGGCCCCAGCGCACCGGCTGTGGCCCCGAACAGGACGACCAGTGATCCAGGCCCTGGGCATGGGTCCGCGGTGGAGTCTGACCCAGGGTCCGGGCCTGGGGGCGGGGGCGGCGGCGGAGTCATGGCCGCAGAGGAAGGGGGCGCTCGGCCAGACACACGCGGACCGACGAGGCGCACGCACGTACAGACAGACAGACGCAGATCAGCTTGGGCGGGACACCGTGTGTCGGGGGCGGCACCTGCGGCCCGGCTGGCGCAGTGGGCGCATCTGAGACCCGCCTGCGGCGCCCCACGGGGCGGGGCGGCTACCGGCCCCCGCCCTCTCCGGGCGAGTTACCTGCCGGCCCCACCGGCCACGTGACTGGGGGCGGCCCCAGGAACCTTGGGGGAGGGCCGCCAGACGCAGCCCAGGACGCTGGAACTCTCACTCCTGGCCTGGGCGCGCTCTCAGGATCCGGACTCTCACTTCCCGGGCCGTCAGCCTGACTCCTGGAGCGAACCTATTCTTCTGCTTACCCCCGCCCCCAGGGACCACGAGGCCTTCGCTAAGGAACGTGCAAAGACCAGGGGCCTTCTCCAGTCCGTGAGGGTCGCACGGGACCTGTAGAAGTCACCAGGAGGCAGTCTAGGGATTGTGGGGGTCACGACAGCAGGTCTGGGGTTGGTGGAAGTCACCAAGGGTCAAAGGGGGTGGTGGAAATTGCCGGGTATCACCCGGAGGCCTTTGGAGGGTGTCATCTGAGGTCGGTTGGGGAAGGGGAGGGCGGCAGGGATCGTCAGGGGTCCATGGAGCTGTGGGGTGGTCACCCGAGATCATAGGGAAGGGCCTGTCCACACAGATGCCAGGGCCTTAGTCCGGCTCCGGGAAGTGCCAAAGCGTGGTCGTTGTGGGCTGGAGGTGCGTAAGCCTCTATGCTGGGGAAAGAGGGACACACTCTTCTCTTCCCCAATTCCTGAGAGCTGCATCCCAGGCGAGGATAGACTGGGCCTGGAGCCTCACCACTACCCCACGTGGGGCGCCTGCCTGTTTTCGTCGCTCCCTGGCGACCGGCCTGTTTCTTGGAGATTGCTGGCGGGCCGGAGGCTCGCGTTGGCTACGGGCGCGTGCAGGCTGCGGATCCTCCATCCCGGACCAACAACCCACTTCGGACAGCCCCGCGTGGAGCGCTCCCAGCGCCCCATTCGCCCGCGCAGCTTGGTGAGGTTCCTTTCCGGTGCGTTTCCAGGCCGCCCCGTACTTTCCCAAATTCTCCCATTTACGTAATTGAGAAATTGAATAATGCGGCGGGAAGGAGGGACTCGAATTGGCTGAAGCTGAGATAAGGGATTGTCAAGCGCGACTCGAGACCTAAGCGGGACCTGCACCTCGTGCTTCCGGACAAGCTGGGCGCTGCGTCCGGGCCTGTGGACAACAGGGGAGAGCAGAGGACCGGGGCGCATCCCCAGCTCATGCCGGGGAAGGGGGTTGCCCGGGGGTTAGAGAGCTCAGGGTGGCTGGAGCCCCTCTGTGGCTTTGTCCCGCAGCAGCATGTTCCCACTTGGCAACTGAAGAAACTGAGGCGCCCAGAACGGAAGTGACTCGCGTTGGGACATAGCGACTGGGAGAGAATGGGAGATGCACTCCTGGCCCGGCGGGTTCGGGCGATTACCACTTGCTCTTTACGGTGGTGGCTGCTACTCTTCAGACGCCCAACCGGGCGCCCACCTGCTTGTCTCCACCCCCGGAAGCGCTAAGCGAATCAGGCGCGGGGGGAGGGGAGAACGTCACTCCTCAGGCCCTGCCCCCACGATAAGCTTGGAATGTCAAATATTTGTTCGCGGGGTGGGGCGCGACCGTGGTGTAAGGCCCTTCCCCCGGCCTCGCGGGAGCACGCCTGCGCCGCGCGGGGTTGGGACTTCATCTGGGCTACGCCCTTCTAGCCAACTCCCCTTCACCGCAGCCGCCCTCCGCCCTGTGTTTCTAAAGCTCCGTCGACCGGTGTCGCCGCTTTCCCGACTCCCGTCTGAGCTCCTGCTCCTCCTGGACGGAGCCCTAGCGCCCCTGCCGGTAGGCCCGGATGCTATTTGGGGAACTCTGGCCCCTCCTGGTGACTCCAAACGTTCAACTTCTAGACCTTCGCGCTCCTACTTACTCTTTCAGCTCGAGTCCTGGCGCCCGATCCTCTGGGGAGGTGACCGCCCTACTGTGGCACCCCTGGCCGTCCTGAGCGCATTCCCACCGGAGACGCAGTCATGCGTGTTCAGATCCCAGCTGAGTGGTGAACCTGAGGCACCCGTCTGGCAGCATAGAGCGGTTCCCCCAAACTCCCTGGCGCCCATCCGCTGTCCCCATCACAAGACAATTTCCGACCCTTGGGTTCTTGAAAAAACCGATTCTTTCAAATAACGTGGGAGCCCCTGCTCTGCTGAACTCCGTTACTCGTCTCCTTCAGTTGGGTCCTCCCAGATGATCTCATTAGTACTAAACAACTCTCGCTCCTGTCCCCCAACCTGCTCTCATAGCTCCTTACCTCCCCCCCACCCGCCACTTAACCCACTTCTAACATGATTTATTAGTCATTATTGCCCCCGCCTCCATCATCTGATCCTTGAAGATGGAGGCTTATCCCCCATCTCCTATCATGGGACCTGGCACTGAATGAATGAATTGTCGTCTAAGGCTTCTTAGGATATTTCAGCAATGGTAAGCGGCCCTCTGGCCACAGGGCCTTTGCAGTATTGTCTCATCTGTGTCTTTTT
>VBSM01000949.1:9521915-9543089 GCA_008086735.1 Cheirogaleus medius
AGCGATCCGCCCGCCTTGGCCTCCCAGAGTGCTAGGATTACAGGCATGAGCCACGGTGCCCGGGCCTAGCCCAACTTTTTAACCTTAGTTTTCAGGCCCTCAACTTCTCTTCCACTCTCAGCCAGCCTGCCCACCCAGTGCTCTGGACATACTAGTGATTCTTTAGGTCTCCAGGCTGCTGTACGGGCTGAGCTCCCTGCCTGGGGCACTCACCTACCCACATATCCCCTAACCTACCCACATATCCCCTAACCTACCCACATATCCCTTAGTTGAAAGATCCTGCTTATCTTTCAAAACCTGTCCCTAATGACTCTTCCCCCAGGCAGCCTTCCTTCATACCTAGGCCAGGTTAGTAGCTCAGTTCTGGGCCCCTTGCCTCCAGGGTTCTGTGGTAAGTGCATAGGTATTTGGCCTCTCTGGCATCAGAGGGACAGGGACCTGCTCAGCCTTGAGCTTTAGGGAGAATCCACTGGCCTCTAAATGGGCTCAGCTCTGGCCACCACACCAGCTCAGAAGCCTTGGTTTCAGTTTGGTTGCCTCAAGCCCAGCTACCTATCTGGTCCAGGTAGGGGGGCTTGGAGCTCGGGCCAGTGAGAGGAAATGCAAAGGGCCCAGAAACAGGAGGGACAAAGGCTGTTGGCCATATGCTTACCTGAGGGAAGACAGCACAGGTGGCCTGGCTCCTCAGTCTCTGGGTTTAATACCCTCCCTCTTTCCTAATCTTTTCCAGAACTCACATCCAGCCCTGCTGACCTCTCAGCCCTTTATATCCTCCTCTAGGTCCCACAGGCACCAGGACCCCAGTCCTAGAGGGGAGGGGTTGTAGAAAAGGGGGTGTGTCATTTACTCATTCAACATCAATTAAGCATGTGCTGTGTGCCGGGAACTGTGCTAGGTAGTAACTGAGGATGGGACAGGACAGGTGAGAAGCTTGCTCTTGTAGCCATTACATTCCAAATGAGAGCCAGGCAGGGGCTGCTTCGAGTCCAGTGGTCATGTCTGGGCTGAGGCCTAAATGCAGAGCTCAATTGAGTCCCCAGAACTGGGGTCTCTGGAGCAAGTGCAAGAGTCCTGAGGGGAAAAAGGCTGTCTGTGCCAGGAAGCCACTGAAGCTGGAGATGAGGCAGCTGGGGAAGATGGGGAGTGGAAGTTGGGGAGACAGGGCCAGAGTACCTTGCAGGGTCTTCACTCACTATGAGTGAGATGCATACCACAGAAGGGTTGCCAGTGGGGTTAGAGGAAAGTTATGGCACCTGACAATGTTTAATGGTGTCAATGGCATGTGGAGAACATTCCACAGGAATAAGGCATAAATTGGGACATCAGTGAAGAGGCTGTTATGGGGATGAGGGTAGTTTAGTTTTGGGAGGGTAAAGCTGGCAAGACTTAGTGACCGCTTGGGTTGTGGGCCCAGGGAGTACCAAGGCATCCAGAGTCTAGGATGACCCCAGGTCTGCAGCTTGCGGGATCAGGTGGATGGTAGGGTCATTGTGAAAAGGGAGGACCCTCGCCTTGTTACTGAAAGCTCAGCCACTTGTCCTTGAGGCTGCATCAGAACAAGTGCTTTGGGGAGAAAGAAAGAGACATTTTATTACTCTGCCAGCAAAGAGGAGGATGGAGACTCCTGTCTGAAATGCCATCATCCTAATAATAAAGGATGGGTTCTTGGCTTCAGGCACCTACTGTTCAACTACATAAACTTCATCTCTGCTGAAGACAATCTCATGACCTCTGCCTAGGACCTCCCTTTACCAGGTTGGGCTAGGCCATCTCCTTTAGCACAAATAACAAAAGACTTACCCTGCCCCTCCCAACCATTGGCCTGAGGCAGGGATGCAGGTTTTAGTTCTCAAAAAGGAGTGAAGGACATTTTAAAGAGACAAAATATTTTTGCCATTTTTTTCAGGCCATCCCCTCTGTTGCAACCTCACCCTTCTCCACAGTACTAGCATAGGTCATTGCTGGCCAGGCCTTGCCACCCCTCCCCCAGCGGACATGGCTCCTAACTCCTGTAGGACCTGTGGGGCTGGGGCACCTGGGAACTCCTGAGTACAGGGCTAGCCTTCCAGGAGTCCATGGTCACCTGATGCTGCTGGGCTAGCAAGGCATTTGGACAGTGGCCACAGTCCATGGTGGACCAGGTTCTACTGATCCCTACTCTCCCCAACTAAACCCTTGGCTCTGGACCCCTTGGCAGAAGGGTCTCTAAGGTCTCCTTCACTGAGTCTTCACCAGATGAGTCTTTAGAAACCCTCTGCTGGGGCCAGAGGTGAAGGTGGGGGAGGCAGGGACTTTGGGATTGGGGGCCCTGAGCCAAGGCCCAAGGTGGGAGATAGTTGGACCTTAAGAGAGGGTGGTATCCCAATCACTAAAGTATTTCACTATAATAGCTCAGAAGGGCAGGCCAAGATAATGAGCGGCTAACCTGGGGTCAGCTGCTTACCAAGAAGAAAGAAGGAAGGGGCAGGACAGAAGTCTTGGGACCAGGCCAGTATGACCAGAGTGCAGCTGGACCTTGTAAGTGGGTGTGTGTGTGTGTAGGATCAAGACCTCTATTTCTCAAACACGCTGGTTCCTCTATGCCAGAGTGACCCATGGTGCTGGCATATTACCGGCTGTCAGGTCTTTGCTCACTCTGTTCACTCGTGATTACTGGCGCATGGGGTCTATGTCTTCTCTGGATCCTCAGATTTGCGCGGAGTGGGCATGCGGGTCGATCACGAGCTCCCAATGCCCCTCCTGCTCTTCAGGGGAACTTGCAGATGGAGCACGGCACAGAGTGGAAGTTCAAGCCCACTCCCAACCCTGCGCCCGACCTGTCCAGGTGACACCACACTCTGCGCCCTAAAATGCAGAGTGCGAAGAACCGTTGTGGGGGGTGCACAAAGGTCCTGGTTAGCCCTTGGTCACCTTAGGCCCAAGAACTGTCCGGGATTCACTTCTCCTCTTCTTGCTCTGACCGGAGTCGCTCTGCCGCGGTGAGCTGTAGCGCCCCTATCCCCACCTCGGCCCGGTCCGTTCCAGATCCTCCAGGTCAAGGAGGCGCCAGGAAACGGGGGTGAAGGTTGCACAGCGTGGACCTCAGGTACTCACGGTTAGGCTAGATACACACCCGCGAGGTGGGTCCCCCCGGGGGGGCGGGGCGGCGGCTGAGAGCCTGGGTGCCAGATAGTACCCGGATCTATCGATGCGCTCGGCGCGCAACGTGGTCGGAGGTGGGGCCAGGGCGGGGCGACTAGCTCCGACTGGGAGGGATGTGCCTGGCGGTGAGTCCCCATTTGGCAGGCTGTTTGCGGGAGGCGGCTCTGATTGGCCGGGCAGCTGCGGGCGGCGGGGTTAAGTGCATCGCCGTCGCCCCTGCCTAGGCGCGAGCCTAGAGCGCTGAACCCGCACCTGGGACCTGCAGCGGCGATCGCACACCATGGGCCTCCGCGTCTGCCCCGACCGCCCGGCACTGCTCCCGGGTGGCCTGCTGTTCCTCTTGCTGCTGCTGATGCTGCTTGCCGACCCGGCGCAACCGGTCCGACGTCCCCCCCCGGTGGTGCTGGGTGAGGCGCGCGTCTGGTGGTGGGTCCGTCGGTCCTGCAGGCTGTGGTGCGGGCGGGGCTGTCTTCCTAGTCTGCATCTATTCTAAGCACAGGATGCGGGAGCGTCTTGGTGTCTGGCTTGTCCACTAGGTCGGTGGGTCCTCCTGCTATGCTGGGCGCGGGTGTGGTCAGCCTCCCACCACCTGCTCGGGTAGAAAATTAGGGAGAGTGGGAGAGTTAACAATCTGGTTGTCCATATCTCTACCTGTCCGCGTCAGTCCCAAACCTTGTCTCACCTTATCACCATTTTTTACCTGGAAAAACTGTTTGGTGGGGCCCCACTCCTGAGGGCTGGTGAGGGTGGGTGGAGTGGCCTCAGTGTTGGTCTCCATGTCGATCTGGGCCTGGCTAGAAGGCTGTCTGTCACCTTTTATCCTTCTGGCCCCACATGTTTCTGCAAGCATTACTGAAAGGAAGCTCCTTGGGGAAAGTATGGCTCTCCTAGCTGGCCACCAGCCCCCCACTCCCAACTTATCAAATGGGTGGCATTGGGCCTGAGGGAGGAGAACTAAGGGAAACTGAGAATGGCTGAAGACAGGGGAAAGGGTTCCGGCAACAGCCATGAACAGGTGTCGGGGAACATGCCTGTACTTTTACCCCTGCCGGACCTAGTTGGACTAGGCTATGCTGGGGCTGGCTGACCTCCCCTGCCCACCTCCTCCTTGGTCACAACTCTAGCAACTGTACAGGAGCCAGAGTGTTTCTTTGTGGTGACGGGCAGGGATGAGATCTCTGTCTCAGGGGTCTTGAGTGCCTTGTTCAGGCTGTCATTCCTATCCAGAGTTGGTGTGTTGTTGGCCAGCCAGGAGTCCTGAGGGCAGAGGGCATCTGAGGCATAAGTTGTATGCTGAGTCTGCTTGACCCCCTGTACTCTTTCTGCTAAGAGTATTTTAATGGGGATGATAAAGATCACAGAAGGGTAGGATTGGCGAGCAGGGTGGTCCCAGGGAGGTCCACCAGGAGTTCCAGGCCAGGAAATGCTCCAGGGGAATGCTGGGCCCAGGTTCACCATGGGATTTGGACAGACTTGGCCCTGTCTTCCCCATGTTTGCAGGATAGGACTAACATGATCCCCAGAGATGAAGTCTGTACTGGGTAAGCACAGAGAATCCACTAACCCAGACTGGGTGGGTGGGTGGGTGTCAGGGAAGGCTTCCTGGAGTATATAGCTGGAGCTAAGGCTAGGAGAGAGTTCCAGGCAGAGGAAGGGAGGTGAGCAGTCCAGGCTGGCTGGAATCGAGTTGAGGGAGAAGTGAATTGTGCAAGGCTCGTGACTGGTTGGGTCATCTGGACTTTATCCTGGGGGCCTCAGGGAGCCATGCATGAGTGGGCCTGTGGCCAGTGGGAAGCTTGGGGTCTGTGGCTAGCCACACAGCCTTTCCACCTGCATTAGTGCATTCATTAATTTAGACAGTCTTTGCTTATCTTAGGTCACAGCAGCAGAGCCTCAGGCCCCACCTAGAGTCACAGAGCAGCTAGATTCCTAACCTGCCCAGCTTCTCAGGAGTGAAGCTACTGGCATAAACCCTGGGAAACTCCATGGTGAGCGGTGGACAAGCTGCTCCTGGGCACAAAGCATGGATCTGACCTTGGCCATCAGATTATCAGACTCCTCTAGGGGTGGGTTTTGATTTTCCACCTCTTCCAACCTCAGTCTCCTCATCTGTTAAGTGGAGATAATAAAGATGTTCCCTACCCGTGTTCTTTGAGGTGAAAGGCACATAGATGGCTCTTGTCCTAGTTCCTACCAGGCACAGAGGGGCTCAGGAAGTGGCCACTGCTATTTTTAGAGGCCACATAGCCAGCCCAGGGCAAGGAACATCAGGGAAAGCAGATCTGGTGACTTCCTCTTTCTGCCATTTCCTCTTTGGTGGAAACAGTGACCAAGGTCTCTGCACTGCCCTGCCCAACCCACAGGCATGTCATCCAGAGGCTATTATGAAGGGGATTCCCCACCTCTGCACCCATATCATGAAGGGAAGTGAAGGCAGCTGCCGCACCTGCCTCCTATGGTGTCCTGTAGACAATGGGACGGTGCACGGGGAGGGCACGCCCTGTGCAGGGCTAGATTCCCAGTCAGTGCCAAGGAGAGCCCCACACTGGTGGTTTTACTCAGTTATCATGGATCCTAAATGGAGATGTGTTTGGGAGCTGTTGAGGTATGTGAGAGCCAGTGAAGCCTGAAAGGTCATTGGAAGTAAATAGACTGTGAAGGGCTATGAAGCAATGGGGATGGGTTTGGGTGTCCCAAGGGCCCCAGGGCTCTGTGTGGCCTGAACAGGCCGGCTGGGGTGGAGAGAAGTCATCCTTAGGGCCTGGTCACACCCTGCCCCTCTGGGCTATGGCTGGAATGCTGTGTTGTTTCAGGGTGGCTATCTCCAACACAGGCTCCCAGCCATGCTAGGGCCTTCCAGATGATCTGCTCTCTGGAACCTTACTGGGGTCTGGCCTTTAGTATGGCCTGGGGACCTTGGTAGGCTGGCATGTGCCAGTATAAGCTTCTCTCAGCTGTGTTTCTGTTCGTCACCTCCCTCCCACAAGCCTGTCCCGGAATACCATCTCTGGATTCAATTTTGACTGGCTGAGTGGCCCAGTGCTCTGTCCTGTTTCTCACTCACTCTCTAAGGGTGAACAAGACCCTGTCTGCTCTGTCTGCAGCTTGGAACGGCTGTGGGTGGAAGGCTTTGGGGTTCAAGCCTTGAGAGTATGTATCTAATGACAGGTCCTTGGCCAAACTTGGAGGTTCTGGAACTAGAGGGGTCTCCAAGCCCGTCCCCATCAGAACTCTTATCTGGGCCCATTAACCATAGAAACTATTTGTTTCTTTTTTTGAGACAAAGTCTCGCTCTGTTGCCCTGGCTAGAGTGCCGTGGCGTCAGCCTAGCTCACAGCAACCTCAAACTCCTGGGCTCAAGCAATCCTTCTGCCTCAGCCTCTCGAGTAGCTGGGACTATAGGCATGTGCCACCATGCCCGGCTAATTATTTCTCTATATATTTTCAGTTGTCCAGATAATTGCTTTTTATTTTTGGTAAAGACGGAGTTTCGCTCTTGTTCAGGCTGGTCTCGAACTTCTGACCTTGAGCAGTCCTCCCACCTTGGCCTCCCAGAGTGCTAGGATTACAAGCATGAGCCACCGCTCCAGGCCCATAGAAACTATTAATATGTGTTGTAGAAGAGTATGTTTGTGGGGGTAATTCAGGTCAAGATTTCATTTAACAGGTAAGGAAACTGAGGCCCATCACAAGGAAGTGACTTCACCCTGATCCCTCTTCCTATTGTCTTTAAATGGCCCAGGAGGATGTTCCAGTGAAGACCAAGGGATTTATTTTATCTGGAGTTGGGGAGAGTGTTAGAAGCCTTCCACAAAACATGTCAGGCCTCTCTCAGGCATCCCTGCAGGCTTCTCTGCATCACATGGCAATATTGGCTTTTCTGCATGGTCTCTTAGTCAAGGTCCCTGCTCTCTGATTTTCCTGCCTCTGGCGCTGTGCTTTAATTTGAGGTGTGGAACTGCAGAGGTCTGCCTTGGTATCCATGGCCCCTGGGGGTTCTGCTGCAGACTTCAAGGTTCTTAGGGGTCTGGAGCCTGCCAGGCTCAGGGCTCATGCATGTCCTATGCCTCCCTGCAGTGCCTGGTGATCTGGGCAACCAGCTGGAGGCAAAGCTGGACAAGCCAACGGTTGTGCATTACGTCTGCTCCAAGAAGACTGCCAGTTACTTCACACTCTGGCTGAACCTCGAACTGCTGCTGCCTGTTGCCATTGACTGCTGGATCGACAACATCAGGTTGGGGCCAGAGCAACAGATGGGGTGCCGCTCGCCAGTGGGGTCCAGAGAGGCCTCCAGACCCCATTCCTTTTTATCCCCACCTCTAGAGGTCACTGACCTCTCTCCTTCCCCGCATCCTGGTCTGGTCTGGTCCGGTCAGCACCGCCTCTGCACTCTCCCAGAAAGAACTTTCTTCCCCTTTCTGCTGCTATTGTCCCTCAGGCCCTACACTGCTATGTCCCAGCCCCTATTCAGAGGCTCAGCACAGCCCCCACCTCTTCCTGTGCCTGTGACTTGTGCTTCCGAGGACATGCCCTATCTCCCAGTTTTTGCACATGCTGTTCTTTCTGCCTGGAGTCTACTTCTACATGCTTTGCCTGATAAATTTCTTCCCATTCGCCCTTTAAAACCTTGGCCTGGTCCCTTTGTGAAGGTGTCGTCTCTCCTTTGCCCCTCTGTCATCACATGCTAAACATTGTTTCCAAGGCTGTCGCCCAAAATTGAATACAGGCACTGTATACCGTACATACTTTTTTTCACTTAGTCTTATAGCAACCCTGTGACACAAGTGCTGTTTTTCCCCTGCTCAGGGGCCATGCTAATCTTCCCTGTATTGTTCCAATTTTTAGTATATGTGCTGCCTAAGGGAGCACCAGGTGCTATTTTTAAACCTGCTTTCTAGATGAGGAAATCTGGAAGGTCAAAGAGGTTACAGAATTGCTTACGGTCACTCAGCTGATAAGTGGCAGTTCCAGGATTCAAACCCAGAATTGTGTGATGTGGAGCTGAGGTTCCTCCTCAGTCTGAGCTCCCTGAAGATGGGGACTGTCTCTCTGTTTTATCTTTATCGCAGTAGAAATAGGAACACACTTGGTGCCCAATAAGTATTTCAACTGAATGGAGTCTCACAAATTAAACTTTTCTCCCAGAGACATGTCAGCTGGTTCCCCAGGTACCTTGCCCTTGCTGTTGTTTACGATGCCTGCTTTGTTGACCGTTTCCTCCTCTGTGTGTGATCAGGGTTATTTCTGGGCTGTTGGTCTGTGTTTCTATTTTTGTCCTGGAGACATGGCCTCAGGTACTGCCAATTGAAGGTGCAGGCTGACACTGAGAGGGGCTTGTCTGCCTTCATTGGTTCTCTGACCTGTTTAATTTTTATCCAGCAGAGAACTGCTCTGGCTTTCCAGAACAATTTTCTGCACTTTGCTGGGTGGCCACTGTGATCATCTACAGATTGCCCTGGAGAGAATGGGCCTCCAGGACCTATTATTTGGATTGATGTTGTCAGCTCTCTGCAGCTGATCTTTAAGGGGGGATGGGACTCAGGACCACTAGGAATTTCAGGTTCCTGTGTTTTCTTGAGCACATTTGCCCCTTTGATGTGAGGCAAGGCCAGAGCAGGGTTCCTGGCCTGGCACAAGGTTTTCTCCTGTCTCCTCCACCTGTCCACATCTTTTATCCAGGACTCTCTTCCCAAAGGAGGCAATACAGCAACCATGTCATCAACCCCGAGGTGGGGTCTCTCTTGTCTGGTTCTGTTCTGTACTGCAGCTATGGAACATAGGAGATAATATGTGTGGTGTTAGAAGCTGCTACGTCTGTGGTAGTTTGTTACACAGCAATAGAAAATGAATAAAGGGCTGTGGCTTGGCCAGCCATGTGCTATGTCATGGCCTTAGGAACTTGCTGGCCAAACCCTCAGTGTTGTAGTCCCAGCCTGGCAGGTGCTAGGGCTGTGGGATACTGAGCAGGTCGTATGGGCCTGGTAGGTTCCCTTCCTCCATGGATGCTGGGGTTGAGGGTTGGCTGGCTGCTGGGTCCAGTGCAGTTGTACCTACTGGATCTGCCTTTCTCCTGCCTCTCCCCACCCACCCCCAGCATTTCTCTGGGCCTTGCCCACTTTCCCACCTGCCCTTCCACACAGCAGCTACTAGAGCTCAGGCCCTGAGGCAGTGTCCCTGTCTGGTCCTGTTGTGTGCTGTGCCACCATCTCCTTTGCCCTGTGATATGTTGTGAGTGGCAGGAGCAGGTCTGTGGAGATGGAGCGATGGGAGCCCGAAATGGTAGGCTGCCTCTGGAGTTAAGTGTGAAGTTCATGGCAGTGCCTTCTCCCAGCCAGGTCCAAGACCCTCATTCTGGGGTAGGTGACACTGTAGAGAAGGGAATGTTGCCTCCACAGGGGTCCTGGAAATGAGCTTTGGTGGGGGTCATCATTTGGATGTGGTTACTCTGATCTGTGCTTTATAAACCTGCTTTGTTACTTTTTGGTCTCCCCTGTACCTCTGACCCAACCTGGGGATGGGAAGGGAGTATGGCTCAGGACACGATGCAGTATTGGGACACACCAAGCTCAGTGTCACCTCTGGGTCGCCGGCTCAATATCCTCTCCCAACAGGCTGGTTTACAACAAAACATCCAGAACCACCCAGTTTCCTGACGGCGTGGATGTGCGCGTCCCTGGCTTTGGGAAGACCTTCTCGTTGGAGTTCCTGGACCCTAACAAAAGGAGTGTGGGTATGTAGCCCTTATTCAAGGCCTCCGGGTATTGGGGAGGGTGGTTCTGCTGGATTGGAGTTGCAGGAACTCCACTGGTTTGAAGGGATAGACTGTGAACTGTCTCTGATCAGGGTGGACACAGAGCCCTGTAGTGTTCCTCCAGCGTCTCGCTGCATTAGATGTCACAGTCTCTGTGGCAGGCATAGTGTGGGTGGATGGCACTAGCTATATCTTCTCTAATCCTATGCATTTCTGTCTGTAGGTTCCTATTTCCACACGATGGTGGAGAGCCTTGTAGATTGGGGCTATACACGGGATGAGGACGTCCGAGGGGCCCCCTATGACTGGCGCCGAGCCCCAAGTAAGCAATCGCCCTCATTCCCTCCCTGAGGTCTCAGGAGGCGAGGACAAGATAGTCATAGCCACCACAGGCTTTGGGCTTTCCCCTGGCCCTCAGCTATCCCCTAACCCCAGAACTCTGGCATCCAGCTCAGAGGAGCCTGAAAGGATAGGCTACCTCTGGGGGTCAGTCACCACCCTTGGTCAGAATGTCCCATTCTTCCCCATCCCTCACCCCAGGAACCCTGGGCCTCTGTGCTCTGGGGAGAGATAATAAGGCTGAAGGAGAGAAAACGAGCCCCGTTGCTTCCTCCCTTCATGGAAGCTGTGGGAAAACCAGATGCTCCCATTTGGATGCTCCCTAACCCTGGTCCTGGGTCTGGCCTGAGAAACAGTCAGTGGTTCAGGCCCCAGGACCCTTCCCACCTGACCCCTCTCTGGCTCTGGCCTGCAGATGAAAACGGGCCCTACTTCCTGGCCCTCCGTGAGATGATCGAGGAGATGTACCAGCTGTATGGGGGCCCTGTGGTGCTGGTTGCCCACAGCATGGGCAACATGTACACCCTCTACTTTCTGCAGCAGCAGCCGCAGGCCTGGAAAGACAAGTACATCCATGCCTTTGTGGCACTGGGCGCGCCCTGGGGGGGCGTGGCCAAGACCCTGCGCGTCTTGGCCTCAGGTAAGATGCTACCTGGCCCAGAGTCGGGGGGCTGGTACCACCTCTCTTGGCTTCCACAGTGTCCTCCCAGGCCAGCACCCTTCATGTCTCTTCTCCTGGGTCAACACTCTTCTGTCTCCAGAGTGGCATTCTTTTTCAAATATCTTTTTTTCCAAAACAGAATCTAACACTACTCCTAATTTCACCTCTCTAGGTGATAGCCCTTGTAATCCTTGTAAATTTCTTACAGTACGTAGATGGAGTAGCATAACTGTTGATCACACAGATACTTGCTTGTACACATGTGCGCACTCACGCACACACACATACACGTGCACACATACACGCACAGCGCTCAGGCCTGGCTGGTCTAACTTGGATTGATCCAAAGAACTCCTCCCTCCCTTTTACCCCCATCCTCACTTCTTCATCCCTACCTTTGCCCCAGAGGAGGGAGGCTAGACTACAGTTTTCTCTTTAACAGTTGCACCTCCATCTGTGGGCAGCACAGGGAGGAAACAGGTGCAGATCTGGCTGGGCCTGCTTGCCTGGCAGTTGGGAAAGCCACCCCCATTCTGGTTCCTCCCCAACCCACTTGCCTTTTCATGAGTGTCAGAACCTGCCATCTGTAGCCGTAGGGTAGAGCTTCCTGCTCTAGGTCTGGCTAGGAGACTCATGGCCCCTGACGTTGGGAGCTGTGCTCCAGGGCTGTGCCAAGCCCCTCATGAGCTTTCTTCTTCAAGTCACCAGCACTGCCCCACCTGCTGGTCAACTGGCACTGTGATCGGGTCAGGCCCAGTGCCTCTCCCAGTAGTGATCCTGAATTGGCTGGACAGTGAGCCCATGGCTCAGACTTTCAGACAGAGTGAGGACCCATCACAGCCACCTACTCTGTACAGCCCGGACCTGGAGGGACAGACATGGGTATACCCTGGGTTTGGCTAAGGAGCCTTGGTGGCTTTTGGGCCCTGGCCCCTTGCACCGTTCCTTATGAGTCCCCTTTGAGCTTTGCCTCCGATGCTGGGAAACTGTTCTTTCAGGCCCTGGCAGTCCAGGAGTGGGTTGTGGTATGGGGAGGTAGAAGTCCATGGAACCCTAGAGGCTTCCCTTTCCTCAGGGGCCCTAGAGCCAGGCCCCAGCAGGCAGAGCTGAGGCCCTATGGTCAATCACAGAGACTTCCCTGCTTTCAGGCTGGGGTGATGGGTGACCATGGGGCCTGAACAGGCCGGAGGCCCCTGTTTCCACGTTGCAGCTCATGCCCTGGAGGTCTCATTGGCTGGCAGGTGTGTCTGTGTTGTTCACATGCCTATGTGTGAAGGACTCTGACTCCATCTGCAGCCTCCCTCCTGCCCTGTTCCCAGCAGGCCTGGCTACCCAGGTCCGTGCACAGGCAGGTGAGTGAGACGAGATCAGAGCTGGCTGAATGCTGCTCTGAGCTTAGGAAAAGAAAAACAGGTACACAATTCAGGGTAATCAAAGAGAAACAGGAACATGTGTGTGGGCTACCAACCTGCTGATTCACCTTAGATGAGGTCAGTGCACACAGGCCTGGTGATAAGTACTTGGAGGAGGCGACTGTTTAAAGATGAGGAAACATAAATCACACTGTGGGTATGCGCTGCCTAAACCCGGGATGAGGAAGTGCAAAAGAAACAAAATAAGTCTTGGCTGTGTGCTTCCCAGATATAGCAAAAATAAAGGGAAACAGTAAAAGCCAATGCAGGGATGGGAGTTATAATGATGATAACAGTGTAGACATGCAGGAATGTCGACTGGGCCCCTGGCTGGGGTCTCTTGGGGGCCTAGCCAGCTGGCGTTCCTAGGCACAGACTGACCAGAGCCCTCTCCCTGCAGGAGACAACAACCGGATCCCAGTCATTGGGCCCCTGAAGATCCGGGAGCAGCAGCGGACTGCCGTCTCCACAAGTTGGCTGCTCCCCTACAACTATACCTGGTCACCTGAGAAGGTGTTCGTGCGCACACCTACGGTCAACTACACACTTCGGGACTACCAGAAGTTCTTCCAGGACATTGGCTTTGAAGATGGCTGGCTCATGCGGCAGGACACAGAGGGGCTGGTTGAAGCCATGATGCCACCTGGTGTGCGGCTGCACTGCCTCTACGGCACTGGTGTCCCCACACCAGACTCCTTCTACTATGACAGCTTCCCTGACCATGACCCTAAAATCTACTTCGGGGATGGCGATGGCACTGTGAACTTGCAGAGTGCCCTGCAGTGCAGGGCCTGGCACAGCCACCAGGAACAACAGGTGTCATTGCAGGAGCTGCCAGGTAGTGAGCACATCGAGATGCTGGCCAATGCCACTACCCTGGCCTATCTGAAACGCGTGCTTCTTGGGCTCTGATTCCTGTGCCAGGCAGGGCTACTGGATGACTTGGCCACAGGGCTTCTCTCGGCCTCTGTGTCTGTTGTGGCCCACCAAGTTTAGCAAAGTTTGTGACCAATCATTCAAGGCCCTGGGTCTTGAGCTGGGAAGTATCTGCCACAGGAAGTGCTATTTCTTATCCTTCTGTGGCAGTGAAGAAGGGAGAAATGAAAGTCTGGACTCAAGGGACCCTTGACAGAAAGACTACTGCTGATTGGGATTGTTGTGACCTCAGGACTGGCTCTGCAGGGTGGATTGGCCGGCCTCTGGCCCCAGTCCCCAGCCTGGGCCATGTATTCCTCCTGCTCCCATGGCCTTTTCACACACGCCCACTGGGCCCTGGCTCCTCAGCCTTCCTGTGAGGGATGTTACTGTGCTGTGGTCCTGTCCCCAAAGGTCCCAGGGATGGGCTTCTGGCCTCTTGGGTGACCCTTTCCACATGCCATAGGTAGGCCTGCCATTGGCCATGGGTGGCTGGAGCTGCTGGCTTCCCTGTGGCTTCCTGGGGGCAGCCAAGTGTCCCCTGTAGGCAGAGGCAGTTTGTTGTGTTCTTTATGGTTCCCAGGTCCTGGGACATTCACTTCACTCCTATGTCCCTCACTTCCAAGAGCAGCCTAGCTCTGGATTGGGCAGCAGATGGGCCCTCAGTTCCAGAGGCCATGTCCCAGGAGCCCTGATCCCTCAGTTGTGCTCTTAGCCCCAGTATTAAAGCTGGCTCCCTCCAACCTGGGACTGTGGTTCCAGGATGAGGGCAGGGGCCAGTGCCATGGCCTTCTAGGTCTACCTGTGAAGAAAGGGAACTGAAGGAAGCAGCCAAGGCTGTTCATCATCACCCTGAGCCACTCTCTTGCTAACCCCTCTACCACACTGCCACTCTGCCCCTGGGGTCTCTCTAGTACCCAAGTGACCTGGCACAGGACCGAAAGGTGGTGGGGCTCCCACCCATGCTGCCCAGTACCTGCTCCCACCAGCAACTGGGTGGGCCCCTGAGGGAGCCAGGTGCCTTGAGGCCCCCCTAGGGTTTTTCTGTCTCCCCTGAGGTACTGTCTGGATCTTCCTGTGATGGAGGAAGAATCTGGGCCTGCCTTGGCGGCAGTGGGCTTCAAGTGGGTGACTGGCTATAGGCCAAGAGCTGGGTCCAGCCTCTGAATTGGGGTCCCAAAGCCACCTTTGGGCCGAACTGATTTGATTTTCCGCAAGGTTTCTGTGGAGCTGGATTTTCTCTTCATACATACCCGGCATCTGACTCTCCCTTTGTTCCTGAATGGTGGGCCCTGCAGGGGCTCTGAACAGGCTGTACCTCGATTCTGGCAATAAAAGTATTCTGGATGCTGTAAGGGGCCCTGGCCTAGGCTGTGCTCTGAGCACAAGAGGAGGGAGGTAGTGGAGGTGTGAGGGGGCTAGGGAGGCAGGTGGCCAGGGGCTGGAACTTTACTGGGGCCTTGATGGGTTCCCTTAGCACCAAAGCATGGCTCCTGTGCCCTTCTTTGGGCTTCATCCTGCTGCTCTCCTGGAATCCAGTTCCCCACATGGGACTAAGAACTAGAACCTGAAACATTCCTGTCACAATGGGGCCCCTGCCCTCCCCTTGCTCCTGTCTGGTCAACAGGCCCCACATGCCCCTTGTGCTTAGGGACAAGGACAGTCCTGCAAGTCACCTTGGCTAGACTCTCCTTCCCAGCCTGTGTCCTCCCTTAGCTTACGGGTCTCAGCATCCTTTGAACCTAGTGTTCTCTTTCGAATGCTACCCTTGTTCTTTGCTTTCGCAGCTCATCTGCCTCCCATCCGTCCCTCTTTGGGGACAGAGAGAGACTGAGGGAGGATGAGAGCCTAGGCGGAGACTGGTAAGGACAGAGACCAAGATGGGCAGAGACAGGGACTGAGACTAGGGAGCTAATGGAGATGGACAAAATAGAAACAGAGGGAGATGGAGACAGGGAAACATGGATAGGGATGGGGTCCTGGGCTGAGTTTTGCTGTCCAGAGCCTGGGGGGCTAGTGCAGGTAGTAGGAGCTGCGGTTCCTATCTTTTCCACTGAGCCCCACCCACCTGGTCCCTAGGCTTTGATGCACCACAGACCACTAGAGGGCGCTCTGAACCCTCTCACCACACCAACTCTTAGCCAAACCTGGAAGGAAGGGGTGGCCCAGAGAGGGGCTGAGAATGCCTGTGAATACACAGGTCCACCTGCAGCTCTGGCCTAAATAACAGGATGACAACATGAAGAGGAGCCTAACCCCCAATCCCTGCCCAGCCTGACTCCCAGCTCAGCCCTGATACCCACCCCCTCCAGCATCATTTGTGGTGGCCTCAGAGCTATTCACCCACCCCTGACCTGTTTCAACCCAACTGCCACCCTTGGCTTCACAGCTGCAGATAGAAGACATGGAGTCAGAGCAGCTTCAGGACCAGGAGACCTGGGTGCAAATCCCAGCTCTACCAGCTTCTGCCAAGTAGCCTGGGGAGAGCCTCCTGACCTCCCTGAAGCATAGCATCTGAAGAATGGGGACAATTCTCAGTGTGGTCTTGAGGAGCACTGATGTTGGAGGACATCTGATTCAGTGCCAGGCGCACAGTGGGCTTTCAGCTGATGTGCTATTAATATAACTGGGTATGAGACAGCAAAGACAGAGGTCTGGGAGCCAATAGATCTTGCACACAGTCGTTGCAAGGACAAGTGGACTGCTGCTACTGAGTGACACAGTGTCCAGAGCTGTCGTTCTGCCCAGCCAGGAAGGCTGGAGGAACTGGTCTAGGAGCCAAAGGGTCAAACTTTACTGATGCAAGTATTAATATATACACACACTCATTCACACTTAGGGAAAGTGTTCTAAGCAGAGGGCACAAGGAGGGTGGCACTAGTGAGGGCTCCTCAAGACTGTCATGTCAGGCCTACAGGGAAGAGGATAGAAGGGTTTTTAGGCAGGAGAAATACGAAGTCATTCCAGTCTGTCTTTTAGGAGCATCCCCTGTGGGGATGGGTTTGAGCATGTGGGATAGGGATTGAGAGGCGGTTGTGGCTGGGGAGAAGCAAAGCATGGGATGCAGGCCCTGTGGAGACGGAGGAGGAAGGGGCTGGGGTGCTGCCTATCTCTGGCTGGGTCACTGGGTGTGGGAGCAGAGGTTTGGGTGTGGTCTGAAACTAGAGGATGTGCAGCTGTGGACACACACCTGGGGAAAAAGACTCCATGTCCCAGGAGAGAGTCAGTGCTTGAGCTGTGTACAGGATGCTAAAGTGGAGGGCTCAGAGACCCATGAGGTCAGGAGGTCCCAGACAGAGCCCCAGAGCTACCAGAGGAAAGGGAGCCCCGGGGTGGGGGGGGGGGGAAGTGGAGAAGGAGCAGACAGAAGGCGAAGGGGACAGAAGGGTGCAGCTCCCCCAGGAGGGTGTCAGCAGGGTCAGGCAAGATGAGGACAGAGCCCCAGAGGGGCCTGGGGTTGGCTAATGAGGCCCAGCAGTGTCTGTGGGGGCCTTAGTGGCTGTGAGTATGAGCTGTGCGTGTAGGGGGACAAGTCCTGGGTGTGTGTGTCTTCCTAGGGTCCCTTGGCAAAGGGTCAGCAGTGACCTGGATGTAGAGGTTGTCTGGAGTTCCTTGTGTGAGCTGTGGGGGCCCCCTGAGCTTGGGGCCCAGGCCAGAGGCCAAATATGAACGAGGTGTGGCGGCTGTTTAGCGTTCCCCGCGGGAACGTCCACTGTGGAGGCCCTCGGAGGCCTCCTGTGACTCCAGGGTGGTGAGGATGGCCGGGCCCCCTCACCGGCCCCAGCGAGGCCAACTGGGAGCGGGGATGCCCCGCAACTACACGCAGAGGCTGGACCCTTGGGCCCCGGATCTCAGAGGCTGCGCGCGGCGTTCCCGGGCCGGAAACGGCGCCACAGCGGACCCCCGCAGAGCCCTGTCCCGACGCGGCACGAGCTGTCGCGATCCGGCGGCGGGTGACGTGGCGGGGCGGGGCCTGAGTGGCTGCGGCGGCCGTGGCGGCAGCGCGACGGAGCATCCTGGCGGCGCCACCGGAGGTAACGGGCCTAGCCGGGCCGGGCGGGGGGCGGGCGCGCCGGGTAGCGGGGCCGGGTCTGGGCCGCGTCCTCGCCGCCGCCGTGGGCGGGATGCGGGCCGGAAACGGCGCGGGGCGGCGGGCAGGGGGCCGCGTGAGAGACGCTGCGGGCGGGAGAGAGGGTGACGCTGTGAATGTGAGAGGGACGTGGAGCTAAAGGGTGACTCCAGGAGTGTTGGAGACCCTGAGTATAAGACCGAGTGTGTGAAAAAGACTCTGGTGGTGTGTGTGAGAGACCTGAGTGTGATGGTGACTTTGTGAGTGTGCAGGTCCCGGAGGGTGAGGGTGAGGCCGTGAATGAGAGGGAGACTGTGTGTGAGAGAGAGCGAGCGAGAGAGAGAGCGAGCGAAGCCCTAGGTGTGAGGGTGACTGTGTGAGACCCCGAGTGTGACGGCGGCTCCATGAGTGTGAGAGACCGTGCGAGTGGCCCTGAGTGTGAGACTGTGACCGAGCTGCTCGCAGTGTGCGGTCGGAGCACAGGAAGGAGGACCTGGCAGGAAGGAGGCCGCGCGGCGTGTGGGAGACGCACGAGGGCGCGGAGCGGGCTTGGTGGGCTGCTGCGGGAGTCTGTGCTGTGGCGGGCGGTGGGGCTAGGGCCTGTCGTGCCTCTGTTATGGCTCTTTTGAGTGTCTCCAGTGTCCTGTTTTCTTGGTCTTGCAGCCATCTCCTGTCATAAATGCCAGGAGAGATGTGTGAAACATTCTGAAAATTCTTTGCTGAGCATTAAGCAAACATGTTGTGTAATGGCCCGTATAAATAGGAATCAGCGTTGAATTTAACGTGGTTTTGAGGACCTCTCGTGTGCACCGGGCTATGTGCTTGGTGACACAGTAAAAAAGAATTCAGTCTCTGCCCTTGATGTCGGGGGCAGGAAACCAGAGCCAGCTCATCCAGTACAGCCTGAGCAGAACGCCCGCTGTCTGGTGCCTTATCTCTGAGAGCTGCGCCCTAATTTCAGATCTTGGAGGAACAGATTTGAAAGTCTCCACCTCTTTTTGCTGGCTGCGAGCCCTTTAGGAAAATGCCCAGGCTGCCCATTGTTACTAATGTCCCATGTGGTGGTGCACTGATGGCTTTTGCCTCCCAACTTTGGTCTCAAGACTGTCATTAAAGTTGTTCTGTTAGATTTTCCTTTCTTGGCAAACATGTAGAAAACCACCAGACTGATTTTCTCCTCTCGTCCTCCCCTTGTCCTCCTTCCCTATCTGGCTGTGACATATTTTTATTGCAAAACAAACATATACACCAGTTATGTGACTGATCTCCTTGGAACTTCTTGGTAGAGGAAATTTCCTGACCTCTGTCTTTCCTGCTGTAGTCTTTAGGATACAGATCTGTTTTACAGAAGTTATGCAAACGGTGGTCACAGGACCTGAGACTGGGGACTCAGGGACTCAGAGTTGCCCAAACATGCATGATTTGAGATGACAAGTTTAGTTCTCTGACAGGTTTGGGCCGGTTGCTTCAGTTAACCTCCCCTGTGGGTGTGATAGAACTTCTTATTCATTAGGGCTGCCCCTGCCGGGCATGGAAAAGATAGATTTTTCAAAGAGAAATACCTTGCTGCTTGATCAGTCCATTTTTAAATCAGTTCTCCTTCACTCTCTGTTGCAGAGATTACATGGCCAAGACACGCAAGTGGAATTAGGCCTTGCTGCCTAGACTTCGTCGTCTTAGTACCTGACCCATTTATGATGAGGTGGCTTGTGAAACTGTGATGTTCGCTTATTTCTTGACAGGTGAATATTGTTTCTATTAGCTTTCTTTTATCATTGTGATTTATAAAGAGTTTTTGTTGTGTGTATACAATCTGTACACAATACTACTAAAGAGAATGGCTCACACATAATTAACTGTTTTTTAGTATTACATGTTATGTAATTATAAAACCAAATTATGCATTTATATTACATCGCTTTCTAAAGAGTAACCATGACGATTTTTAGTTAAAGATTCTTGAAATGAGGTTGTTAAATAAAAAACTAAAGCCATGGAAAAGATTAGGTAGCAAATACTGTTGAAGTGAGGATATCTTATCTACTGTGATTGGGAGCTGAATTTAATCTGGAATTTCCTGGTATCTTAGGTTGAAAAACAAACTTAAAGGGATACATAATTTTTGTTATTTGATAAAAAGAATAATATATTTATTTTTTAAGTCAAAGCATTGAAAAAATGAATGCATACTCGTTGTGGGAAATACAAAACTCAGATGCATAAATAAGAATAAGTCCTCTATGTTTTCACCACAGTTAAGATTTTGGTATATTTCTCTGTGATATTGTGAAATATGTATTTGATTTTCCTCTCCCTTTCCTGGCATTCAACTCTAAAATCCTTAGTATCTATGTCTTTTTGTATGCTAATCAGTTGACTTCTGGCTGCCTGCCCCTAGGTAGCTTCAGGATGGGGGCTGGAAAGACTAGAGCTGTATTAGAGGGTTGGACCTTTTAACCCCACCCCTCAACCTCCAGGGGGGAAAGAGGTGGGGGGCTGAGAGTTAAGTTGATCACCAATGGCCAGTGGCTTAATCAGTCATGCCTATGTAATGAAGCCTCCTTAAAAACTCAAAAGGACAGGGTTTGGAGAGCTTCTGGGTAGCTGAACACGTGGAGGTTCCTAGAGGGAGGTTTGCCCAGGGAGTGCCTGGAAACTCTAAGGACCCTTCCTCCGTACCTCGTTGACTGCTCTTCATCAATATCCTTTGTAATATCCTTAATAATAAACCAGCAAATGTAAGTAAGTGTTTCCTTGAATTCTGTGAGCTGCTCTAGCAAATTAATCGAACCCAAAGAGGGGGAGTTATGGGAACCCCAAACTGAAGCATGTTGAAAAGTTCTGGAGGCCTGGATTTGTGACTGGTGTCTGAAGTGGGGTGGGGAGGTAGTCTTGGGGGCTGAGCCCTCAACCTGTGGGATCTGACACTATCTCCAGGTAGTGTTGGAAATGAATTGGATGACTCCAGCTGGCGTCCACTGCAGAACTGATTGCTTGCTTGTTGGTGGGGGAAAACCTCCACACAACTGATCATAGTCTTCTGTGTTGATTGTTGTGGTTTGTGTGAGAGCAGAGGAAGAATGGTCTGAGTTTTCCCAAACAATCTCAATAGCATTTGTTTCCATAGTCTTTGTCAAAGAGGTTGCAAATCCAGTTTGTAAAACTTTCTTTGTAATTGAACTTTGATAAATTCTGTGAACTAAGATAAAATCTTAAGGCTTCCCACCACCAGCTGACTGAATGGGGATATCCTAAAACTAAATTGCCTGCCACGAGGAGAGGAGAGAGGTCAAACTTACCTAATCATGCCCCCTCCCTTCTTGGAGACATCCTTTGTAACCTATTAACAGGCCTAAGGGTATGCAAGACAAACCTGCAGATGCTCAATTTACACAACAAATATATGTCTGGTGGCATGTCTCAGAATTAACAGACCTCTTTATCTTAAAACATTCCATGCCTTTAGACTATGCTTCTTGTCTTTAACCAATTACAAATCAAAGAATGTTTAAACCCACTTATAACCTGTAAACTGTCCCCCTTCCTTTGAAATGGCCCACTTTTTCAGGCCAAACCAATATGCCTTCCATGTATTGATTTATGATTTTAACTATAACCTCTGTCTCCCTGAAATGTATAAAACCAAACAGCCACAGTGAGTGTACTTGCTCAAGGATTCTTGGGCCTGGCTCTGGGTCATGGTCCTCAAATTTGGCTAAGAATAAATCTCTTGGCCGGGCACGGTGGCTCACGCCTGTAATCCTAGCACTTTGGGAGGCAAAGGCAGGTGGATCCTTTGAGCTCAGGAGTTCAAGACCAGCCTGAGCACGAGCGAGACCCCATCTCTACCAAAAATAGAAAGAAGTTATTTGGACAGCTAAAA
>VBSM01000949.1:9543189-9555636 GCA_008086735.1 Cheirogaleus medius
AAAAAAAAAAAAAAAAAAGTATTTTACACAGTTTGGCTTCTTTTCCTTGACAATTTTTTTTTTGTTGTTGTTTTTTCTAAAAATTGCATATGACAGTTTCATGGTTAAATTTTCATGAGGAAATTTTAGTGGTCTGTTAAAGTCCTGTACTATCTGCTGCAGGAGCTAGAAAATAGGATGAAAACCTGTTAGAAAACTGCATTGTGTCTTTACAAGTAGGGCTTACCATTGTTTTTTATTTGTTTGTTTGTTTGTTTTAAGACAGGACCTGATAGGGTACATTGAATTATTTAATAGAAATTATTTCCAACAATGATTTCAGAGATTTCAGTGTTAGAGGAAGAGAGTCTGAGAGACTGATATTGTGTGTTTTCTTCACATACCACTTTCTCTTATCAATTGAATAAAAATTGCAGGCAAAAGGATAGCCAACTCAGGAGGGTGATCTGGTAGAATTTTGATGACCTGCTTGCAATCCCAGCCTACCCAGCTGGAGGTAATGTCTTAATGATTGGCCCCTTGAATCATCAATTTTCATCCCATTGTTGCAGAGGGTCTGCAGATCTACTCTGTGGGGACAGGATAGACACCCGCCTCTCACACAGGTATGGACTGCTTTTTTTGATATGTCTATAGATATTGTTGTGACTAATTAAATGCAAATTAATTCAAAACCATTACTGCAGTCATAGTAACTTAGTGTCATTATTTTTTCTTCTCATCAACTGTTACCTGAAGAAAATAATCTGATGTTAACACATGAACTGCGTGTGAGTTGTATTTAACTCAGGCTAGTTTTGAGCCCGGGGCCTGGTGAAGCATATGTAATTTACACATCTCTTTACCTTGAGCCATGTGAAACTATTTTTTTTAAGTTGCAGGTAACTCACACACAGACAACAATAAAAAATAACAAATTTTTCCTTAAATTAGAAAGGATCGTTTTGTTTTCGAAGTTTTTATTCTATTTTTGTAAGAAAACACTGGCCCCAAGGAAAAATTTTTTTTTCTAATGTGGCAGTTAATGTGTTAGTATAGCGATTCCAGTTGTCTTTTGGTACGTGTTTACATAGTACTTTCCCCTCCTGTTACTTGTGACTTAATTTATGTCTTTATATTTAGGGTGGGTTTCTTATAGACTACATATTGAGCTTTGCTTTTTTTATCTAATCTGACAGTATCTTTTAATCATTGTGCCTAGATCATTTACATTTAATGTAATTATTGGTATAATTGGATTAAAATCTGCCATCTTGTTTGTTTTTTCTATTTGTTCTATATGTTCTTTTTTGTGTTTTTCTTTTTCTGCCTACTTTTGGATTGTGTATTGTATTTCTACTGTTGGCTTATTATTTATACCTCTTAATTTTTATAGTGGTTGTCCTAGTTCTACAATATGAATTTTTAATAATATCTACCTTTAAAAAGTATATTGCTTCATATGTAATATAAGAACCTTATAAGAATATGCTCCCAATTCTTCCTATCTTTTGTGCTATTGCTATCAGACATTTTACTTTTACATGTACTGTAAGTTCATAATGCTTTGCTACTAGTTTTGCTTTGGGCAGTCAATTATATTCTAAAGTAATTAAAAATAAGCAAAAAATGTATTTTTTATGTTTGCCTCATACTATTTGATATTGCCCCACACCTCTTACATGCTCTGTTCTATTTTTTTTTTTTTCCATTTCCACTCTTACGGTTTTTATCACTCTGCTGAAATTCCACATTTGTTCCTGCATGGTGTTGAACTTTTTTTTGTTTTTTGAGACAGGGTCTTGCTCTGTTGCCTAGGCTAGAGTGCAGTTGTGTCAATAGAGCTCACTACAACCTCAAACCCCGGGGCTGGAGTGATCCTCCTGCCTTAGCTTCTTAAGTAGCTGGGACTACAGGTGTGCTCAACCACCGTTGGCTAATTTTTGTATTTTTTATAGAGATGGGGTCTCACTATATTGCTCAGGCTAGTCAGCTAGTCTTGAATTGATCTCAAGAGATCCACCTGCCTTGGCTTCCCGAAGTGCTGGGATTATAGGCATGAGCCACCGTGCTTGGCTAGCTTTTTGATTAGAGCCTTTAATGTATTAATCATAGTTATTTTATATTACCTGTTTGATGTTTTCAATATCTGGGTCATCTCTAAGTTTAGTCACTCTTGATAGTGGGTGGTTTTTCTTGCTTTTTTTGTGTTGCTTGTAATTTGTTATTGATTGTTAGACAAAGTATGTAGAACAGTAGAAATTGAGGTATATGATATTCTGGGAAATGGGAACACCTCTTCTTTTGCTAGGCTGTTAGTATGGGAGTTTGAGTGCATTAGTCGGGAGATGAATTGTGCTTGGGTTTTGTTGTTGCTATGGTTAACTTAGGTGTACCAATGGCTTCAAATTCCTCTAGTGTTTCCTGGCCAGCTTAGTGTTGATTTGCTGGAGGGAGGCTTTTTCTCATTATTTATGCTCCACCCTCAGCTTTAGGTCTTTTTGTGCCTCTGCCTTGGTGCAGACTGCCACAGCATTAGTGGTAGACTGCTGTTGCTTGTTCCTGGGTGTTTGCTAACCTGGTGAGTAGCAGGGGGTTTCTCTGGTGTTCTGGTTCAGACTCAGTCTTAGGCAGACCCTGTTTCCTTGGGTCTCAGGGGTGTGTCTTTCTAGGAGATCCAGCTATTCCTTCAGAGGTAGGACGCTGCTAAGGGTCTTGACCAGAATTTCCTGCCTCTCCTCCAGGCATAGAGGTTATTTTCCTTTTACTCTGCCCCAGCTGCCTTGGAAGTGACAGAGTTTGCTGCCCTTTCCCCATGGGGTTATAAGTTTTAGTCTTTAGAGGAGAAAGGGCCTTGTATTTTTCCTCCTCTAGGCCAGCACTACTGAGAGAGGCTTTCTCTGGTCTCCTGTCCAGTATTTCTTGTGAACACCCCCTGAAGTCTCTGGAGAAAAAACTCCGAGTGTCTGTGTCTCATGCTAAGCTGTATTTGACATTTGGTAATTTGTTAAAATTGGACCTGAATTCTTCTGACTCTCCTGTATGGTGGGTCCCCTCTTTCTCCTACGGCCACAGGTAAGCTAGAGCTTGTATCTCTCTCTCATTGGAGGTACCTGTCTTTCCATCAGTTTCAGTCTAGTTGGTTACCCTATCACCTTAGCTAGCTGCTGATGGCTTCAAGAAAAATTATAGTTTTATAGGTTCTCTAGCCTTTTTTGTCATTGGAGTGAGAGTGATGCTTTCTCCAGTTTTCTACATGTTCAGTGGAAACTAGAAGTTGAGGACTTTTCGTTTTATCCTAGATTTTACCTTCCAGTAAAATGAGTTTACCTCTTTTCTTCCCTTCCTCTCTTCCTTGTTTTCAGAATTTTGTCTTTCAGCAATGTTAACCCCATTGAGGAAGGCCTCACATTTTATAGAAGTTTTGTTGTCTGTAATTTGTTGCTCACAAAAGATCAGTAAAGCTATTTGGGAAGGTAGCTATTATCTTACTTTTACCTCTGGAAAAGGTAAAGGTCAGAGAAGGGTGAGGTACAGGTAGCTGGTGAGCTGTAGTCTCTGCCTGTGGGGCTTCTGATCTGATGTCCATCTAATCTGCATGCTGCCATACTGTATGGTTGCGTGTTCCATACCAATCTTGCTCACTGCTGTGAACCGACACAGAGCCTGGCATGATGTAGGTTCTTGGCAGATTTTGTAGAGGTGTGTGACGTGAGGTTTAGATTTATAGGGGAGTAGAGGGGTGGCCTTGGGGTTGTGTGTCCAAGCCAGCCTGGGACTCATTTATTTGCCCTCAGGGAGCTGCTAGGGTTACATTACCACTCTGTTCTTGGGTGTTTAGCAAAGAGGTAGGGATTTTAATTACTTCTGACCAACGACAGGCTATTGATGACAGTTGTATTTTGTTGTTGACTCAAAAGAAAGAGACCTCATCTTCCCTCAGTTGTACGTGACTCTGCCTCTATCATTGGCTGAAGGAGGAGTCCTTCTTAACATTCCAGTAGGAACCTTATCTCTCATTCAGGTATAGGGGCAGTGACTATGCTTGAGTTCTCCAAAAAACACCACTGGGTAGTTTCACCAGTGTATCAGACAAACTTGATAAAGCCATATCAGACAGCAGTGCCGGGTTGTACAAGTACAAAGGGAATGAATACCTAGTTGCCCCAGACCCTCGTACCAGCTAGGGTCTGATGGAATAGAGGAAGCTGGAGTGGTCACTGGGGTCAGGTTTCTCTGCATGTCTCTGTTGAGTTGGGTAGACAACCTAGGTCTCTTTGCACCTGACTCTTACATGAGCATATGGGCTTCCCAGCTGTTTACTGGTTTTGTTCCCATGCATGCCCGGGCTCACCTGACAGACACGTGAAAGCAAATATGTTTCCACGTGCCTGCATAGGGAAGCCTGCATGGCTTGGTGCCAGGAGTGAAAGGAAAAGTGGTGCTGCCTTAAAGCTGTCTCGTCTAAGCAGAGGTAGGCTGCCTCAACTCCTCTGGGACTGGGGGAAGGCTTACTGGTGCTCCAGAGGAGCTTTTTCTTTTGGGCTCAGGTCCAGACTCTGGAAGGGGTTTGGGATTGGTAAGGCAGGAGTCTTGAGTGAGGCATGTGGAGATTGGAGTCTTCCCTGAGAACTCCTGACTCTGGTGTGTCTGTGGTTCCTTTGCTCTGAGCTCCATGAGGCTAGGTTCTGGCACATACAACTTTGTTGAGGATATAAGAGACTTCTGGAAACATGAGATACTGATCCTGGTCTTATCCCTGATGGTTATCCCTGTGACCTTAAAGGACTGACTCATGAGTGGGAATCAAACAGCCCACCAGATTCCTTCGTCTAGCAGATGAAGGATTCCCCTTCAGGGGATCTGAAGCCTGCGTGACACAAGAATTAAGGGAAGGATAAGGTCACGCTGGGTGTAGGGTCAGGAAGTTGCTTATCTTCTTTTGACAGATTCGGGGTCCTTCATAGAGAGGTTAAATGTGGAATCCAACTTCCTTGAGGTTTCTGGATTGGCCCAACTAATCCAAAGGTGGTGGTGGGGGTGGCGTGTGTGCCAGCTCTCTACAGGATGCCTTCTAACACCAGATCTATAGATAAGAGAAGCCTTATGGTCTTGGTTGGGTGGCAAGGCTCCTGGGTCCTGTGCTGGGAGAATCTCTTTGCAACCTCAGTGGTGAGGAGCATGCTGAGGGGTATGGAATCCCTTTCTTTTGGGTAGTTTGGGGAAAGAAAGATGTTGACTAGATGAGCAGCAATGTGGGGCCAAGGTGAGTGTTGTGGACATAGTGATTCCTAGGTGTGTATTTTCATGAGGGACCTGTCCTTGCTCTAGTCTCTGTAATAGTGATATGCTCTTGTCTCAGCATCTTCCTGTACCTTCCCACGACCTACTGATGTTCTTTACCCATGTGAGAGTAACTGCAGATGTCTCCACATGTGGCTAGACACTGCAAAAGTCTCTGTTTATATTTGGTTAGAAGTGAGTGGCAGGATTACCTGGGAATGGACAGTGAGAGGCCTTTCAGGCTTGTGAGGGCTGTGTACCTGGTGCAGGGAGTCTGGTCTTCTCTGCGAGTCAGGTTTGTGGGTTTTAAGCTGGTAAGAGCAGAGCAGAAGTCACCTCAGGGAGAATCAGGCCATGCACAAACCTAATGGCAGCCTATGGTGGGCAGCAAGACTGGTACCTCTCTTTGGACCTTGCCATCACGTCATGCCTGCGCTCTCATGGCATCTTTCTTGGGAGCAGTGAGGGTCTATTTCCCTGTGTGCTGTGGTGGGAACTGAGAAAGGCCTGTTGTATTTAGGGCTGTGTGCATGGCATGCTGTTCCTAAGCAGGAGGTGGGTAGGGAAACCTGGTTTAAACCAGAGCCTCACCAGCTCCCGCCATAGACTGACATACTTGTATTCTTTGCCAGGCCACAGTAAACATAGGTGTGCAGGAAGCATTTGGCATGGAAGCCAGGGAGCTTGGGAGCCCCACACCCACCTACCATCTCATCCCTGGGGCCAGCCAACCCAGGATGGAAGAAGATGTCGACTCACCACCTGAAAACTCCCTGCAAACTATGCAGCTGAAGAAGGAGATCTCCCTGCTGAATGGAGTCAGCCTGGTGGTGGGCAACATGATCGGCTCAGGGATCTTTGTGTCACCCAAGGGGGTGCTGGGATACACTGCCTCCTATGGGATGTCACTGGTCGTGTGGACCATTGGTGGGCTCTTCTCTGTTGTGGGTGCCCTTTGCTACGCAGAGCTGGGGACTACTATCACCAAGTCGGGGGCCAGCTATGCTTATATTCTCGAGGCCTTTGGGGGCTTCATTGCCTTCATCCGCCTGTGGGCCTCACTGCTCATCGTTGAGCCCACCAGTCAGGCCATCATCGCCATCACCTTCGCCAACTATATCATCCAGCCCTCCTTCCCCACCTGCGATCCCCCGTACCTGGCCTGCCGTCTCCTTGCTGCTGCTTGTGTATGTAAGTAGGGATTGAGGGTGGGAGGATGTGTGGGGGTTTGGAGTATTGTAATAATGGTACTTCGTTTTTGAGTAGCATATTATACTGTTTAGGGGGGAGGGAGGCATTTTATCTTTAAAAATTTTTTTATATATTTATTGGTGGGGTGGTAAGAAATGGGGTTCAATTTCCTTTTTTTGGTGGGGTGGTAAGAAGAAGGGTTCAATTTCTTTTTTTTTTTTTTTTTAAATTCAGACAGTTTCATTCTGTCATCCTGGGTAGAGTACAGTGGCCTCATCATAGTTCACAGCAACCTCAAACTCCTGGGCTCAAGCAATCCTCCTGCCTCAGCCTCCCGAGTAGCTGGGACTACAGGCGTGTGCCACAATGCTTGGCTAATTTCTTTATTTTTAGTAGAGATGGGGTCTTGCTCTTGCTCAGGCTGGTCTCAAACTCCTGAGCTCAAGCGATCCTCCTGCCTCAGTCTCCCAGACTGCTAGGATTTATAGGGGTGAGCCACCCCCTGGCCTGGCTGCATTTTCTCTTTTGAGGAAGTAATTTCACCAGAGTCATTTGATCCTGAGAGACAAGTAAACATAAAGGATGGAGGTAGGAGAAGTTTGAATCTCTTCATGGCTTTTGGTGTGTCATATTCTTCCTCTCTTGGCTGCCCCTGAATTCTGTTCCCTGGTCTGTGTGACAAGTTGATACACGTCTCACATTTGTTTTGTCAGGTGTTTTGGTTGGAGTCAACATCACCAGTTGTAACTTGACCCAGAAAAAACCATAAGTATTGTAGCCTTTATTCTGCTGCTCAAAAAAAAAAAGTGTTTTACCCCCAGTTTTTCATCTTAAAGCAGTTTAAAGGCATCTGTGAGAAAATAGGCTTCTCTAGACTGTGGGAGCCCTAAGGTGTTATACCTCAGGCCCTCAAGACCCCCTCCTTCCTGCCACTACCACTCTTTGTGGCCTGTTCTAAGCAGCAGGCACCACACCAAAATGGCTTTTTCCTACTGCTGTTTCAGATTTCTTTACACTGACTTCGTAAACAAGCTCTGCCTGCAGCCGGTGAGAGGAAGGTGGCTCCTACCCCATATTTGAGTTTCTAATGATAGAACCTGAGAGATCCCAGTGCATCCTGCTTTATTTTCCTTTTTCTCTTATAGGGTAGTAAGGAGAGAAGATTGCTGTGACTTTATCACGCCTTACAGAACCAGTGTGTAGCTGAGAAACGGCTCAGAATTTCCTGTGTTTCTTAGCACTGTGCTGCCAGAAGCACTTAATTACACTCTGTTCTTTCCATATCTCTGTTTGCAAAAGCTTTGGCAGCATATGTAGTTTATCCACGGTGTTTAAAATAGATTGAGAGTACCTTGGAGTTAGCTTTAAAGGACTGTACAATATCCATGCCTCCTAAGTTGAAGGAATTTGTTAAAGACAACTCATAAGGGAACCCCTCTATATTTCTTGGGATGGTGAGGAGGAATGGGTAGCCCTGGGAGGAGGGAAGATGGGGACTTTCCTCTATGTCTGACAGGATTTGGTCAGGGAGACTCTGGCCTGACTGAGCACTTTAAAAAAGGGATAATTTTATTGGCCGGGCTTGGTGGCACAGGCCTGTAATCCTAGCACTTTTGGTGGCTGAGACAGGAGGATTGTTTGAGTATAGGAGTGCGAGACCGCGTCTCTACAAAAAAATAGAAAAATTAGCCAGATGTGATGGCTTGAGCCTGTGGTCTTAGCTACTCAGGAGGATGAGGCAGGAGGATCACTTGAGCCCAGGAGTTTGGGGTTGCAGTGAGCTATGATGACTACCATTGCACTCTAGCCTGGGTGAGAGAGCGAGACCCTGTCTAACAAAAAACGGGGATAACTTTTAGATTATAAAACATGTTCATTAAGGATAAAATTAAATTATCCTCAGACCACCCATAATCTACCACCAAGAGAAGAGTACTTTTTTTTTCTTTTTTTAGAAATAGGGTTTTGTTCTGTTGCCCAGGCTGGAGTGTAGTGACGTGATCTTAGCTCACTGCAGCCTCAAATGCCTGGACTCAAGTGGTCCTCCTGCCTCAGCCTCCAGAGTAACGGGACTACAAGTGCGTGCCACCATGCCTGGCTAATTTTTTCAAAAGATGAGTATTTTTAATAGTTGGATCGTGTCTTCATTATTCTTTTGTAGAATTGGCTTATTATACTTTGCTTATAACTTCATATCCTGCTTTTTATTTTTATTTTTTTTGTATTTATTTATTTATTTTTTGAGACAAGAGTCTCACTCTGTCACCTGGGCTAGAGTGCCGTGGCATCAGCCTCGCTCACAGCAACCTCAAACTCCTGGGCTCAAGCGATCCTCCTGCCTCAGTCTCCCGAGTAGCTGGGACTACAGGCATGCGCCACCATGCCTGGCTAATTTTTTGTATATATATTTTTAGTTGGCCAATTAATTTCTTTCTATTTTTTAGTAGAGATAGGGTCTCGCTCTTGCTCAGGCTGGTCTGGAACTCCTGAGCTCAAACAATCCACCCGCCTCGGCGTCACAGACATATCCTGCTTTTTAAACTTAGTATATCATGGGCTTTTCCCCATTTCTTGAAATATTCTTCAAAAGCAACATTTTTTAGTGTTTTTTTATTAAAAGGTAATAATAACATGGACTTTATAGACAATTTGAAAAATACAGAAAAATAGAATAAAGAAAATTAGAATTGCTCATGATTTTACCTCCCAGAGAACTGTGGTTGCTATTTGGGTAAAATACCTTCCAGTATTTTTTTGTGTATGCATATCTACCTTTTTTTTTTTTTTTGGTAGAGAAAGGATCTCCCTCTGTCTACGGTGGTGCAATCATAGCTTCTTGCTGCCTTGAAGTCCGGGGTTCAGGCAGTCCTCCTGCCTCAGTCTCCTGAATAGCTAAGATTACAGGCAGGCATCATCATGCCCAGCTAATTTTTATATTTTTTGTAGAGATAGGGTCTTACTATGTTGCCCAGGCTGGTCTCAAACTGGCCTCAAACAATCCTCCTGCCTCAGCCTCCCAAAGTGCTGGGATTACAGTCGTGAGCCACCATGCCTCACACCATATAAGTATCCTTGAGATACACCTTGTGGTTTATATACTGATTTTTATTTTTTGTTTTTTGTGGTTTTTGTTTTTTGTTTTGTTTTGTTTTGGGACAGGGTCTTGCTCTGTTGCCTGTGCTAGATAGAGTGCAGTGACATCATCATAGGTCACTGCAACTTCAAACTCCGGGGGTCAAGTACTCAACTGCCTCAGCCTCCCGAGTAGCTGGCACTACAGGCACACACCACCATACCTGGCTAATGATTTTTAAAATTTAATATTTAATCTCTTTTATCAATTCTTAGAAAACCTGGTTTGGGGATGCATGTGGCATTGGTGGTTCAGATCACAGGCCCCCATGCCAGACTGGGTTTGATTTCCAGCTTTATTATTGATTAGCTGTTGACCTTGGGGAGTTAATTAACTGGTGCCTCAGTTTTCTTGTTTTTAAAATTGGAATATTGATAGTACCTATCTGGAAAGATATTGTGAGGAATAAATGAACCAAAACATATATAATGCTTCTCTCTGCCTGGCATATATAATAAGTGCTGTATAATATTTATAAATAATCCTGTTGTGGAGATCTTTGTATAATACATAACTCATTTTTAGAGTTTTTGCATATTTCCTTAGGATAGAATTATACAAGGGAAATCCCTGTGCCTAAGGAAATAAACTGTTTCAAGATTCTGCATATGTTAGTCACTTTCTAGAAAGTTTTGTGAGTTTGTGCTCCTATCTGAGCATCTGAGATTGCCTGGGCATTGGTCTGTGATGGATTTACGATGAATTCAAAGAAAAACCAAGTTAGAGGGCACTGTTGTATATATAATTTTTGAAATATAGAAGATTTTTATTTTGATTTTTGTTAAATATTTTTTTCCTTTATGATGTTTCCCATATTTTTTATGCATAAGGAGCCCCTCCCCATACAGGAACTGATCTTTTGATTGGAGGAGAGGCCTCCGTTTGTAGAAATGCAAAGTTGTGGTATCTCCTGGCTGCTTTCACTCAACATGTACTTTTACCCAGATTCCTCAGGATCTGAATTCCTGAAGCCCAGGCTTTTCCAGAATCCAGATCTGAGGGCAGGAACTTGTCAGAGATAGCGCCAAGTCATAAAACCATGTTCCAGTCTAACCGACTAGGCTTTAGGGTCAACTTACTTCCCTTCTTGGAACTTAGGTTCAAGAATCAGGCTTTCGCTCTCTGGGAGGCCGAAGCGGGCGGATTGCTCGAGCTCAGGAGTTCGAAACCAGCCTGAGCAAGAGCGAGACCCCGTCTCTACTATAAATAGAAAGCAATTAATTGGCCAACTAAAAATATATAGAAAAAAGGAGCCGGGCATGGTGGCGCATGCCTGTAGTCCCAGCTACTCGGGAGGCTGAGGCAGGAGGATCGCTCGAGCCCAGGAGTTTGAGGTTACTGTGAGCGAGGCTGACGCCACGGCACTCACTCTAGCCCAGGCAACAGAGTGAGACTCTGTCTCAAAAAAAAAAAAAAAGAATCAGGCTTTCAACAGCTGGGATATGCTGAGAGGGAGTCTCCTTGAGCAGAGGTGGCAGTGGGTGCAGTCTAGTTTCAAGAGACATAAATTGGAAGAGACCAATTAGCTCATAATTAGGGAAAATAAAAACAAAGGTCTGTACTAAACCAGGATGAGGCTTCGGTAGGATAGGAGAAATTTAGTCTTGAAATTGAGACATGAGAGGGGTCCACATTATTGGTCTGGAGACTGCATAAAGAAATTACAGCTATGCCAGGCTAGACAATTGAAGTTCCATCCTAGAATGGAGGGCCCAGGAAATCTCCATATAACCAACACTGGGTAGAGGCCGCAAGCTGGTCGTTTCCTAGCCCGGTTTCACCAGTTATAAGCTCTGTGACCCATAGATTTATTTGACCTATATAGTGTTCTAAATAATTTCAAATTAGTTGCCAACATTTGAAAATCAGGACCTGTCCTTTCACTTGAAGAAGCAAAAGTCTGGCAACCTAGTACCCAAATTCCTTCCTGATACAATGAGTTGGATTTGAGTAGTGGTCGCTCCCTTTAAATGGAGTATATACTCCTCAGTCCACTACAATCACCCACTTCCTCTTGTTTTTACCCAGGCTTTCTTGCCTTTGCTCATTCATATTACTTTCTTGGCCCTTGGAGGCATTTTGTGTTTCAGATCCTGGCTTTCTGGCTGCATCACACCTCATTCCCAGGTTACACTGGCAAGGAAGTCCAGACAGCTTTTCTGGAATTTCAGGCTGTCTTAGCGACTAATTAATTCCTAGAGCAGTGGTTCTCAGCTAGAGGGGAGTTTGTTCCCCAGGCGACATTTGGCAATGTCTGGAGACATTTTTGGTTGTCACAACTGGGAGGGGGTGCTGCTGGCTTCTATTGGGTAGAGGCCAGGGGTACTGTTGAACATGATACCATGCACAGGACAGCTCTGCACAATAATCTGGCCCAAAATGTCAATGGTGCTGAGGTTGAGAAACTCTGTCCTAAAGGTACACTTTGTTCATATGTGTTCTCAGGTTTTGGAATCTTCTGTGTTGGGGTTGGGCCTGCAGGCTGGTGACTGAATTCAGTAAGCTTAGGGACTCATATTCACTTATGGGACTGTAGGGGGGAAATTTTGTTTCTTGAGGTACATAGGATCCCATCTTTGGCTAGAGTGACCAGCAGTATTCTCACTAACCCAGGCGCCCAGTATTGTAATAGTACTTGATTTGACTGCAGACAAGTGATGTTTCTGGCTTGGGTGTTGTTAGTCCATTTGTTTGTCTTTGTGGGCTTTGACCTAGGGATCCTGGCTGTTGTGTAGGATCACACACATCATTGTAAAGTATTTGTAGTAGACTTGAAGATTTCAACATGGAAGAGAGTCATTGCTAACACAGTGATATCAAAGCCCAGGGCTTGCTCACAGCGTAGACTCCTGGGGGGGGGG